>ML675654.1:527493-590996 GCA_007922155.1 Mesoclemmys tuberculata
CGCTGCCCCCCCCCGCAGGCCGGCCCCACATGGCCCTGCCCCCCGGCTCTGTCCCGGTGCCCCCGTTGGCCCCGCTCACCTGGGGCCTCCCCGCCCTTCTCCTCCCCGTCCCCGTCCCCGATCCACTCCTCCTGCGGCGGCCGCGGCGGCTTCCCCCCTTTCGGCATGGCCGGCCAGCGCGCTCCGCCCGCCTGCAGCAGCCCGGGCCAGCTGGCGGAAAGCACGCGCCTGCGCCTGCGCGGGGCGGCCCAGCCTGACCATAGAGTGCCGGAAGCGGCCAGATAGCCGCGGAGCAGTAGAGACGCACTCTTACGTGCCTAGACAAGCCCCCCCCCACCAGCGCCGCATTGCTCCCAGCGGGTGTGGGGGGTGTGGCCGACCAGCGTTTCCCCTCTCATGGTACAACCCAGTCTCACTGCCCCCCCCACCCGAATGGTTTAGCCCAGCCTCCTGCCAACGCTAAGCCTGACAACCCCTCTCTCAAGCTAAATAGTTTCTCCCGGACCATTCTATTCTTGGCCCTGCACCTACCCAGTGGTTTCTCCCATACCCTCCTTCTGCTCCCCCGTTTCGTCCTTCCCGCCACTCAACGTGGTGGTTTCTCCCAGTTTCCAGCGGTTGCTCCCAGATTCTCGGTGGTTTATTCTGCCCCATCGTTGTGCTCCGAGTGGTTTATTCCCCCCCTCCTCAATGTTTTCTCCCAGGTTCCCCCCCGCCCCGGTTCTCAGTGGTTTCTTCTTCCCCCATTCCTCTCCCGCCCGGGTTCTCAGTGGTTTCTCCCACTCCCAGTGGTTTGCTCCTTCCCCGCCCCCCCGGGGGCCTACAATAGTTCTTCCCACTTCGCTCCCGGTGCTGCGGGACGGCGGCCGGGCTGGGACATGCCCCGCAAGAGGCCGTTCAGCGCCAAGCAGAAGAAGAAGCAGCTGCAGGACAAGAGGGAGCGGAAGCGGGGTGAGGAGGGGCTCCCCCAACATCTGGGCACCAGCACCCCACCCCCAACATCTGGGCACCGACCCCCCCCCAACATCTGGGCACCAGCACCCCACCCCCAACATCTGGGCACCGACCCCCCAACATCTGGGCACCAGCACCCCGCCCCCTCAACATCTGGGCACCGACCCCCCCACCCCCAACATCCGGACACATCTGGGCACCAGCACCCCGCCCCTAACATCTGGGCACGACCTCCCTCCCCCCTAACATCTGGGCACCAGCACCCCGCCCCCTAACATCTGGGCACCAGCACCCCGCCCCCTAACATCTGAGCACGACCTCCCTCCCCAAAACATCTGGGCACCGAAGCCTCCCCCAGCTCCCCCTTCCCTCTATTTGGAGACTGGCCCGTCCCCTCCCCACGCCCAGCATCGGTGGAGCGAGTTCCTTCCAGGCCAAAATAAATACATCTCCCCATCCCAGCGTTGGGGGATTCCCCTCTCTGGCCCCCAACCATCGGGGCGCTGACCGTTCCCTGTCCCCACCCCGATAGCTGGGGACTGGCCCAATCCCAGTGCTGGGAATTGCCTGGAGCCCCTGGGTGTGCGGGATTTAATGCCGGGGGGGGGGGTGTGATGGGTAGAAACTTGGACAAACCCACTGGGCACAAATGTCCTCTCTCCGGGCAAGACTATGGGGTGTTCTCCCCAAGGGCTGTGCGTGGCAATCTGGCCCCCATCTAGCAAGAGCCCAGCTCAGCTGAACATCAGGAGCTCGCCAGTCCCGGAGCGGCAAGCCACACTGTGAGCATGCCCCCCTTTCCCAAAGACCCCGAGCTCTGCCATCTGTGGGGTACCTGAGGGCTGGAGAGAAAGTGTTCAGCCTGGCGCCTGTTTGTAAAGCGTAGAAGATGGTAAACAAGGGAAACTGCCAGGCAAAAAACTCAGTGAGGGCTGTGAAAGAGAGAATGGGCTACGTTAAAGTGGCATCAACTGGGGCTGGATTGGAGCCAGCACCCCTGAAAGGGGAAAGGTCCCGTCTCCCATTCCCCACCTCTTTGAGCCAGCCACTCCTCTACCCTGGGGCTGGATCAGGGCTCTGCTCTCTAGCAGGGAAAGGCCTCATGTTCCATTCCCTGACCCAGCCAATCCCCTGAGATGCATCTTTGGGGTCTGGACTTCTGGACAATAAACTAAGGTAATTCCCAGGCAAAAAGCTGGAAAACGAGCAGTGTTGGAGCCCTGTTACCTAGAATTCAACCAGCAGCTGGCCAAGGGCACCATCATGCGGGACTCTCCTGTCTGTGCCATGCCAAGGAGCTCGCCCCTGGCATAGGGCACCAGCCCTGGCACCCTCCGAGGCCTGCGCCACCAGAAGTGTGGTGCCAGGCCCGTGGCTCCATGCAGCCAGGGTGTCCGTTCAGGGCAGCTGGTCCTAAAGTGTTTCCAGCGATTGTTGCCAGTTGGTGTCTGGCACAGTGCTGGGGCGTGCTGCAGGGAGCAGGCCGGGGGCTCGGTAGGGGGCACTCTCCCCCCTGTGCCAGGCCGTGTTTGTGGGCTCACGGCCCGAGTGCTTCTGGCCCAGGGCCGGGTGGGGTGTTGCCTTAGGGAGTCCTGACTGTTGATGCTGAGCCAGGCTGCGAAGCAGCATTCCTCCGGCACCGCAGGCCCCTGCCTCACACATGCAGGCTGGGAGCAGCTGATAAGGGGCCCCACCCTGGCGACACCAATCTCCCCCCCGCCCCCCTCTGCCACATACACACCTCGTTCAGCCCCAGGGTGACTCTCGGCTCTGACGCCATCAGCCGCTTGGGGTGCCTCAGAAATTCCTGCCTGCGGCCATCCCTCACTTGACTCCAGTGCCTGCCCAAAGTCACACGGAGAATCTGTGGCTAAGCCGAGGATGGAACCCAGGAGTCCGGGCTCCCAGCCTCCCTTGCTGTAACCCCTGGACCCCTCTCCCCTCCGAGAGCCGGGGATGAAACCCAGGAGTCTGGGCTCCCAGCCTCCCTCGCTGTAACCCACCGGACCCCTCTCCCCTCCGAGAGCTGGGGATGGAACCCAGGAGTCCGGGCTTCCAGCCTCCCCTTGCCCTAACCACTAGACATCATTCCCCTCCCAGAGATGGAACTCAGAAGTCCTGGCTCCCCCCGCCCGCTACTTCCCTCTGATTTCATGAGGAATGACGCCCTCCCCTCTGCAGTCCCTGAGGGGGATGGCGTCTCTCATGGGAGGGGGACTGGATCCAGCCCCCACCTCTGTTTCTGCAGACACGCCGCAGGTGTCACCGGCTCTGAGCGGCGTCATGGGCCGTGCCAGGCTGCCTGGCTGTGCTCGGGTCTGACCTTGGAGCCTTGAACCATGGAGGTGTGTTACACCACAGCGGGGTGAGGGCTGGCTCTGAGCCGGCGCTCCCTAGCGGGGATCAACCATTGACTCACTCCCCCCCTCTGTGCCCCAGGTCTGCACGATGGCGTGAGGTCGTGCTCCAACAGCCGCAGTGGCAGCCATGAGCGGCGGGAGGACCAGACGGACACGTCGGATAGCGAGTCTTTGTCCCTGCAGGTCCGGAAACTCAACCAGCAGCCACCAGCCCGCAGGCTGGGGGAGCGCAGCTATGACCCCAACAGGTATCGAGGGGCCATGACCTGGCGGTGATCGGGGGGGGGGAGGTTAGGCTGAGACCCCACAGCTCATCACACCCAGACTGCAATGATCATCTGAGGAGCCAGCGCCCCCTAGAGGAGAAAGGCCCTGTGTTCCTTCCCCCCCGGCCCCCTCCCGCGCGCAGCCAGCTGCGGTCCTCCACACACCAATACACACACACACCAATACACACACACACCGGCTATCATTGGATAAAACCAGTGAAGACCCAACTGGCTGAAACACCTCCCCTCAGCTGTGAAGCTCAGCTGGGTCGGCTTGGGTCTGCATGGGGATGAAAGACCTAGGTTGGGATCCTGACAGAGCTGGGAGAACTGGGACAACCAGGATCTCTTACCTCCCCTCCGCCCCCCCGCTTTCCTGGGTCTCCCAGGCGGCCTGATGCCCTGTAACTCCCCCCGCTGCCAGGTACCGGCTGCACTTTGAGCGCGAGAGCCGGGAGGAGCTGGAGCGGCGCAAGAAGGCGGCTCAGGAGACGATCCTGGAGCCCGTCTCTGAGAGCGAGAGGGAGCTGGACATAGAGGATGTGTACGACTCCGGCGCTGGTGAGCGAGGGGCCAGGGGGGAGACATCACTGGGGGGACCAGACGCTGCCAGCACCCTCTTGACTTCTTCCCTCCCCCTCCTGTGGCAGGGAGTTCCCCAGACTGCTCTCTCCCTTCTGACACGCCTGGCGTCTGGAGCCACAAGGCTCTGGCTGAGATGTGGCCACGCTGGGGCGGAGTGGGTCACGGCAAGGGCGGGGAATATTAGCTGAGGACCTTGCATAGGACGGGGGATCCCTGGTTCCTCGTGGGGGGCGGCTCCCAGCCGCTGGGGTCGCCGTATGGCTCTTTCAGAAGCCCGCCCAGCTTCTCAAGTCTCTCTGCAGATTCCCTGTTGCAAGAGATTGGTGGTCTTCTTCTGTCCTGACCCTCCATGTGTTTGCTCCTCCCCCCCAGTGCTGGATTTCCCCAAACGTCCCTCCTGGAGCTACCAGATGAGCAAGGAGCAGCTGCTGTTGCGGGAAGAAAAGTGTTTCCGGGATTATCTGGAGAGAATCTACAGCTCTTATCAACCCAGCCAGCTGAGCTACTTCGAGCATAACCTGGAGGTGAGCCAGGCACACGGGGCCTTTGCCCTCCGGGGGGCGCTGGATCTGAGCGGGGGGGCGGGGAGCTGGCTGATGCAGGTGGGCGGGGAATGGGACACGGGGCCTTTCTCGGGAGGGGGGGGGACGGCGCCGGCTCTGATCCAGCTCCAGGACGGGGGGTGATTGGCTCGTTCAGAGACTGGATCCGGGACCTTTCCACTTGCCTTTCAGACCTGGCGCCAGCTGTGGCGGGTGCTGGAGATGTCCGACATCATTCTGCTCATAACAGACATCCGACATCCGGTAAGGGGCCCTGCTCGGGATCCCCGGGCAGCGGGGCAAGGAGGAGCTCCTCTGAACCCAAGGTTGGGGGGAAGGGGGCTTGGAGAGCCTCCCTCTCGGCCGCTGGGGTCCTTGGCATCACGTAGTTCAAGAGCCAAGGACACATGAGATTAGAGCGATTGCCCCAGAGGATCTTGGGAGTCCCCTAGAAATTGAGGGGGGGAAATCTGGGGTGCTCCTTTCTTGGCATCTGAACGTGGCCCTGGGACTTACGGGTCGGTGGGTCCCTTCCCACGTCCCAGGTGTGTGTGGGGGGGTGTCAAACTTGGATCCTTCTCCCTTCCCCACATCCAAAAAACCCCCCGCGTGATCTCGGCTTCCCTCCCTCTGTGTGCGAAACACCCCGGCCCAAAGCCACTGCTGTCCTGGGGTGACCACTGCTGAGCCCCACATCCCTCCCAGAGCTGGGGTGAGAACCCAGGAGTCCTAATTCCCAGCTCCCCCCCCCATGCTCTAACCACTAGCCCCCACTCCCATGGCTCAGCTACCCTCGGCTCTCCCCTAGGTCATTAACTTCCCCCCTGGGCTGTACGACTTTGTGACCAAAGAGATGAGGAAGAACCTGATCGTGGTACTGAACAAGATCGACCTGGCGCCGCCAGCGCTGGTGGTGGCGTGGAAGCATTACTTCCAGACCCGCTTCCCCAAGGTGCACGTTGTCTGCTTCACCTCCTACCCCCAGCGGGACCAAGATCCCAGCACCGGTAACTCCTCTGCTCGGGGGGGCGCCCCTGATCTGGCCCCAGGGCAGGGGGCTGGCCAGCTCAGGGTTCAGGGAATGGAACATGGGGCCTTCCCCCTGTGGGGGGGCCAGCTATAGTCTGGCTGCGGATGTGTTTGTGCCGATACTGGGATGTGACACCGGAAAACACTAGTCCTGAGCTGGGAATGGGGGATAGAACTCAGGAGTCCTGCCCCCTAGTTTAACCCTGGCTTCTCCCGCTTTGTCTGGCAGTGTTTAAGAAGCGGCGGAAGCGGAGGAAGGGCTGGAGCACGGCCATGGGGCCAGAGCAGCTGCTGTGCGCGTGTGAGACCATCACAGCTGGGAAAGGTGAGCCTCGCACGCAGCCTGGGGGAGGTGTTCCCAATCCGTTGCTCGAACACAAGGTGCCGTTCGCTCACCTGGGGTCCCGAAGCCCTCTCGGGGTTGTGTGTTTAAGGATCCCTTGCCCAGCATTGAATGCAGCCACCTCTGGGGTGGGGCAGCGGGGGAAGCAATGGAGTGTGGCTGTTTGGGACAGGAAGTGATGGGAGAGGCAAAAAGAAATAGGTTGAGTGGGAATTTGACCAGGACACTCTCTAAGAGTCCTAGAATTGGTTGGACGACTTCCCGAGCCTGCTGCCTGCAGCAAAGCTCCCCCCGGGGCCACACTGGGGTCAGCGCTGACTGCAAGGGGAGAGTGCCTCCTCTTGAACCCCACGGCTGCGCCCCGCTGCACCGGTGCCCTGCGAGCCATCTCCCATCCACACATGGAGCAGAGCGGACCCTGCTTAGCTTCCAGCACATGCGCCTGGCCCTAGGACACCCGCCTTGGGGTCACCAATTTGGGTTTTCTTGGACCATTTCCCTCCCTCCTCCCCTCCCAGTGGACCTGAGCAGCTGGAAGGAGAAGATCGAGCGGGACGCGGCCAGCCCCCGCCTGGCCCCTGAGGACTCTGACGAGGAGGAGGAGGAGGACGAGGGGGTGGCCGTGCTGGTGGAACATCAGACCGACGTGGCCATGGAGGCCGGGGCGCCCTCCCAGGAGCTCTACAAGGACGGCGTCCTGACCGTGGGCTGTGTGGGTGAGAGCACCCCCCACTGGGGGGGAGAGGGAACCACGCCCTTGAACTGCTGCAGGGGGCCCTTTTGGGGTTGAGGGGGCAGTAGCTGGAGGGGAAGGGGTGTCTGGGTGGAGGGGGTAGAGGGATCCGAAAGGGGTATTGAGGAGGCATCTGGGGGGACGGCGTCTCCCTGGGGTGCTTGCAGGGTGGGGGGTTGGAGGGAAAATGGGGGATTGTTGTGGAAGGGGGTTCGGGGAAGGGGTGCTGTGGGAAGAGAAGGGGTGTGAGGCTGGGGGGCTGCATGTGGAGTGGAGACACGGTGTCTTGGGGTTGGCTGGGACGAAGAGGATGTGCAGAGGCTGGCTGGTGATTTGAGGACAAGGGGGGTTGTGGGGCTGGATCAGCATCGGGGAGGGACGGGGGTTGCGCAAGGGGGCGATGGCGTAGTTGCTCTACGGGGGGGAGGAGTATGGTGTGGGGGCAGGCTGGGTGGTGGATCTGGGGGGGGATGAGAGTATGGAGGGACGGGGGCACTTGAATGATATTTAGGGTCTCAAAGCAGTGATTAGGGTCTGGGGGCAGGGAATAGGGAGGGTATCTGGCCAGTAGCAGGGCTGGAGAGTGGGTGAGGCAGAAAAGGGCCTTAGCGCATGGGGGGGAGTTAAAAGGGTCCAAGAAAACGAGGGGGGGTAGAATCTGGGGGGCCGGGACCTTGAAGACTCCTCCCACAATGTGACCCTGTCCCCCTTCCCCAGGGTTCCCCAATGTGGGCAAGTCCTCGCTGATGAACGGGCTGGTGGGGCACAAGGTGGTAAGCGTGTCCCGGACGCCCGGCCACACCAAGTACTTTCAGACCTATTTCCTGACCCCCACCGTGCGCCTCTGCGACTGCCCCGGCCTCATCTTCCCCTCCTTGGTGCACCGGCAGCTCCAGGTACTGCCTGCAGACAACTGGGGAGGGAGGCGGGAGAGGGGCTGGGAGCTAGGACTCCTGGGTTCTATCTCCAGCTTTTGGAGGGGCGTGGGGTCTAGTGGTTAGAGCAGCGGGGCTGGGAGCCAGGACTCCCGGGTTCTGTTCTCTTCCCCTCTCTGTACATCAGTTTCTCCCAGTGTAAAGATACCAACTCCCTGGCCATGGGGGGGGCAATGAGACATCTTCTCCCTGCTGGCGGATGCTGGCGTTATACGCGGTCTCCTTGCCCTGGCTAAACACGGCTGCCTGTCTCTCCTTGCAGGTCCTGTCCGGCATCTACCCCATCTCCCAGATCCAGGAGCCTTACACCGCCGTGGGGTACCTGGCCGTCCGCATCCCCATCCAGGACCTGCTCAAGCTGCGCCACCCCAATGCCGAGGAAGGCAAGCCGGAGACCCGGTGGTGCGCCTGGGACATCTGTGAAGGTGAACGGGGTCTGGGCGCTAGGGGGCGCTGCGCTGCAGGGCATGGGATGGGGGGTCAATAGAGGGTGCTTTCCCCTCACCGCGCTGACCCCAGTGTGGCACTAGGGGGCGCTGTGCTGTAGGGCATGGGACGGGGGGTCAGTAGAGGGTGCTCTCCCCTGGCAGCGCTGACCCCAATGCAGTGCTAGGGGGCGCTGTGCTGCAGGGAGCAGGACAGGGGCTCGGTAGGGGGCGCTCTCCCCTGGCAGCACTGACGCCGATGAGGCGCTAGGGGGCGCTGTGCTGCAGGGAGCAGGACGGGGGTACAGTAGGGGGCGCTCTCCCCTGGCAGTCAATGCTGACCCCATCTCCTCTCCCAGCCTGGGCCGAGAAGCGCAGCTACAAGACAGCCAAAGCGGCTCGTAACGACGTGTACCGAGCTGCCAACAGCATCCTGCGGCTGGCGGTGGACGGGCGCATCTGCCTCTGTGTGCGTCCGCCCGGCTATTCCACGCAGAAAGGTACTGGGCTGGGGAGGGGACGGCGTTCCAAGGGCATTGTGGGTATTTACCCAGCATCCCTCGGGGCGGTTGGTCAGGGGGATCTGATTCTGCTGATCCAATGTACAGGGACTTGTCTGACCACGAGCGGGTCACCAGTGGCAAGTTGTGTTGCTAGTGATTTCTCTACCCGGCTTGCCCACCCTCAGGGAAAGGCTGGGAGTGGCTGAAAATTCACCCGAGTGACTTGGTCCTGCATGGCAGAATTTGAATCTCGGCCCCCGGGCGAAAGGCGGACGAGTTTTCAAGGCTCGTTTCTCGCGCTATCCGACCTATCGGCCATTCTAAAACCCTTCCCCCTGCACCGCAGTGACACTGATCCGTTGACAGTTAGTGAAGCCGTCCCTGTTTTAGAGCAAAGTGCCAACAGCTTGGAAGTTGAAGTCGGACAGATTCAGGCTGGAAAGACGTACGTGTTGAACAGGGAGGAGGGAATCCGCCTTTGGAATAGTTCACCAAGGGCCCGTGGTGGCTCACGGGGCAGCTTTTAAACCAATATTCGACGTTCTAGAGGGGTAGCCGTGTTAGTCTGTATACAGCAAAAACAACGAGAGTCCTGTAGCACCTTAAAGGCTTAACAAATTTCTGCAGACATAAGCTTTCATGGGCTGCAACCCACTTCGTCAGATGCAGGAAAACATCTGTTGTTTTCATTGTTTTCATGCATCTGACGAAGTGGGTTGCAGCCCACAAAAGCTTATGCCCACAGAAATTTGTTGGTCTTTAAGGTTCTACAGGACTCTTGTCGTTTTTACTGGACGTTCTCGTTCAAACCGATTAAACCAAGGCCCGTCTTCTGCAGGAGGTCAGGCGAGAGGGTGTTGCCTGTCGAATCGGTTGATGAAGTTAGCGAGCGATGTTTTCCCGAGGAGTATTTTAGGAACAGTTCATAAAATCACTGATGACTGATGTTCTAATCAGTCCGATCTTCCAGCTGACAAAGTGGGTTTCTGCCCACGAAAGCTGATGCCCAAATAAATTTGTTGGTCTTTAAGGTGCCACAGAACTCTCGTGGCTTTAATGACCTCAATAGTTGTTCGTCACTAATAAACGTCTCTGCCCTTTTGAATCAAAAATGGGTTTATGTACAGTCGCGATAATTAACAGCTGTTAAGAAATGCTTTGTTATTCCCATCGAAGATTGCTGTGTAAATGTTACAGTTCCTGTGCCAGCAAGGTGCATTGTGTGTGTGCAGGTAGAAAATCGAATAGAGATGAGTGAAAATCGGAATGACCGTTACGTGGGAAATTATGATATTTCGCTTTTATTTTTTTTTACTGTGAATCAGGTTGAAAAAATCAAATATTGTTTTCAGATGGTTGTGGGGTCTAGTGGTTAGAGTGGGATGGGGTGCCACGACTCATGGGTTCTAGTCCTGGCTCTGGGAAAGAATGGCATCTAGTGGTTGGAGCAGAGGGCTGGGAGTCTGGACTCCTGCGTTCTAGTCCTGGCTCTGGGAAGGGCGTGGGGTCTAGTGGATAGAACCGTGGTGGATTCTGGCAGCTCAGCCCCTGTCTGTCCGTCTGTCCCCACAGCCATGTGGGAGCACCACCCTGAGACGGCAGAGATCAGCGCCTTGCAGGAGGCACACCGCAAGCACGGCCGTCGCAGTTCGGAGGAAGAGGATGAGGAGGAGGAGGAGGAAGAGATCTCCAGCTCAGGGGAGGAGGAGGACGAGGAGAAAGACCGGGATGCCGATGAGGAGGAGGAGGAAGAAGATGAGGAAGAGCCAGCTGCCCCCAGCGGGGGAGGGAGCAGCACCCCAGCCCAGGCCCCACCCAGGAGGGTGCTGAAGGGGAAACTCTCCAGCAGGAACTTGTTTGCTTTGCTGAGGGAGGACGAATGTTAGTGTCTCCCCCTGCTGGACAGATTGTGAAAGGGGAGAGGGCCTGGGGGCAGGCTCCGCCCCCTACCCAGGCTGAGCTCCGCCTCCCCATGCCCCATGTTCATTCCCATGCTATATAGTCTCTGTATATGAATAAAGGTGATGTTTATTTCCAGACTCCCCCTCTGTCATTTGCTGGAACACTTGTCTCCCTCCACAGCCACTGGTCCATCTGTCCCAGGATCTCTGCCTCCCTGCTGCATCACACCAATGGGCCCATCTAGTGTGGTATCCTGCCTTCCCAAATCAGATCCATGGGTCCATGTAGCCCGATATCCTTGCTGCCCTGACTCAGAGCAATGGTCTGTGCCTGGGCCTGTCTGTTTGGATAATTTCTATCCATCGAAAAGGCTTGTTTCTTTTAAAGCTCATTTTGCTGCTCCCCATTTTCCTGCGGAACTCCCTGCCACAATATTCTCACCCACGCTGCTCATGGAAGTAGAGAGCGAGGGTTAGCTCAGTATTATGGCCTTTGGGTTGGATCCCTTCAGCTGTGTCTTTTTCCAGGAGCTACATCTCATGGCCTCAGGGCCTCCTTCCAGCCTACCCCAGGGTGAACGTTGAACTTCAGCCTGTGTTGATTGTGCAACTTTGAAACATCCAGCAAATCCCCAGGATGGCGTTTAGTGTTAGATGTGTGAGGGCAAAACCTAGGAGGCACAAGTGAGACCAGGGCCACGTTGTGCCAGGCGTTGTTCTTTTAAATCAGCAGTCAGTGTAGATGTCCATGCTCTTTATTGGTGCTCATCTCTAGTGCCCCCAGACTGGGGGTGGGGTGGGGAAGGGTACACTTTACTGGGATCTGGAGGCTCTGGGGGGACCTGGCCCAGGCTGCAACCCCCAGGGGTATGTGTGTGGGAGGGGGCATGTGTTACAAGTTTGTACTGGGCCTGAAAAAATGATCTCCCCCACCAATGGAAGAGGAACTGCTTGTTAGTCTATTAGCTTTTCCTTGGGCAAGAAGGCAGTGAGGGTTTGATCCCTCCCACGAATTACATCTGCTGCTTGAGCCACAGCTCATTAGGAAAACAGGCCTTACAGTGACAGATTCAAGGGCTCACTCTGTGTGGTTTAACAAAGAGTCAGTGATGCGGTGGCTTGATCACAGTCTACAAGTACCTGCGTGGGGACAAATATTTAAGCGTGGGCTTTTTGGTCTGGGAGGGAAAGATCTGTCATGATCTGATGGCAGGAAGTTGAAGCTAAACAAATTCAGACTGGAAATAAGGGGCAAATGTTTAATGCTGAGGGTAATTAATCACCGGAACAACTTCCTGAGGCTCATGGGGGAGTCTCTGTCACTGACAATTTTTACACCAAGCCTGGTGTTTTTCTAGGAGCTCTGCTCTAGGGCTCATTTGGGGGCGTTTCTCTGGCCCGTGCTATGCAGGAAGTTAACTGGATCCCTTTGGGCCTGGAATCTAGGCCAGGGGGGCAGAGGAACGTTTTGCACCATCCTGCCTCGGAAATGCAGCTGCTCCGCTGGGGCGGGGCAGCTGGGGAACAGTCGCAGGGCGGCGCTGCCCAAGGCTTGCTTCGCCAGCACTGAAATGCAGCCAGCTCTGGGGTGGAAGGCAGCAGCTACTGAACTACCACAAAACGCTGAGCCAAGGCAATTTAGGACCAGAAGGGATGGGGGCACCTCATAGACCCAGTGAACACCCCCCTGCTCCCTGCATCACGGCGCTCCCCAGTGCGGCACTGGGGCCAGCACCGAGTGCGAGGGCAGAGCGCCCCCTACTGAAGGGAGGGGGAATGGCTGGCCGAGGGTCAGCAGGGGGGAGCAAAGGGGCGCAGAAGCAGGCCGAGGGGGCGAACCCCTGGTGCCCGAATAGCCCCATGGTGTGCAGTGGAGCCAGGCAGGCTGGGAACTACATTTCCCAGAGGCCTTTGCTGCGGCCACGGCTACATCAGGACGGGAAGAGGCTGCTCCGCGGCGTGTCTCCATGTGACTGAGGTCCAAGGCGAGCAGGGGCAGAGGGGCTGGGGAGGGGGGACATGAAAGGGGTGGGCAGGGCACCGTGGGGGAGGGGCGGCTGGAGGGGACTGGTGGGGAGATCTGGGGGGCTGGTGGGGACTGGAGGGGACTGGTGGGGAGATCTGGGGGGCTGGCAGGGAAGGGGGGTAAATGAGGGGCTGGTGATGGAGGGTTTTGGAGAAGGGGTTAAGGGGAAGTCTGTTTGGGGGGAGAAAGTGTAATCCTACAAGGGGCGAGGGGGTGGCAGGGCCCCTGGTCTGCAATCACTTGGGGGGATGGACCCTCTGGGAGGAATAACAAAGCCTGGAAGCCCCCCTGTTTTGGCAGGGGACAGATCCCAGCTCCTGGTGTGTGTGTGGGGGGGGGAGTGGACTGTGAAAGCACCCCCACCCGTTGTGTTGCCCCCTGTCTGGAGGCAGCCCAGACCCACAGCAGGGGCGGGGCAGGTAGCAGCCCCTTTGGGGCTGGGCTGCCCTCCACTCAAAAGATTCTCCCCCCCCCCAGATTGCAGCCCCCCACGATGTCAGCCCAGGTGAAGGACAAAGAGGCTTTCCAGAGGCTAAGCTTCCTTTACCAGGTGAGGGCGGTGCCCCCAGTGCTCGGACCCCACCCCTAAAAGAGACCCTAGGAGCGGTTGCCCCTACCCCCAGGGCCAGGGTGGGTCTCTGTGGGGCCTGGGAAAGGGGGATTTCTGGCGCTCCCCCAAGCATTCCTGAATAGAGCATGGGGCTAAGAGAGTCGGGGTGTCTGTGTACAAAGAACCAGTGGATATAAACCGGCCATCAGGAAGTTTTGGGGCTTGAAATGAGGCTCGGGTTTCTAACCCGCAGGGGAGTGACGTTCTGGAGCACCCTGCCAAGGGGAGCAGTGGGGGCACAAAACCTCGCCGGCTTCAGAACGGAGCTGGATAAGTTTGGGGAGGGGATGGTAGGATGGGCCAGCCTAGTTTGGCGATTGACTGCTCTTTAGATTGCTAGTGCTAGATGTGCTCAACGGGGGGCGTTAGATGGGGCGGGAGCCAAGTTACCACAGAGACTCCTTGCTGGGTGACTGGCCAGTGACTCTTGCCCCATGCTCAGGGTTTCGCTGATCGCCATATTTGGCGTCGGGAAGGAATTTTCCCCCAGGGCAGGTTGGCAGAGGCTCGATTTTTTTTTTTTTTTGCCTTCCTCTGCAGCATGGGCCATGGCTCACTCGCTGGTGGATCCTCTGTACCTTGAAGTCTTTAAATCATTATTTGGGGCCTTCACTAACAGACTCGTAGGTCAGGGCCTATTACAGGAGCGGGTGGGGGAGGTTCTGTGGCCCGCGTTGTGCAGGAGGCCAGACTAGATGCTCAGCATGGTCCCTCTGACCTTATGCTCCATGAGACTGAGTGCATTGGGCGGTGGGAGGGGGGACTGGAGGAAGATGGGACCAGATGGGACTGGGACGGAGGGGGGATTTGAGGGGCAAAGGGGGCTATGTGGGGCAGATGAAGGGATCAGTGGGCCGACATGGAGGTGGGAGGAGTGAGACGGGGCAGTGGGAGGTGGGAGAAGTAGGATGACATGGGGGAGGGGCGCTTGGTGGGCTAAGGGGGTGCTGGGGAAGGGGGGATGGCTGGGGTAACATGGGGGTGGGGGGAGATCAGTGGGGAGGGGAGAGCGAATCTGGGCTAGGGGAGGGAGGGATTGAGGGTGACGTGAGGGGGAGATCCGGGGCTGGCTCCTTCACTCTGCATCTCTTCCCCCCGCAGGCGGCTCACTGCGTCCTCGCCCAGAACCCCGACAACCAGGAGTTGGCGCGGTTCTACTGCCACGCGCAGCGCAGCATCAGCCGCCGGCTGGTTCTGAGACAGTGCGTGTTGGGATGTGGGGCCTTCCCCATCGGGGCCGGGGCAGGGGCTGGGGGCTGGCTCGGGGAACGGGCCATGGGGTCTTTCCCCTCTAAAGGCCATTCTCCCCAGGCCAGCCCCTGTCTGTTTCTCTCCTCCCCCAGGGACCCCTCGGTGAAGAGAACCATTTGCAAATCCTGCTCCTCCCTCTTGGTCCCGGGTGTCAGCTCCACTGTGCGCCAGAGAAGTGAGTGGTGCCCTGGAGAGTTAGGAGCCTGGACTCCTGGGTTCTATCCCAGGCTCTCGGAGGGGAGGGGTGTCTAGTGGTTAGAGCAGGGTGGGCTGTGAGCCTGGACTCCTGGGTTCTATCCCAGGCTTGGAGGGGAGGGGTGTCTAGTGGTTAGAGCAGGGTGGGCTGGGAGACCGGACTCCTGGGCTCTGTCCCAACTGTAGGAGGGCAGTGGGGTCTGGTAACTAACCCTCTCCCCGTACATCCCTGTCTGTGTGTTCGTCCCTGGCTCCCTGCCCCTCTTCCCCTCTCCCCCTCAGAGCGCCGTGGCCAGCGCTGGACGGTCCTGCGGTGTCTCCACTGTGGCCAGACCAAGCGCTTCCTGAGCAACCCGGCCTACAAGCTGTGGGCGGAGAAGCCTGAGGCCCTGTTGGAGAACCAGCCCCAAGCCGGTGAGAAGGGGGGCAGCATCCGAAGGGTTAACAGGGGCGCTGTGCGGCTGGAGCCCTGAGGAGAGGAGTGAGATATTTGGGGGCCAGGCTTAGCAGGGAGGACGGTGGGGGAGTTGGCTTGGCCAGTCTCTGGATTGTTTTGTGAAGCGTCGTCACTGTGTGTATTGGGGGGGGCTGGATTAATTTGGGGGTGATCTGCAGGGGTTGGTCAGAGAAGGGTATGGATTGGGGAGGGAGCTGGGTTGGGGGGGCTTAAGCTTGCATCAATCTGGGGGAGATTGGAGGGAGGAGGAGCTGGGGGGGTTGGCCAGACCTAGGATTGGTGTGTGGGGGTGGGGGACTCAGATCAGTTCATGGAGAGATTGTGGGGGAGATCTGGGATCAGCCTGGAAGGGATCTGTGGGGGGCGGTGAGGAGGTGGGGCTGGTCTGAGAGGGGGCAGCTGTATGTGGGGGGGGGGCGGGTATCAGGATCAAGTGGGGAGAATTTGGGAGTGGGGCAGGGGAGTGGGAATCTCCTACATCTCCATCTTTGTGTCTTTCCCCTCCAGACCAGCCATCGGCAGCCCCCCAGCAGCCCCCAGGACAGAAGGCTGGAGTCCCCAGTGTGACCTCCGGTCTCCAGAGTTGCCACACCCCACAGGCGACTGCAGAGGCCCAGACCCGGGGCGGCGAAGGAGGCCTAAGTGGGAGGTGACACCTGGAAATGGCCGTGTGCAGGAGCTGGTGGCTTCGACCCTCCAAACTATCCACTCCTAGAAGACTGGCTGGCTCAGGGGCGGGGAATGGGGTCTTTCTCCTCTAGTAGGCGCCAGCTGTCATCCAGACCCAGGGCTGGGAGAGCGGCTGACTGGGGGATCTTGACCATTTATAAACATGACGTCGAATTGCGTCTGCCTAGGTATTATTAAAAGCACGTTCCCTGCCTCAGTTTCTTTTCCTTTGGCTTAGAACAAGCTGGTGGGAGCCAGGCGGGGGGGACCAGAATGGATGAACCCCTCAAAGCAGCAGCGCTCCCTGGGGTGGTTCAAGGAGGAAGGGAATACAGGGTCCGGTCTGGACTTGATGGGGGAGGCTAGGGGGAGAAATTCTCTACCATTACCCTGGGGGATAACGGGGACTGGGACGTTCCCAGTGGAAACGTTTGCTGATCCGCTGCAGCCCCGCTTCGCTTCCTGCTTAGGGGCATCGTCTAGCTGGGGCTTTTCACCTTAGCCCGGGCTGTGGGCCCCCCATCTAGCAGCTGTTTCCAGGATTCGATAAACATAGCATTGCAGCGCCCGCTGGTTTTCAGGGGGAAAATTGCAGCTGGCGCCCTCTGCGGGACCAAAATGGCATTGCAGCGCCCGCTGGTTTTCAGGGGGAAAATTGCAGCTGGCGCCCTCTGCGGGACAAAAATGGCATTGCAGCGCCCGCTGGTTTTCACGGGGAAAATTGCAGCTGGCGCCCTCTGCGGGACAAAAATAGGCATCGCAACGCCCGGTGGTTTTCTCAGGGAAAATTGCAGCTGGTTCCCTCTAGTGCAGAAAAGCTGCATCTCACCCCTCCTGACCCCCCCCTCCGAGCTCCCCAGTCTGCATGACTTGTGGCTAGATCAGAGCTAGTTTCCGGTGTTAGGGCAGGTGCTCAGCACCAAAACGGAACACCTCCTATTGGTGGGAGAAGCCGACCAATCAGTAAGGCTTGCTTAGAGCCAATCAAAGTCAGGAATTCTAACCAGTCAGGAATAGTGGAATTTTCTCTCTTACTAAGGAGTCAGTTCCCACCCAGGTCCTCCCGTGGGCTGTATACGATGTTGTTCCTGGTCTGTGAGACAGTAGTGGAAAAGAATGGCGTGGAAAGGCACATAAATGAGTGTAAGCTGCTGAGCTGAGGTAGTGCGGAAACAGCTTTTGAGGAGTGAAGCGAGCTGTTGAGAGTTGACTTAATAGGCGGAATGAGTGACTTTTCTGGCATGTGTCAGTTTTTGGTGCTTGAATGGGAGGGGCATGGCCCATAACTGGAAATAGCACAGGAGTCTGTTCATTTAGATGCTAGTTTCCCCAACATGCTTCTCACAAGCTGTTCCGTCGGTGAGAGGTGTGTTGATGGGGACTGTTGATGTACGCCTCAGGTTGAAACCCTGGCGGCTGGCTCAGCTTTGAGGTACTTAAGCATAAAATGACTGCTCCTACATCACCAGTAACCTCCAGGCTGCTGTGGACCAGCTCTGTGTGGGACTGTGATGCTGCAGTTTCTGAGGTGGGCCACTGTTTAACCACCACACTCCAGAGATTGCTCACCCACTGCTGCGATTCAGCCACCTCTGGGGAAGGAGACAGCAGCTGTTCAAGAGCCGCCTGACACAAGATGGCTCACTCAGCACGAAGATGCAGCCACCTCTGGGGTGGGGCAGCAGCTTAACAGCTGCACAGATCCTACACAGGATCATCTGCCCATCACTGCCATGCAGCCGCCTCTGGGGAAGGGCAGCTGGGGAACAGCCGCACAGCCGTGCTGCACAGGGATCCCAAACTGGCCCCTGACGTGCAGCCACCCCTGGAGTGGGGCACAGCCCTTCTCAACAGCGGCAGAGCAGAAGTGCAAACCTGTGGCTCATCCAGCCTTTTTTGGGGTGTGTTGCAACCAGCTGTGCAGCCACGTTGCTCTTGTCCCGGCAGTGCTGAGAACCTGCAACTCGTTTCACACGGGCTGCTGAATCCTCACCTAACAGCAATCCCCGCTGGTTTTCACTGGCAAAATTGGAGCTGGTGCCCTCTAGTGGCCTAAAGCTGTATCTCACCCTCCCCTCCAAGCTCCCCAGTCTGCATGAGCTGGGGCTAGGTCAGCTCGTTCTGGTTAGGGCAGGAGCCCAGCATCAAAAAGGAACGCCTCGGATTGGTGGGCAAAGCTGACCAGTTAGCAGGGCTTTCCTAGAGCCAATCAGAGTTGGGAATTCTAACCAATCAGGCACAGTGGAATTTTCCCTCCTAGGAGGGCCATCATTTCCCATGCAGGTCCTCCTGTTTGCAATAGAGGCCATGGCTCCCCGTCTGTAAGACAATAGATCAGATTAGGGGGAAAGAGAAAGGATGAGCTGAGGGCTGCTGTGTTGGGTTAACACCTGAACAGCTGTTGAAAGGGGGACCTGGAGATTGATTCAGCCTCACAAGTGAGCGCTCAAAGCACACAGGCAATTTCCTCTCTTGCTGCGCTTTGTTCCTACTGTTAAGAACAACTGATCCCACTGGTTTCGGGTCAAGGTGCCCAAAGGAAAGAAAGTCCCAGGGCGACTTCAATAGGGTATGGGGGAGAAGCACAGTTGGTGCTCGGGGTGCCACGGCCCGGGGCCTGGTCTCAGAGTGGGAGAAACAGGGAATCCCAGCCCAGAAAAGGGAAGGGTTTTAGGGCAGGAGGGGGGCACACGCAGATAAGAAAAGGAGCGAGAGGTGGAATGGTGATGGGAGATTTTATAGAGTAAGGCCAGGCTGGCCTGCAAAACATAGCAACACATCCAGTTACTCCTGGAAAGAGTCCAATGACTTTAGATTAAAGCGTTTCAATCAGGAGACTTAACAGTTAAGTGCCATGAGCGGAGAGACCAATGTTGCCCACCCATCTGCAAGGCCCCTGCAACATCAGGGAACACAAGGTCTGCGTCGTCCTCATCCAAATAGCCCTTTGCAGAAAGTCCTCTTTATTCCCCTCGCTGTCGCTTCTTGAGCCCATCAGGACATCCGCAGGCTGAACGACTGGTTCACCTAACCCCACAGCCGACATTGGAAAACGATCATACGGGGCTCAGAGAAAAATCCAGCTGGCTCAAGAATGAAAACTTTGTCCAGGCGGCAGAGTGCGCAGATACAGCTCACAGACACTGAGACAGGGCTAGTTTTTACACAGTCGATTTCTAGCCACAGCTGCGCTCTGACGACGTTTTTTGGTAGCCCCAGCCTCCTTCCTAGCTTCAATGGAGTTCTTCATTGCCCAGAAATTACCTTGCTTTTTTCTTTTAAAAAAATGCACACAATTCTTCCATGTTAAAAACATACCAGGTCGCACATGACTGCACCTGGTGGATTCTTCACTTGTTCACTTCTCCTGTATAGCAGCCTGTGAAACACAGGTTAGATCAGATGATCGGGTGGGTCCAATGACTCCCACCCCTGCCACAAAGGAATCAGGATCGGTCACGAGGAACTGTAAAAGGCCTTGCCCAGAGTTCACCCCAGAGCTAGGCAGCCCAGAGGTACAGGAGTTGATCACTCCTCTGGCCTGGACGAGGGTGACCTTGTGGACAGGTCGTTTCCCGAAGAAGATATGCCACTATCAAAAGACCAAGGGACCGCGTTTCCCTCCAGTAACCTGAGACACTGAGAAACAAGGCTCAACATCCTCCTTTTCTAGGTACCAATTCATCCATCTAATCTGCTACCCCTGCTGGCACCAGTGCTCCCTCCCAGAGCTGGGCACAGAACCCAGGAGTCCTGACTCCCAGGACCCTCCCTGCTCTAACTGACCCCCCCCCCACCGTTCTAGCCACTAGCATGCTCCGCCTCCAGAAGGGGAATAAACTTAGGTTGTCCAAGGGTAAGTATCCTCTCCTTGCCACCGCTCCCAAGGACTCACTGTGGACAGTCCAAGCGCGAAGCATTTTCATGGGACTGGGGTGGAAACAACATAGTCCCTGTCCTACCCCCAAATAATCAGGGGAGAATATTGGGAAGTGAATCCAGGATCAAAATAACCAGGGACTGAGAACCCAGCCAGACAAGCAGCTGATCCGTGCCCTTGACTCCATTCCAGGTCAGCAGATAAGATACATCTCGGAGGGAAGAAAAATTGATTTTGAGGGGGCACCCGTAAATCTGTGGCTGATACCCCCATAATCCTTCACAGCCTATCTCCGTTTCTCCAAATTCTAATCGGAAACGCCCCCACCCCCCCACCCCCCCGGCTGCAGCCCATAGTTACTTATTAGCATCTACCTATTGACCACTGTGGGCCGAATATGCAGCTGAGTGGGCGTTATGTGGGCCAAATCCACACTATATATATACTACCTGTATGGCTCTGAGGAGGTCACGTGGGCCGCAAGTGGTCCGTGGGCCACAGGTTGAGAACCACTGGTCTACACACTTGAGCAATCCCCACGTGTTTGATCTAGGAGAGGAAATTTACTGGCTCCTGGATCCAGATCCCCCCCCAACAGCAGGGTTCCCCCACTCCTAAATAGGGGGCAGCACGCGCTGACGGAGGAACCCCAGGGTCAGAGTCAATGTAATGGCCAGGAGGGCTGGCTGGACGGCAGAGGTGAAATGGAACTGAGCTCCATGGCTGGTTCCAGAGTGTGGGGCAGGGGGCTGCAAGATCAGGACACGGCCAGCAAGGGAGGGTGCGGCCTTCTGTAATCCATTTCCGGCACCCTGGTTCTTCTGGTCCGTAAAGCAGGCAAGATTTCCGGGAGGGCAGTGAGAGCCACATCGCCCATCACAGTCCGTCCAGGGCGCAGAACATGCGGGCGTATAGCAGAAACGAGATCCAAACCTCCTGCCGGGTCCAGTCCGCAGGAGGCCGGCATGACCCACCTTGCCCAGTCTGTAGGAGGTTGGCGTGAGCAGCCTCCGGCCCCGTCACTCCCAATCGGTGGGGGTGCGGATGACGAGGGGGGCGGCGTTCTTGCGTCCGGCCCGGATGCCTGGGTAGAAGAGGGGCCAGATCTTCTCGGTGAAGGTGTCCGTGAAGGTGTAGATGTGGGAGCGGTCCGTCACGTTGTAGAAGGACACCCGCCCAGCCTCGTAGTCCAGGAAGACCCCCACCCGCTTGGGCTTGACGTGGAGGTGCAGCGGGGTGAAGGGGGTGGTGGTGGCTGCGTACTTGTCGCCATTCCACAGCCGCACCCGCCAGTAGCCCGTCTCGGGCAGGGCCGTCAGCTCGCCCTTGCGGCTCACCGAGTCTTTGCAGACCCCCAGGGCCCAGTGGGTCTTGTCGCCCACCTCCACCTCCCAGTAGTGGCGGCCTGAGGTGAAGCCCTCGGTCGCCAGGACGCAGGGGTAGATGGTGAAGCGCCGCGGGGTGTCGGGCAGGTCCCGCAGCCGCGTGTCCACGAACTTCACGCTCTTGCGGTCCTCGGACAGCACCAGGTTGGGGTGGGCCGTCTCAGGGTCCAGGGTCAAGTCCCCTGCAGGGGGAGAGGGACTGAACGGTCAGTCCTTCCCTCCACCCAACCCCACTGCCACCCCATTCCCAAATCCCTTCCGTGCCAGCCTCACCCCTCCTCCAAAGCAACCCCCCCACTCACCTGACAACTCACCCAGCCCCAATCCCCTCCCTCCCCCCAAACCTTCCCACAGCACCCACTCCACAACCCTCACAATGCCCCATGACTGCGCTGTGATGGGGGCACTGCTGTGCCATGCCGATCCATCCCTTCTGCTTCTCACTGACTGAGGCATCTACCTCCAGAATGAGCAGGATTTCTAGGACCCGGCAAACGGGGTGGGAGAGGTAACGGCCCCCTGGGGAAGCCAGCCCCCCGCCCAGGGCCAAGAAAGGGGGAGACCCCCGCCCAGGGAAGAGCCCTCGGCAGCCCCGCTCACCGATCAGTCTCTTGATGATCTTGCGTAGGACGAAGTACTGCCGGGGGAAGCTGCAGAAATTCTTCTCCAGCTCGATGGGGACCGAGGCCAATTCCATGGTCTGCACCGTCTCACACCTGAAGCAGGAGACACACGGGGTCAGAGCCATGGACTATCCTGTCCGAGCTAAGTGCCGCACAACTTTTCATGCATTTATCCTCCCGGCGCTATGAGAGGAAGGGCACGGAGACACTCGTTCTGCCTCACAAACCCTGCCTGCACCCAAGAAACAGGGCCAGGAGAGGGAAACTGAGGCACGGAGAAGGCAGACAATGACAGAGCCAGCAACACAATCCAGGAGTCCTGGCTCCCAGCCTCACCTGCTCTAACCCACTAGACCCCACTCCTATTCCAGAGCCGGGAACAGAACCCAGGAGTTCTGACTCCCAGCTCCCCCGCTTTAACCCACCGGACCCCACTCCCTGTTCTGATACTGTGGTCTATGACACGGACTAGCTCAGCTGATTGTCCTCTTTTGCAACTCTGCCCAACCCACTGGGCCCCTGCCCCAGGGGCGGTGGGACTGCTCAGATCCTTCCCCCTTTGGGTCCAGCGGTTTGGGCGCTGCTGCCTTTAGGTCTCAGGCTGAGGGAGGGGGAACGAAGGCCTCACCTTTCCAGGGTGCTCTTTATATCCTAAAGGGAGAAAAAAGAAGCTGATCAAAGGAGGTTCCAGGAATCACTCATGCAGTATCTGAGCTGCCCAAACCCCAGGGCGGGTCAGGTCCCCTATACCCTGCTCCCCAGAGAGCTGTCTCGTCAGGACCCATCCACCGCCTGTGCTAGGATCGTCTCATAAGTTCTGTCCCCCATGGTTTTCCCCTTCAGAAATGGAAATGCCCCAATCAGGGCCTATCTGGCCCAATCCCAAAAGGTCAGGGTCACCCTTCCCCAAGGCCAATTCCCCAGCGTTCTGTCCTGTCCTGGCATGAGATGTCTCCAGCAGCGGGACTCTCAGACCTTCCCCGGGGATGACAGAGCCCTTGATCTGCTGTCACCTAATCATAGAGCTCATGGCTCAGCAGAGGAAGGCCTCGGCTCTTCCTGCATCTATTGGCATCGGAAGGGCCCCTATTCCTGCCACACGTTGACGAAGCCTGTGAGATACAAGGGCCTCCTCTGGATCTAGCCAGAGCTCCAGGCTCCCAGAGGGGCACGCAGATTTCCAGTGGGGCACCTCCATGGAGCAGAGTGGACCCATGAGTTAGGAAGTAACTCTTGGGAGGCGGGTCCCTTAAACCTGCCTCCTCCCAACACAGCAGTTCATGAGGACCAACGCTTGGGCTACATTGGTAGAATGATGATTTTCCTGACAGAGGTAGGCCAGTACAAGGTGGAGACTGGGACCAGTCCGACTTATTGTACGTTGCCGAACCGGAATCAGGTACCTGGGCGTAAGCCCTTGTAACTGTCTCCGCACTAGGGGGTTAGGCAGGTTGGCAAGTGCAGATCTAAGGAGGTGGCCCTTTGGCAGGAAGCTCCGAGGCAAAAGGTGGCTAAATGTCCTTGTTATGGATGCTCCAGGCAGCCTCCCTTCAAAACCAGCCAGGCATCTGAGGAGGCAGCTCAGAACAGGCCAAGGAAGAAACTCTTGGACCAGGATGGAAATCCTGGGTGTCTCCTTAATGGCAGGAGCGCCATCCACACACACATGGAGATGTCCAGTGGTGGTGGGACTCCAGGGATTGAATGGGAATTCTGGCTGCCTCTTCCAGCTTTAAGAACTGGAAGCAACTTGGGAGGAAGATCTGAAGGACAGAGGCCCCTCGATTCTCCTGCTATGGAAACTCCAGACAGAGGGGCCCATTCAGAGCCTCTCTTGAGGCAGTTCGGTGGGTGGGATGGAAATCCGGGTGGGATAGAAATCCGGGGGCTTGGTCAGTGGGTCAGCCATGTCCTACCGAGCATCAGCCTACAGGGCCAGGAGAAGAGGATGCTCCTCAGCGCTTCTCACCTTGAGCATCTCAATTCCTGACTGCAGGCACTTCTCCTCGATCTCGGTGATGAGCTGGTTGAGGGAGAGGCGCTGGTCTGACAGCTGGGCCACGTTGTCCTTCAGCTTCTGCAGGATCTCCTTCTCCTCCTCCTCCAGCCGCCGGAGCAGCATCTGTTGCTCCTCCTCCAGAAACTGGTGCAGCTCCTCGAACTCGCTGACGATCAGCTGCCGCCGGCTCTCCACCTTTCTCTGCAGTGGTGGGGGAAGGAGGGAGGAGAGGGGAGGACCGGGCTGGAGTCAGGCACAGGGAAAGCCATAATGGGCACCAGCCCACAGGTCAAGGAATGAACACAGGGGTCTCCCCAGATCTGGCCACAGAGAGACAGAACAGGGGGTCTCCCCAGATCTGGCTTCAGAGGAACGGAGCAGGGGGTCTCAGGAGGGTGGGGTCTCCCCAGATCCAGCTAGTGGGTTTATCCCAGGTGTGTTTGTGTGGGATATCTTCCCAGAGCTGGACAAAGAGAGGCTGAGGAGCTGAGAGCAGTGGGAACCCGGGTGGGGGTCTCTCTATAGTTGGACAGAGAAAGTTATTCTCTTTGCAGAGTGTATGTGGAGATTGCTCCACCAGCTGCCAAAATGCAACCACCTCTGGGGCTGGGCGCGGCAGCTGTGACAGAACTAGACAAAGCTGTAGGACCACTTAGGGGGAGGCAACGGGAAGCTCTGTAAACACCGGAAAGCAGACCGCAGGGGACTCAGGGAGGCAGAACAGAGCCACCCGAGTCGGGATGTGGACCCCCAGGGTCAGCGCTCGGACTCCTGAGATAAGCAACTCTTCACGCATCTCCCACAGTCAGTTTCCAACACGCGTCAAAGGCGGCACGGCCAGTAGCATGGCGCCCCCTAGTGTCAGACTGGGGCATTGACGCCAGCGCCGCCTGCGAGGGGAGAGCGTCCCCAGGTCTCCCCTCATCCACGCCGTGACCCTGCCCCGCCCAGCTCCGCAACTCCTGGACAGATCGGCACCTCTGACGGACGACCAGGCTGCGGGGGATGGAGCAAGCCCCTCAGCCCTTGCCACCTGCCTTCAGCTCTCCGGGTTTCTTCTCCTCCTGGGATTTGCACTGGGCGATGTCCTGCAGCTTCCGCTCCAGCGGCTCCAGACACTGCTGCAGCTTCTCCTGGCAGGGGGAAGAACATTGAACAAGCTGGATCCGGCTGTTCAGGCTCAAATCAACAGTAACAGTCACAGTTCGCTGGCGTTGAGATGGGCCACGGGTGGTGCTGTGGCAAGGGACAGGTTTACGGTTGCTGGGAGGCACAGACAACGATCGGGGAGAACCCTGCCCCATATGACAGTCCAGTCTCAGGCCTCCCTCCTCTAACCACTAGAGTCTGCTCCCCTCCCAGAGCTGAGGACAGAACCCAGGAGTCCTGGCTGCCAACCCCCACTGGTGCCCTGTGTACCTCACTAGGACTTCTGGGGACATAGCCCATGGATCTCAGCACTGGGGCAATCTGAATTGCTTTCTGATTCTTTCCCAGTGAGTTGTGGGAGAACGGGTCCGCCCTTTTGGGCACAGGCGGCATTGTGGGAAGGCACTGGAGGACTACCTGGAGAGGTTTACCCTACGTATTCCCTGCCAAACAGGGGGGTTCCCAGACTGAGTGAAGTGGCACCCGGGGGCTATGTATGGATGAGGAGGGTGGGTTAGAACCTGGGCTAGCTCTGTAGTGAAGACAGATGCTGGAGGGACCCTGTGAAACTTTCTCCGGCTCAGGGACTGCAGAGCACCAGCCCTGGCATGACTTCTTGGGCATCTCCCGCGTCACCGTCCCCCCCTCACCTTGTACTCGAGGGAGGCGTCGTCCAGCGGCACCACGGTGTGGGAGCGGTGGTCGTGGGAGATCTCGCACACCAGGCAGACGGCCTCCTGGTCCTCCTCGCAGAAGAGGTTGAGGACTTCATTGTGCTTCCCACACAGGCTCTCATCCCGCACCTTGCGCTTGGTGGCCTGCAGCTGCTTGGCGATCTCCACCATGTTGCCCAACTGCCGGTTGGGCTTGAGGGTGCGGTGGCGGAAGGTCTTGCGGCAGACGGGGCAAGGGAAGTCCCGGTTCAGCTCCTCCCACCAGCGGGTGATGCAGACCCGGCAGAAGTTGTGGCCGCAGTCGATGATGACCGGGTCCTTCAGATACTCCAGGCAGACAGAGCAGCTGGCCTCCACCTGCAGGTTCTCCAGCGGGTTGGTGGTAGCCATGGTACCTGCGAGACAAGGGAGAATCGCTGTGTGGGAATGGGGTATGAGGGAGGGACTGGCTGGCTCGTGCGGGAGAAGAAAAGGCAAGAATGGGATATAGGGACATTCTTCTCTAGGGGGCGCTGGCCCCACGGCAGAGGGGCTGGCTGGCTAAGAGGGGTGACCTAAGCCCTAAGGATAGAAAGGGTCCCACTCACTTTCTGGTTTCACTTCACAAGCACAGGCTGCGAATCCACAGCAGGCTGCAGCGACACCCCGGCAGCTGACTCCCAACACGCTCCGCAGATCTCTCTGTGGCTCCGAGCAAGCGGAGCCCTCTTCCACGACCCGGGCAGCGGTGAGCTGCGAAAAGGTGCAGGTTGTACGGGAAGCAATTCCATTGCAAGAATCCCAAACGTCACAATTTCGCCAAGGATCTCCAGAGCACTCCTGTGTTATACATGGGATCGGCTCTGAGGCACCACCCCAGAAGTGGCTGCAGTTGCCCCTGCCCTCCCCTCCCCCCTTTTCCCCAAATAGCAGCTAAGGAAGAGATAAAGTTGGGTACTGTGGCTTCTTTGTGATGCACAGTGAAGGCCTGAAAGGGTAAAACTAAGGTTCTTTCCCTCCCATCCCACAATTAGAAACTCAAGTCATGTCTACTCTGGAACTCTGAAGGGAAGACTGGAGAACTCGTGGGTTTATATCACAGATATCAAGCAAGTCAAACCTGATCCACTCAAAAAGGGACAGAAGTTTTAGAAACTCCTTGGGGGATGTGTTGATACCTACTTATGGGCACAGAAATGTGGATCAGGGGCCTGTTTATCTCAGTATCCCATCCCCAACTGGCACAAGCAGAAGATGTTTCAGAGGAAGATGAAAGACTCCTTTAGTGGCCGATGATGGGATGAGATGCTTCTAGGAAAAACTGCCTCTTGGCCCCCAGTTGGGAGAAGTTGGTTTATGCCCCAACTAATTTAAAATAAATATATATAATCATGGCCCAAAGCAAAAGAACACACTGCTGGTGAGCTATGTGGGCGGAGAGGTTGATGGAGCTGTCGGTGTGTTTGAGAAAAGCAGTAGAGCTGACAAAGAAGGAAGCAAGAATAAGCTATGGTCCATTTTGTCTCAGCGTGTGGGTTTGAATTAGATGACTCCTTGAGGTCCCTTCCAGCCCTACATTACTATGTTTCTAAGAAAGCTCAGACCAGCCAGAAAAAGCACCGAGAACATGGCCCTAAGAAAAAGCTTAGGGCAGAGTGATGGCTGGAACAGGGTTTGGAGTTGTGAACAAAGAGACTGTTTCCTGTTTGATTCCTCCTGTGTTCAGGGAAACAGGACGTTGTAAATAAAACAGGACTGCAGCAAAGAAACACCTCACTCCATCGTCACTTTCTTCTCCTCACAATAACCTGCAGGGCTTGGAACACTAGCTAAGAACTCCGGTTGGAAAGGGGTAACAGGTTTCCAACTCCGGATAGTCTTACAACTCGTTTAAGTGTCCAAACCTGTTTAGAATTCCAGAAGCTCTTCACCTAAGTGATATCTTGAGGCAATAAATTCCACGGGCTAATTGTGTAAAATATAGTATTTCCTTCTGTCAGTTTTATCATAGTCCAGGGGTTAGGGTGCTGGCCTTGGTGCAGGGAATCTTGGGTTCAGTTCCTGGCTCTGCTAGATTCCCTGTGTGACCATGGCAAACTGCTTAATCTTTCTGTGCCTCAATTTCCCCATTTGTATAATGGGAAAACAGCACTGCCCTGCCTCATACGGGCATTGTGAGAATACATACATAAAAGATTGTCAGGTGTTCAGATACTACAGCAATAGCGGCCTGAGATAGATCATTTTCAATGCACTACTTGCAATTTCATTCCGCTTCCCTTCTGCCTTAGTCTTTTAGGAGGGGAGTTAAAAGAAATCAGTGATCATTGAAATGGGTTTTGGAAACAGCTTCAAGCTATGCGAATTAAACATGTTTGGGGCTGCTCCACATTGAAATAAAAGAGGTTTTTGTTATAAAAACATATTACACTGAACTCAAAGGAGTGGAGTCCAGTGGTCAGAGCAGGGACAAGGTTCTACCTCTGGTTCTGGGAGGGAAGTGGGGTCTCGGGTTAGTGCAAGCAGGACTGGGAATCAGGGCTCCTGTGTGTAAGAAGGATCTGCAATCTCTGTGGCCCATTCACTCCTTGACGCTTTGCCGAGTTTCCCAATGAGGGAGCTAGTGAGCAGCAAAGGGGATGCTGTTTTGAGATGCCCCAGCAGGGGTTTGACTGATATCCACTAACTAGTCTCATGAACCCAGAACAGCATCAAACAGGAAGAACTTTCAGTCACTGACCTCAGACCAGAGTGTAGCCAGCACCCGCTACAGGGGAAAAGGTCCCATGTCCCATTCTCCACAGCCCCCCCCTTGCCCAACCCGTCCTTTCATGGTAGGGCCCGACCAGAGCGGGCACTCCCTAGAGGCAAACAGCCCTGTATCCTCGGAGCCAGCCAGTCCCACTCACCAAGTTAACATCCCTACCACAGCGGATGAAACGAAAGGAGGATCCATGAAATCTGGTTAGGCCTGATTCCGTGCCGCAAAAGCCAAGTAGAGTTGGACCTTGCAAAGGAAATTAAAACCAATAGTAAATGGTTCTATGACCATATAAATAGGAAGAAAACAAAGAAAGAAGAAGTGGGACTGCTAAGCACTGAGAGGATGGGGTGGAGGTTAAGGATAATTCTAGGCATGGCTGAAGATCTAAACAAATACTTTGCCTCCATTTTTAATGAGGCTAATGATGATCTTGGGGTTAGTGGTAGAGTGGTTAATGGGACTGAGGATATGGACGTAGAAATTACCACATCCAAGGTAGAAGCCAAACTTGAACAGTTTATTGGGCCTAAATCAGGGGGGAGAGGGGTGGATAATCTCCAGCCAAGAATATTGATGGAACAGGAACATGGAATTGCAAGTCCATTAGTAAGGATTTTTAATGAATCTGTAAATGCAGGGGCTGCACCGTATGACTGGAGAATTGCTAATGTAGTTCCTATTTTTAAGAAAGGGAAAACAAGTGATCTGGGTAACTACAGGCCTGTTAGTTTGACCGCAGTAGATATTGATTTTCTCAATCCCCAACCATCACCGCAGTGGAGTGAATTTTCCCAGTCTCACTTCACAAACAGGAGAATTAAAGCACCTCTGGAGGCCTGAGAATTTCCAGAATGGATTGGTCAAAGTATTCGAAGGCTGATGTGTTGTGAAGTATCAGAACAGCAGTAGGAAGGGAAAGTCTGAAGCACGGACTTGGTACAAGACCTGAGGCGTGAACCAAAGTCAGCAAAAGTTACGCCAGGAGCAAAACTCAGGCCCTGTCAAAAAGCAGACGACTGCCAGCAAGTTCGGCATCCAGTACAAGAAGTCGGCACAAGTATCACTGGCATTGCTAAAACACACTCAACGTGTAAACACATTCCAGGCCAGCACAAGCACATCTCGACCTAGCACCAGATGGTTGGCAGAAGCGATGAAAGGGATGATCTGTCTGAAATATCAGGAGAAAGGTATAAGGAGAGGGAACAAACAGGCCACAAAACACAAAAGGTGGTACGGTAAGTAAGTTTGTTTATCCCAGGTTGTTTGTCTCGGTCTGTAAATGTTGAGGTACCTCGTCTTAACTCTTTGTCTGGCCTAGGGGCCGTGGAAAGTCCCCCCAGTGACTAAGCTGGTTCACTGTCCCAGGCCTACATGTATTAATATTCCTGCAGAGTCTATGAGGTGCTAGTACCGTGCTTTATTGGCAAAAAATCTGGCTGAGCACCTTCACCACTAAACCAAGTCCTTTTGGGGCAGATTGATCAAGGTTTGCCGGGCTGGCTACCTGGCCAGAGCCAGTACAGAACACAGAGAGAACACACACACAGCCAACAACGCTGACGACCACGACCGCTGATCTGGTAAGTAGGAGAGCTGTCCTCTGTAGGAATCGTGATCTAACATGGCAGAAAACTATGAGCTAGGGAATCCCCTTATCCCCTCCCTTCAAATCTTCACAGAGAATTGAGATATGGACAGGCTGGGTAGACAACAAAGGAGGTCCCCAGGAGTTGAAAAAGACAGTGGGAAAACATGGACTGGAATATGTAAAGTGGTGACAGAGACCGAGGCTTAAAAAATACCAAGAAGAGTAAGAAACGTAGAATATTGCAAACTATGGCCATTGCTGTTAAACGGTGAAGATGTGACACCACAGAATTGGCGGGGCCAGCAACAGAAACAAAACTAAGGGTAAAAGAAGCAACAGAGCGCTGGGAAGCGCAGGAGCAGAACAGAAAATTGGAAACAGCTGCAGAAAAACTGGAAAAAAGAAAAGTGCCGTCCCTCGGGCAACAATGGGGCTTCAGGTAAATACAGTCCCTGAAGAATGGGGACACACTTGGAAAACGGGGACTCAGCAAAAATGAATGGAACATGGAAAGACTGCAATGGATGCCGCAATGGAGACACTGGGAATAAGTGCACAGGAGGAAAAAGTAGCAAACCATACTTTCACTGCCTTGGTAAATTGGATGAAGGAGAAAACAGTGGGGTTAACAGAGCAACTTAAGGGACAGAAGCTGTGACTTGATTGCAGAGGAATGGATAAAAAAGACTGCACAGCGAAAAACGGAGAGCAAGCAGGTTAACACCCACAAGTGCTGCATTTACACATGGAGTTGCCCAGAAAAGATTAACTGCAGCGGACAAAGGCAGTCCTGCAATCCATTTGGTACGCGGACAAAAAGTAACCGCCAGTGGGGAAAACAAAATCAGGTTTGCAAGTGCAGGTAACGACCCCTCACTCTCCTCTCGAAGTCAGGATAAAAGCCAGGGATACAAGTTCCCAACGGCTTTAGCCCACAGAGCCCTACTCCTCACTCACTGTTAACAATCATAGAATCATAGAACATTAGAGTTGGAAGGGACCTCAGGTGGTATCTAGTCCAACCCCCTGCTCAAAGCAATATACACCTTCTTTCTCAAATGTTTTAAAATACCAGTTGTTTTCCTCTCTCTATTTGCTAACGTTGCTGCTGCTAGCCTGTACTTTAAATGACCTCCCAGAATTAATTATTTTCTCTTGGTTCCGGTCTCATTAGGTTGTTGTTCTTCTCCCGCCTGTCTTCCTCTCCTCACTTTTGCCCTCTCTTTGCTTTAAAAATTATAGTTATTACAGAAACCTGCATCACTGAAAGGATGGAAGCAACTCAAAACAAAACAATTAAAACTAAATTAAATTAAATTAAACTAAATTAAAGTTAAAACTTTACTCTAAATAAGCCCAGTGAATTAATTATTTTAACCGTTCAGGAATGGAACAGCTGGACAGAGGATCTTTCTTAAAGATATTGTTGCCAAGCAACAACAAATGCAGACTCTGCTTGGAGTAAGTTTGTTTATCCTAACCACTAACCAGTATTTGAAACATGGGTTTTCCTTATTTCCATATAGCTGAGTTTTTAAAATACAGTAATATAAAGTAATGAAAAATGCCTTAAATTACTACATTAATACAAAGGGGGCAAATATGAAATTTTATCAATTCTTACTAAAAGTTGAAATAAAAAGATGACTTACTTATTTAGATGTTTAACTCTTTTGTACCTGTGTGTTGTCTAAAATACATTGCTTTAATAATTAAGCTCCTAATGCCTTATCTTGTATAGTTATGAATACAATTCTGGCACCCATTTGTCTTTGTAAATTTGTCCTGTGTGTTGCATGTTGTGTGTGTCACATGACTGCAACAAAAGTCAATCTCATTTTTTTTTTAACATGTGGTATCATACAGTTTTATTTTGGTTGAGGTATTTTATTTTTTGTTGCAAAGCTAAAAACAACGACCTCTGTTATAAATACATGTACAGATATTTTTGCCTCAAGAAATAATAGAATTGTTAACAAAAATGATCTTGTGATTAATCACAGGTTTTTTTTATTCAAAGGAAAAAATGTAAGGGGAAACTTCAACATTAATGTAAAGGTAATATTAACAAAATGTTAATTTCTTGTTTGAGTTTTTATAAACTTGTTTGCATTTTTATTAAATAATGAAATATAGTTTAAGAATGTTATAGCAAAAATGTCAAAAAAAATAACTACACACAGACATCTGGTTATGGCGCAAAATGTTAAAGCTAACCAAATTATTTCAACAGGTTTCCACTTTTGTCTCCCAAACACAAGCAAGCATAACAAAAGTTTTATACCCTCAAAGTGTTTGCATAGACATGCATTTAAAACTCATTTTGGTTTAATTTTTATACTCTTTCCTATTATGTTAAAGGGAAGTAATGGTTGTTAAAAGTTGTGCTTTCAAACAGATAACAAAAGTGGAACTGAAATAATAAGCAAATTAACTTTAAAAAGCTTGGGTAAAAATTCTGTTTCTAACTCTTGCTAACACAAAGCACTCAAAGAAAGTGCAGTACACTTTCTCCCAGAGGACTGGGAGAATCCATCTGAACAGTCAAGCGCTACATTTATTATGAAAAACTTGGCAAAACACATATGAAGTAAAAAGGAATGTCTATGCAACAATTGCAAAAGTATCTAAAACAGATCTATTTGTGCTACAGAATTGGGAAAACAAACCCATACAAAACCAAACAAAACCATAGCTTGTGTTATAAAAGACGGTCTCTATTACAGTGTAAACAAAGTTAATCTGTGTATTAAATTTGAGCTATTGAAAACAAGAAATGTAAAACAAACAAGCAAAAACTTTATGTTAACCAACTTAAGCTGTTAAAGGGGACATCGCACAGACCAAAAATACCAGAAGATATCAGTGCACAGTGAAGAAACATTCAGGCTTCAAGAAAGAAAAATGAAGAGGGGATTTGATAGCAGCCTTTAACTACCTGAAATGGCATTCCAGGGAGGATGGAGCTAGGCTGTTCTCACAACTGTCTCAAGTTGCAGTGGGGGAGGTCTAGATTGGATATTAGGAAAAAGTTTTTCACTAGGAGGGTAGTGAAACACTGGAATGGGTTACCTAGGGAGGTGGTGGCATCTCCGTCTTTGGAGGTTTTTAAGCTGCGGCTTGACAAAGGCCTGGCTGGGATGATTTAGCTGAGGTTGGTCCTTCTTTGAGCAGGGGGTTGGACTAGATACCTCCTGAGGTCCCTTCCAGCTCTAATCTTCTATGATAAACCACAGACTGGTCAAGTACACCTCAATTTACCATATACGGACAATTAAGCAGGCAATTGGCTAGAAAACACTAGCTGGACCAGGACTGTTATTTAAACTGTACCTTATTGAGCAAAGTGAGTTCACATACCTGTGGTTTTAAATCACTGAAATATGGATGAATTTGGATACTGTGCAAAAGCAACTACTGCTTCTTTGTTAAGTGATATACTAACATCTTATTAGGAACGTGCAGAAGATTCAAGGACTGGGCAAAAGACTATTTTGCAGTCTGGTGTCTCTTAAAATGGGAGCCTTCAAAGTATAGATGGAATCGTGTGTGTGTGTGTAACAAAACATTATCTATTTTGACCACCAGGCAGCGGAAACCGTCTCTGAACCTATAATTCATTATATTAAGGGCCTAGCTACTGAAGAAACAGTACACCATTTATAACATGCATGACACTGCTAAACTGTTTAAGCAAACTAGCAATTAATGAACTAAAGGCAGCAAACAATATAAAGGCAAGTGAAAAAAAGCAAATTGGTAAAGGAATTGTTAGTACTGCTTATGAGAGTTACATAGTAACTACCATAGCCAGCTCATTAGAGAACAGTAAAAGAGAAAATTGCCTAACCTTGTTAGTAATAAGCAGCTAACTGGCATTGTCCTCAGTGTACAACATGAACAGTGGTGAATTGGAAATACATCAAGTTATATAAACCAATTCCCTGTTAGCAACAGTCATAATTTGAGGCCAAAAATGACACTGCATCCTAACTGAGGCACGTTATTTGAAATCATCTTGTTATTACCAATATTAAATCCTGACACAGCAATACTTGATAACCCACTGAATGGATAGTAACCAGTGTGTCTGGAAAACAGCATCTACAAGAAACAACTGGAGCTACATCAACTACTGGTGTGTCATGCAATAAGTCAAACCTAAAGAGCATCCCATCATGGCTTGTTATGCCACGAATGTTGCTGACTACACAACTCCTGTGGGTGGAAACAATAATTCAGGTCAAACAAATAGAACAGAAAAACTAGCTGTTCCTGTTTCCTGCCCAGCGAAACTTGTTGCAGATTGTCACCATTTGGTAAGGGGAACCTATAACATGGATGGGCGGTATTGTGTAGTAACTGATTACAAAAAATGTATATATGAAGACCTCATTTGTGATGTCACTACCCCAAATTTCTGTTTTATTCCTCATATACATAGCACTATGGGACACGCTGTAATAATGCCTATTGCAGTGTTTCAGAACAATTCTAAAACGATACCCCTTAATCAAAGTCCCAGACCTAACATTCCCAGGCCCACTATATGGGACAAAGAACATTGGCAAAGAAAACTGATCAGTCATACAAGGGAATGTGCACACCAAAGGACAGATCATGAATGTGTGGATAGTAATATAAGAGGGCCACATAAGAGTTTAGCCCACTGGGTCATCTGCAGTTCACACATTATGCTCCTCCCCATAAAAAGATAAAAAGTTGGGGAATGTAATAGGAAGAAAGAGCCTGAAGTACGGGCCTCGTGCAAGATTTGAGGCTTGAACCAAAGTCAGCAAAAGTTACGCTATGAGCAAAACTCAAGCCCTGTCAAAAAGCAGATGACTGCCAGCAAGTTCACTCTCTGGGACATGAACCCGTCACAAGTATCGCTGGCATTGCGAAAACACACTCAATGTGTAAACACATTCCAGCAGGCCAGCACAAGCACATCCCGACCTAGCACAAGATGGCTTGAGAGAAGCGATGAATGGGATGCTTTGTCTGAAACGTCAGGAACAAAGTACAAGAGGAGGTAACAAACATTTCATGAAATAGGTAAAGTAGTTTGTACGGTTTGTATCTCAGATTGTTTGTCTCAGTCTATAAATGTGGAGGTACCTCCCTTTAACCTTTTGTCTGGCCTAAGGGGCCATGGAAAGCCCTGCCACTGACTGAGCTGGTCCACTGTCATGGGCCTATGTGTATTAATATTCCTGTGGAGTCTACGGTGTGCTAATACCATGCTTTGTCAGCAAAAAACCTGGCCGAACACCTTCACCACTAAACCAAGTCTGTGGTCTTTCTGGGCTGGCTACCTGGCCAGAGCTGGTACAGCACACAGAGAGCAAACACGCAGCCAGCAACTGACTACAAGAAATAGATCTCAATTACCAGCCAAAGGCACTGAAGAGAAATCAACCTCTGTGACAACCTCTTTGTCCCAATGTTGACTAGTGCACTATGTCCTGGAACGGCTAACCCACAATGCCCAGAGATTGCTTCCTGGATTGTATTAACACGAGTGACATATGTAAGACACAGATGACTCCCACTCCCAGGTAGATCCCACTCTACCTGGCACTGGTGAGGCCTCTGCTGGAATATTATGTACCATTCTGGGCACCACACTTTGGGAAAGAGGTGGACAAGTTGGAAGAGAGCTCAGAAGAAGGCAACAAAAATGATAAAGGGTTCAGAAAACCTGGCCTATGAGGAAAGGTGAAAAGAACTGGGCATACCTGGGTCTTGAGAAGAGAAGACAGAAGGGGGACCTGCTAACAATCTTGAAATATGTTAAGGGCTGTTATAAAGACAAATGTGATCAATTGATCTTCATGTCTGCTGAAAATAGGACAAGAAAGCTTACTCTGCTTCAAGGGAGATTTAGGTTAGATGTTAGGAAAACTTAACTATGAGGGTAGTTAAGTTCCGAAACAAGCTTCCACAGGAGGTTGTGGAGTCCCCATTGTTGACGGTTTTTAAGACCAGGTTGGACAAACACCTGTTAGGGGTGGTCTAAGTTTACTTGGTCCTGTCTCTGCACAGGGGGCTGGGCTTGATGACTTCTTGAGGTCCCTTCCAGCCCTACATTTGTATGAGTCTCACTAGGCTTATTATTTCCACATGAAGTAGCCTATTAAGAATAAAGACTTCATTGTCTTAGGCACTGTACAGACAAACACCACACAAGAGGCCCCTGCCCCAGGCTGCTCATAATTTCCCACTTACCTTAAGCTTTCAGGGGGCATTTGTGATTCTGTATTATGCTAATACCCAGAGATCAGGGCCCCCTGTATAAACACACTATCATGGCCACTTTGGCTGGGGACTGCTATAAACAGATCATAACAGCCAGTCCCTGACCCCAAGAGTTTACAATTTAACTAGACAGGACGGGAGGGGAAATGAAGGCACAGATAGGGAAAGTGACTTGCCGAAGGTCAGCGGCAGAGCCGGGAGCAGAAGATCTGAGTTCTGATTCCCAGTCCAGTGCTCTACCAACTGGACTATGCTTCCTCTCCAAGGTGTACTTCATGTTATGCTTTTCTACCTCCACAGCACAGATTTTTGAAGCTGCCAGAAAAGAACAAAATTAACTGGGTTTCTGCCCATTCTTAAAACCACTTTACCATGAAGACAGCTTGGAAAGGGAGTTAAGCAGGGTAAAATAAAGTTTAATTTAGAAATCTTTTTTACTCCAGTTTTTTCTCCCTGAGACACTACTAATGGCTGAAGGGTTTACACCAAGTGATGAAACCTTTAACACAGGCCTTCCCTCCCAGCTGTTGACTGGGCATTTGATGGGAATGTTGATGGGATGGGAACTGAGTTACTGCAGAGAAATCTTTTTTGGATGCTGGCTGGTGAGTCTTGCCCACATGCTCGGGGTTTAGCTGATCGCCATATTTGGGGTCGGGAAGGAATTTTCCTCCGGGGCGGATTGGCAGAGGCCCCGGAGGTTTTTCGCCTTCCTCTGCAGCATGGGGCATGGGTCGCTTGCTGATCGATTCCCTGCAGCTTGAGGTCTTCAAATCTCACTGTTGAGGATTTCAATAACTCAGTCATGGGTTCGGGGTTGTTATAAATGTGTATGGGTAGGGTTTTGTGGCCTGCCTTGTGCGGGAGGTCAGACTAGATGATCATATTGGTCCCTTCTGACCTATGAGTCTATGAGTCATTTGAGTTAAGTGGCTGTCACCAAAACAGATTTTTTTTTTTAAAGTCTGATTTCTGTTCCACTGGGAGAAGGGCACTGGTGTTGGAGACTGGGGGAGGGGTGCTGGGAGCAATTGCTGGGGGAGAAGTAGCGAGGCAGAATCACTATGCGGGAAGGAAGAGGCTGGGATCTCAGGGGATGCTACTGACAAAGCACATTGCGGCACTGCGAGCCGTGGGGGCAGGGGAAGGGAAATGGGGATGAACTATTACAGCCGCTGCGTGACAAGCAGAGGGGGGACTGGTGTGTGTGTGTGGGGGGGTAGCATTTCACTGGACGCAGTGAATCTGTGAATAGCCAGTGCTCGATGGTGCCTGCTGTGGAGGAGGAGGGCGGGGGGGGGCGGTAGCAGAGTCTCATCCCAGATGGGGGGGGGATTCTCCCGTTAACGTGAGGGGGTCTCTCCTAGTGGGGCGGGGCTGGACGGGGGGGGTCTCTCCCCCGGGAGCGGCGCAGGGCGGGACGGGGGGGTCTCTCCCCCGGGAGCGGGAGCGGCTGTCACTGCGCGTGGGCGGGGGGGACTGTCCCGGGACACCGGCCGGGCGGGGGACCGCCGCCTGGGGGCGGGGCGAGTCTCCCCTGACAGGGGGTGTCAATCTCCCCGCGGCTGGGGGAGGGGCAGGGATAATTACGGGGGGTCCCACAGAAACCGGCCCCGCACTCACCTCCCGCTCCCGCTCCGGCCGCCTCCCCCCTTCCCGGCGGCGGCGCCACAGGAGCTGAGACCCGGCCCGGTCTGGGCCCCGGGCGGAAGTGACGACACGGCTGCTACGGCCGCCAGCGGAAGAGAGGGAGGTGGGGAGGGGGACTCGGTGGAAGGCGGGGGGGAGGGGGAAGTCAGGTTTCCGGCCACAGAGCGGAAGTCCCTGCGCTTAACGGAAGTGACGCAGTCAGAGGCATCCGGAAGTCGGCATTCGGGGGCGGGCATGGCCCCGCCTTCTCTCGGCTCCCTCCCTTCTTTGCGGAGCGATCGCGCCCGTTCGTGGAATGTACCAACTATACCCCACGCTTGGTAGAGCATACCAAATTCAACCACCCCTTTGTGGCATGTACCAATTTTATATCCCCCTTTCGTGGCGTATACCAAATTCAGACTCTCCTCCCCTTTGTGGAATGTACCAAATTCAGCCCCCCCCGCACTTTTGTGGAATGTATCAATTTCATATCCCCCCCTTTGTGGAACACACCAAATTCACACCCCTCTTTGTGGAACGTACCAAATTTACCCCCACACACTTCGGTGGCATGTATCAAATTCATAACCTCCCCCCTTTGTGGAATGTACCAAATTAATAAACCCCTTTGTGACACATGCTAATTTCATACGCCCCTTTGTGGAATATACCAAATTCATATTCCGCCCCATTGTGGAATATACCAAAGCCATAACCCCCCTTGTGGCATGTACCAAATTCAACCCCCCCATTTGTAGAATGTACCAAATGCATACCCCCCATGTGGCGCTAGTCCCCCCCTCCCACGTGCGTTGGGTGGGTTTGGACCCCCCCATGTAAGACGAAGCTCCATGGACAGGACACCAGCGTGGGGGGCTGGGCTGTATTAATGACCCCACCCTGGGGCCGGAAGCTACAGCGGGGGGTGCGAGCGCCCGATTTGCACAGCCCCCCAGCCCCAGATCCGGCCCCCAGGGGCCCTGCAGGCTGCAGCGGCGAGGCCCCCGCTCTATGCGTTGCAGTAGTCTCTGCCGGAGCAGCACGTGTACTCGGCGTGGCTCCCAGTCTCCGGGTCGTCCCACGTCAGGCCGCACTTCTCGTTATCCGCCTGGATGCAGCCCAGCATCTTCTGCTCCACCCGCCCGCCTGCACGGGGAGAGAGGAGCAGGCCTTGGACTGAATTTGCCCCTATGTTCAAAAGCGGGAGAAGCAATTTTGATCTTCCAGCTGCTTCTTCCCTAACGTGCCCGCCGTTGACCTTCCCTAGATGCTAATTCCTGCTACCCGTGGCACACGGATGAGGAAATCAAGGCAATTCCGGAGCCCCCTGAAGTCGTGCAGTGCATGGATGCGAATTTCCAAGATCGCTTCTACTATATAATATGGGGTGAAGAGTAGGGGCGAGCCGGCGGCTCCAGGCTGGCCTGGACTAGAGCGTGGTGCTGCTGAAGCTCCCCGGGTGTCATGAAAGGGACAGCCCCGCCTCCACTGGGCACAGGATGGGTGGGCTGACGGGACGGTGCCTCTGAGGGCTGAACTTCCCAAGCAGAGAGGCCAGGCGGGATGCTGAGACATGCGGTCCGTAGGGCTGGGGCCTGGGATGGAGCAGAGCCCTTGCTTAAAGCCCTGAGTGATGGCGTAAGGATGGCTGGGTCAGAGCAATGGCCCGTCCAGCCTAGTGTCCTGTCTTCCGACAGTGTGCCTAGGCATCAGATGCTTCGGAGGCAATGAATAGAAGGGGCGATTATTGAATGATCCACGTTCCGTCATCCCAGCTTCTGTCAGTCAGAGGTTTAAGGGTGAAGGGGTAGGATGTTGTTTAAATCTATGCCATGGGCTGTGGTCCAGGTAATACAAGCCAGGTCTTGGAAGGACAGGTGAATCTACTGCTTCTAGGAGGGTGGGCCAAGAGAGGGGGCAGGGCCCTGCCAATTTAGACATGGGGAAAATGCGAGGACAATAATAATAACTTAAGGAGGAAAGGGGGGATGTTACTGGTTTGGAGAGGGTGTGGCCAACACGGGGGTGGGGCTAACAGCCTCAGCTCAGGTATGGGTGGGGATAAGGTGAGGGGTGCGAAGGGGGTGGTAAGAGTTTAAGACGGATGGGAGGGGGCTCTTGCGTCTGGATGGGTGCCTGCCAGCAGAGCCACCGGGGCAGAACGAAGGCAGAGGCAGCGGGACGCCTGGGTCCTTACCGTAGGAAATGGTGACGGAGATGCAGGCTTCCTTGGGGAAGGGAGCCTTGCAGCTCATTTTGCGGGGCAGGCAGGGCATCCCCGGCTGGAAGGAGCTGCAGAGTCGGCAGCGCAGGGCATCAGCTGTGGAGGGACGCGACAAAAGAGCAACCGTCACGCTGTGGCCGCCCCACCCCATCACCTGGGCACCCTCCCAAAGGAATGCTCCGCAGCACCCACCACCGGCCTCCCTTGCTGCAACCTCTGTGGTTTGGTTCTGGGATGGGAGCAGGATCTAGTGGGTTAGAGCAGAGGGAGGGGCTGGGCATCAGGACCCTGGGGTCCTATCTTCCCATAGGAGAGGAGTGGGGGTCCCCCACAGCTGGAGCACCTCAGGGTCTGTGTATTTCACCCTGCAGTGAAATTGCCCCCCACGGCCCGAGACAGCACTTACCCCCCAGTGCGAGACAGAGCAGGGTGGAGGCTCTGAGGAGCAGAGACCAAGACATGCTGGGCTCCTCTGGGTTGAGACAGGCACTGGGTCAGGGGAGTGGAGAGTTCTCAGCAGGCCAGGTTCCAGGCTGATCACAGGCGGGCTCTGGAGTGGCTTTATCCTCCGCGTCCCGTGGAGGCCAGGCCCTGCAGATCACACACGGGGGTGGTGTGGAGGACAGCGAGACACTGGCTGGACCGTGGCTGATGGCCAAGGAGATTGCTAGGCAGGTGCCCACACAGAACAGTTGCTGCCCAGAGGCAATCCCTCCCTGGGATGCATTCAGTGGGGGTGGGGGAGCTGGGAGTCAGGACTCCTGGGTTTTCTCCCTGTGTGTGGACTGGGGGTGGGTGGGGAAGCTAGGTCCATCCCCAGCTCTGGAAGGGGAGTGAGGTGTAGTGGTTAGGGGGGTGGGCTTGAAGCCAGGACTCCTGGGGTCTACCTTTAGCTCTGGAAGGGATGTAGTGGTTAGAGCAGGGGCAACTGGGAATCAGGACTCCTAGGATCTAGTCCCAGGTCTCCCAGTGGTTTTGGGCAAGTCCTTTACCCTCATTTGTAAACAAAATTGCATCAGCCATGAAATATGTTTCTGTTACATAACCTCAGCTTCTGAGATCTGCTCTAGGGCTTATTTCGGGGGCACCCTCTGCCCTGTGTTGCAAAGGCGGTCAGACTAGATGGTCACAGTGGTTCCTCCTGGCCCTGGAATCTCTGAAGCTATAAATACCCTGTTCAGAGGCAGGATGGGCTCCCAATGAACTGCGTTAATAAGGACAAACACTTTGTTCTCACATTTAATGGGTTTGGCCTGATCTGTTCAGGAGGGAGGTTGAAAATTGCCTGCCTCCAGGGTGGACAAATGAGTTTCGGAGATGCTGAAATCAGGCCCTTGGTGCGGCGCCCCTGTCCCTCTAATGAGCCGACGTCCAGCTGCCCTGGGAAGGGCTATGCTCAGAGCGCTGCCTCTCTGTCTCCCCCTTCAGGAGGTGAGGTGAAGTACCTTGTTCAGGGTGGCGGTGTGAACGCCAGGCACTGTGGGCTGGTGAAGGTGTCCATGGTCTCTGGGTACCTGATCAATGTCACCTGCTGCTCCTTCTGCAACCACTGGAATGTGCTGCTTCCTGGCTGGGAAGGGCACTGGGTCCGGTCTGCCACCTCCCATCCTCCTCCGTCCCTGCCTCTTCTCATCCCCCACTCTGTCATCCAGGTCCCCATCCCTCCTCCCCCTCTGGCAGTTCTCTATCCATCTTCCCCTTCTTCCTCTTTCCCTCCTTTCTTCTCTTTCCCCATTCCTTTCCTTCCTCCATCCTTCCCCTTCTCCTCTTCCTCCCTTCCCCCAGTTCTTTCATTCCTCCTTTGGCTCCTCTTCCTCGTTTCCCTTCTTCCTGTTCCGCATCCCTCGCTCCACTCCTCCACTTCCCCTTCACTGCTTCTCTTCATCCACCCTTCCCCTCTTTTATTCTTTTCCTCCATTTCCCCTTCCTCCTCCTCTTCCCAACCCCTCTCTTCTCCTCTTCATCCATCCTTCCTGCCACTGAAACTGTAGCTTTGAAACCTGTCCGCACTCACTATTTTGCAGTAATTGACAAACCTGTGTGGGGTTGGGCCACCCAGCCTCCCACTGTATGCCCTGAGGGCAATGCAGTCAGCTGAAGCAGCAGGAGGGCTGAGACTCAGGACTCCTGGGTTCTCTCCCTGGTTCTGGGTAGGGAATGGGGTCTAGTGGTGAGAGCAGGGGAGGCTGGGAATTAGGACTTCTGTATTCTAATCCTCTCTTTACCACTGGGAAGCCATGCCTCAGTTTCCCTCATGGGGAGAGTGTTTGCATTGTTCTGTATTCGCTTGGTCTGCATCACAACCTGTGTCTGTCTGGTGTATGAAAACCCTTCCATCATGTCAAATTGGGACCCTCTGAACATGCCATGAGGGTTTGCTACAGATATTACCAGGTTCACGACCCAGCTGAGACAGGTGCAGATAATGTCCTAGTGTCAGAAAATCAGAGAGTCACAGAGTTTAAGGCCAAAAGGATCATTAGATCAACTAGTTTGACCTTCTGTATAGCACAGGCTGTTACATTTCACCAGTTAGCAGAGTGAGCCCAGTAACTTGGGTCTGGCTAAAGTAAATCTTCCAGGAAGGCCTCCAGAAAGCTCTGCCACAGATTTCCTGTGTGACTTTGGGCAAGCTACTTCATCCCTCTGTGCCTCAGTTTCCCCATCTGTCCAGGGAAGATAATAATCTTTCCTTTGTCTGTTTCAATTGGAAGCTCCTGGGTCTTTCACTATGTACCTACACAGCCTAGCACAATGGGGTCCGGATCTTACTTGGTAATGCACATAACAAATAATAACAACAGAGGGTGTTTATTAAAGAAAGCAACTACTGAGCCAGACAGGTCTCTACACAGCTCACGTTCCAGCGTGGTCTCCCTTGTTTACCAGGGACACCATGTTGGCTGGATCAATATGTTGGGCGCAGTGATATCTAATGGCTGAATTACTTATTGCAAGGAAGCATGTCTGGAGAGAAAGACAATGCTCCGTGAATAGAATAATGTCTCCATCTAGTGGCAGGATGGAGTTACTACGCAGCCTCTTTCTAACTCCCAGCTGGGGGAGTTACTCCCTTTGCTCAGCTGGTAGAGGGTTTTGGGGATTTGATCTGCAGGTCCTGGCTTCCTCCATGAGACTCAGTTCTCCTTTTCCTCATGTTCCTTCTCCCTTGAGGGTTCAGTGATTCCATGAGTCCCAGCTGGGGGAGGAAACATGAATGTCACTGTCTCACTGAAAAAGCCCAACAACCACAAATTGGACTAGAATCTGGGGCTGTCCCACATAGCACATGGGTTCTGAAGACTTCAGGGGATGGGAGAGTTCCCCACAGGTGTCTGCCCCAATAGGAGGCCAGAGGATCCCATGCTCACTTGAAAAGGCGAAATGGGACACAAGGCCTTTCCCCTCTAGGGGATGCCAGCTGTAATCCATCCTCAGATCTTGAGGACTAGCTGGCTCTGGGGGACAGGAAATGGCACATGGGGAATTTTCCATCTAGGGTGTGCCTGCTCTGATTTGGCCCCAGGATGTGGGGACTGGCTGGATTGGGGGACAGGGAATGTGACATGAGGCCTTTCCCTTCTATCGCTGCAATCCTCTTACCCACTGGTGCTCACCTGTGGGGCTTGGCGTCTCTCTGAGCAGCGAAGTCAAGAAGCCACAGTGCTGGGCGGGTGATGTCCCTTCAACCTGGAGCGGCTCTGTGCTGATGCGGACGAAGTTCTGCTTCGTGGAGTTGTAGGGAGGCCACTGCTCCCCGCTGTTCTCTGCCCCTATGGGCTTCCTGGGGGGGAGTGTAAATTCAATATGTCGCATTGACCGCTAGTACTGGACTTGTGTAGGGACAGGAACATGCTCCAGCTGGAGTCTGATGCCGAGATCATTAGGAGCCAACCTGCAAAGTTTGGTCCCTTTCCAAAATGGCTGCCTTCAGCTAAGATGGCTGTTGCCTCCCGTTTCTCGCAAATGGACTAATATTCAGGGCTCCACTGTTCTCTCTGAGACTGAAGCCAGATGCTGTCCTCACTGAAGACGGCTTTCCTTTTGTGCTCTCACACATAGGAATGGGCAGTGTGGGGGCAGAGCAATATGGGAGGAGAGGGAAGGATATTGTGGTTGTGGGGAAACATAGGGGGCACAGATAGGAGCCTCTGAGCTGGGAAGGAGGCTGAAGCCACAATATGCCCTCAGGTAAGATGTCCGCTGTCTCTGGTCCCTCCAAACAGGATAAAAACCACATGTTGCCCTCATTAAAGATGACCACTTTCTTGTAATGTTCTCAATGGGATTGAAGCCACAGGCTGCCCTGAGTTATGATGGCTGCCATTTGCCTGTAGCACTTGCAGGGGGGGTGCCTATAGAAAAGGTGGCCGTTTCCTTCCAATGTTCTTAAGAAGACAGAGGCTGCCCACAGTTAGGATGGCTTCCCTCTGCCTGCTTCTTAGGCAAGTAGCAGTGAGATGCCTGTAGCAAAGATGGCTGAGCTGGCCTGTGGTAACAGCAGCTCATTGGCTCCCTCTGGAGGTGGTGGAATGGAGGCCACCTTCCTACCATTTGCTGGGCTAATTTTCATATGCTGATCCCTGGTTCTCCCTGTGAGTAAATGGGGAAGAGGGAGGGGCTCCAGGTATAATTTGCATAGATGTCCAAGTGCTCAAAGCTGCACAGTTAGTAGACTTCCCCATGTTTGATGTTCACAAGCTGTGTCACCTTGGCTGGGTGATTTTACAGATGTCAATGGAATGACAAATGTGAGCGCTCATGGAGGTTAGACAAGGGGGAGAGTGGGTTACCCTAACGTGGGAGCCAGAGGGCCCACGTTGGGTAGTCGGGACTGAAATAAAAAAACTTTCTAAAATTTTTTTTTGGGTACTGTGGAGTTTTTTAGTGCATTGTAGTCTGGAGTTAAAATGTGTTTGGGTTTAAGATGGATTTGGAAAAGAGAACATGATTTATCTTATTAATGGGTTTCCGAGATATGACTGTGACCGAAGAAGGTGACTGTTACTAATCCTGAATCCTGTTTAAAGTTTTGTGTCTCCTATATAAATTCATCTCTCTGTCAAGCCGGCTGTGTACATCAAACATCTTATCTGCATTTAAAAAGGAATTCTTCTAAGACACACAACTGGCTCAAGGGTGACACTCCTTCTCAAGGGGGCTGCTCTTTTGGGGTTGAGGGGTAATTCCCTTACCCAGTCCTGGCAAACTGCGCCCAGTAGTGCATCATCCTGCGACTCAGTCCTGCCTCGGCCTCCGTGGGTGTGTGGTTGGGGCCCCTCACAGATGCCATGGTTCCGAACAGGTAAGACAACTCGGCCCCGTGTGCACCCCCATCCACTCAGGTGAAGACGAGCCACTACTGCGGTGGGTGAAGTAGTAGGCGTACACAGGACTGCCGGCCTCTGCCTCTCGCCCGGCCACCTCGGCTACCGGGCACACAAAGTGGTGGTCACCAATACTTTGTTCCATGGCCCGTAAATACCGTGACCCATCCTGCCTCTCCTGGCTATACCGCTGTGCCAAGGCTTGGACGGCCTCTTCTGGTGCCCTGGGCACTGTTAACCTCACCATCTGCAGCAGCTCCTCCCAGCTGACGCGGCTGGTGTTCTCCTGGCGGAAGTTAAGAGCGCTGAATTTTACCACTTCATTGGCAGTGGTGCCAGTCAAGATGGGTATAGGCTGGCTGTGCCCACCTCCCAGCAGGTTGGGCGGTACATCAGGGAGGAAATCCCCATCTGGTGTTGGCACAAAGGGCATCATGAACAGTTGCTCGTGGTGCAAGATGGAGAACTCGTGTTTGGGGAACTCCCCGGGTTCCTTCCCCTGCAGACAATCCACCAGGGCGATGTTACTGCTGTTAGTGCAGCCCAGGAGCCCGCCCAGCTTCCGGCCTCTCTCCTTGGCCTCCTCAAGCGAAATCCAAGCCCATGGGGCACTGGTGGCTCCACTCTGGAGCACAGCGCGGGTGAAGAGGGGCCAGCTCCCTGGAGCGAGGAGATGGAAGCCAACTGAGGCACCCCCGGCACTCTGGCCAAAGAGCATCAAACGATCTGGGTCTCCACCAAAGGCGGCCACGTTGTCCCGCAGCCAGCGCAGCGCCAGTTGCTGGTCCCACAGGCCAGCGTTTCCCGGGGCGGCTGGCGGCAGAGACAGGAAACCCAGCGCCCCCAGCCGGTAGTTCATGGAGGCCACGATCACGTTCTCGGTGGTGGCTAAGAAGCGCCCATCATAGATGTCGAGGGAGGCAGCGCCCATCATGAATCCCCCGCCGTGGATCCAGATGAGGACGGGGGCCGGTTCACGGGGCTGGGGATGGGGCACCCAGACGTTGAGGAAGAGGCAGTCCTCGGACTGCGGCCCTTTGGGCACTCAGATATCAGCCTCAGGGTAACCAGTAAGTGGGGGCTGGAAGCAGGCGTTGCCAAAGCTGGTGGCCTCCAGGATGTGGCTCCAGGGCTGGTGGGGAAGTGGCTTCTTGAAGCGCACGGGGGGCTCGCCATATGGGATGCCCAGGAAGGCCGTCACTGTGCTGGAGCCAGCCGGGAGGCGCTTGCCCCGGATGGGGCCGCTGGTGGTGTGCACCATGGTGCCATCGTCCTCAGAGCCAGAGCTGGGGCCTGCCAGGGAGAGGAGGAGCAGGCAGAAGAGTGCGGGGAGCAGTCCAGGCATCGCAGCAACTGGAATGAAACCCCCCCCAGAGGGAGTCAGAGGGGAAGTGTCATGGGTCCAGTCCCCGTCTGGTCCAAGCCCTCTCCATGTAGATGGGAGCACATAGTTTCCTTTGCTGCCCTTTGATCCCTTTTAGCAAACACAGCCCTATTGGTCAGTCACCGCAGTGCACCACCGGCTTTTGCTGAGCTCAGCATGGTATGTCCTTCAGCCCACTGCGGGGGAGAGAGCCCTTCCAGCCAGGGGAGAAGGAGTCTGGACAGGACGGCAACCAATGCAGTTCCACCCCCCCAACTGATAGAACCCAGGAGTCCTGACCCCCCAGGCCTCTCTGCTCTAACCAGTAGACTGCACTCCCTTCCCAGGAGGGGATAGGACCCAGGAGTCCTGCTCTTGGTCAACTCACGCGATGGCTACACAGATTGTAGCCCCTGAGCCCAGCAGCTGTGAGGCCTGAGACACTGACCAAGGCATCAGAGACCAGAAGAACCTGACAGAGCAGAGGGCATGGGGTGTGGGGGGCGGGGTGATCGAGAACTGGGGAGGAAGCTGCAGATCTGGTTGGATGGGCAGAAAGGCATCTAGGGGGTTAGAGCAGGAGGGGTGAGGGTCAGGAGTCCCAAGGCGTAGCCCTAACTCTGGGTGGGGAGTGGGGTCTAGTGGTTAGAGCAGAGGGGCTGGGAACCGGGACTCCTGCATTCTCTCCCCAGCTCTGGGCATGAGGTCTGAGAAATGTGTATTGGTTGGATAATTACCAGGGGAGATCCAATTTCCAGCCCTTCCAATGGTCCATTCCCTCCCTTGACCACCTCTGTCCCTGTCTCGGAGCTGGGGGGACCCCTGGCAGCATACACTCACCTGTCCTTCTCCCCAGCGCAGTCACAGCTTCGCGGCTCTCGCTGCGGCTCGCTGTGTCCAGCGCGCTGGAGACGCTGGAGCCGACTGGCGGGCTCTGATGCAGGGATTAACAGCACCTGGGGTGGCTTATCGATCCTGAGTGAAGTGACCTTGCTGTGTTCAGCACGCAGGGAGAAGGGGCGTGCGGGCCTGCCAGAGGGAGCCCGGGGCAGGGGTCAAAGGCTTTGAGACCAGCGGAAAGACGCTGCTCACTGAAATGCAGTCACCTCTGGGGCAGGGCAGCACTACACAGGCATTGCTCCCTCGGCGCTGAAATGCAGCCACCTCTGGGGTGGGGCCCGGCTGCCGTTGAGCACACGGGAAGACCACCTAATGGTTTAGGAGTCAGGGGATTGCATAGGAGCTGGGACGGCAGAGTTCCCCTCCCAAGGCTCATTGGGGATGGGGGTTCATCAATGCTCAGGCAGAGTGTGTGTGTGGAGGGATGGGGGGGGAGGGTAGGTCTCATTGGAAAGATCCTGGGTAAATACGTTTTCTGCCCCAGGCAGTACATGGTGGGGCAGCTTTCCCACTGGTGTCTGGCCTGAAGGATCGGCTCCCTGCTCCTGCAACTGGGGGATAGAGCTTGAAAGGCTTCATCTGAAGCATGTGCAATTAGTGGATCTGTGAGCTGACGTCTGCGCTGGAGAGGCAGGTTCGGGGCATCCAACCCTCCTTGGGAATGCATCTCGGGGGGAGCAATGGCAAATACAGAATCCGAGCCTGAGGCGACGGGACTGGCTGGCTCAGGGGGGTGGGAAACCATACACGGACCTTTCCTCTTTAGGGGGTGCTGGCTCCAATCCAACCCCAGGGTCCACTGCCTCTGTCGCCATATATTGGGGCACAAAGAAGCTTCCACTACCCCTCTGGTGTGTGTGATTTGTTGTGCGTGCTGCTGTCTGTCCAAGCTGGCCAGGAAAGAACCTGTCCCTGTGGCTCGTATTGTATAATGGCTTGCAAGGGTCAGCAATAAACCACTGGTTTTTGAGACTCCCTGGGGTGTACGGCTCTTTCTCACTGCTCACGGTGCACCACCAAAGAAGTGGGTGGGGTGGGGCCGTGGGGTTGGGGGGGGGGGGGCTGGGAGTTAGGACGCCAGGGTTCTACCCCCATCACTTAGAGGGGAGTGGTGTCTAGTGGGTAGAGTGGGGGAGATGGGAGTTAAGACTCCTGGGTTCTATCCCCAGCTCTGGGAAGGGAGCGGAGTCTAGTGGTTAGAACAGGGGTGCTGGAAGCCAGGACTCCTGAGTTCTGTTTCTGGCTCTGGGTGCACTGTGTGATCTCTGGGCTTCATCAACTGCCTCTTCATACCCCAAAGTACCATTGACCACCTGCCCCGTATAATCTATGTCCCTCCCAGCCCCCAACACACACATATATACGCTCGCTCTCTATCCCCACTGTTCAGGAGCAGCTAACCAAGTTTGCACACCAGGCTAGTGGCTGCAGACTGAATAGGCTTTAATGCACCGGGATGCTGGAAGATATGGTGTAGTCTGGGGATGCCCGAGGGCTTTATCGGCAGGATTAACAAATCAGCCACTGCCGCAGGTATTCACTGGAACTGGATTCTCTTGTCTGCAGGGTGGGTTCCTTCCACCGACCGCCATTGTTCAGCTCTTGATGCGCCACCTCCTGCGCCCCACACCTCGGGGGTTTGCTCCTGTGGGGCACACAGTGAGTGGGGTTAGCCCCGGTGACAAGTTAGCAGTGTGTGGTCTGGTGGAAAATGTGATGGGACATTTTCAGCTGAAATCTAGGCGCTGCAGGATGGGGGCTCAGGAGGGGCCGCTCTGCTCTCACAGACCGTGCTGACCCCAGCGCGGCACTAGGGGCGCTGGGTTGCAGAGAGCCGGGGTGGGGGCTCAGTACAGGGCACTCTCCCCATATTGTCAGTTCCCACCGCAGTGCTAGATGTCAGCAGTGGGGCAGGCTGTGTGGCTGGTGTTCTTGTGTTCCCAGTGTCCATGTTCTGCCTCCCCTAAAACACGGCCCCCACCACTCAGGATTCTCCTTCACACCATGTCCTATACAGTTACACAGGGGCCGTGCCCCTCCCTAGAGCCAGCTGCATTTTCATTCTTCCATTGCCTCCTTTCTCTTCCTCACCCTTACAAGCCACCTGCCCCCAGCCCCCTCTGCCTTTGGATCCATGCTGACACAGAGACCCACTGGCCCCAGCTGGTGAAGGTTTCATTGTTCTGTAACAGGCCTGACAAATTCACGACACCCAGCTCCCTGCTTTCATGGTATTCATCCATAAATGCCATCCTGCAAGGGCTCTCATGAAAGCTTCTGTTCTATTAGGCCCCGTAGCCGTGGCGCGATGGATGTACAGGTGATGTGTAAGAAGCCGCGCTTATGCACTGAAAATATATTTTAAAGACCGTTAACAGCCGACGGGAAAAGCAAGGTTGCGCCAGGCAAAGGATGGCTTTGTCACCTGTCTAACTCGGTGCCTGTGTAAATGAAGCTTACATACAGCATCCACATGAGGATGCGAAGTTAACACAGGAGACAAGACACCAGCAAATGGGCCATGAGGAGCGGGGCGTGTGTGTGCTTGTATGCTGCCTGACGCTGAGGGCAAACCACAAGCGTAGGGGGGAATGGATGTAAGGAGAAGAAAAAGCGCAAAGAGAACGCATCCCTACGTGGTGCTGGTCCATAGTCTTCCAAGTTCTTTCGAGTGCGAGCAAGTTTTCACTCTTGGGGAGATGCACTGTGGAGGCATAGCACCCCACATCCCCATGCAGACAGGGGAATCAGATAGGAGGCCCTTCCCCTTCAGCAGCGCTGGCTCTGATCCAGGCCCAGTGTGTAGGGAGGACTGGCTCGGTGCGGGGACACGGGGCCTTTCCCCTCCAGAGCTGCCTTCCACTCATCCCACTGATGCTCACCTGGGGTGCTCTGCTTCCCTTTAAGCAGCAATGCTAAGAAACTGCAGTGCTGGGCAGGCGATGGGCCCCGGACCTGGCCTGGCTCCAGGCCGATGCGGAAGAAATTCGGCTCCATGCGGTCATAGGGGGGCCACAGCTCTCCACTGTCCCCTGTCCCTGTAGGGTTCCTGGGGGAAAATTCAACACGCTCCACAGAGGTTAGTACCAGGCCTGGGCAGGGCTAGAACCTGCTTCAGCTGGAGTCTGACATCCCAGGCCAAGGGGTCGTTAGGAGCTAACTTGCAAAGGTTAGCCCTTTTCTAAAATGGCTGCCACCCCTTGTTGTTCCCATTAAGAGTGAAGGCACAGCCTGCCCTCAGTTAAGATGTCCGCTGCCTCCCGTTCTCCTCACATGGGGTGCCGCTACCAGGTTGCCCTTTATAAAGATGGCTGCTGCCTCCCGTTCTCCTCTCATGGGGTGATGCTACCAGGCTGCCATTCTGTTGATGGAAAGATGCTTGTGTGAAAGGCGCGATTGTCGTTTGGGGAGGTGGGGTTCCTACAGCGATGGAAAAACTCCTTTCCTTGAGGGAGGCCATGTCTACACTGTGGGGTGACCCTGGTCTAGCTATGGCACCATAGTCACCATATAGGCTCATATATAGTGTGGACATCCCTTGGGTTTGTGTAGAAGGGCTTGGAAATGGCAGGCAGATTTTGAGAGCGCTGCCTACTAGCTAAAAACCTTGTTTCCTTGAATAAGGATGGGCGTGTTCATGGGATCGCCACCATCCTGATGAGGGAAGAAGAGAATTATCCCTAACCTGGAACCAGGGGGCTCAGATTTTACCTCCCTGAACTAAGTTCAGCTCATGCTCAAGGGCTTCAACCAAATATATGATCTGTTTTTTAAAGGGAGTCCTTCACCATGGCTTTGAGCCAGGTCTTCCTGGATGTTTGTGGACACCTGGGCAAAGAGTTGCAGCTGCTCTCACTGTCTGGCTCAGGGGCACAGGAAGGTTCTGGGGGATTCTCTTACCCGCTCCTGGCAAACTCCACCCAATAGTGCATTATCCTGTGGCTCAGCCCCACCTCGGCCTCTGTGGGTGTGTGGTTGGTTCCTCCCACGGACACCAGGGTCCCAAGCGTGAAGAGCAGATCTGAACTGTGTGGCACCCCCGTCCACGTAGGTGAAGACAAGCTGCTGCTGCGGTGGGTGAAGTAGTAGGCGTACACAGGACTGCCAGCCTCTGCCTCTTGCCCAGCCATCTCGGTTACTGGGCACACAATATTATAGTCACCAGCAACTTGATCCATGGCCCATCGGTACTGTGCCTCTCCCTGGCCTTCCCCCTCCTGGCTGTACCGTTGTGCCACGGCCTGGATGGCCTCTTCTGGGGCCCCTGGCCCCATCATCCTCACCAGCTGCAGCAGCTCCTCCCAGCCGATGGAGCTGGCATTCTCCAGGTTGAAGTTGGTGGCAGCGCCGCTTAGCAAGTAGGAGCCTTCATTGGCGGTGAAGCCGGTCAGAATGGGTATAGGCGGGCCGTGCCTGGCCTTCAGTAGCCTTGGTGGTGCATCAGAGAGGAAATCCCCATCTGGTGTTGGCGTAAAGGGTGTGTCTATTAGTTCTGGGCGCTGGAAGACGGAGAATTCAAATTTGGTGAACTCCTCGGGTTCCTTCCGCTGCAGGCAGCTCACCAGGGCTGTGTTGTTGCCATTGGTGCAGCCCAACAGCCGGCCCAGCATTTGGCCTCTCTCCTTGGCCTCCTCTAGTGAAGTCCAAGCCCATGGTGCATTTGGGGCTCCACTCTGCAGCACGGCGCGGGTGAAGAAAGGCCAGCTCTTTGGGGAGAGGAGGTGGCAGCCGACTGCTGCAGCCCCAGCGCTCTGGCCGAAGAGCATCAAACGGGCTGGGTCCCCACCGAAGGCGGCCGCGTTCTTCCGCAGCCAGCGCAGTGCCAGGCGCTGGTCCCACAGGCCGGCATTCCCTGGGGCGGCTGGGGGCAGAGACAGGAAGCCCAGTGGCCCCAGCCGGTAGTTCATGGAGGCCACGATCACTTTACCGGCAGCAGCTAGGAAGCGACCACTGTGGAGCTCCACAGAGGTTGCGCCCATATAGAATCCACCCCCATGGATCCAGACGAGGACGGGGGCCGGTTCACAGGGCCGGGGATGGGGCACCCAGACGTTGAGGAAGAGGCAGTCCTCGGATTGTGGCATTTTGACCGAGAACATTTCAGCATCAGGGTAACCAGTAAGCTGAGGCTGGTGGCAGGCGTTGCCAAAACTAGTGGCCTCCAGGATGCGGCTCCAGGGCTTGTGGGGAAGCGGCTTCTGGAAGCGCAAAGCCTCCAGCGGGGGCTTGGCATAGGGGATGCCCAGGAAGGCCGTCACTGTGCTGGAGCCAGCTGGGAGGCGCTTGCCCCGAATAGGGCCGCTGGTGGTGTGCACCATGGTGCTGTCGTCCTCAAAGCCAGAGCTGGGGCCCACCAGGGAGAGGAGGAGCAGGCAGAGGAGTGTGGGGAGGAGTCTCGGCATCGTGGCAGCTGGAAGGGAAATGTTGGAGAATCATGTAATGAATTGTTAGTCAAATATATACTAAATCATGTGAGAGAAAAGAATATTATATATAACAGTATAAGAAAACACAAAGGAATTTTGGCTTGAGCCCGTGATTTTGCTAATACAGCGCTCACGACTTTGCCGAGATGGTTTGTAAATCCAATCACTGGTTTGTGTGTCTCACCTGTAAAATCCTCGGGCTGCGCAAGTAGCAGGATGAGGCAGAGTGTCAAGAAGGAGTTGTTCAGGCAGGGTGGACATGAATAAGCAAATCACAGAAACAGAGCAGTCAGAAGCGTAACAACTGTGGTAAGGTCAGAACCATTGGGTGACCCGTGGTTGCGTAAGAGCAAGGCGGAGATGGGTTGAAAGCTGGATGGGTACAAGTCAAGTTGAGCAGAGTTCAAAAGGTATTAAATTGGATTACTTATTGTGATTTTACACTTGTGAACAAGAGGCTCTGGAGGGGGTAACAGGCGTTTGTGGCCCATGCTGGAGGCCCTGCTACTCCGGGGGAGCCTCTCCCAGGAAACTGCTCTCGGAGGGTAAAAGAGCAGTGAATATTAGACCTCCTGGCTGGCAGCCATTGTGGAAAGTCAGCGAGATCTGGTCCTCCAGCAGCTAGAAGGGCTGGGGATCAGCAAGGGCCAATCAAGACCCAGCAGGCTGAAATAAAAGGACCTGCTGGCTGCTAGCACCAGTTCTTGGTTGGAGTTAGTGGAGTGAAGAAGGGTGTTCTGTAGGCTACAACCAAAAGGACCAGGCTGGGTCACAATCAGCAGCTGGCATTCAGAAGAAGCCCTGTGGATCCAATCCCTGAGCAAGAATTGAACTCAGAACGGGTGATGGAATACACCCCTGTTTCACACTCTGCATGCTGTTGTAATGATCTTTATACAAAATATGTCTCCTGAGGTATCATCTGCAAACTAGTAACTGGCTGGTCGATAACCACCATGGTGAAACGTGTAGCAATGTTCTATGTAAAGGCATGAACATAAGCTGAAATCAGGTGTTTTCCAGACAGGGGATAAACCTGTCTCTCCAAGACAAAGGACGAGGTGACCCACCAGCTAGGTGTCATCAAAGCTCTCAAGTGGCCATATTTTGGTAAGGAGAGGCCAGGAACAAAGAGATCTGCTCTTAGCAAGCCATAGCATAAAACCTCTCCTCCCCATCCCCCTAACTCCATGCCTCTTTGCTCTCCGCTGGAGAGAACTTTATCTAGGGGTCACACTCAGGAAAAGGCTTTTCAAAGGGAGACTGACTTATAAAAGCAAGGGGCAAAAAGACCCCGAGATGTCTCCCCCTACCCATCTCGCTCTTTGCACCTAAGACGACAAAAGAAACTGCCATTGGGCAGATCCTGGCCTGAGAGTCTTGTCGGCAGTGTACTGAAAACATGAGGTGAGGGACTTCACCTTGAACCAAGTCTGCTTGGTTAAGGTGAGAAAGTGTCTTATCTTTCTTTTTCTTGCAGTCGTTCCTGACTTCACACCTCGTTACTTGTACTCACTTCAGACCTGTCTCTCTGCAGTTAAATAAACCTGTTTGATTCTTTAATGGGAACTAACCCAGTGTTGTTAAACTGCCAGGGAAGAAGACTGACAGGCTGGGACAGGCACCCACACTGCCCCTGCCTGAGCTGGGAATAGAACCCAGGTGTCCTGAGCCCAGCAGCCATGAGCATGGCTACGATTCTGTCTCAGGAGTGACAGAAACCATGACTTTGGCTGAAGCCCATGTGCAGGTTTGGCCCAACTGCCCCTCTGCCTCCATCTGCGGTGGCCATGTGTGCCAGCTTGCAACAGCCGGGGTGGGGGAGCCGGACCCAGCCGCTGCGGGATGAGTGGAGAGGGACAAACTCACCCTCCAACCCCTGGGCCACTGATCTCTGCGTTACTGTGACTCATCAAGTTTTTCCCCAGTCCCTCTGCCGTGAAATTTATTCACAATTGTCATGGGAAGGTTGTAGCCCCTAGGTGTGAGATCTGGCTTCTGGGCAGGACAGCTGATCTCCCTAGGGTTCCCCCCGTTCCCGGGTCTGATGCTTTTGGTGCCTGGAGGAGACTGGAAATTGCTGCTAACGGACGTGGGTGAGGCTCGTGAGATTCCACGCCGTAGCCAGGGGGAACCATCCCAAGATGGACGGAGGGCTGGGAAGTGGGGTCTATTGGGTTCAAGCAGCAGGGACTGGGAATCAGAACTCCTGGGTTCTCTCCTTGGCACTGGGAGGGGAGTGGAAGCTGGTGGGTTAGAACAGGGGAGGGAGTCAGGACTCCTGGGTTCCATCCCCAGCTCGGGGGGAGCTGTCGAAGGGGTTATGAATGGGCAGTTACCAGGGAAGATCGCAATTCCAGTTGTTCTGACCTGTCATTCACCCTCTTGGCCCCTCTGCCCTCCCCGCACCCAGGTTGAAGCCAGTGGCGCCCTGGACAGCACAGACTCACCTGCTTCTCTCCTCAGGGCAGCCGTGGCTCTTTCTAGGTTTTGTGCCGAGCACGAAGGGATTGGCTGATGCTGGAGCTGACTGGATGTCTCCGATGCCGAGAATAGCCTCCCGTCACCAGCATGTATTTATCATCAGGTGTGTGTTCTCACTGGGCTCTGCTCACACAGTGGGAGGGGGATCTGGATTGGCTGGATGGCACTGTTGAGTTAGAGCCAAGGGATTTGGAAACAGAGCCCCGGGGGGTAAACTGTACACAATTGCTAGGAACAGAACGCTGTGATCCCTGAATTGCAGCCACCTCTGGGGTGGTGCAGCCGATAACAGCTGCACAACAGACCGCGCCGATTCATTTGCCCAGTGCTGAGAGGCAGACTGCTCTGGGGTGGGCTGGCTGGGTACCAGGAAACGAATGGGGAATCCTGGGTCCAAATAAAGCACAAGTGTATTTTAGGGGAGGGAGCAGAATTGAACATCTAAAGGGGGTATTTATCCAGGAGACAGGGCTTCATATCCCACCCATGAGAGAAAGTGCTAAGGGATGTTCAATGACTAAGTGGGGCCAGTGATTTGGTTGTTTCTAGGTGCAGCAGAATTCAATATTTAAAAAAAAATGTGGATCTTTATTTTTAATCATTTTTTTCTATTTCTATCCATTTAAAATTTCCCACAAAGTTATGGGTGTGGGGGGGGCGGGAAGGGGCGTAATTATTTAGTGACAGTGGATGTGGAGATTCAAAAAGGTAAAGCCTGATAAACCAGTAAAACGCGAACGGCTGACATCACATGGGAAAACACACACGATGCATCGCCTTGTCTACGCTAGCAGGTTTTGTCGACGGTAGTTTTTTCGGCGATGACAAAGGGCTGTAGTGACAGCGCTCGTGCCCATCCACGCTGCACTCATTTTGTCACCTAACGCGTCCACACTTGATGCTGAAGTATCGACAGGGAGAGCAGCGCTTCTCCGCAGTACTGCCTAGATGCACAAGGGAACGGGAAGGCACATGCAAACACGGCTACTCCTGTGCATTTCTATCCTTTCAAGCACCTGTATGTTTTAGCCAAGCTATGGACTCCAGTACACAAGCAGCATCAACTTCCAAACACTTACCAGAGCCCCCCTTCTGCATCCTGAGCACCTAAGCTGAAGGGCTGGGGCTGGCAGTAGCCTTCTGGGGTCAACAACTCGCAGCAGCTGGACTGTTCCCTGGCTACAGGCCATCCTCCAGCTTCACTTCCTCATCTATGACCTCTTCGTTCAGTCCAGTATCCGGTGGCCCTGGGGCAGAGGAAGTGTCTACGGGCATCTTGACGGTGCATATGGGGTCGCCGCTGAGGATGGATTCCATCTCTTTGTAGAGGTGGCAGCACATTGGCTCTGCACCAGAGGGACTGTTTGCCTCCCTGGCCTTGTGGTAGCTCTGCCGCAGCTCTTTGATTTTAGCTTGGCACTGCAGCGTGTCCTGCTCATGGCCCTTCTCCGCCATGGCCCGAGACATCTCCCCTAGGTATCAAAGTTCCTTCGGCTAGAGCGGAGCCAGGGCTGCACGGCTGACTCCCTCCAAATGCTGATCAGGTTCAGCAGCTCTGGTGTGCTCCAAGCGGGAGAGCATTTGCTGCGTGGTACTGCCCTGGTCAGTGGGGAAGACGGGATGGAAGCTCTCCACGCCGACCAAGCAGGGAGTGGAATAACAATTTCAAAACTTCCCGTGACTTTCCAGGGAGGGGTGGGGTGGATGCAGAGCAGCAGAATGGTCATGATTGGCATTGTGGGACATTTCCAGAAGCCATTTACTGCAGCAAAAATGTACAGCAGTGTCTACGCTGCTGCTTTGTTGCTAAAACATTGTCTCAAAAAGCTCTGCACCTCTCGTCGAGGTGGTTTTATTTTGTCGACAAAACAGGGCAGTTTTTGTCGACAAAAGAGTCATTGCGGTGGGTACACCGGGATTGTTTTGTGGACAAAAGGTGACTTTTGTCAACAAAACTCTCTAGTGTAGACCAGGCCTTAAACCTAATGGTGCTACATCCTCAAGCAGCAGGGGAGTTCAACTCTAGAACAGACTCCCAGGGGAGGTTGTGGAATCCCCGTCATTGGAAGTGTTTAAGACCAGGTTGGACAAACACCAGTCAGGATGGTCTAGATTTATTGGGTCCTTCCTCAGTGTGGGGGGATGGACTGGATGGCTTCTCAAGGCCCCTTCCAGCCCCACATGTCTATGTTTTTTCCGTACTTGACCTTTCTGTAAATGTCAATGACTAGCGATGGAAGTATTTTTTCCCGTAGTTTACAATGGAGACAATGTCGACTGATATTGACTGGTAAAAATGGATTCCTCCCAAGCATAATTATTTCAGACCTCCTTGCAGCATAGTATCCCCTACTGCCTGGAGGCCAACAATGACTGTCAGGGGACAACTCCCCTATCCTGCTCTCTGTAGCACCTGCAGACTTTTTTAGGTCTGCTTTTGAAATCCTGCCCATGCTGCAACTCTCTTCGCTGCTGAGAGCCACTCCAGGCCAGATCCTGGTTCTGAGAACACATGGTTGGGTCACGATCATTAGTGACAGCTCTGGACGTGTTTGTTCCTCCTGGGTCTGAAATTGCCCTACGGTCCCTGGGTTGCTTCTCACAGTCACTCGGCAATGGGGGTTTTGTTATTTCTAGTTGATCTCATTGGTCACAAGTTGATCACGGTTGACCTGGGTTGGGTCAGTCACCGTGGGACACTGAGTGCCTATGACACCAAAAGATTGAGCCTAGCTATCTAGTATGGTAGCAGGGGAGTGGCAGTGCTGTAGGGTGGGACTGTAGGGAACTGGCAGAGCTGTGGAAGGGGGGAGCCCAAGGCTGGGATTGCAGGGGAGCTGTGGGCAGGGCAGAAGCATAATTTTTTCGGGCTCAGTACAAACTTGTAACACGGACCCCCTCCTACACACCTACCACAATCCCTCATCCCATACATACAATCTCATGAGTCATGAAAATTATTTTTCCTCATGGTAATGGGGGTTGCAGCCTGGGCTGGGCCCCCCAAAGCCTGGTAAAGTGTACCCTTTTCCTTCCCCATGTGGGGGCCCTGGCTGTGGGTCAGGATTGAGGGGCAGTGGCAGAGCTGAGGAGAGTGGGGGACCCCAGAGCTACAAGAAGATAGCTGGGCACTATGCCTCAAGTGTGAGTTGATGTCAGGTGAGTTTTTTCCTGGGGCTAATGTAATGTATCCCCATCCTGTTTGTTTTCCTGTTGATCCAAACAAGCCACTGGCCCTTTTCCTGTATGAGTCCCCTCTGGGAAATTCCTGCCTGGGGGGGTTCCCAGGCCTCAGAACTAGATCTGTCACCTCCTGTGTGCTAGTCATGCTGGGAAACTGTCATTTCTCTGCGCTGGGGAATTGTCTCTCCCTGGCCCAGCATCTGCCAGAGACCTGGAAAAACCTAGCATGGCCTGGGCTCTGCTCCTTGCAGCCCCTGCCTTGCTGTTCCTCGCGTTGGGGGGAGGTCTGGGGGAAAGGATAGCACGGCTTGGCCCATGCAGAGACTTGAGGACAGCTTTGGCGGCTTGGCCCATAGGGCCAGCAAGGACAATTCTGCTGCAGCGTGTACCCCACAGCTCTGAGCCGGCTGCAAGGGGTGCAAAGGAGGGGGCTATGTGCAGATGGGCACCCAGCTCTTTCCCTCCCCACATCTCTCTGTCTTCCCTACCCTGTCTATCTCTCTGATTCCCTTTCTGTGTCCATTTGCACCCCGCAGTGGGGGGGCCTACAGTGCTGGGTCTGCGCCATCATAACCCCCCAGATTGGCTGTGTGCCAAAGGGGGACACCTGCACGGCCAGGCCGGGCCAGGCCAGGCCAGTTCCGCGGCATCCCCACAATCAACCAGTGTGACTCTGAGGCACCCCCTCCTTCTGACCCCTGTGCGCCTGCATTTACACACCAACCTCCCCGGTCATCAGCAAGGAGAGAACCCAGGGCCTCCAGCACTGCAGCACAGAATTGTCGCTTGGATGGGGAAGAGAGCTCTCGGAGCTGGCAGCAGTGATAGGGCTGTTATCCGAGAGGCAACAGCGGCTAGTTGACTAGTGTGTGTGTGTCCATTCCAGCCACTAGGAAATTGTCTCTGTGTTATATGTGTCCAATGCCCATCTGAGCCGCTAGAGGACTCACACGCTCAGCGCTCGTTCCAGCTGTTGGCAGAGGCATTACACTGAACTCTTGAATCCCTCCCCCTGCCCCCAAATCCCTGCACTATCACACAGTGTTTATCTCAGGGAGTGGGGGGCTGCCTCCCTCCCTGGGTTCCAGGGTCGCCTCCACCTTAGGGGGCCTCACCCAGACCATTTTGGAGCAGGTGGTGTTCTGTAAATGGAGGATGGGGAGATGGAGATGGGGGTTACGGCAGGAGGCTGGCTGGGGTGGGGGAAGTGACTCTGGGGCAGTGCCCCCTATAGTAGAGGCGGGGAGCAGAGGGGTTGTTGGGCAAAAAGGTTATGGGGAGGACGGGTGGCAGGTTCTCAGCCTCTTGTGCCCAGCAGGTGCCGTGTTTCCAACAGCTCCCCTCATGGTTCGTCCTGGCCTGTCTTTATTTTTGAACTCCCCCTGTCGTTCCTAATTACTGCCAATGGTTCCAGAACATAGCGAAGGAATGGTGGTGACTATCCCCAGCTATCATTGGCATTGACTTAATCAAATCCCACACCAATTAGCAGTGTAAAAGGAAAATGTTAATCTAATTACAGTTAAACGAATCATTGTCTGGCTTCAATTTATTCACAAATAAGCAAATTTAGAGGTACATCTATTAATCCAAAATGGAAAATGATCCCCAGGAACCTGGGAGCATATGGGGAGTATGTGTTGTCTAATACGCTGCCACTTTTCTCACGTGTCTAGATGCAAAGTTCATCAGGCTAGCACAGGACTAGCGAGCAACTGTCTGGTGCTAACAATGTACAGTGAATGGTTTTTATGCTTAAGTAGATGGTGTAGCTCTAGATTTAGTCAGAGCACAGGATCTTAGTTAGCCTGATGCATGCAGCCTGTTACTTAGCACAGCTCTTAGTGATCAACAGTTTGTGACTGGTGTATTGGGGGTGATGGCAACAGGATGGATCCGGCCCCTCTCTGTTCACAGTGGCCTGCCTCTTTCCAGCTGCTCCAAGCTCTAGTTGCCAACTGATGATTTCAGCACCTCCAGGCACTTAGGGATTCCGCTTCAGCTGCCAGCTCTCAGTCTCACTTCCTGACTGCTGCCCAGATGGCTTTTCAGCAGTGCAGATCTCTCACAAGCCCCTCCTCTCTTTGTAGATGTCTCACCACAAAGCGCCATCTCAGGGAGAAGCTGTAAGTTATATTACCACGAGGAGGACCTGGTAGGAAACTGACTGTTCGGTTAGGTGAGAAACACCCCATTGTTCTTGATTGGTCAGAATTCCCGACTTTGATTGGCTCTAAGTGAGCCTTGCTGATTGGTCCATTTTTTTCCTCCGATCTGGGACATTCCTCTTCGATCCTGGATGTGGCATCTTGCATCCCCCATGGTCACCCTTATAGCGTAATTGTGCATTGTTTAATGCAAAGAATGTTGTGTTAGATGTTTTTGGCATACTCACGACACATGCAGCATTATTATTATAGTAACATGTTTGCTGCAATGTGATGTGTATGGTTATGCGGCTCCACTATGTAATGTTCCCGCCTTTCAGCTCTACTCAACCCCCTCCCACCCACAGCCGACTCACAAACACAGAAGTTAGGTCTGAGCCAGCCCCATTCCCAATCCCGCTTCCTTCCTTGCTTATCCAGACTGTAAACCCAATATGGCCGGGCCATCTGTGAAGCCCCACTTGCCCTGTCAGACATGGAGAAATAATTATAAAGGCAGCAGTAAACGATGAGAGAAGTGGTGGTCTGGTGCTTCTTCAACTGACATCCGAGGAGATCTGAGCCATGCTGGAAGCAAGGATCTGGGAGCCTTGTCTTACCAGGAAGGCTGAAGTTTATGTTCTTGCCCTCTGTGCATGTCCCAATGGATGGGGTACCTTGTCCCTCTAAGGAGTTCTGAATCCCTCTCCCTGCCCCCAAAAGAGCATATGCACTGGGGCTCCAGGCCAGCAGCCCTAGCTACTGGAACAAATGATGCCGTGGCAGATGATCCAACACTGACACCTTAACTCTGTGCCCACAGCCCTAACCCTGCTGTTCTAGAAACATTTACATAATTATTGCAAATGAATCCAGAACATAATCAAGGAACATTGGTGGCTATCCCCATCTATCATATGGATTGACTTAACCAAACCCCACATCAATCGTCTGTGAAAGAAAAACGTGCAATCTAGTTAAGGATAAACAAAACACTGTCTGGCATTGGCTTATTAACAAATATGCAAATTTAGATGGACATATATTAACCCAAAATGGAAAATTGTCCCCAGGATCCTCAGAGCATATAAGAAGTGTGTGTTGTCTAATACACTGCCTTTTTTCTGACATGTCTATATGCAAAGCCATTAGGCTGGTACAGGGCTAGGCAGGAACTGTCTGGGGTAACAGCGTACAGTGATTTTTATGCCGAAGTAAATCGAAGGCTTAGTCAGAACACAGCGTCTTAGTTAGCCTGATGCGTACAGCCAAGGTGCACGTTACAGCTCTTAGGGAATCAGCGTCTCATGATTGGAGCATTGGGGATGATGTCACCAGGATGCATGTGGCCCAACAATGTTGGCAGTGGCCTGTCTCATTCCTGATGCTCCAAGCACTAGGTGCTGATGGGATGAATTTGGCAAGGCTGGGCACTTCGTGATTCAGCCTCCTCGGGTATCAACTTTCAATCCCTGGGGTTACTGCCTAACTGCTTCTCAGTACAGTGACCCTAACACAATCAAAGTTTGTGGATGAGAGTGAGCTTTAGTGGGTTAGAGAAGTGTCAGGTGGAAACCATGATGCCTGGTTCTGTCCCAAGTCTGGGAGGGGATTGAGGTCTTGTTGGTTAGCCCACGGGAGGCTGGGAGCTAGCCCAGGGCTCCTGGGTTCTAATTCTAGCTCTGGGTGCACAGTGTTATCTCTGGACTTTGTCATCACTCTTTTCAAACCCCAGACATCATTTACCACCCCCCATGTAATCGGTGTCCCTCATTATCTCAGCACATTTCTCTCAACCCCCAACACACACACACAGATGCACACACTGTCCCCTCTTCTCAGGAGCAGCTAATCAACCTCACACGCCTGGGCAGCGTCTCCAGACCAAATATGCTTTAATGCACTGGGGGGGGGGGAGGAATTGCACAGGGAGGCTCAATCTGATGCCCAATGGGTTTATTAGCAAGAGACTCGTTAATGAATCGGCAGGCGTGAACAGGAATGGGATTCTCTTGAGTGCACGGAGGGAACCCCTCAGCAGGAGATTGTAATTGCTCAGTTCTTCATTCACTGTCCCCCGTCTGGGCACGTCCTGGGTCTGCTCCTGTGGGACACACAGCGAGTGGGGTTAACAGCCCTGGCGATGAGTTCAGATGGTGCAGGGTTTGGTCCACTTGCAAATGGGAGGGGAGAATTGCAAGGAAAACCACGTGCTGCATGGGCTTAGGCTGGGACGCTCACCCCTTCTAATCAGTGCTAATCCCATGCACTAGGGAGCACTTCGTTGTGGAGAGTGACATGAGGGGCTCAGCAGTGGGCCGTCCCCACACAGTCAGTGCTCCCCCCCAGAGCTTCTTTTTAGCAACAGGGGATGCTGTGTTGCTGGAATTCCTTATCAAACATCTGTGAACCCTGTTGTCCCAAGTGTGAGGTGAGGGTCTGCCTCACACAAGGGTCCCCCAGCGGCTGTAGGATTCTCTTTCATTCTCCGTCCTACATAGTGAAACAGTGGCCAAGCCCTTTCCCAGATCCTGCTTTGTGTTATTCTTTGATTACCTCCTTTCTCTTCTGTATCATTATGGGTGTCCTGCTTCCAGCCTTCACAGTCCTTGGGGCCATCCCCCACCCACCCTGCTGGGAATCCCCCTCTGGGCTCATGCCTTCTCCTGTGGAATGGGGGGTAAACAGGATGGCCTTGGAGAGGAAATATGCTTGTCATCCTTCT
>ML675654.1:628709-662208 GCA_007922155.1 Mesoclemmys tuberculata
GGGGAGAAAGGAAGAGCGCTGGCTGTATTTTAAAGAAACCTTATTGAAGGCACAGGAACAAACTGTGATCCACTTATGACCGAGGGTTGTAACTAGAAATAACAAAATGCCTATTGGCAAGTGAGTATGAGAAGCAACCTGAGGACATTTGGGGCAATTTCCAACTTACCCCGCAGGAGGAACATACGTGTCAAAAGCTGTCAAGAATGATCTTGACTCAGTCACATGTCCTTTGCCCAGAGCTGCTTTCACACGCTCAGCTGCTTCCAGCGTGGGCAGGATGTATAAACGAGACCTCAGGGAGTCAGCAGAGGGAGCAGGGCAGAGGAGCTCTCACCCGAGGTCATGATCCTGACACACCGGGGATGAATAGGGAATCAGTTTTGGCTCCAAATTCCCAGCGGAAGACTAAAATCTATTTTTGGCTGTATTTGGACACAGGATTCCCCATTCATTTCCTGGTCCCCTACTGCCCCACCCCAGAGGTGGCTGCCTCCCATCTCTGGGCAAAGGAATTGGAATGGTCTTTTCTGTGGTTGCTACTGGCTGCCCTCCCCAGAGGCGGGTGAGATTCAGTGATCTCTGACCTTCTGTTCCCAGACATCTCAGGCTATTTACCTAACTAAGTGTCTCTTTTCAAAGCCCTTGGCCCACCCGGCTGGCCCAGATCCCCTTCCCCTCCGCTTCTGTTTGCAGAGCCCAGCGTGTAGGACCCTATGAAGTTCCCGGTCCATTTTGGTCAATTTCATGGTCATAGGATTTAAAAAATCGTAAATTTCACAGTAGTGTAGCCCTGGGAATCCTGAACCAAAAGGGTGTCATGAGGGGCAGAGGGACACAAGGTTGGTGTAGGGGGGATCTCGGTATTGTCTCTTACATCTGTGCTACTGCGTTCAGAGCTGGGTGGCCAGAGGGGTCTAAGCCAGTCCCGGGAGCAGCCTGTGCAGAGGAAAAAAGACGTCCTTTCCCTCTCCAGCCCATCTAGGCCTCCCAGCTGGAACCTTCCCCGGGCCTTCCCCAGCTCCAGGCCTAGCACTCGGGAGTTAAAGGTGCCTTGGGCTAGCTGTGTGAGTGGCAGGGGTGGGTAGCCACAGTGCCCTACCAATCACAGGTCCCCGGGCAGTCACCCACTTGCCCCCCCCGCAAGGCTGGCCCTGCCTCACCCCTAAAATGATGACCCTCCTCCCCCCCTTCTGCGCTGCTGCTGGTGGTAGTTATTGCCTTCGGAGATGGGCTCCCGGCCAGCAGCCGCCCAGCTCTGGGGAATCTGATCTCCCTTCTACAGCCAGATTTCACGCAAGGGATCAGATGTCACAGCTCTGACTTCGCTACCATTGGCCCTGCCACCATTGGCCTTGCCAATAAGGCCCCAGCTTTGAGGATAAATATGCTCAGTTGGCCGTTGTTCTTGACATCTGAGGCACCCGCTTGGCTCCCGCAGCAACTGATCCCCTTCGTGGTGAGCCCAGAGACACGGCGAGCAAGCTGCGAAGCTGCGACTGTGCCAGGGCGAAGGGCAGGTGAGTTTGTGCTGGCCGGGGCCCCACGCAGGCTCTGAGATACGGACAGAGGAGTCAAGGGAGTGATTGAAGTAGAATGGCTGGAAGTGGGATCTTTCTAGGTAATTACCCACCTGATAGCCTTCCCACAGACTCCATTCTCAGAGCTGGGGATGGAACCCAAAAGACCTGGCTCTTAGCACCCCCTGCTCTAACCCAGTAGGCCTCATTGCCCTTCCCACTAAACCCCTCTCCCATCCCACAGCCAGGGACAGCAAGGGAGGGAACATTTGGTCTGCTTTCTCTGCCTTTGGCTGTTTTCCCCTGGCTGTGCTGTGTATTCTCCATACTGCCCCATTCCCTGCCTCCTCCAGGCACCCTATGGGCCTGACTGAGCAGGGATCCCTGAGAGAGCAGACGCCCAAGGAGAGCTGGGGGTCAGAGCTGCTGGGCTCAGGGATTCAGTTCAGGCAGACATTGTGCAAGGTAACCACTGACAGGATGCCCGGTTCTATCCCCAGCTCTGGAAGGGAAGTGAGGTCCAGTGGTTAGAGCAGTGGAACTGGGAGGGAGGTGTCCTGGGTTATATCCCTGGCTCTTAGAGGAGAGTGGGGTCTCCTAGTGGTTTAGAACAAGGGAGGCTGGGAGTCAGGACGGCTGACTTTCCCCTCCCAGTTCTGGGAGAGGAGTGGGGCCCAGTGGTTTAAGGGGTGATGGGACTGGGTTCTATCCCTAGTTGTGGTGCCCTGACTTCTTCCACTCTGTTCCCCAAGAACTTAGTTCGACTCCAGTCTCAATGCTCCGATTCCTTTATTTGGCCAGCAGCAAAGCTACGCTGAGTTGATCAGAGTCGAGCGTAGGGAGCAGTATAGGTTGTACCCCATAGTCAAAGTTACACAGCCAACCTCTTCCTTTGCAGACTTTTACACGGTACGTTGCATTCCCTACTCATTGCGTCAGGGGTTCTGGGATTGACCTGGTCACTTTGTGGGAACCAATCCCTGTACAGCTCGCTCTGTCCACGCACTATCATTGGATGACTTACTCTTTACCTCATCTTACACTCCAGGCTTCTCTGACCCATTGTTAGTGCGTCTATTGTAATCGGTTCCCTGGGCGTTCCTGCTTATTTTAGCTAGAACAGACACTCTGTTTCCAGGCTGCTGATTTATTCCATCCCTCATCCTCTCTCCCAAGAAACGAAGCCTCACCCATGTCCAATTACTCATGTCAGAGCAGGCCTTCAGGGGAGTAGGGTCTAGGGGTTAGGGCAGGGGGTAGAGGGGGAACTGGGAGGCAGGACTCCTGGGTTGTATCCCCAGCTCGGGGAGGGGCGTGGGGCCTAGTGGGTTAAAGCAGGACTGGGAGCCAGGGATGACAGAGCGCTGGGACTCAGGCCGATATAGGGAACTCCCTCCTCCTTCTGTCTGGGTTAAGATGGCTGGAGGAAGTGCCCCCTGGAAGACAAAGGCCACATATCCCATTCCCTTTTAACTCCTTCGCAGTGGGGGGGATATTTCCCTTCCAGCTGCCGCGATGCCGGGATTCCTCCCCACAGTAACCTGCCTGCTCCTCCTCTCCCTGGCGGGCCCCAGCTCTGGCTCCGAGGATGACGGCACCGTGGTGCACACCACCAGCGGCCCCATCCGGGGCAAGCGTCTCCTGGCTGGCTCCAGCACAGTGACGGCCTTCCTGGGCATCCCCTACGCCGAGGCCCCCGTGGGGGCCTTGCGTTTCCAGAAGCCGCTTCCCCACCAGCCCTGGAGTCACATCCTAGAGGCCACCAGCTTTGGCAAAGTCTGCTTCCAGTCTCCGATATCTCATTACCCTGAGGTCAAACCATTCGTACCCAGTACGCAACCATCTGAGGACTGCCTCTTCCTTAACGTCTGGGTGCCCTATCCCCAGCCCCGTGAGCCGGCCCCCGTCCTGGTCTGGATCCATGGCATGGGGTTCTTTTCAGGTGCTTCCTCCCTCGACATGTATGATGGGCGCTTCTTAGCCACCACGGAGAACGTGATCGTGGCCTCCATGAACTATCGGCTAGGGCCGCTGGGCTTCCTGTCTCTGCCCCCAGCCGCCCCGGGGAACGCTGGCCTTTGGGACCAGCGCCTGGCACTGCGCTGGCTGCAGGACAACGTGGCCGCCTTCGGTGGGGATCCAACTCGTTTGATGATCTTTGGCCAGTGCGCTGGGGCTGCCTCGGTCGGCTTCCATCTTCTCTCCCCAGAGAGCCGGCCCCTCTTTTCCCGTGCCGTGCTGGAGAGCGCAGGCCCGACAGCACCATGGGCTTGGATTTCACTCAGGGAAGCCAAGAAGAGAGGCCAGACGCTGGGAGGGCTGCTGGGCTGCACCGATGGCGATGACACCGCCCTGGTGCGCTGCATGCAGGAGAAGGAACCCGGGGAGTTCCCCAAACACGAGTTCTCTGTCTTGCGTCAGAAGAAGCTACTGGATCTGCCCTTTGTGCCAACGCCAGATGGGGATTTCCTCCCTGACACACCACCAAGACTCCTGCAGGCCAGCCACGGCAAGTCTATACCGATCATGACTGGCTTCAATGCCAATGAAGGCTCCTATTTACTATTCTATACTATTTACAACTTAAGCCTGGAGGACGCCAGCTCCATCGGCCGGAAGGATCTGTTGGATGTGGTGAGGCTGATGGTGCCAGGGGCCCCAGAAAAGGCTGTCCAGGCCCTGGTGCGGTGGTACAGCCAGGAGGGGATAGGGCAGGGGGAGGCACAGTACCGACGGGCCTTGGATCAAATTGTCGGTGACTACTACCTTGCGTGCCCGGTAGCTGAGATGGCCTGGCGAGAGGCGAAGGCCGGCAGTCCCGTGTACACCTACTACTTCATCCACCGCAGCAGCAGCTTGTCTTCATCTGCGTGGACGGGGGTGCCGCATGGCTCTGAGGTGCCCTACTTGTTCGGGACCCTGGCGTCCGTTGGAGGAACTAACCGCACCCACACGGTGGCCGAGGCAGGGCTGAGCCTCAGGATGATGAGCTACTGGGCAGAGTTTGCCAGGAGCGGGTAAGGGTATCCCCCAGAACCTTCCTGTGCCCCTGAGCCGGACCGCGAAAGCAGCTGTAACTCTTTAGCCAGGTGTCCACAACATTCCGGAAGACTGGCTCAATGCCATGGCGAGGAAGGGGACCCTTTGAAAAATAGATAATCCATTTCAGGGGTTCTCACACTGGCCTGGCGGGTCATCACTTTTTGTGGGGGGGGGTCATCACAGCCTGAAATATTTTCAAAGGCTGTCTCATGAAAAAAAGTTTGAGAACCCCACATCTATTTGGTTGAAGCCCCTGACCTCAAGCTGAATTTACTTCAGGGAGGTAAATTTTGAGCCAGATTAGGGATAATTCCCTTCTTCCCTCATGAGGATGTCGGTGATCCCATGAACACACCCATCCTTATTCAAGGAAACAAGGTATTTTAGCTAGTAGCCAGCGCTCTCAAAATCTGCCTGCCCTTTCCCAGCCCTTCCACGCAAACTCAGGGGATGTGTACATTACAAAGACTATAGGGGCATGGCTACGTCAGCCCATCATATGGATATGGCCTGCAGCAGCAAAAGGGGTTGCTCCAGCACTGGAGGAACATCAGCTTCCTAAAAAATAGGCGCTATGTTAACAAAAACATCTTTCCATCAACATAACAGCAATACCAGGGGCTAGGTCAGAACAGCTATGGAATTCAGGGGTGTGGTTTTTTCACCTCTCTGGCTGAGACAACCATGGCAATTTAACTTTTAAGCTTACATTAAGGCATAGATAAAAAGACATATTCCCTTGTACCAAAAATAAGCAAGCAAAACCTCAAGAGATATCTCAACATTTCCCGTTCTGGTCCTAGCCACCCAGTTTGGGCCCATTGATTCCCAGAGTAGGGAAGTGTAGGCAGTTGGGAAAATTTAAAAAATAATATTCAACACATGAGAAAAAAGGGAAAGTTGATAGTAATGAATATTAATCAGGCATTAGGAATTGTAGAAAATTGATTAGGGAAGTAACATGACACATGGAGAAACCTATGGCCAGCAGTTAGGAACAATAAGAAGTTCTTGAACTATATTAGGAACAAAAAGAATCCTGGCAATGTGATTGGACCCTTACTAGTTGGAAATGGCACAACTATGACTAGTAAAGCAGAAAAGGAAGAAGTGCTCAATAAATAAATCTGTTCTGTATTTGGGGAAAAAACACATGATATCGTCTCATTATATGATGATGATGATAACACTTTTTCCATTCCACAAGTGTCTCTGGAGGCTGTTAAACCGAAGCTACTAAAGTCAGATATTTTGAAATCAGTAGGCCCAAAGAGCTTGCGTCCAAGTGTTTTGAAAGAGATGGCTGAGGCACTCTCTGGCCTGTTAACGTTGATTTCAGTACCTCTTGGAGCACTGGGGAAGTTCCAGAAGATTGGATGATAGCAAATGTTGGGCCCATTTATAAAAAGGGTAAATGGGATGACCCGGGTAATTATAGGGCTGTAGGAAAATGGCAGCCAACTCAGGGCAGATTGTGGCTTCAGTTTCATTGAGCACACGGGGAGATGGTGGCCATTTTTGGTTAGGGTAGCATATAACATCATCCTTTTTGGAAGCACAGATGAGAGAGGCCATCTTAAGTAAGGTTAAATGGTAGCTTCAGAGAACCTTCCAGTTTAGAGCCTCTTATCTGTGCCTCTATGATCCATAACACTGCAGTGGCTTTCCCTGTCCTCCCCCTCACCCTGTGTATTGTTCAGCTCCCCACACTGCCCCTTCCTATGTCCCTGAGCACAAAGCATGCCCATCCCTAAGGAAAGTGGAACTTCAGTTGCTGTGGAAACAATGGGAAACAGTGGCCATCTTTCCTAGGGGCAGTCTCATTTTACAAATGGCTGTAGGCCAATGGCAGCCATCATGACTCATGGCAGCCTGTGGCTTCAATGTCATCAAGTATCAATGGGTGGTGGCAGCCATCTTTATAAAGGGCAACCTGTAGCATCCCCCCTATATGAGTGGGGGAAATGAGCAGAAGCAGACATCTTAACTGAGGGCAGCCTGTCTCTTCACCTTCATTGGGAACCATAAGCAATGGCAGACTTTTGGAAAGTGAGCAAATTTTGCAAGCTGGCTTTGAAGGACCCCTGCCTCCAGGATGGCAGACTCTGGCTCAAGCAGGTTCTCATCCTTTCTCTGTGTGGTGTGTTGAATTTCTTCTCAGGATCCCCACAGGGGAGGCGAGCAGGGGCAAGCAGTGGCCCCGCTATGACCCCATGAAACAGAACTTCCTCCGCATAGGACTAAAGTCATCCCAGGTCATGGAGACATCCCCCGCCCGGCGCTGCAGGTTTTGGATATCACTGCTCACAGACGAGCTGAGTCCTCTAGGTGAGCATCAGTGGGGTGACAGGACAGTAGCCCAAGAGGGCAAAGCCCCCACCCTCTGAGCTAGCCATTCTTTTCACCCCCGGGGCTGGATTGGAGCTGGCTCCCCCTAGAGGGGAAGGACCTGTCTCCATGGGATATTCTGGCCTCCTAGAGATGCCCCATTCTCCAGCATGGGGGAAATTTCACATCCCCTGAGGACTGAAGAACCCACCTGCTGTGGGGAGCACCAGGTTCTACCCCATCTTCTCTTGCTTGGCCCCTCCGGCATCCATGTTTTCTGCACCAGCCCAACCCCATGTTCTCCCATTCCAGCACAGAAGATTTGAGCTAAGAGGGGGTTCTTAGCAGGGTGAGTGGGCGGGAAGGTGGGGGAATGGATCCAAGGACAGTGAGGGCTTGGGACAGAGGGCCTGAAGAGAAAAGTGGCAATGAAAGAAAGAAATACAGCTGTCTCTGGGGACGGGTGCAGCCGCTGTGTCACCATCTAGGACAGGGAGTGAAGGAGAATCCTACAGCTGCTGGGAACCCTGGGTGCCAGGGGGACTCCTATGGGAAACATGGGAACTCCAGCTGCACAGTCTCATCCAATGCTAAACTGTAGTGCTGGGGGGAGCACTGATTGTGTGGGAGGAGGGCCCAATGCTGAGCCCTCATGCCGCTCTCTGCAGCAAAGCGCCCCCTAGTGCACAGGGCTTAGCACTGACTGTAAGGGATGAGTCTCCCATGATGAGCCCATGCAGCACCGGGTCTTCCCTGCAACTCCCCCCTCCCATTTGCAAGTGGATCAAACCCTGCAATGTCTGAGCTCATCGCCAGGGCTGTTAACCCCACTCGCTGTGTGTCCCGCAGGAGCAGGCCTAGGACGTGCTGAGCCCGGGGGCAATGAATGAAGACCTGAGCAATTACAGTCCCCTGCTGGGGGCTCCCTCCCTGCAAACAAGAGCATCCAATTCCTATTAGAGCCTGTTGATTCGTTAACGAGGATCCTGCTAATAAACCTGCTGGGCATCCACAGATTGACCCTCCCTGGGCAATTCCCCAATGCATTAAAGGATATTTGGTCTGGAGACACTGCCCAGGGGTCTGAGGTTGATTAGCTGCTCTTGAGCAGGGGGGACAGAGAGAGTGTGTGTGTACGTGTGTTGTGGGGTGGGAGTTAAGTGTGACGATAGCAAGGAACAAAGGTCACATAGGGGAGTACATGGTGATCTGGGGTTTGAAGAGGCATATGAAAAAGTCCAGAGATCGCACTGTGCACCCAGAGCCAGAAATGGAACCCAGGAGTCCTGGCTCCCAGCGCTTTCCCTTGCTACCCCACCCTAACTCACTAGACGAGGGTTTGACAAATTTGCTTTGGAGCTATGAGCCAGCCCAAAAATTAAGGAGCCAGACAACATGGGCCCAGCTGTGGGGTGCCCTGGTTGGAGCACAGCAGGCCACTCTCCACTCCCGGCCCTGCCCCTTCCCGTCCACAATGGGTGCGGTCGTCTCAGAAAACTGATGGTTTATTGCTGACTCGTGCAGGCAATTAAACCACACAAGCCGCAGGGACAGGGTTTTGCCCAGCCAGCTGTCCATGGAGATGACAATCACCCCCCAATTCCCGGGAAGGGAAGGAGGAGAAGTGGGTATAGGGACAGGGAGAGCTGTCTACACACACAGATCAGCTCCCGCAAAGATCCACAGACCACAGTGACACAGACCTTGAGCGTCAAATGAGTGGAAAGCCCCAGTCGTGCAGCTTTGGGCGCTATACAGAGCACGTGGGACGTCTATGCAAATAACACCTGCCAGCAGACGAGAGCCCCTCCCACTTCCCCATATGCCCATAGGGGGAGCCAGGAAGCACGTATGCTGATTAGCCAGGTGACAGGCGGGAAGGCGGCCTCTGTTCCCCCACTTTGCCTCCAGAGGGAGCCAAAGAGCGGCTGTTCCCACAGGCCGCCTCCGCCATCTTTGCTACAGGCAACGTCTTGCCCAGCCTTCAGGCCGAGGGAGGCCATCTTAACTCAGGGCAGCCAGTGGCTTCAGCCTCCTTAAGAAGAATGGGAGGTGGTGGCTGTCTTTCCTCGGGAGAGCTTGGCTGCCATGAGCAAGGGCTGTAGGCAAACTGCAGCTGACTCTCAGCAATCCCCTTGTGATTTCAGTCTCACTGAGCACAATCTCACTGAGCACTGGTGGCCATTTTTTGTCAAGGCAGCATGTGACGTCATCCTGTTTGGAGGGGCAAGTGAAAGAGGCCATCCTAAGTGAAGGCAAATGGTGGCTTTAGATGGCCTTCCAGTTCAGATCCTCCTATCTGTGCCCCCTTGTTTCCTTAATGCCCCAGTGCCCTTCCCTGTCACTGCATATTGCTCTGTTCCCCTCAATGCCTTTCCCCTACCTCTGTGAGCACAAAGGATGCCCTTCTTCCTTGAGGGGAACCTGGCTTCAGTCCCACTGGAAACAATGGGAAACAGTGGCCCTCTTTCTTAGGGGTCACCCCATTCTACAAAGGGCGGTAGGCCAATGGCAGCCATCATAATTCTGGGTGGCCTCTGATGGCTTCGGTCTTACCAAGATCAATGGGAGATAGCGGCAACCTGCAGCATCACCCCATCTGAGAAAAATGGGAGGCAGCAGCCATCTTAACTGAGGGCAATGGATAGCTTCACTCACATTGGGAACCACAAGGTATGGCAGCCATTTTGGAAAAGGGTGAAACTTTGCAAGTTGGCTCCTAATGACCCCTGGATCCAGGATGTCAGTCTCATGACATCTGGAGCACATTCTCATCTCTGCCCAGACCTGGTACTAACCTCTGAGAGGAATTGTCTGGCCCCAGGAAACCCCTGGGGTGGGGGAGGTAGCGGGAATTGGTGGCTCCCCCTACTGCCCCACCAAGCACAACTTCTTCTGCATCTGCACGGAGCTGTCCCACATTGATGGGACATCACTCACCTGGCGCTACATCTTCCTGGCATCACTGAAGGTAGCCGAGCCCTCTAGGTGACTAGCAATGGGGGTTGGGATGGCAGCCCTAGAGAGGAAAGACCCCATTTCCTCCCTCCCCTCTGAATCAGCCAGTGCCCCCACCCTGGGGCTTGATTGGAGCTGGCCCCCCAGAGGGGAAAGGTCCTGGATCCCACTCTCGTATCCATGGGATCCTCTGGCTTCCAAGAGAAGCCGCATTCTCTTGCCTCGGATAGATCTTACATTCCATGGGGACTCCAGAACCTCTCTGCTATAGGGAACCCCAAGTTCTGCCCCCTTTCCACTTGCTCATCTTGTCTGGGTAGGACAATGACACCCCACTTTCCTCTCCCAGCCCAGCTCGATGTACCCCAGGCGGGGTGGGAGGCTGTTGTTTGAGATCCAGGGCCTACGCGGGTGAAATTATGCATCCAACCCAAGAATGTAGGTGTGTTTGGTGACAGTGTTGAGCTGTGTGTATGTGACTGCCCCCTGCTGGAGGGAATCAGATCTGGTGTGTGTGTGTGATGGAAAAGCTCTGTGTGTGTGTAGAGGCTCTGTGTTTGTGTGCTTTGTGAGAGTGCTTTGGGTATATATGCAGGGTGGTGGTAGGGGGCTGTGCATGGGGGGATTCACCCACTAGGGCTCTAACTCCTGAGACCTGAGGCAGAGTCCCCCCCCCTCCATCCTGGTAGTTAACACGGTCCTGTCTAATGCAGGTGCTGTTAACCTGTGAAACTCCCTGCTGCAAGATATTGCCTGAAGGCTCAGGCGCCAGCCCTCACACACCCTTGCAGTATGCTTTCTCCCTTCCTCCCAACAGCCACTAATTCTTCCTCACATGCTCCCAGATAAGCCTCCAGTCCCACTCCATGCCTTTGGTTGGCCGGGCCCTGCCCCCCGCTGTTCCTGGCTTTGCTGAGGTTGGAGCTGTGGGGCAGGATATGCTGAGGCTGAAAGAGGGAATCTGGAATGTACTTGCCCCAGGCAAGGGAATGGGAGAAACCTGGGCCAGCTATCCCCTCCCACAGAGGGCACTGTGTGGCAGGGAACCCTACAATAAACACCACCAAAAAGCAAAGGCTAGCTTCAAGCCTCTGAGGGCCTTTATTCAGCGCCTCAAGGAGAGTGGGTTGAAGGGAGGGCTGATACCCTTCTCTCTTAGGGCGGGGAGACCTGAACCTCCTTCTTGTGTGGGTCATACCACAGCAGCAGGGTCTGGCCGGTGTCTCCCATTCTGAACTCCAGCAAACGCCCATCGCTCTGCAAGATGAACTTGCCATTCCACCACATCCAGGCATTCTGGTGGCTCTTCAGCATCTCCATGGCCTGGCTGAAGCAGGCAGCCAGCCCCTCTGTCACCAGCCCCTTCTTCTCCAGCTCGTTCTTCTTCCTCAGCACCTCGGCATGCCCCAGGCCTTGGCTGCAATTAACCACCTCTTCCATGGTGCGCCCTCCTGAGGGTGTCCTCTGCTGAGTTTGGCCCTGATGAAGGTCGGTGATCAATTTGCTTCCAGGCTCTGGGGTCAGATCAGCTGTTCAATCCCCACCCCTATGTGACAAGATGGGAAATGTATGGGTTTTGTGCCTCCCCTGGATCAGACCCACGGGTCCATCCAGCCTCCTGACCTCCTTCCACCCTAGATCTGTTGGCCCATCGATCTGGTATCACCCCTCCTTCCTGCGACTCTGGATCAGACCCATAGGCCCATCTAGCCCGGTACCCCCACCTTCCTCTTAACTCAGATCAGAACCACTGGCCCATCCATCCTCTGCCCCACCCTGGTATCTTCCCCATCATCATCCTGGATCAGACCTGTGGGCCCATCTAGGCAAGGGGTCCTGTAGAGGGGAGGGCGGGTGAGGGTGTCTGGCCTGTGTTGTGCAGATCAGACTAGATGGTCATGATGGTCCCTTCTGACCTTAAAGTCTACGAGTCCAAGGTCAGTGGATGTGGGGCAATTTATCTCAGTTGGGCTCCTTGCCTGTGGCTGCCAGCTCTTTCCCCCATGCCCTAGTCCAGCCTCCCCAAAGCTCGGATGATAGCTTATCTGCTTCTGCCCTACCCATGCAGCTCCCAGCTGTTGTGGACTTTGGCCCTGGCTCCGGCACTAGCAGATTCAAGTGCTGCCCACTCACACCCCCACCCTGGCCCACAAATATTTGTCCATTTCTCCCGAAGCTGTCACCGGACCATGAGAAACTGCTTCTCAAACGCACACACAATAGAGAGACAGGATTCAACTGAGGCACAAAAAAGGAAGAGGAATCCTCAGCCCCTCCCAGAACTGGGGCTAAGACCCAGGCATCCTAGCTGTAACCCACTTCCCTTCCAGAGCCGGAGAGAGAACCCAACATCCTGGCTCCTCGCGACTTCTAACCCACCAGACCTCACTCCCATCCCAGAGCTGGGGACAGAACCCAGGACTCCCGGCTCCCCCATCCAGCACTACTCTAACCCCACAGAGAATACTCCAGTCTCCTGAGCTGTGTTCAGAGTGTGGGGGCGCTGCTGCATGGACCAGAGATTAAAGGCCACAAAGGGTGGTTTTCCTTCTTGTTTTTCCCCCTTATATATATCAGGAGAGTCATATCTCAGTTCCGTGGCACAGGGGGAATGCTCACTAGAGGACTCTATGCTGCTTGGGACCTTTCTCAGCCGTTCATTTGCAGGAGGGTGGAGGGGGTTTTGAACCTGTAACGAAAGAAATTTCTCAAGTGGAAAATGAGGTTGATAATCCTAGTCTGTAGTTAGATTGTTACGGCAGGGATTGTCTCTTGCTGTGTGTCTGTGCAGCACCTGACGCAATGGGCCCTGATCTCAGCTGGGGCCTCTGTGTGTTGCAAAAGCAGCTGTTTAACCAGGGTTCTCCAGGGTAAAGAAACGAAGTGCAAATATTTTCTAACGTTGCTTGCGACAATCTCTCCCAGAGACACATACATGCTTTAATTAACCAGTAACCTCTGTCTGCCCTGGCTCTCTCCTCAGCTGGGATTTCTGTTTTTTAAAGTCTGGGATCTTTTCCCCTTGCTCTAGGATTGCTGTTACAATAAGTTACAGTGACACCAATCAGGGCCCAAGCATAATGTTTTCAGGCCCAGTACAAAGCTGTAACACGGACCCCCTCCCACACCCATACCACAATCCCTCATCCCATACGTACAATCTCATGAGCCATGAAAATTTTTTCCTTCATGGTAATGGGTGTTGCAGCTTGGGCTGGGCCCCCCAAGACCTATGGCCCCAGTAAAGTGTACCCTCCTCACCCATGTGGGGGCTCTGGCACTGATCAGCTGCAACCCTGTCAGCATGAGATAATTCTTGCCCCCCTCCCCAACCCCTACAGTCTCAATGGACACAGGTAGGAGCATTCTCCCCATTTTACAGACAGACACTGACTTGCGCATGGTCACATGGAGGGTCTGTGGCAGAGCCAGGGTTGGAGCGCCGATCTCCCGGGTCCTAGCCCTAGACGTAACTCTACCACTGGCCTTCCTTCTGCCTCAGAGCCTCCCTCCATGGGTGTCTCTGTGGTGGAGCCTGGCTCTTTGCCTGGGGAGGGGAAGAGAGCGTCTCTGAAATGCTCAGAGGAACAAGGAGAAAGGAGCAAGATTCTGGGTTGCAGGGTGTTTATTCTGCCATGGCGCTGGGAGAAAGGGAAGGGAAGCCCCAGAGCTGGGCTCCGCTGCTGTGGTCCCGCACAGTGCCGGTGTGGGGATCGTACCAGATGAGCATCGTCTGCTGCACCTGGCCGGAGCTGAGCTCCAGCCACCTTCCGTCGCTCTGCAAGATGAGCCGGACGTTGGTCCAGGGCTCCACGGGTCGCTTCTGCACTGCTTCCATGGCCCGGCTGAAGCAGGCAGCCAGCCCCTCTGTCATGGGCCCCAGCCTCTCCGCCTTGTTCTTCAGCCTCAGCAGCTCCAGACCGTTCAAGCCCCGGGAACACACTGGGGCCACTGGGCCATGCCCTTCTGGGAGAGCTTCTTCACCCTGCATGAGCGGGCGTGGCGGGGGCAGAGCCGTCTGCAGGGGGAGAGCATGAAGAGCAGGAGCTGAGGACACGGAGGGGACCCGGCAAGGGATCAGCCACAGGTTACCTGCCCTCTGCGAGGGCACACAGCATCCCCTGCTGGTGCGCCTCAGCTCTGCCTCAGCAAAGGGTTCCCCCTCTAGGGGGGCAGAGGTGAGCTTAGTCACCCACGCCTGTCCGGTCCCAAATCCCTCCCCAGCCGTCCCACCTGCACAGCGTCCCATGAACAGCAGCTCCACTCCAAGCAGCTGGGGCAGTTCTCCCCAGGGAATCAGCCCAAGGTGTTGTTCTCCATTACACGAACCAAGTGTGTGTGGGGGGAGAAACACGGAATGTACCAGAGACCCCATCCCCTATGCCTCCCTGCCAGACCTGGGGATAGACCTCAAGAGTCCTGACTTCCAGCCCCCCAAGCACTAGACCTCGATTCTATCCAGCACATATACCTCTGCCAGTTGCTCTTGACCTTGGACTTCCACCTGGCTGACTCTGGGCCCTTGAGCAGGGCAGGGCTGGGGAGATGGTCACGTGGATCTGTGCCTCAGTCCTTTTTAAGGGAAGGGAAAGAAGCATCTTTTTCTTTAAGCAGAAATTGGGGCTGGAGCTGTGGGGAAAGGCCAGGCCAGCAACATCACCTCTTATCTAGCGGTTGATTTATGAGGCTGCAAGCCCAAACTACTGGGTTCTACCCACAGCTCTGAAAGAGAAGCAGGGTCTACTGGGTTAAAGCAGAGGATGCTGGGAGCCAGGACTCCTGGGTTCTATCTCCAGATCAGAGTGAGGTGTAGAGGGTTAGAGCAGTGGGAATTAAATTCCATATGCTAATGGTTCTCTCTTTCACTCTCGCACGTTTTCTTTCACGCTCGTTTCTTTTGCCAAGATGCACGCCTCTCTTCCAACCTCTCCCCTTCCTTACTGCCCCAGATCACAAGCCCTGCTCGGCCTCCCACCCCAAATGGTGACGTAGAAGTTCCAGGCTGATCGGACGCCAGGGAAACAACGTGATCCCCCTCTTGGGGGGGGTGCTCGAGCATCCAGGCCCACCTGACGTCCCAAACATCACATAAAGTTTAGGAATGAAGACCTCCCCTCAGGCTCTGTGGAACTCTTTACGACAGGGGGACAGCCGCCCCAGGCAGGAGACAGGGCTTCCTCAGAGGTGAGGTGACGCTGCTCGGTTCAGTCTCGAAGAGGGGAGAGATGTGACAAAGTGCAGATGCTCCTTAATGTTTTCTCTGAGTGCTGTATGCATGCCTCAGTTTCCCCCAGTGCTGGGGGCAGCAGGGGTTGCTCAGTAGGGGGCAGTCTCCTTTTGTGACAGACCGTACCCCTGTTTTAATGATCTTTGTACAAAGGATGCCTTGTGGGGTATCATTAAAAAAACCCTCGTAATTCGCTAGACATTATTGTCCTGGTAAAACACATGTGGCAAAAGGGTATGTGAAGTTATGAGACGGCACTCTATGGTTTTGTTAACACATGTCCCAAACCACACAGAAGTCAGAAAACAGGTCTCCTAAACAAAGGAACATGTTTAACTTGCTTAAATTTGCATTTAAACAGAAAACAATTCTCAAGCTGGAAGAGTAGGAAAAACACACCAAGAAGGTGAGGAAGAACAATAGGAAACATCTTTTCTGGTACCCTCTCTGTCTGCTGAATCTCAGCTGGAAATGTTTTCTAAGAGGGGGACCGACAATATGAAAATGAGGGACAAATACTCCCTTGTCTTTCCTCTCTCTCTGTCCATTGATTCACTGCACTGAAGCCACAAAGGAAGTGACCCTTGAACTGGGGATGGGATCCTGATCGAAAAAGTTTGGCCAGTCCGCCTGCTGAGAGCAGGTGGCGAGAAAAGCTTTGCTTCAAATTTAACACAGGTCGTCACTACATAGCTGCCTTTCCCCTGTGGCCTTCTTGTAACCATGTCTGACTTTTATGCCTTGTTACGTGTACTCACTTAATCTCTCCCTCTTCACAGTTCATAAACTTGTTTTGTTGTTTTATCTAACCCAGGGTGTTGAAGCTGACGTGTCTGTTTGGGGTAGCAAGTTCTACGCCTATTATTTCGGTTAAAGAAATAATTGACTTTGTATAACCTTGTACCGTCCAGGAGAGGGTTGGGCAGTACAGGACATACAATTCGGTGGGGGGGATCTCCAGGATTGGGGAGTGTATTGGGGCCACCCTACAGTACGACCCAGGCTGGTAAAAGCCAGATAGCAACCCAAGTGTGGTGGGCAGGCTGCAGTTATACACACACACACAAACTCAGGGTGTGGCTGGAAGGCTGCCTGTGAGCAGCCCAGTGGGAGCTCCTTCAGAAAGGCATCACGCAGCACCCAAGGGTGCAGAGCAAGAATAGCACTCATTAGTCTTGCTTGTACCCTGGGTGTGTCACGCCCATCACGGTCAATGCTGACCTCAGTGGGACGAGGGGGTGCTGTGCTGCAGGGAGTCCTACGATAAATACCACCCAGAAGCCGGTTCCAGTTGGGAGGTGCCAGGGGCATTTATTTAGAGGCAGTGAAGAGAGGGACCAAGGCCTGGGGACCATCTGTTACAATTGCTTCCCAGGCTAGGACGGGAATGAGACCTGGACCGCCTTTTTGTGCCGGTCGTACCACACCAACAGAAGCTCTCTGGCGTCTCCTGTCTTGAACTCAAGCCAGCACCCGTCTCCCTGGAGGATGAGCCTGGCATTTTCCCACAGCCAGTATTGCTTGCGGTCCTGCGTGGTCACCAGATCCATGGCCTTGCTGAGGCAGGCAGCCAAGCCCTCCGTCATCAGCCCCTTTTCCTCCAGATCATTCTTCTTCCTGAGGACGTCTATTGGGGCCACTTCCTTCCCGCATTCAACAGCGAATTCCATACGGAGGCCCAAGGATCTTTTATGGCCAGTGCAGAAATTCCCCGCCCACCCGATCGGAGGCTTCCAAGAACTGAAATAAATCGATGCATGGTGGGGGAAATCGCTATGGATTAAGGGCGTGGGTGGGGACATATTGTGCGGCAGCATCTCCGCTTTCATGCAACACAAAAAGTCCATTCTTAGCCCACGCGAGGAAAACATCCCAAACATGGCCTCGGCATGACCAACGTGGTGTGGCTGCCTGAGTTTGCAGGCAGCCTGAGCCGATTGCACCAAGAGCTGCTGCCTTCACCGCAGTCAAATGTTGACTCTGAACCCTACTGACCACCCTTCAAACATCAGCTTTGCCTCTGGTAAGCAAAGCAGGGAAGAACAGAGAGGAACTAGCATGTTCCAAAGATCCACACGACTCTCTGCAAGCAGCATTCTTGGGAGTGGGGGGAGTTGGCTGTGGGCAGAGTCTGGGGTGAACAACTACCCATTTGGAGGTGAAAGGATGTGAATGACAGCACCTTGATAAGGAATCCCCATTGCCCTCCCATTTCTAGAATTTTCTAGACCTGCAGCACTGCCTACAGACCCCGCCCAAGAGGTAGCACCTCTTTTATTAAGCCCTGTACATGCATATGCTGTATATCTCCAACTGCTAGACCAGCGGTTCTCAGATGCGGCCACCAGCGGGTTTCCGTGCCGCCACGAGCAGCTGGGGAGGGAGGGGCAAGGATCCACCCGGCCCAGCCAGGTTTCTCCTGACCACAAGTCAGAAGGGACTTGCTGGGAGCAGCCTCCACAGGGTGAATAACCCCCGGCCCTTGGCTCCCAGAAGCAGTGCCAAGGTAAGTGACCCCCCCCGTTCCTGCGTGTCTGCCTTGGGGTCCACACCCCTCCCTGTGCCTGGGATCCTGACTTCCACCCCTCCCCTCTCTCCCTGCCAGCCACTCCATTGCCTCCAGGGTGCTTGCATTCACCCACTCGTCGTCCTCCCCCCACAACCATGCAAGTGACCCCCCAGCCTCCAGCAGTCTCCTCCCCAAGCTGCAGTTCTTCCCCCCCCAAAGCATCCCCCTCCCTGCCTCCTGCCAGGTGGCTCAGGGTGGGTGCTGCACGTGTAGCCAGACTGGCTGCTCTGCAGGGAAGAACCAGTAACGCCCTCCAGTTCTTCATGCACCCCGCTCCCCTCTCTCACCTGGAAGGTGCGTGGGGCGTTAAGCAGCCTTTCCATTCAAAGAGCTCCTCAACTTTTCCTAATATTCTGATCCACACAACTGATGCCCCAGAACTTCTTATTTGGACATGGGCGTGTTTATTTGGTTTTCCTAATGTTAACTGAGGATATCAGGAAAAATTGTCAGTGGCCACCGGCAAGAGTTGCTGGCCGCACTCGGAGGCCACCAAACAAATTGTTGCGAGAACCACTGGACTAGATCCAGTCCTCCCCAGAGCTGAGGTGGTAGATCCAGGAGTCCTGACTCCCAGCCTTTCCTGCTCTAACCAGTAGATCCCAGTCCCCTCTCAGAGCTGAGGATAAAACCCAGGAGTCCACAGTCCCCGCCCAGAGCCAGGAAGAGAATACACACCCACACCACCCTTTCCCCAGGCTCACAGCTCTATGCTGCCAGATGTTTCCCCCATATGCTCAGCCTCAATGTGGAGCGGTGTTAACTACACCCAGTTACTGGGGGGACACGCTTGGAAATTCTCGCAGATGGGGGAGGAAGTCCTACAGCAGAGGAAGAGCGACAGCTGGAGGGGCCAATGGGGGGGGGGGCAGAGGAGTCAGGGGTAGACTCTAGACAGGGGAAGAGAGAGCAGAAATTCTCACATTTGGAGGAAGAGGAAACATCACAACATCAGGGTGCAGGGCCAGTGGGAGGGATGCTGGGAATGTCACTGGGGCTGGAGGGGGGAGGGTCCTGCAGTGGGGAAAGAGAGAAACAAGGGGGGGCACCGAAAGAGGAAGGGATGTCAGGGGCAGAGGAGGGAGGGGGCAGAATCCAGACAAGGGGAGGGGGTGAGAGAAGGGAAATCCCTACATCTGGGGGGAAGGAGGAAAGTAATTTTTCTTAGTGGGGGGAGAGGACAGGAGAGAAGCAGGATGGTGTGGGGGGAGTAAGGAGTACAAACCAGTCCAGACTTACCAGTTCTGCCAGCGGGTCCCTCAGGTGCAGTTTCAAGGTGCGCAACAGAGAAAAGCCAGCTTTGATGGCTGCTTAACTTTCGATTCCCCCCCTGTGACACCCAGCCCGAGTGGGAGGGACTGAGAAAGGAGGCAGGGTGGGCCGAGAGTCATCCAGATTTCACAAAGGAATTAGGCAGGGTGAGTCAGCCAGGTTAGGAGACTCACCTCCTGCTCTGAAGGGAGTCCTGAGTTCTCTCCCCAGCTTCGGGAAGGGTGTAGGGTCTAGTGGTTAGAGTGGGGGGGTGGGAGTCAGGACTCCTGGGTTCTCTCCCCAGCTCCAAGAAGAGAGTGGTGTCTAGTGGTTAGAGTGGAGGGGAACCAGGAACCCTGGGTTCTAGTCCCAGTTCCAGGAGGCCATTTATCCCACCCTGGACCTTTGTGTTGTTGGGCATGGGGAACCAATCTGGACGAGCGTGTGGTGAGCGTGACTCGGTGGCTGGGTTGACACTGGGTTGGTGGGGTGATGAGCGTGTGGACCCAGTTTTGAATGGGATAGCTGCATCTCCTAGGAGCTGGTCCATGCTGGTGGGCGACGCAGGGCAGGATTAACCTGGCCCCAGAGCTGTAGTTCCCCTCCCCCAGAGGGGATCCCTGCAGTTGCAGGGCTGAGGCTCATGCGTGGATGAACCTGGATGTCTAGGTTCGTTCCCCAGTGTGGGGGCAGCTGTGCAAGCTCCTCTTGCCCACGGAGCGCCCCCTGCTGGTATGCATCAGCCCCACAGCTGCAGCAACCCCTACCTGCTCTGCTGCCTCTAGCCTGACCTCCCCTCTCCAAAGGGTGGGGCCTGCAACTAGCACCAGAGCTGGGAGCAGGAACAGGCCGCAGAGCGGGGGGCAGTCAGGAAGGAGTGAGCTATGGCGGAAAAAAGGCCATTGCACTGACTGCACCAAGTAATTTTATCCCCCCCCCCAAAATCTCTGTAAAAAATTTTAGTCTCTAGAGACACAAGAAATGGTGGGAGCCAAATCTTAATAAGTGTCTCTACATGTTAATTTGGGGATGTGACCTTCCCTCACCACCCCACTGTTTCTGTCCAATGGGCCTCTTCTCCCCATTCTTCAGGGGACGGCACCCTTAAAGACAAGCAAATTACTCACAGCTCTTAACGACTATTTTATTATTCAATAAATGAAAAAGAGGAAATGAAACCCAAACAGTAAAAAATGGTTCCTTCAGTCACGATCTCTGTTCTGCAACTGTCTCTGGGGAGAGTTTTCAACAGACTGCACCGCACAAGGCCATGCAGAAAAAAAGCAATCCAGATTAATTTTTCAAGTGGATTATCTGAACCTCATTAAACTCCTTTGTGGGACGCTCTTTTTAAGAATTAAAGTGGCCTTGTCTGGTTTCGCATAATTCACTTTGGAAATGAATTATGTGAAACTGAATTAATTCCCCCCTTAACTGTTATGAAACAAATGTGAGAGACAAGGCGGGGGATATAATATCGTTTAGTGGACCAACTTCTGAAGAAGAGCTCTGTGTGGCTTGAAAGCACGTCTCTCTCACTAACAGAAGTCGGTCCAATAAAGGCTATTACCTCACCCACCTTGTCTCTCTAATGTCCCGGGACCAACGTGGCTGCAGTAACATTGCAAACAATGAAATGAATAGCTCATTCCATATATTTTATGATCCACTTGCAAGTTGCATAATTTCCCCTGTAGGTGTTGTTAATATTTTCCTGAAGACTTAAGAGGGGAAAAAACCCAAACCACTTCAATTTCTTTATGGAAAAAATCCCAAGCTTTTAAATACTGTTTGCCCAGCACCACTGATCCTGACAAGACAATAATTACAGGGGGAGCTTTTAAAAACCAATTTAGCAAAGGCAGAAATGCAATTTGAATGAAGAATCGATAGGAGAATGATTCTTTTTCCCTGGCATTGCTTTTTGGAGCTGAGAGAAAAATATTTATATTACTATAAATATTTCTATACTCAGTTGACTCACCTTGCTATAGTTGTATATAAAACATCTCCCTATTCCCATAACAAGGATGTCAGGCAGATATTAGATGAAGGGCTTGATTTTAGCTCCAACCAATTTCAAATGTACATCTCAAAAGGAATTTATACCATTTGAGGGATGACGGAGGTGCCTTTGATGATGTAGTCTAAGTTTATAGCTCTGATCATACATCCTGAGCACCTCTGGAATATCCCAAATAAAAAGTATCTTCTAGATCATGTTTACACTCAACCGGTGTCGTCTTTGAGAAAACGCTCTTGTTGATTATTGGCCTTGTGATGAAATGGTCCCTAGCTTTACAACCTACCGTGTGCTGTACATTTACAACTTATGGTTAAAAACGCCTCTCAAATATTCTATCCAAAACATGAATCACAATCACTACTGCTATAGACACCTTTCAGATCATAACCTAAAAGCAAATAGGATGGAAGGTTAAAACAAGAGAGGTGTTGTAAAGAATGTGGAATTGATTATGGGATGAAGAAATTTGCACGGGGGGATCTTGACCCCTAGTTTCCGGAAATCCTTTGGCGAGTCATTTCTAACCCACAACACATTGCAAAAACTTCCCAGCAGGCCCTGCGCCAGACAGCGGCGTGTGGTACGTACCCGTACTTTGCAGAAACACAAGCTCTTCTGGGGAATAGATTCAGAGTTGCTGCAAGCAGCAAAGCAAACATGTGCATGAGTGACTTTGGCAGTGTCACAGCAACGTCACTCGCATCGACCAAGGTTTGTAGTGTAGACATTTTAGCCTGAGTAAACATATGCAGAGGGAGTAAATAGGATTTTCTGGCTGGGAAAGTGTGCTCCTCTTCGGCACCTGATGCCTGTCATAGTTTGGCAGAAAGCAGAGGTTTTCTAGGATTTTCCTTAATTTGCTCCAAGATTTCATGTGATAAGCACCCAAGAAAACATCCCACACCAGGATTACTTGAGCAATCTCATTCTCCAAGCACCATGTGCATCAAAATAATGGTGGCTCCTAAAATTCAGCACAGGCAAAGTCAGGACTGTAATAGCCTAAAATGATCATTTTTTTCATAACCATTTCTGCACCGATACTGAGGTCTCTCCCGTCCCTGGAGGATCTGCTTATGGCACAGTGCCCTCTAGGGCAAGCCTGGAATCGGGCTGGCTCCCAGTGAAGCTGGTGGGGGCGGGGCTGCCAGGCACCTGTTAGCCCCACCCCTTTGGCTGGGCATTGGTCCCCGAGCGCCGGCGACATTGACATTTCCTGCTCGTCACTTGCTAGACTTTGGACGTGGGAGTGACTATCCCCAGGGGGGATTTTGTTTGTATCCCCCTCCTGACCTTGGCCCCCAATCCCACGTGCCCCTGTGTCCGTCCTGACTCCGGACCCTGCAGTGCCACAATCAGACACCAGGGGGCAGTGATGCTGACCTTGCTTTGGTAGGGGTGTTAAATCTGTTTGCATTCGCCGGCAGGAGCTACGCTTGCTTGCCAGCATCTTAGTGCCAGTCACCCCAAAGGGCGCCTCTGTGATAAAACTCTTCCTCCACCTCGGTGGCTCCAGCGCTTCCTTCGAGCGTCACCCTCTAGTGGTGAGGGAGGGTAGTGCAGCTGCTCTAAGATGGCTGCTCCTTGCTGGCTCCCGGTCCTGCCTCTGATTCTCACAGGCCGTTGCCTCTTCAGCGGGGTTCTTGTCCCTCCAGTGAATAGCCAGTGGAGGATTGAGGGGGACCCGGTCCCACCCTCAACTCCGGGCCCCAACTCAGGGACCCTACAAGCAGGTGGCTTCAGGAAAGCTGCTGGGTTCCCTGGGTTACTTCCCCATGCCTCTTGACTTAATATCCGTACCTTTCCTGGACAGGGGGCCCTTCCTGGCCTCCTTGCCAGGGAAGGGTCTTGATCCCTGGCAGTCCCACCGGGCATGGTAGTGCCTAAACCAAATGTCCAATTCTATCTTCCCCTTCTGGCAGGGTTTCTTCTCTTAGGCCTCCAGGCCTGGGAAAGGTCCTTGGCTCTCTTCGGGCAGGGTTTTTCCCTCCCCCAGTCTTTGTACCTGCAGGGTTCTCTCCTTCTAGCATCCTGCTCCTTCTTCATAACCCTTCTGGCTCTTGACAACGTCTTGCCTGCTCACCCACTCTTTGGTAGCTCACCTCATTGATTGGCCCCAGGTGTATTAATTAACCTGGAGTATCCCCTGCTCAGCTACCAGGGGAAAAGGGACTTGCAGATCCTGGGGCTGAGATATCAGCTTTCTAGCACTCACACCGGTAGCCATCCTTTCTGACTCCTGTCACAGCTGTTTTCTTCTACTTTGCAATGCCCTGTTTGGACTCCAGGGGGCCTCACAGAGTTGACCCAGAGATCTGAGGTTTAGAATGTGAATTGCCAGGCCCACCCCTTTCTTCTATCACCAAATCCCCCCCAGAATTGAAACTGTCCTAGCTCGCCACTTTCTGACAGCCCCGGTCTCCTTCACCCAAGACATCCTGCAATTCCCTGGTCAAATTCCAACAGCTGAGCCCATGACGTCATCACAAATGCCCACCATTGCCTACTCCACTTGACCGTACAGCCAACATTTGCGTCCAACGTTGCTAGCTCCATGAGACTATAAGAACATCAGAACGGCCATGCTGGGTCAGACCAAGGGTCCATCTAGCCCAATGTCCTGTCTTCAGACAGTGACTGAGGCCAGGTGCTTCAGAGGGAATGAACAGAACAGGTTATCATCAAGTGATCCATCCCAGTGCCCATTCCCACCTTCTGGCAAACAGCATCATGGATTGGACTTGACCGATGGAGGTGCTGAGATAAAATCTGCTCCACTCCAGCCTGCGTTTCCTCTGTGGCTATGATTTTCAGTGGCTTGGGAAGGTTTCAAATCTAGACATAATTGGTGACTCGTTTTCTGTTGCAGCCAGACATCTGCGTCCTGTGGTATCTGAAGCTTTCGAAATAAATAATTTGATTTGGAAATAGCCAGGCTTAGTTCCGTAAAGGGCCTCCAGTCTGTAGATCAACCTTTCCCCTACATCCAAGGTACTGTGGGCAGGATACCCATGATTCCGTAACATCTGTTGGGGGTCGTGACCCCCATGTTGGGAAGCCACACTGTGATATGGTCCCACAAACACTTTTCTCACCAGCCATTCTGTAATACCAGGAAGATATTTCTATGGCTGTATTTGCCCTCTTCTGGATGCAATCAACTTCTCAGCTGTGTGCCATAGCTGCTATAAAGCCAAATGCATAAAGTTGATTCCCCCTTAACCGACGTGCTAGAGGGGGTCGGTGATTTTGGCACTGGAGGATCTGAGAGGGATGAGTTGGGACTTTTGCTCTTTTCCTCCTCAAAGGCCTGTACGAAGGGGGAAACGCAGCCACAGAGTTGCAGAGACTTTTTATCTCAGATCAAGTAGCTAGTCAGTGGTAAAGCAAAGGATAGAGAAGCCAACTGCCCTGCCTTTCGGTCCTGTGGTCTCTGTCAGAACTAAGGAGTCCTCACTCCCATTCCCAATGCTTCCTGTGCTAGTCAGTGGACCGGGCTTCCTGCCAAAGACAGGATGAGAACCTGAGTCCTGATCCCCAGCCCCTCTGCTCTAATCACTAGCTCCCATTACTCCCAGATTTGGGAATCGAATCTAGGAGTCCCAGCCACTCCTCGCTGCTCCGATAACTAGACTACACTCTTCCTCTTGAACAGGGAATGAAACCCAGGTGTCCTCATTCCCAGTTTCCCCCTGCTCTAACCGCTAGACACCACATGCCGCCCAGAGCTAGGGATAGAACCGAGGAGTCCTGGCTCCCAGCCCCCCCTGCTCTAACCACTAAACCCCACTCCCTTTTATCACACTTCCTCCTAGAATTGGGTCTAGAACCCAGGGTCCTGCTACCCAGTGTTGTAGCTGCTGGGGCTTGCTGCCCCCTTGTGGTGCAGGCACCATGTGCGGACACTCCCATCCCATGCCACTAAGCCAAGTAGGATGTGCGTCCAACTTGGATGTATGCAGTGCCGATCCAACTGCGTCACCGTTTATTCATAGGACACCAATACAGCAGCTGCTACTTGTTAAAAGAAATCCATAGACTCCCCCATCATCAAATCTCAATAGATAGAGCCCTCCCCCCCATCATTTTAAAACCCCAATAACTAAAGACCATTGGTGCTCAGGGATCATTACCCCTTCCTCCACCTCCAGCGGAATCCAACTCTTCTTTTGTGGCTGGAGAAGGTACAGGCCAGTGAAGAGAGACCAACTGGGATCCAGTGTAGACAGGATTATGGACGGTGGGGCGTCTGTGACTCTCAGTTCTAAAGATGGCTAACTCCCAGGTGCCATATTGTAGGGCTGACTTGTGCTGGATGGCACAGACCCACAGTCCCTGCCCCAAGGAGCTCACAGTCAAAATAAACAAAGGCAGAGAGAGGAAACTGAGGCATAGAAAGGGGAACGGGTCTTGCCCAGGTCTCCAGTTCATGATCTGCTAGGTCGCCCCGTTCGCTAACAGGCATCAGTGCAAATACACAGAGAAAGGGGAGAGTCAGTGATCCAATTTCTGGTGGGCACAGATATTGGCGGTGTTAACCCCTTCTCGGCCAGCAGGAGGGCCTCATAAGCAGAAGGCAAGTTACAGTAGGCTCTGAGTTGCTAGTCCTGTCTGAGGCTTTTATCCCCTGGGCAGGTTTGCAGGGGCGAACAGGACACAGATAGTCTCTGTCATCCCCACCCAGTCTTGGTGATGGGACCTGGTCCGGATTCAGGTCCCATTAAGAGATGCCCCCCAGCTTCCTTCTCATCTCCACTCAGGATCATCCCCTAAGGATTACGGGGTCATCCTGACTTTACTCCTCCTGTGATGGCCTCCCAGCCCTTCTCATGCTCCAGCCAGCACCCCAGAGATTTCCTGCTGCTCACCTGTGCATTGAGTTAACAGTTCTCGGTCACCTGGCCTCCAAGAGCAAACCTGGCTGTGTCCCTATATAATCCACTGTTGAATGTTCATTACAAGGTCCCCCTCAGTGCCAGTCCACAAGGTATGGGTTGGGACAGAGCCAGAATCAAAGCTTTAAATCAAGCTGTAACAACTGTGCATGCTTTTAGCTCTGGATGTTCCTGGTTTAATCCCAGTGGATTGACCATAAAGGCTGGTGACTTTACCAGCTTCAGCCATCCTCCCTCTCCCCACTTTCCCCCCAGCTGCACCAGGAACCACTAAAGGCATCAGGGGCCAGCTTCCTTCCCCCCATTTCAGCCGCTGTCTCTCCTACTTGACTCCCGATGTTGGCATCAGTGGAAAATTCTTGAAATGTCCCTGACACAGTAGTTCTAATAATCACTCGGCTAACGGGGAGTGGTATAAAAGGTGGCATTCTGGCTAACAGGGAATGGTGTAAGTGTGGCACTCTGGATAAGGGGGTGATATAAACGTGACACTCCCGACTAATGGGGAAGGGTATAAACATGACACTCCAGCTAATGGGAATGATATAAATGTGACATTCCAGCTAATGGGGGACCATATAAATGTGGTACCAGGACCTATTGCTGCTGGGACCCCTTTGTTTAGGAACCCTTGCAGAAAACAATCCCTAAATGCACCCTTGTCCTGCAGCAGTGAGTCCCACGGGTCAATTCCGCTTCCCACTTTCAGGCGTTCTCCTTTGCAGCCCTGGTTTCCTCTCCTCCTGGAGCCCGAGGGACAACTGCTTCCCGCTGAGAAACGGCACGTCACCTTTTCCCTGCCTTCCCTCCGGTGCTTCCTTGGAAATCACTGCTGGCTCACGGATTGTGCACTGACAAGTTCCTCTCTAGAGGGAAAAGGGAGACCGGCGAGAGGGCAGGCAGGAGTGTGTAGGTCAGGGTGGGGTAGGGAAAGCGGCAGCACCTCCCCTATTGCCTTCTCCCACTGCCGCTTTCCATCCAGCTCCTGTGAGAGGAGGAGATCGCTCTTCAGCCGGATGCCCACGGGGGCCTGTCAGCTGCCAGGATCAGCAAAATTGAAGCCGCTCAAAAAGGTTTCTCTCCCAAGGTTCTGGGGTGGTTTCCCTATTGTCTCATTAGGGTCCATCTCTGGTGGCTGCGCTCCCCCTTACTCAGCCCCTGGGGAGGAGGGTTTCCCTCCGCGATGGTTCCTCTGGTGCCGGTAGAGGTGGGAGCTGCGCCCGAAGCATTTCCCGCAGTCGGCGCATTGGAAGGGCTTCTCGCCGGTGTGGCTGCGTCGGTGCCGCTCCCAATGGGAGCTCCAGGCAAAGCCCTTCCCGCAATCGGCGCAGTGGAAGGGTTTCTCCCTGGCCGTGTGGAGCTTCCGGTGCCTGGCCAGAGCGGGTGCCTGGCCAAAGCTTTTCCCACAGTCCCTGCACCGGTGGGGTTTCTCTGCTACCTGGGAAGGCTGGTGCTGATTGAGGCCTGAGGCGCGGCTGAAACTTTTCCCACGGTCACTGGAGCGACGTGGTGCGTCTTCTCCACCAGCGTGGGACCCCCGGTGCTTCTCCAGGGCCGCGCTGTCCCCGAAGCTCTGCCCGCAGTCAGGACACCAGTGGCCCGTGTGCACCCGCTTGTGTTTCACTAGGTGGGCGCTTTGGCTAAAGGCCTCCCCGCACTCCCCACAAGTGTGGGGCCGTTCGCCCGTGTGGACGCGCTGGTGCCGCTCCAGGTGTGAGCTCCAGGCGAATCCTTTTCCGCAATCTCCGCACTGGAAGGGCTGGTCGCCCCGGCGGCTCCTCTGGGGCTTCGCCAGTGCCGCGCTCTGCGGGTGCTGGGGGGACTGACCAGCCGTGTGGAGCAGGCGCCGGTGTCTGTCCAGCTGGGATCTGCGGAGGAATTTTTTCCCACAGTCGGGGCAGGGATGGGGGGAGTTCTCCCCCGGGGAGCTCGTTTGGGCTGAGCTCTCTCCACCGTCGTGATGCCTGTCTGCGTGGCTCTTCTGGTGTCTGCCCAGTGCCGCGCTCCGAGCAAAGCTTTTCCCACAGTCGCCGCATCGATGGGGTTTCTCTGCCGCCGGGCGTCTTGCACCTGGGCGGCGTCTCTCCCCGCCGGCGTGGCACCCCCGGTGCGTCGCCAGGGCCGAGCTGTCCCCGAAGCTCTTCCCACAGTCGGGGCAGCTGTAGGGCCTCTCGCCCGTGTGCACCCGTTTGTGTTTCACCAGGTGGGCGCTCTGGCTGAAGGCCTCCCCGCACTCCCCGCAGGCATGGGGCCGCTCGCCCGTGTGGACGCGCCGGTGCCGCTCCAGGTGCGAGCTCCAGGCAAAACCTTTCCCGCAGTCCCCGCACCGGAAGGGTTTGTCGCCCCGGTGGCTCCGGCGGTGCCGGGCCAGGGCTGTGCTGCGGGAGAAGCTCTCGCCGCACTCAGGGCAGCGGTGGGGCTGCCGGGGGGCCGCGTGGGCCCGCAGGTGCTTGCGGAAGAAGGCGCTGCTGTTGAAAGCCTTGCCGCAGTCGGGGCACTCCAGGGGCTTGCCGCCGGCGTGGGCCCGCTGGTGCCGGTAGAGGTGGGAGCTGCGCCCGAAGCATTTCCCGCAGTCGGCGCACTGGAAGGGCCGCTCGCCCGTGTGCAGCCGCCGGTGCCGGGCGTAGTGTGAGCCCCAGTCGAAGCCCTTCCCGCAGTCGGCGCACTGGAAGGGCTTGATCCCGGTGTGGAGGCGCAGGTGCGTGGCCAGGTGGGAGCTCACCCGGAAACGCTCCCCGCACTCTGAGCAGCGGTAACGCTTCCCCGCGGGGGCCTGGGGACGGCGGCATGGGCCAGGCTCCCGCCCGGCACGAGAGCTCTGCTGCGTGATGAGCGCTGCTTTCTCCGTCACGCTCCCCCCGCCCTCGGGGCGCGGACAGGGCTCCTCTCCCGCAGGAAGCTGCCCGCTATCCCCCACGCTGAGCTTGGTTTCGGAACGCTCTCCCGTGCGGCCTCTCCGCAGGGTGGCCCCCTCCTGGAGCTTCTTGAAACCTCCGTTGCTGGGGGCCTCTCTGCCCCGTCTCTTCACCGGTGGCTTTCCCTGCTGTTTGCCGGGCCGGCCAGCTTTGCCCCCTTGTTGATTGCGGGCCGCTTTTCCCCGGCTGCTTCCCGATGAGGCTGTCCCTGGGCCTCCTTGCTGCGGATCCGCGCCTTCGGTCTCGCTTGCTGTCCCTGGGGTAAGGAGAGAGGCCGGACATGAGCCCTGCCCCGTGCCCGGGGGGAAGGAGGTTGCTGCTCTGGGGTGAACCAAAGCAGAAGGGGGCCCGTGCTATGCCGGAGGCAAGCCCAGAGGATGATCCCTTCTGATCTTACCCCAGAATAACGTCTTGGAGATCCTGAACGATAATCAGCTGACGCCTCCTCTCCCCTGCCTCCCAAGCCCTTCCCCAGGGAGAAGAGGGGACCCCGCCTGCTTTCCGCCTCCACTCTCAGCATCCAGAGGGCGAGTGAAGGTGCTGCCCTGGGCCCCGTCCACCACAAGGTGACAAAAGGCCTGTAGATATTGCTGCTGCCATCGGCCAAGCTCATCCCTCCTGGCCTATCCCCACCAGTCCCTTTGCTCACCCCCACTGCAGGGACTCCCCATTCCAGGGGCGCTGTGTGCCCCCACTCCTCCCTTCCCCCCTATTTCCACGATGCCACTGGCTCTGGGTGCCTCCCCACTCTCCCTGTTCCCCCATTCCTGGGGCTGTGAGCCCCCTCTCTGCCCTCCTTCCCCCACCATTATTCTTTCTCTTCTTTCTGGCTGCGAGATAAGTCATTCAGGGGTCAATGGCCTTGGGAGAAAGGGCAAAGAGGAGACCAGACAGTAGTGATGCTAGAAGATGCCCAAGACCTGATCTACAGACAACTGCAGAGGGCCTGGAAGAAGTGTGGTGGCATTCATCAGCCGACACGGGCTCTGTGTGCTCCCCCCTTTTCGTTTTCTGACGTTCCCCAAAGTTAAGCGGGTTCTGACGCCCCCACCCCAATGCTGAGAACGTGCCCCGAAACTTTGGCATTCGGACACAGGTCGTCACGCTGAGTGGGAGGGTCCTCGTGAGCTTGGCTGACCAAGCAGAGGTGCTGAGTCGGAAGAGGGCGAGCTCACGAGGGCTTCCCGGGGAAACCCGGCTCCGGACTTGGCTCCTGGATGGTCGCTGAGTTGATTGAACGGATTTTCTCACCTGGGCCGGTGCCTGTGGGAAGCTCCCTTTCCCCGGAGCCTTGGAGATCCGGGGCCCACGGCTCTTCCCTTTGCTCCAGCCGGGAGATCACGTCTGGTTTAGGGATGGGATATTCTGTGCGTGGGTTGGGGGGAGAAAAGAGGGGAAAGATCAAGGTTGGTCAAGTCATTTGCCCCATTTCCCTCAGGGCAGCTGGGCAGCTTCCTTAATCCTCTGCCTCCCACCCAGTGTGGGCTTTCCCTGTCCATCTCCCCCGTGTCTCCTGCCTTTCTCGCACCAGATGGGCCCAGTGCAGTGTGTGAGCTTGTCTCCCCTGAAGACTCGCAGGCCCCACTACTCCCCATGGCAAGCTGAGACTCGTGAGCAAGGCCCCAATGCCTCGAGGCACGTGCAGCTGCACCATCTGTGCAGTGGGCTTGGTCCGGCTCGATGGCCCATAGGCAGCACCTTGGGGTCAGCCGGCATTAGGGAAATTCTGAGCGCCAGGCTTTAAGGACACAAGTGGGTACTCAAGATGGCCCTGGACAAATTACCTGCTGGGGGGCCTCATTTGAAGATGGCAGAGTTCAAGAGACTCAGCAGTTCTTATTATGTGTGTTACAGACCCCCACTGTGTCAGATGCACTGACACAGAGCGAAAGACAGTCCCTGCCCCGAAGTGTTTGCATACGAAATGGACAATCAAGGCTCCTTAGACCTGTTTTACAGATGGGGCAACTGAGGCTCAGAGCGACGCAGGGACTTGGTCACGGTCACGCAGGGAGGCTGTGGCAGAGCTAGGATTGAACCCAGTGTTCTCACATCCCAGCCTAAAGCCCTGCCCACTAGATCATCCTTCGTCTCTAATCTGCGAGCTCTATTTGCAATTCTGTGTGAGCCGGCTGGGTAGGGCAGGCGCGGTAATGGACCCGCTTCTCTTTAAAGCGCAAAACAAAAACCGAGGCAATGAAATGCAAAGAAAAAACTTTGTGAAACTTAAGCTGCACCGAGAACCGTGTCAGAGCCACTGTTCTGCTTTATTCTGTGTAAGGCCATATGGAACTTCCATTGCCAGGTTGAAGCCAGACCTTAACTCCACCCTTTTGTGCACACGAATGAAGCTACAGCCTTGAATGCACGGAGCTGGTTCCAAAATTTTCATTGGAAAAGGGGATTCTGGAAAAATGGCGATTTAAATGAAATGGGCTGATTTCTCCAAAGCATTTCACGTGCTACGAGGTGTGGCTGGATTCTGATCTGTCACCCCCACAAAATAAAATATTATTACTAATTAATCCTTGCGGTATTCACCCAACGTAAGAGCTGTCAGAGCAATGGTCCCTCTAACCCCGCATCCTCTCTTCCAATCGTGGCCAGCACCAGAGCATCAAGGGAAGAAGACAAAATTCCCACTGATTTCAAAGGTGCTTTGCTCGAGTCAGGACTGTAGGAGTCCTGTCACTAAGGTAGAGATGTTCTTTGTGGCCCAGTGACCATAGAGGTTCATGAGAAGCAAAGAGTAACTTTGAGCTGCTCTAACTCATGCTGATCAGGGCCCTTCACAGCCCTGGCATAAGAGGTAACTTCCAATAACCAAAGGGAGATGATTCCTTACTTAGGGACATCAGGGTCTCGTAGCTCTCCTGCATGACATCTCTGTAGAGGGCCCTCTGCCAAGGGTCTAGGAACACCCACTTCTCCATCGGAAAGATGCAGCCGGCTCCTTTATAGCACCTGCAAGAAAAAGAGTGCCCCGCTCAGCACGTGCTGCTCCTGGGGCGACCCCACCCTTCCCCCAAAATCCCATCTGCCATTTCCGTGAGGGCGGGTTGCAGTCCTCTTATGTCTCAGGCTAGACTTTCCTCCTTAATGGAACCAGGGGCTTTGGGGCAGCCACTTCCCATCCCCCGAACTGGGAAATTTCTGCTGCCTCCTCCAGATTTTGTGTCGTCCTAAAAATCAGACCTCAGATTAACCGAGTCCCAGCCAGTTTTTTCCCCAAAAGCGTGAGAGGAGGGGATGATCGGGAGCGAAACGTGGCTGTCGTTCTGCAGCCTGTCGGGGCCCCCGGGGAGGTTTCAGAAGGGGCGTTAGTCGCTATTACACCCCAGGCTCTCTCCCCCCAGACAGATGGATTTTGCCAGGCTGGGAAAACGCTGGGTGCCTTTATTCCAGTGCAGAATCGGCCCCTCCTGGAAGAACTAAACACACCCAGACAGTCTGACCCGCAGCCGGTGACCCAAATGTGAGAAAAGAGCAGAATCAAAGGGGGCCACTTTGGTGGAGATCCCCCGACATTGTCCCCGCGGGACTCGGCAGAGGCAGGAACTGGCTTTTCTCTCTGCTCCTCAGCTCACTCCCAGGAAAGTCAAGCTGCTGTAGTGATGGACCGGGCTAAGCCTGGGAACCTCCCTCCCCACTTATTATTCCTGCTACCCCTACTGCTCTCTGCTCTGCCCCCCTTTTCTCTCTCCTTCCCCCTCTGCCTGGAAGACTGCCCTGTTCCCCGGGGGCGTTCGCTCTCCCATTGCTGGATCAGCTCTGGGCGGGTCAGTGGCAGACATCCGGGGAGCAGAGATGGGGTGAGAAGGGGCCACTTTCCTGCCCTTCCCCTGCCTTTCCCCCCAGGTCTCTCTCCATCACCTGCAGGCGGATGTCCCCGGGCCAGGGGGCTCGTTCCAGCCACCGGAGAAATTCCCTGCCCAGGCTGGGCGCAGAAAGAGCCTGGCTGAAGGTCTCTGAGTCGGAAGCAGCAGAGGCCCTGTGTAACCTGGGAAGTTCTGCCTCCCCTGGTCTGCTGATCACAGGAAACACAGGGACGCAGATGAAGCAGCCTTCCACTATCCCTGCAACAACCAGAGCCCTCTAGTGGGGACAGCTCCAGAAAAACACCCCTCTCCCCCAGTTCCCCTCTGTGGATAGACCCACACCCCCGGAGGGATCCTTCTGTGGCCTGTTCGGCACTAGAGAGTTTTGTCGATCCAGGACAGCTTTTTTTTGACAAAACAGTGCTGGCGTACACACTTCAATCACCCCTCCCGCCCACAAAACTGCCCCGCTTTTTTTCAACAAATTAAAACCACCCAGACGAGAGGCGTAAAGGTTTTTTTCACCCAACATAAGTTGACAAAATCTCAGTCTAGACACCCCGGTTGGTTATGTCACAGTAAATGGCCTCCAGAAGTGTCCCACGGTGCCCTATCCTGACCGCTCTGGCCATTGGTTTGAACTCCGCTGCTCTGCAGCCACGCCGCGAAACGCAGCCAGGAACGCAAGGACTGACGGGGTGGAAATTACTGTATCATGGGATGTGGAGCCCTCACCCATGCCGCACAGCGATCCTCTCCACCTTCCCCCAACTCCTAGTGCCACAATGGGGCGAGTTGCACAGTGGGACAGCTGCCTACTCAATGTCGAAGCTAGAGCACCAAGTGTGGACGCGCTTTGGCGACAGAACAAGAGCTGTGTGGATGAGCGCGAGCGCTGTAATTGCAGCACATTTTGATCACCGCTGCAACTCCTGTCGACAAAGCTTTCT
>ML675654.1:666942-705442 GCA_007922155.1 Mesoclemmys tuberculata
CCCACCTCCAATCACACCGGAGAGTCCACACGGGCGAGCGACCCTACTCGTGTCACGACTGCGGGAAGGGGTTCACGACCAAAACGGCCCTCAGCATTCACCACCGAAGCCACACGGGTGAGAGGCCTTACAAATGCGCCGAGTGTGGGAAAAGCTTCAGCCAGAAGGCGCATCTGGTGCAGCACGAGAGGACCCACTTGACAGACAGACCCTACGAATGCACCGTGTGTGCGAAAAGCTTCAGTCAGACTGCCTACCTGGCCAAGCACAGGCGGACCCACTGTGGGGAAAAGCCCTGTGTTTGCCCGTACTGCTGGAAGGACTTTGGAGACACCTCGGCCCTGATCAAGCACCAGCGCACCCACACCGGAGAGCGGCCGTACCAATGCCCCGATTGCGGGAAAAGCTTCAGCCGGCGGGCGCACGTCGTGCAGCACCAGAGGACGCACTCTGGGGAAAAGCCCTGTGTCTGTGCCGACTGCGGGAGAAGATTCACCGACAGCTCCACCTTGATCAAGCACCAGAGGATCCACACGGGAGAGAGACCCTACAAATGCGAAGAGTGTGGGAAAAGCTTCCGTCAGCGCTCCAACCTGGCCCAACATGCCTGGGTCCACTCTGGGGAGAGAACCTGCCGAGACCGCCAGGGTAGCCACACGAGGGAGCATCCCTACAAGTGTCTGGACTGCGGGAAGGGTTTCAGCCGAAGCGTCAACCTTGCAGTTCACCGGAGAGTCCACACTGGGCTGTCCAGTTAAGGACTGGGCAATTCATTTGGCTTTTAACCTTGGGATGCAGATAAGACAATTACACCAATGTCCTATAAAATCGTGGCCAAGCCCTACTAAATTTAGTTTAACACCTCTGGAGTTCACTGCATTAAAAATGCCAACGTTTGTGTACCACCATGGGATTGTAAGGAACTCCTTTATAAAGAAGATTGGCTTAATGAAAGCGCTGGGACATATGAGGAACTTCAAAGGACTTTTTGCAATGCGTGGAAAGCCGATTTGCTAGGAAATCCCCGCGGATGAGTAGAAGGCAGCTCACCCACTTCAAATCCATCCTTTTGAAGGTAAATCCTGGGGAGAGAAATCAGTTGTCTGCTAATTACCTGTGCCTGGAAACTCCCGCTCAGCAACCCCTGAACTGTATAAAGAGTGGACGAAACAGGTCCAGAGCGTGCTCATTCTGAGAAGCCGTGATGAACTCGAAACCATGAAGAGACCCTGGGGTCGGATTCTGAAGGACTGCTCCTGCCCCCCCCTTAGGGATGGGGTCATCTCAGGCCAGCTTCTTCACCTACGCGTGGGCTCACTGATTGTTTTGAGTCTTTTCTCTGTAGTGCGTTTACCTGTAGAATAAAATAGGCTGACCCAGGAAGTGCTGTGGCCAATTACGTGGTGTGCGATCTCAGAGAGTAAAAGCAAACAGGCCCGTGCAGGCAGACGGTCTACTGCTGGGAATGACGCAGGGAAGGGTTTGGCATCGGAACATCCTGGTCAGAAGTGAGACAGAGATGTGAATCTCCAGTCAAGACAGGTGCTGACCGGGGGGGTGGAGGCCAGTGGCCTTGCTGAACCAGTAAGGGGAACGACAGGTGCAGTAGCTCTTCAACTGCTGTCCCTTTTGGGGTGGGGGCTATTTGTATCTGTGCTGTTCCATGAGAAGGGTTCCTAGGTGCTCTGTATGTAAAAATAATAACTCATCTGGGAGGTGGCGGGCGGCACCAGGAATCAGGGAGGGGCTGGATAACCCAGCAGGGAAGAGAGGACGTCACATTGAGCAGGGCTCGGCGGTGAGGGCATTGGATTGGGCCCAGGACAACTGGGTCCTGTTCCCACTCTGTGGCTGACTTCTGGGATGGCCTTGGGTGAGTCCGGGTCCTTCTGTTTCCTCTCCAACCCTTTGACGGTTTAGCCTGGAAACTATTCGGGACAGGGACTGGTTCTTTGTTCAGGGTTTTATCCAGCGCCTAGCACCAACGGGTCCACTCTGAGACCATCCCAGGAGACAGCAGCTGGATCTGGTCTCGTCAGCACTTCTCAGGCCATCAAAGCGCAGGGGCAGAGGAGAAGCCCTTTTGATCTGTGGGAGCGGGTGCATCTTGTGGGCATCGGTCCATATGTTTCGAAGCAGGAGACCGGAGGATTGTCTAGCTCTCGGGGGCAGGAACCGGTTTTCTGTTCTGTGTCTGTACAGCACCTAGTGCCCTGGGCCACTGGCGCAAGACTGGGGCTAGTCAGTGCCACTGCAGAACCAATGCTAACTAATGAAATGGGGACACATCTCGGTTAAGGTCGCCCGGTGCTCGCTCACGCCCAGCGGCAGCTTCTAAGCCCACACATGGAAGCAGGAGCTCTGACAGGGCCGGAGGTGCAAGGCCCCCCGTGTCTGGCCCACCGGCAGGTGGGGTTCCCCAGGCCCCGCACGTGTGCGAGGGTAAGGAGAGGAGCTGAGATCCCCCCCCCCGCCAGGAGAGGCCGCTCCCCTGATCCAGGCACACTAATGGGAGGAGAGAATATGAGGCTGACAGGCGTCTCTGCCCCCTTCTGCACCAGATCCTCTGCAACCCACCCCCAGGTCTCCTTTCCCACTGTCCCCTCCCTCACATCCCACTTCCCCAGCCCTTCTCCCACAACCCCCCCTTTTAACCTTCTCCCCATAACCTCCCCTCCCTTTGCTGCAGCCCCACACCCTCCCCCTGCTTCTTCCACCCCCCATTGCCAGCCTTTGTGAGCACGCCTTTTCAGGCTTTAATTACATTCCCCCTGTATACATTTTAAAAGCAACCCTGGCCAATTTCAGACCTCGGCCAGCTTTCTGCCCAAGCCCAGATTGGAACTGCCACTGGCTGGGTCAAGTTCGAAGGATAACACCTGAGCCCCTTAAGTTATGGGAGGCTCCAACCTAGTTGGAGGGCAAAAAAAAAAAAACCTTTCTTGAATCAAAACCTTTTCTCAACTACCGATTTATATTTTGCTCCCTGCCCCCAGGCTAATGGGGGCTGTGCCCTCTCTGAAGGTCACCCTCAGGTGCACCAGGACCATGGTTTGATCCCCAGGTGTGGGCAAAAAAAAAAAGATGCAAAAAATACATCAACCATTAGAAAAGCCTCCCCCCCACCTCCCCACACGGGGCAGGGAGGGGTGTGCTGTATCTTGGGAATCCCTTGGTCCAGTGAGTCCAAATTTGGCTCACTTTCTCTTGCTGGTGCCTCTATGAGGCACAGCAAATTTCAAGGCGATCCGAGGAATTGTGGCTTTCCAGGCAGGTAGAAGATGTCGAGCATGCAACAGAAAACTGGTCTAAACCTTAACTGTAGGAGTGTTATAAGACCAGTTTGCCCCTATGTTGGCTGGGCACAGCCAGGTGTAATGTTCAATGGGAAGGTCTTTGTCTGTCTGTTGGAATGGCATGGGGGTGGGGAATGAAGAACATAGAGTCCCTGGGTGGGGGCACATAGATTCCCTGGCACGGGAGGCAGACTGCTTGCGGGGGACGGTGGATGCCATTCAGGGAGCCCATGGGCAGCATGGAGAGATGCAAGGAGCCTGCGGTGGGTGCTTGTCTCTTGGCTTAGCGAAGCAACGAAACGCGGCCTCGTTGCCACTGCAGGGGAAGCCGGGATTCAGACTCACGTCTGAGCCCCCACGGCCCATCCCTCTCCCCACAAATCTCCGAGACGCGGGCTCCAACCTGGGCTCCGAGGACTCTGCGGGGGGCTGAGCCCAGCTGGGAGCCAGGGTTTGAGACGGATCCCAGAGAGACTCTCTCACAGGCCCGTCTCACCCCAACGCAAGCCCGGAGCGATGAGCTCTCTTCCTGCAGGGCACAGGGGTGTGAGGAACCAAGGGGCGACCCATCGTCCCCCAAGTCGCAGCCCAAAGCCATGCTCGGCCCAGCCCGGAGGAGACACAACCAAGCCCGTCCTGCCATCCCAGCGTTTCTAAGGGGATGGGAAAGCAGAACCACAGGGGAGAGAAGGCAGACCCCACGACCCAGGTGCTGAAGCAGATGCCCCAGATCCAGAAAATCCCAGGATCTGGGTTTAGCGGGAGGAAAGAAATCACCGGTTGGTAGTGAGCGGGTGTCCTTGTGCGTAACCCCTTCTCTGCTGCAGCTGTTCTCCCAGGAGAGGCCTGGTTTCTGCAGGGTCAGGATATCTGATCCCAGCTGAGCCTTTTATTATCCCCCTGGGGGGGCGGAGGGGAGGTGGGGGACAATCCGTCATCCCCATGCAAGACAAGGCAGAGAGAGGGGTGCACAGTGGAGCTCGTCACACAGTGGCTTCAGTGCCGTTGGTTGGAGTTGGGGGGGAGTCATCTGGATTCCTGGCCCATCAGGTAGGACGTGCCTCACACAGGTTCCTTCCTGTGTATGGTCAGACGCATCGTTTCAGGCCGGGGGGGGGGGGGGGCATTCGAGCATAACTGCCCAGCTAACCCTAATCAGTCCCCCGGATTCCCAGAACCACCAGAACTAGGCCGGGGCTAACGGCGCCTGGACCAGCCAAGGGAACCGCCTTAGGGGGCATCACATTCATTTCCCCAGAGAGGAGACAATTCCCTTAATTGCACTCGTTCCCCTGCCCCACCCCTCCACCAGTGGGGACAAGTTCCCAGGCTTGATCTGCAAAGCCAGGGGCTCGTCCCAGCTCTCCTCTGCCGCGGTGGAGGCAGGAAACCGCAGCCTCGTAGCTGTGAGCTTTGTTCCCCCCAGCTAAGGACTGTGTGTATCTCATTAGATTTCTCTCCCCTGCCCGACTTGCTGGTTTGCCTCATGCCCCTGTTAGCCCTTGGTTTTTGAACTGTAAGCTCTTTGGGGCAGAGGGTCAGCTGCGTAGTTATTAAATGACAGTAGAGGTTGAAGTTCAAAACGTTAACGCTTCAAAACCGTTAAAACACAAATGATCAACATCACATGCAAAACATAGCAAGTCAAACAGCAGAATCTCAGATTCATGAATGCCAGAAAGTGACCTGTCAACCCTACAGCTCATTTGGAACTGGATGTACGCAATAAGGCAGCAGCAGAGAAAAAAAATACAAAAAAAAGAAAATACAGTACAGCACAATGTTAAACGTAAGCTACTAACAAATAAAGGGAACCCTCCATTTTTCTTCTGAATAGTAAAGAGTTAAAGGTGCATTAAGTCAATGTTCCATTGTAAACTTTTGAAAGAACCACTATAAATGTGGTGTTCCCAGTTGTGAACATTTCAGAGTTTCAAACTACCTGCACTCCCATGCTTTTCGTAACTCTGAGCTTCTACGGTAGCCTTAAATCAAACACCAAGAAGTTCTCAAGCAGGGACTTTTCTTTTTTGCCTATCTTTACATTTTGCTTATGAGCCATGGAAATAGTTTTTTATCGGGTTGTGTGTGTGCAGTGAAATGAACGTTTACTGACATTTACCGATAAAAATCGAATCCTTCCAAGCCTATGTAGGGCAGTAAGACCTAGGGCTCCAGTCATTGCAGAGCACTCCATTGTGTTAGGCGCTGTACAAACACAGAACAAGACGACAGTCCCTGCCCCAAAGATCTTCCCACCTAAGTGTAAGACAAGAGCCAACAGATGGCTGTAGACAGATAGGGGAGTACAAAGAAACAACATTGCCCAAATGGACCAGACAGATAAAAGGTAAGGTTGCCAATTTTGGATGGCTGTACCCCCTGGAGGTTTCATCACAGGACATAAGCTTTAATTAAAGATTACTCTTTCATTCCCGGAGAGGCCAAGAGAATCCTGTAGGGTTAGGAACCCTAGCAGAGGGTGGGAGAAGGGGTAGAACAAAAAAGCAGAATGAACAATGTGATGGCACAAACGTCACGATTGTTCCATGATTATGTGTGTGTTGGGGGCGCAGGGGGAGATGATTTTGTATGGGATCAGCTAAATGGAGAGAAAAGGGAAGCGAAGGCAGGGGACAGGACATGGTAGGAGAGGGACAGAGGGGCAAGCTTGGCATGGAGCGGAGGGGAGGAGACTATCTGGAGGGTTGGAGCAAACAGCTGATCAGCACACTGCAAAGGAAGTCAGAGACCAGTTTACATCTGTGACTGGGAAGTCCACAAGGCCCAACTTTGCCTGTCCTCTGTTCTTACCTGCTGGAGGCCCCGGTTGACTGATCTCTGCACTTCTCCTTAAGGCCACATTGGGGGTGGGGAAGGCAACACTTGGATCCTAGTCCCTGCAGTGTGAGGAGGAAGGGGTGTCTCCCATGCAAAATTCAGGATACTAGAGACAGCTCCAGTTGCATTTTACACCCATCTCCCCCCATGCAGTAGTCCTGGCTTTGGCTTGCTTCCAATTGGTTGCAACAGGTGTTCTCAAACTGGGGGTTGGGACCCCTCAAGGGGTCGTGAGGTTATTACGTGGGGTTCGCGAGCTGTCAGCCCCTGCACATCTGTCAGGGCTGACACATCGATGAATTGTGTCCCACAGCTGGCGGAGGTGCAGGGCTTCTCCCCACCATGGGCCCTTCCATGCTGCTCCTGGTGTCCCCCCTGTTTGCAGTTGGGTCGCTCCCCCCTGTGGGCCTTCTGGTGCATGGCGAGGTTGGCTCTCCCGTTGAAGCCCATCCCACAGCCAGGACACAAGTAGGGCCGCTCGCTTGTGTGGACCCTCCGGTGCATTGCAAGGTGGAAGAGCAGGCTGAAGCTCTTCCCACAGTCCAGGCACTCGTAGGGCTGCTCGTCCGTGCGGCCACTTGGCTGGGCGAGCGGATTCGAGTGTCCGTGGGACATCCTGCCGTAGTCCTGGGGGCGGTAGGCTCGCTGCTTCGCCCAGCGTCGAGACAGGGCTCTGCCTTGGCAGCAGGACCTCCGCCCTGAGTGCGCCTGGGAGTGCCAGGCCAGGCTGGAGTGCAGGCGGAAGCTTTTCCCGCACTCCGAGCATTTGTAGGGCTTCTCTCCCGCGTGGCTCTGCCGGCGCATAGTCAGGGCCGACACATCGATGAATTGTGTCCCACAGCTGGCGGAGGTGCAGGGCTTCTCCCCACCATAGGCCCTCCCATGCTGCTCCTGGTGTCCCCCCTGTTTGTAGTTGGGTCGCTCCCCCTTGTGGGCCTTCTGGTGCATGGCGAGGTTGGCTCTCCGGTTGAAGCCCATCCCACAGCCAGGACACAAGTAGGGCCGCTCGCTTGTGTGGACCCTCCGGTGCATGGCGAGGTTGAAACGGAGGCTGAATCCTTTCCCGCAGTCTGCGCACACGTAGGGTCTCTCTCCTGGGTGGAATTGCCCGGGCTTCCTTGGGGCGGAGTTCCTGATGACCCTTTTCCTGCACTCAGAACACTGGAAAGGTTTGCCCTGCTGGTGGGTGGCCTGGTTGGGACTCAGGCAGAAGTCTTTCCCGCAGCCAGCGCATTTATGGGGTCTTTCTCCAGCGTGGAGCCTTTGATGTGCAACAAGGGTTGACCTGCAACCAACGTTTCTCCCACAGTCAAGGCACTGGCAGTGTTTCTGCCCCAAGAGGATTCTCTGCTGGACGGTGAGGGCTTTGGTGGTGCTGGAGGGTTTTGCAGCTGTGTGCACCATCTGATGTCTCAGAAGATGCGATCTCCAGCGGAAGCTTTTCCCACAGATGGGACATGCATGGGGGGTCTTGCCCAAGGGGCCGCTCTGATGTGTAGGCTCGGAGCTCTGCTGGAGGCTTTCCTGGCATCTACGGGATGTCTCTTCCAGGGGGGTTCCTGGATTTAGCATCTCTTGTAAACGCTGCCCATGGGCAGCGCCTACCTTTCCCATCTCTCTGTTGTGGTTCTCCTGAAGGTCCATGAACATTTCCAAACTTCCCTTTTCAGGGGAGAATTCGCCCTCTTTCTGCCAGCACAGGTTTCCCCACTGCTCCTCTGACCTTGCCTGACCCCCGCAAGATTCTCCCTGGCAGACGTGCCCCTGAAACCTTCCCGAGAACGTCCCGTGGGCGTCTGCTGATTCAGTGCCTCTCGGCTGGGAATCCGTCTCCTTCCCACGCGCTGTCCTGACACCTGCAGGGGGAAGGAGAGAATCCAGACGTGGGTCGCTCCCAATGCTGGGGAGAGAGGGGGCCCGGGGAGAGGAGATCTGCAAAGGGTTTGTCACGCAGCCAGAACACTTTGCATCAGCTGAACAATCGGTAGGTGAATCTGCCCCAAACTCCTCCCCACGGCTGGCAACTGATGAGCTTCAGCATCGATACCACAGCACGGAGGATGGGAGAGGGGCGGGAAAACCCGCTTGGTGCCGCACTGCCCGTGAGATCGATGTGATAACCGGCAGCCGTCGAATCAGAGCGACCCGAGCGGGGTCGGAACTGGGAGAGTCACAAGGGCTCAGTGCAAATCCCAGCTCTCAGCTGTTTTAACTGGCTTCTCACCTGAGCACCTGCCTTGTGGCATCTCCTTTCCCCCAGAGCGCTGGAGATCCGGGACCCAGGGCTCTTCCCCTCGCTCCATGCGGAAGATCAGGTCAGGTTTAGGGATGGGGAAACCTGCCCCGGGGAGGGAGAACAGGACAGATCAGGGTTGGTTACAGTTTCCCAGTTTCCTTGTAGCACAGAAGATGCTGGGATTTTAATCCCAGCCCTTTGTTTGCTGGAGGGAACCAGCAACCTGAGTGGATGGGAAATGCCTCTGGTGACCTACCCAGGCAGGTCACATTTTCATAATTCTCCTGCATGACGGCCCTGTAGAGGGCTCTCTGAGCGGGGTCCAGCAGAACCCACTCTTTCGCGGTGAAATACACAGCCACCTCCTCGAAGGTCACCGGCACCGCTGCAGCCATTTCCTTTTCCTGGAAGGCTAGGACAATCTGGAGCGACATGTGGCCGTTATTCTGCAGCCTGCCAGGTGAGAAGCACAAATGGGGGCGTCTTAAGAAGGGCTTAATTCCATTTCACATCGATTTGCCCCACGGTTCTCTCCCTGCAGATAGAAATTCTAGGTGCTGCCATTCTGACGTAACGCTTGAGATATGATTTTAAAAATGATATGAACCTAAAGTTAGGCTCCTTGATCCATATTATCAATAAAGGCCTGGTTTTTAAGAGTCCTGAGCAAGCAGCACTGAGTGCCCAGAAGTTTTGCTAATAGGCCACTTACTCAGTTGCCTAGATATGGAGTTAGAAGCCAAAATTTAGGCTCCGGTATTTAAAGATCCCGGTCGTATCGTTTTATTGCAGGGCAGACCCAACTTCTTCCACCAGGGTTAAACAGAAGGAAACATATTTAAGCCCTCTCGGTGCTGAAGATGAAATGCGGCCCACGGGACCGTTTACACACTCAAAATCAGCAGGCGTGTGCGTGTTTACGGAACTGACTCCTAAATGAGGAAACAAGTCTGATCAAAAGGCAGATGGGGAAATTGGTGTGTCTGCACAGTTGCCATTTAATGAACTCCAATAACAGATCGACACCAGAACAGATTTTCACCAGCCTACAAAGTGGGTCTGACCCGGGAATTCTCTTTCTGCCCAACATACCATTTGTGGCCTAAAGGCGACAGAATGTCGAAAAACCGACACGCTTTTTAAAATGTAACCCTCCCCGCGTGCTTAGGCTGCTTCTCAGGAAGGCCCTCGGAAGTTGATCCTCAAATTGTCCAAACTAAATTCACTCCTGGACAGAGACTTTCAGCCCTAAAGACGAACATAGGAACAGTCAGCCTGGATCCGAGCTGAGGCCCGGCTTCGTCGTATTGCGCAGATTGTACGCAACTGAACAACAGGAGTCACAATTGCAATCCAACCCTACCTGGTGTCGGTGCCACGGCCCCTGGGCACTCCCAGCTCAGCGAGGTTCGGCTCAGGGAGGCAGAAGAAGCCTTTGAGAAGGGCTTTTAAAGAGATTTCTCTCTCTGCAGGCAGCGACTGATCAGAGGCGGAACTGGCTTTTCCCCGCTCTGCTCCGCCTCACCTATTCCAGGAAACCGCAACAAGTCAGAAGTGGCAGAGACGACTCAGTGAGCTTATCTGGGCACTGGGTAGGTCAAGCAGCTGGGAACTTCCCCTCCCCCTGTGTGTCACGGCCCCATGCCCTGGGGGCGTTTGCTTTCCTGTAGCCGGGTCAGCTCCTGTAACTTCTAAGGGGGGGTGAGATCCTGTGTGGGCGAGGGAGGGCGGCAGGTCTCACAGACACATGGGGGAAGCAGAAAGGGGGGGGTGTTTGTGCAGAGACACTTTCTTGCTGGTCCCCAGGAGTCGTCGTCCCCCCCCCCACTCCTCTCCCATCACCTGGAGATTCCAGCTCAGGACTTGATCCGGGGCTGTCCTAGGGAGGCCAATTCAATCCCCCCCTCGCCTGGGGGGATGCAATCTCGCCAGCTGCGCCTCTGGTTACAGAAACAGCTGTAGCAGCAGCGACCCTGTCTAATGGGGGAAGTTCAGCCCCCCTTGTTCTCCCACATCTGCTAATCACAGCAAGGAAACTCTCCTGGCCAATGGAGAGAGACAGGGACGGGACATGGGCGTAACAACAGCCTGGCTTTGGGAAATTTATCCCAGAACCCTCTAGTGGGGACAGCTAGGACCTCGTCCCGAGGTCTCCTGTAGGTTGACCAGACGTCTTGATTTTTTAGGGGCTTTGTCTTATATAGGATCCTGTTACCCCCCACCCCCTGTCCTGCTTTTTCACACTTGCTGTCTGGTCACCCCTTTCCCCGGGACAGACCCACAACCCAAAAGAGATCTTTCCATGAATGCAAACAGCTCAGTGCCCCGGGGATTTTTCCTTTCAGGCCAGCCTGCTCCCAGGTGCCAAGTCTCAGATTGCAACTTGGTCACCCGCCTGCTCCATTAACAAGCCATCTCCTCTGCGAGTCCTTTCTCGCACACCGTCCCGCACGCTTGGGAAGAGCTCTCTGTTCACATCCCCAGAACCCCCTCGTTAGCCTCCTTCAAAACCCTCCTTAGCCTGGGTGCCTGCAAAAAACTTGCCAGCCATTAGGTCTCTGGTGCGTGCAGACCACAGCAACGTTGTTCCCTTGTGCTTCCGTCTGTCTGTATCCACCAGCGATCTGTTGTTTCTCATTTAGGACTAGAAGCTTCGGGGGGCAGGCCCGTCTTTTTGTTCTGTGTTTGTGGTTGTCCATCCTCTGAGTGCGGAGATGACCGCGACGTCACTATGAGTGTCCACACGGGGAACCATGATTTAATAATGGACTCTTCGATCTCGCAGAGAACGGTCCAACACGATGCAACGGCTGGAAGCTGAAGCGAGATGAATTCAGACTGGAAAAAAGGTGCACATTTGGAACAGCGAAGTTAATTAACCATTGGAACAATTCAGCAAGGGTCAGGACGAACCCTCCGTCACTGGCAATTTTTAAATCATGATTGGATCACTTGACCACGATCTGTTCTGTTCCTTCCCTCTGAAGCACCTGGCATTGGCCACTGTCATAAGACAGGAACCTGGGCTGGATGGACCCAGCAGGGCCATTCTTATGCCCCTTTAGGGACCAGGTTTCATTAGCCACCAGAGGGCTCTGATTCTTGCTAAATGAGGAGAAGTTGCTCTCTCATCGTCTCTTTATTTCCTCTAATCAACACATTTGGGGGGTTGAACTTCCTGGGTCAGAGAACTGCTGCTTCCGATCAGGGAATCTGGACTGATCGTGGAGTCTGTACCAGGGAGAGAACTTCATTAAAGCCCCTTCTGGGCCCAGCTCAGGTGGGGACTTTCTCCCGTGGCTGGAACTAGCCCCTTGGGGCAGCCCCAGGACATCAGCTCCTGAGCTGGAGCTTCCAGGTGATGGAGAGAGACCTGGGGGAAAAGTGCCGGGGATGGGCAGGAAAGGGACTTCCCATCTCTGCTCTCCATGTGCCTGCCAGTCCTAGAGGAGCGGCCATCACTGACAGACACAGGCTGTCGCTCCTCTTAGCCCTCCCGGTCCTGCAAGCAAGGAGCCATGGGAATGGGTCAGTCAGAGCTTAAATCGCACCTGGGCTGAGTCCCAGCAATTCTAGGCTTGGCCTTCTTAGCCCCGGCACCTCTGGGCTAGGTGCATCAGTTACGAATGTAAAAAAACTGCTTGAATCCCGGCACCAGGTCAGCCTCTGAGGCAGAGGAGCGAAAGGAGAGAGGCTAAAACGGGGAGCAGGAGTGATAAACGGTGAGAGAGGTTCCCAGCTCCATTCACTTCATTCTCTCTCTGGATCCTTATCTATTGATGATCCATCAATGGATCTAATGATTTGCTGTAGATCCTAGTGTGCTAATTTATCTGCTTTATCATTCCTCCGGAGTGATTATCTCCTTGGTGTCTACGCCATGCATAAAGCATCGATGAGAAACGTGTCCCTTTTTTCTCCTGTGGTGCGGAGGGGGATTGCTTTAATTATCTGTGTTTTGGTAAATTGAGGCGCTGTTGTGGGAAGGCCTGGAAAAGCTCCAGCCCTACTCTTGCAAAGACTCCGGCCCCAGCATGTGGTAACTCGGGCAAGGGGTTCTGGTTGAAATGGATGGGACACGGCTGTGTTTATTTGTCAGTGGGTCTCAACCCATGGGCCAAAAGTGGCCTGTGAGGTCTTTCAGAGAAGCCCACTGCTCCCCTCCTCCTGGCTGCAGAAGGGAACCACTGCCTAGGGACCTAGGTGGAGCACATGGGGCTACAGGAGGCATGCAGTTTCCCTACTGCAGCCAAGGAGATGGAAACTAAGCACATCCCTTTCCTGGCTGCAGCAGGGAACATGGCAAAGTACTTCACCTGGTGCCATAGGCCCTGGGGTCCAACAGGGAGCCAAGTGCTCTGCCTAGGTCCTTAGACACGGGGGTCCTGGTGGGAGACAGAGAGAGGGGAGCACTGATCTTCTGGCTACAAAAGGGAGCCACTGCCTCGGGACCCAGGTGGAGCGCACAGGATGGGTATGGTTTTCCTGCTGCAGCCAGGGAAACAAAAGATCAGCAAGGAAGCATCAGTGAACTCCTTCCACATGGCCGCAGTGAGGATGGGGAAGCTGTTGACCCTTCAGAGGAGTACAAGTAGCACCTAGAGCCCTGGAGCTAAAAAAGTTGGGAACCACTGGGCTAGGCGTTGGTTGATGGTTCTTGGGGCCCTGAGTGCCCAGAAATTCAGCATTAGCAATTCAGCCACAGGCATCAGCTCTTTCAGCAGCACGAGAGACTTGGTAATTCAGCTACAGATGTCAGCCCTCCACCTCTAAGACCATCTTCTAACTACTGCCCCTTACTCCTCCTGCAACCCCATTGTCTGGCAGAGAAACCACATGGTATATTGCCACGAAGAGGACCTGGGTGAGAACTGAGTGTTTGTGAGCTGGGAAAATTCCATTGCTCCTGATTGGTTCTAAGTAAACCTTGCTGATTGGTCAGCTTTTCCCACCAATCCAGGGCATTCCTTTTTGATCCTGGGCTCCTGCCCTAGCACCGGAGCAGGCAGGTCACACACTTCCAGGCCGAGAGTTGTATTATGCGGGGCTCAGTCCTGTTTTGCAAAGGGCTCTAAAATCCACACGGGTGCTCCCCTTGCCTTGAGAATCACTGTGCATCACAAGGGCCAAGGGGAGGGGTAGCTGTGCAAATCTGGGGGCCCGTGATCCAGAATTAGACCAATAATAGGAGTCAACCACAGAGCCAGCCTTCTTCTAAAGCAGTGGTTCTCAACCTTTCTAATGCCGTGACCCCGCAATACAGTTCCTCATATTGCGGTGACCCCACACCAAAAAATAATTTTGGTGGCTACTTCAAAACTGTAATTTTGCTACAGTTTGATTCGGAATGTAAATACCTGATATGCATTATGTATTCTCATTGTATAATGATTACACACAAAGCACCTTACACTTACACAGTATTGTGTGTATGGTGTGTGTACTGTTTTTACATTATTAACCTTTTTTACACCAGCAGGCTGTCTCGCAGGCTCTCTTGGCTCTCCGCCTCTTGGCTCTCCGCCTCCTAGGCTTCTGTCCTCCGGCGCTTGCTGCGTCCGCCCACTGATGACGTCAGCAAGCGCCGGACACACGTAATGCGCTGCTATGGACTGTGGAGCGTTCCCCCTGCTTCCCCCGCCCCTTAGGCCCCGGACAGATGATGCAATCACGTCTGCGCATGCGCGCAGGCATTCAGTTTGGAACGCGCATCCATAACGGTGTGCGTTCCAACTGAATAGCGCTGCTACAGATGGTAGCGCGACTTCTCAGTGGCTAAAGCCATCGGAAATATGTATTTTCTGATGGCTTTAGGCGACCCCTGTGTTCTGGTCGTTCGACCCCCGCCGGGGTCGCGACCCACAGGTTGAGAACCGCTGTTCTAAAGGCACTTGCAGACAGCTGAGGAGTTCCCTGCTCTGCCACAGGCTCTGCGTGAGTTGGGAATTAGGTGCATACGTTTCTGTAAAAATCGCACTCACCTCCTGGGGCTGCAGCTCTGAGAAATGCATTAAAGTTCGTGAGGTGCTCTGAGAGGGACCCTACCTGTACCTCAAGGTCACTCCCACGGCTGGGGGCGGGGGGGAGGAAGGGGCATTGCAGAAGATTTGAATCACCTCACGATAACTTTTGTCCAGCCCCTGATTTTTCAACCAGATTGCTCCCACCTTTTCCTGGGAAATGGGAATCCATTCCGCATCGCCGCTGAGAGGAAAAGCAGGGAGGCGAGGGGATACGTACATGGTCAGGTGGCAACTTGTAAGTGGTATCCAGCTGCCTTGGAACATCTCGTCAGCGCTGGGGTTGTACTTGGAGAATTCACGAGGAGAACACACTTGTATGTAGTGTGGACCAAGCCAACGACAAGATACAGACAAACGGACAAGTACACAAAGACAGAAATCAGTCAGGATGGTAGGCTACCCTGTCAGCACATCAGCAGCCTATCCCTGTCAAGTTTGTAGCCTGGGGAGTGCCCATAATGAAAGGCGGCCTTTACAACCATATTAATGACCTTGTGCTAATTAGCAATTAACTATGGATTAAAAAACCCCTCACCCCAACCTCTAGTACAGACCAGTCCTTGACAGGCTGGCACCTGAGCCTACGGAGCAGCCGTGGCTTGATTCTGAGCTCCACTGCACCAATGTAAATTTGGGGGGGGGGGAAGGAGATCTAGATTACATCAACGTAACTAGGCCCATATAACCCTGTAGTGTAGACACAGCCTACGACAATAGAAGTGGCTTTTCCGTCAGTGTAGGAACACCATCTCCCAATGCTACAGCCACTGGAGCATTCTTCCATTGACATAGCTGTGTCTACACACGGGATTAGGCTGGCATAAGGGTCTTTCCCCCCCCCCCATACCTCTGACCAACGTAGTGATTCTAAGCTACCTTTTAAGCATAGACCAAGCCTTGGCGTGGTTCCATGGATGGAGAGCGAGGGGAGAAACAAAACTTGGCATTCACCAGTGTCAGGGGGGCACATCAGAAGCCAGTTTTCAAGCCTGAGGCTAGCTAAACATCCCCAGAGGAGTGGGGAACAAACTAACACCACTGGCAAGCCCGCAGTGGAACTCCGATGGCTCACTTCAGTCGAAAGCTGAGTTGCTGTGTTTTCACTGCTGTTTTAACCCGAGTTGCTCACTTGGGTTAAGAACACATCTCTTGTTCTTGCAGTGAGGACAAACCCCGGGAGCACAGTGTGCCAAGTCTCTCGGGATCTCTGGTCAGTCTGCAGGGTTAGAAATGACCCAGGAATTGAATCCTTGTGCTGGGTTGAATCATCAACTCCCAACCGTACATGGAGATGCCTGAACCCCTTACCTGGACCATCGCATATCAGCACCCAGACGCTGGGCTTTGCCCAAGGGCATCTCCATGGGCATTTCCCATCTGCTTCAGGCAAATGTAGGGTTTGGGCTTAAATCACAGCACCTTCTGTGGAAGAGGGAGCCTAGGAACCTGCGAGCAACCCTAACTCTCCTGTTCTTCCCCCCCGGGCAGAATTCCCTATCCCTCAACCTGATCTCCTGCGTGGAGCCAAGGGAAGAGCTGTGGGCCCTGGATCTAGGCACCAGCCCAGATGAAGAAACGGTTAAACCAGCTCAGGGACCATCTGGGAGAGAAGTCCAGGTAGTCCATTGCTATCAGCACACAACCTACTCTCAGGGCAGATGTTGCCTGGGGCTTTTTACCTTTTCTGTCTGGTGTCTCGAAGCAGCTACCAACCCTCCCCCTGCCTCTGGAGATGGGAAAGGGAACCAGGATAGGTTCCCCCCCCCCCGACGACTACTCCCTCTGAAGGAGTTGGGGGATGGATTGAGACACTCTTGGTGCAAGAGTGTCTGAGAACAGAAGGGATAATTTAATCTGAGCTGCATAGCGGAGGGCAGAGAATTCCACCAAGGATTTAGTTTGTTTTGCCCTCTCTGGGTTCGGGGAATGTCTTATGTGTGGGTTCTCTCCTTATCCCAGGGATGGCAAGCAAGAACACGGAGGCAAACGTGCTGCATGAAAGCCCTGATTCAGCAGAAGCCGAGAAAGCAGAGGGGAACATTTGTCCGATAGAGGCCAGCAAGAGTCAGAAGGAAGGACATGTTCCAGGAGGGAGAAAGGATAAATCTTTTCCCCAAGGAGATGTAAGGAAACTCCCCATGCAGCAGAGAGAAGAGAAAGGCAATGGATCTAGGGAAGGATTCATGCAGAGTGCCCACAAGGGAGAGAAATTCCTCCAGTGCCCTGACTGTGGGAAAAGTTTCAACCGGAACTCAGCTCTTAGCGCCCACCTGAGGATCCACACAGGAGAACGTCCCTATACATGCCCTGACTGCGGGAGAAGCTTCACGCAGCTGGCTCACCTGATCCAGCACCGGGGCACACACTCGGGAGAGGAACCCTACCGCTGCACTGACTGCGGGAAGGGCTTTGGGGTCAGCTCCCGGCTGGTGGCACATCAGAGGAGTCACACGGGCGAGCGCCCCTACAAATGCCCCGACTGCGGGAAGAGCTTCAATGTCAGCTCGGTCCTGGTGGTGCATCAGCGGATCCACTCCGGAGAGAGACCCTATAAATGCACCGATTGCGGGAAGAGCTTTAACGTCAGCTCCAACCTCATTAAACATCAGAGGATCCACACAGGGCAAAAACCCTACAAATGCACCGAGTGTGAGAGGAGCTTCAACGAGAGCTCAGCCTTGATTGCCCACCAGCGGTTGCACAAAGGCGAGCGGCCCTACAAATGCCCCGACTGTGGGAAGAGCTTCAACGTCAGCTCCAACCTCCTGGAGCATCAGGGCACCCATAGGGGGCAGAAACCATACAAATGCCCCGAGTGTGGGAAAGGATTTGCCCGAAGCGCCCACCTCTCTCAGCACAGCCGAACTCACACGGGCGAAAGACCCTACAAATGCACCGAATGCGGAAAAGGATTTGCTGTGAGGTCCCATCTGGCCCAACACAGCCGGGTCCACACTGGGGAGAGACCCTACAAATGTGTTGACTGCGGGAAGGGCTTCACAGCCCGGTCATCCCTGACCACCCATCACCGGACACATACTGGAGAACGACCCTATAAGTGTCCCCAATGTGGGAAAAGTTTCAATCAGAATTCACACCTGGCCCAGCACTGGAGAACCCATTCAGGAGAGAGACCCTATCACTGCCCTGACTGCGGGAGAAGCTTTGGGGACAGCTCTGCCCTCATTAAGCATCGGAGGATCCACCTGCAAGAGAAACGTCCATCAGCAGCTACTGGAGAAGTTTTGCTTGGACCTCAGCCTGTATGACTAGAACTGGGAGAAGGGCTTTTTCACTCAGGTGGCAATCAAGAAAAAAAAGTTGACCCACAACCAAAAATGTTTGGGGTAATGATTTGAAAAAAAATCATTTCAAGTTGAACAAATTGTTGTGTGCAAGATGAAACATTTTATTCAGATATTGAGTGGTTTTAACTTTTTAAAAAAATTAAATCACAGAGTAATTCAGGCCAAAACTTATGAGTCTCATCTCATCCTTTAGGTTAGGGGGTCAGCTCATTTTGCCTGTGAATTACAGTCAAAAGCTTTCATCCAAACGTCACTATTCCCGTATTACAGAAGGGGAAACCTTGATGTGTCCAAGGTTATCGAGCAAATCACTGGCAGAGCCAGGTCTTCCAGTCCTGAACCATGTTTAATAGACTGACGTTTTCATGAAGGTTCTTAATGCTTCACTGGCTACTCAAGAAGTTATGCACCAGCCTCACTGATGCTGTAACAATTAAACTACAGGGTTTTGTTTTTTTTAAAAAAATGCAATTATCAGTTATATTTAGCTCGACTTTTTACCTCAGGGTTGGTCTGGACAGGATTGGTAGTTAAATTGGTGTAACTGCCAATGTGGACACAATCTGGTGTAAAGGTGTGTCCACACAGATTTATATCAATGTAACTATACCAGTTTAAATTCGCACCTTATGAGGCCAGAGCTTCCTAAGCAGACAAACCTTCAGTGACACCAGTTGGGTAGCTGTGACAGCTATTTCAATCCAAACCCTCCCTGGTCAATGGCAGTGAGGTTACCACCTGCTTGTAGGATTGCAGAACAGGAGGTGCTGCTGTACCACAAGAATCTTCTCTGCTTGCTATGAAGTGAGAACAATCACAAAATGACCATTTTTTTCTATCAACTGAACATTTACTAAGGTGCAATGAACATTATCAGGTCCAGTTTAGTTACATAAATGTAAGACAAAAATCACTTTGTCCAAAAGCATCAGAAAGGAAATAAATACATGAAGATAAATAGAAAAGCGCAGACTTTCCTGGCAGGCAAGACCACCACCCTAGTCCCACTTCCCTACGAGAGCCACCCATCCCAAGCTGCGAGACTTAGGGCTTATGTCTGAAATAAACCCTTTTTAAAACCTGTGTTCTTAAGACATTAGGGCAGATCCTCTGCTAGTGTAGGCTACCAGAGCTACGTTAAGCCATGAAAAGACAGCAGCTGATCTGTACCACTACACCTCATTATCAATATGGTTTCTCAATAAAGCAATCAATTTATCACACATTTGATTTAATTCATCAGCTCTCCATCAGTGGCCTAATATCACTGGAATAGCACGTTTCACAAATCCTCACAATCAGTTATTGACCAAGGAATCTAATATTTGGCCTGTTATAAGCATAGTTCAGGGTACCAGAAACGTGTAGATACGTAGAACACGGCGGGGCAGAGCCAAGCAATATTGCACTGGTATATGCCAATTGCTTGGATTTATTCTAAGAAAAAAATATATGTAATCCATCCTTCTAATTCAGAATGGTTGAATATTCCACCTCCATAAGCATTTCAGCTGCATCTAGACTCCAACCCTGAATGCTAAAAAATAGAATAGAGCCTCAAATCAAATAGACTAATGAACAATACTTTTTTTTTAAAGTTAGCCACGTGTAGTGATCTTTAAGCTACTATGTGAACTAGAACATGCACAAATCCCTAGTGTTCTTGTTTGTTATTGATAGACTAAAAGCTTCCTTTACTATAAATACAACCAAAATCAGCAGAAGTACATAAAATAAATATATTTGTTCCTTTAATGCAGCCCATTGTTTCCTCATTACACATCAGGATAGTTAGAGAGAGGCAACATTCCAGAGAAACCGGATCAGTAGATGCCAATATGAAAGAAAGAATAATCTACTACCTGATAAAGGAATGGTTTTGCCTTGGGACCCACAAGATTTGTTAGGGAACCCAACAAATATCTTGGCAACCAGGCAAAGAAGCAATAGACTCCAAAGCTTTCCCATTTAGAGGCTTCTAAGTCTACCAGTGCAGAGAATGGAGACACTGGCATTTCTAGTTCTTTTTTAAGCCACGTGCAGGTTACAATCTAAGTGCTTTTGAAAAACCTCACTCTACTTCTTAGCTGCCTCACTCCCATAAGACCTAAATGGGAGCTGGATGATTAACTTCTCTAGATGCTTCACACAATCCAACCCTTAACACAGATTGAAAAGTCCATAAGGAACTGTTATACTCCAGATCAACAACCATGGGGATTTGCAGTGAAATTCGGACCAGGGCAGTTAGTTTTGTGCCTGACCCAGGCAAGTCATGAGCGCCTTCAAGTCCAGTTGTCTTCACCCAACTCATTTAGCTCCTGGGTGAATCTAGTGATCAGACCCATCTGTTGCTCTATGTTACAAATCCTCCGCTCCATGGCACCCATGCTTTTCACCAGCTCCGCCATCAGCGTCCTCATCGCTTCCTGGTTTCTCAAAATGGTTTCTAGACAAAAGGAAGTAGACATTTTAAAAAGAACAAATTCCCCTTCCCCCCAAAACAGATGGATTACCGTCTATTGCAAGAAAAGAAAAAAAAAAAAAAGACACCCGTGATAAATCGAGCTCTTTGGAAAATAGGGTCCTCTCTGCTGAAGACTTCATTTGTCAAAGTTAAGAACCAAACTACTTTGATCTAGAAACGCTGCCTGTGCCTCATGGAAGTTGTACTTTCAATTTCCTCATGTCCCCACTCTCCTCTGTGAATCAAACTACTTTTCCCCTGATGCACCACAGCAAGGGAGTCCCGTGAGGGAAAACTGGGGCATCAAGAGAAAAAAATAGTTTGATTAGAGATCCTGGTCCCTGCTGACCATAATCCTCTCATCTTGTACTCACTTCTTCCCATTTCTTTTCACTCCACCACCAATCTTATTTTCTACTTAATTTGAAAGCACACCGAGGCAGGAACCAGCTGCTTTTTGTACAGCAACTAGCAAAAGAGGTCCCTAATCAGAGCCACTATATGGGCTACCAGAATATAGGCAGAGTTCTCACTTTGCTTTCAGTGAACAGGAATAGCTGCCACTCCCTCTCCTTCCATTAATCTGAATCCCTTTAAACAGCATGAAGTTCTTTTTTGCTGCTCACCTAGTGCCAACATGCCCATCTCTTGGCCCATGTCCTGTTGGATGGTAGATGGTGTCTCCGAGGCAAACACCTCCTCCCACTGCTGGGGTGCAAGATTGGTTGCGGGGATAGAATCCTCTTGGGACTTTCTTTTATTCTCTCTCTCTTTGGCAGATTCATGGGCTGCAAACAGACACACTTGTTAGAGAATCCACACCAGCTAAAACAAGACTCCTGGAGCTGCCAACAATACGTTTTAGGAAGCAACCATTCAAGAACAGATCAGAGAAAAACATAGTGTCCTTGAGGACTTCAAACCCTTCATGAGCTGAGCTGCTAATTCCCCATAGCTCTCCTGGGCTGCACCAAACTCAGAGTCGTTCCAGAAAAAAATTCTATACTCTAGCTAAACAAGTATCCTCAAGGCCCATTTTGAGCAGAACAAGTGCAACATAAAATATATGCAGCAATTACAAACATAAGCAAAAAAAATCTCTGCAACACAAAACAAGGGAAACAGGATAAAAGTCCCAAACACCAACCAGACCTAACCCCAGCGCCAGGACAGATCTTGTTCTCCAATCACAGCTCGGAACCAGGAGTCCCAGATCGCTACCATCAGCATGTTTTTATTTAGCACCCGAAAAGCACTATCGTGAAACCCCACCAAAGCAATAAATCCCTAGAAGCAGAAATTTCTCTTGAAAAGATTAAAATTTGTTTTTACAGAACATTAGAATAATAAAAGATTAAAGTCGGGAGGGACCTCAGGAGGTATCTAGTCCAACCCCCTGCTCAAAGCAGGGCTAAATTCAGCTAAATCATCCCAACCAGATCTGTCAAGCTGCACCTTAACACCCTGTAAGGATGGAGATTCCACCACCTCCCTAAGTAACCCATTCCAGTGCTTCACCACCCGCCTAGTGAAAAACTTCTTAATGTTCAACCGAGACCTTCCCCCTGCAACTTGAGACCGTCGCTCCTAGTTCTGTCATCTGCCACCACTGAGAACAGCCTAGCTCCATCCTCCCTGGAACCCCCCTTCAGGTAATTAAAAGCTGCTAAACAGATAAAGCCTGTCCTAACGGACGTGTGGGGGGGGGGGCAAAGCAAGGGGAAAAGACATGAAATAAAGATCAAAGATGAAAATCTGATCCGCAGAGCAAGAAATGAACAGGATAGGAACCAACCACACAAAACAGAACCAACAAAAATTCCATTAGACCGAAGATGACCAATGGCTTATCCTCAGTGGCAGAGTGAGATGCTGCTTTGGGTACCAACGTGTCACGCCTCCCAAATAACTTCCTTAAGGCAACCCTAACCCAGACACCTCTGCCCCCCACAGGCTTTATTTCACGCCCCCAAAACCCCCCCATTTATTCTCATCCCGGGCGCACCTAGGCACCAGCCGGCTCCCCAGCTCAGCGATTGCAGCCGGAGCGCTCCCAGCGGAGCCGCCAGGGACCGGCTGGCCCCCATCGCTTGCGGCACATCGGCGGGCTCCGCCGCCGCCGCTACGCCGCCCTCCTCCTCCGCGGCTCGGAGCTCCGCTCCCGCAGCCACCGCGCCGCTGGCCATCGCACCCAGCCGCTCCCCACCGCGGCGCACCAACCACCCACCCTAACAAGCTGGGAGCGTCTTAGTCCGGAGCTTATATAGCCCAAAAGCGGACGCCACAGAATCAAACTGCTCTCCGCCCGCCCTCAGCCGCGCAGTTTTCACTCAGGTCCGCTCTCATTAACGCGCTCATCCCCCCCAGGTTAGTAGAAGCTTCTAGTCGGTCCAGCTTCATCAGTTGTGATCTCATGCCCCTGTCCCCCGCCTCATGATTTTAGCCCAGTTGGAGTAAGCTGGGCCATCTGTTTATAAACGTCTCTCGCTCTTTTTTCCCCCCAAATAAACCCGCCCGGGTCCTTTCATTTCCCCTTGCCACCCAACAAATGAAAAGAATGTCACCTCACAGGCTGAGGGACTTTCTTCTTCTTGCTGGAAATGAGTGTGAGTTACCCAAAATTAATCCCTTTAATTATTATATAAAATCTGCTCTAGGAATTATTTGGGGGGAGTTATTTGGTTTGTGGTATAGGGGCCAGATTAGATGATCGCCACAGTTGTTTCTCACTTTAGAATCTGTGACTCTCAAATGATTTGTCGGGGATTACACACAGGTGTAGATTTATACACCTCACACCTGTACTTGATGCTGTAGTTTGAGACTCTACCATGGCGTTTTATTCCCACCAGGAAGCCAAAATCGGAGTTGCCATCAAGTTAAAGTTGCTCCTTCATGTTAAAAAACAGCAGCAGCCAATTAACCATAGGGATTTAAAACAATGCCTGGAATAAGGGAAAGAAAAGCAGCTAAATAGGGAAATAGCCACCTTAGGGAGTCAATCAAATCAAATCGCACATTGAAACTAGCAAGCCACCTTAACCCTGACACCAGAAGGAGAAAAGAAAAGTGATTTTAACTCCAACCTTAGTAACTCCAAAGGGGAGAAAAGAAAAACAACCTTAACTCTGGCCTCTGAATCTCCAAGAGGAGGGGAGGAAATAGCACCTTAATTCAAATTAGTTGAGTTTTCCAGAATGCAACTTTTCTCAGTCGCTGATTCAAATTAAATGATGAATACTATAATTGATTGCTTGTATTACTGTGCCTGCGAGCCTCAGTCATGGATCAGGATGCCCGTTGTGCAAGGCGCTGTACAAAACACTGATGGACAGTCCCTGCCATTTAGTTTGCGTTTGCAATCTAAACATAAAGTTGTGAATTTTTGGGAGCCTCCCACATTTAAGGCCCATTTTGACTCAAGTCTTTTCAGAACAGAGGACACTGGAAATGTTGGAAACATAAGTGCTACTTTATTACCGCTAATGAAAAGCAAGAAATAAAATTAAAGAACCCTTCCACCCACCCCAAATGCACTGATCCTCCCACTCCAGGATGCCGCATTTACAGGGGAAAGCTATCAGAGTCTGTGGCTGACCCCAGGTCCCGTCACAAACAGGAAAGAGTCTTGATAAGTTACAAGGAAATCACAAGCAACAAGAGACACACACAAGTGAATCCAGTTCTAAAAGCAAATGATCCAGCCTCAGGAAATCCCAGAATCTGGGTTTAGTGGGAGTTAAGGAATCAGTTGTTACAATTACAGGGGATTGTAATGTTAACCTCTTCTCTGACAGCAGCCGGTCTCCCAGGCAGGGGCAGGTCCCAGCAGGGTCACTGTTTCCAGTCCCAGTTCTATGCCCTTGGTGCGAGTGTAGACGTGGGGGTGAGTGTGACAGACAGGATCTCTGTTGTCCCTGCCTGGGCAACAGCTGGGCCATTATGTTCTTCTGCCTCCAGCTTGAGTGGGGAGGAGTGGCCTGGATTCTGATGTGACCCGGGCTATCAACTCTCGTGGCTTCCTTCTCAGATCAGCCCCACCCTCTAAGGACCTGGAGGAACACCCCCCACCTCCCAAATCCTCCTGCAGTGTCATTTGTGGCCAGAGAGGTCGGCACCTGCTGCCCCAGCTCCAACCTCCCTCCCTCTCCTTCTTTCAGCCCTGATCAGCATCTAACTTCCTTCCCCCATTGTGGTCTCTGCCTCCCATGCTCGACTGTCGACGTTGGGGCCGTGGAAAATCCTGGAGTCTCCAGAGTCAGTCACTCTCGTGATCACACACCTAACGGTGTAAATGTGACCCCTCGGGCTACTGGGGACCTGTATAAATGTAACAGTCAGTCCGGGAGGTTGTTGGGGAACCAAATCAAGGTGGCACTCGGGGGTGGGGGGGTGGATGGGGAATGGTGGAAATGTGACCCCCCGGGGGAGCAATAGGAATGTGATCTAAACTGAGATGCTTTCTTCCTCCAATGCTCCGTAAGAGGCGGACTTTTCTTCGCCCTGCCCTCCCCCCATTGCCTGCACCCCCCCAGCACCCATCAACCACCCCCACCGTTTCCCAGACACGAGTCCCCACCTCTGCCAACCCCCCACAAGTGCTCAGTCCACCCGCCCTCACCGCCTCCTTTGGGTCCCAGCTGCTTGATTCGTCGCCCCCCCACACCCATTCGCTGCCAGTTCTCACCACCCACGCCCCTCGCGACTCAAGCGCTCGCCTCCCCTCTCGCTGGGTGACGTCCCCAGGCCAGTTACAGGGCTGCGGGACAGGGAACGGGTGTGTGCACTGCATGCGTGGCAGGAGACAACCTCTGGTGGTCCGGCGTCTCCCTGCCCTGCCGGAGGGGGGGCGGGGTAGTGCCCGCACAGCTGCAGGGAGCACCCATGGTCTGCCCCTCCCTAGGGGCCTGCTGCCTGTCCCCTATTTTGGGAAGGTGGCGGGGCCACTGCCCCCAGCAAACAGCTCCAGAGAAGGACGGGAGGCTGGCTAGGAAGTGGGAGGCAGCTGAGGCCAGGCCTCCTGGGGCAGGGCGGATGCCCAGCCCGAGCTGCCATCCCCCAGCCGCCACGGGGTGGGAGCCGCGTCTGGGGCAGGGAAGGCTTTCATTCCCCAGCCCCGCAGCCCCCCAGCAGCGTGGGTGAAGGGCACGGCTGCTGTGGGGGCCTCCTCTGGCCAGGCCGGAGGCTGGCTGCTCCTCCTCTCCCCTTCGCCCCACCAGGTTGGCAGGAGGGAAAGAGCCGTTTCTGTGGTGGAGGCGGGGCCTCTTTGTGGCTTGGCAGAGCCGGAGGGGGCGGAGCCTTTCCCGGCTTCGGCCCCGCCCCCTCCCTTCGTGGGCCGGGGTTGGGCGGCGGCGGTGTGGGCGCGCTGGTGGCGGTTGCGGTGGGAGCTGCGGCTGAAGGCCTTCCCGCACTCGGCGCACTTGTAAGGCTTCTCGCCGGTGTGGACGCGCCGGTGCCGCTCCAGGTGGGAGACGAAGCCAAAGCTCTTGCCGCAGACGCCGCAGGGGTAGGGCTTCTCGCCCCGGTGGGCCCGCTGGTGGGCCAGGAGCTGGGCCCCCGCCGCGAACCGCTTCCCACAGTCTTTGCAGCGGTGGGGTCGGCCGCTGGAGTGAACCCGCTGGTGCTGGGCCAGGGTGGAGCTGACGGCGAAGGCCTTGCCGCACTCGTCGCACTTGTAGGGCCGCTCCCCAGTGTGGACGCGCCGGTGCCGCTCCAGGTGGGAGCTGACACTGAAGCCTTTCCCACAGTCCCCGCACTCATAGGGCCGCTCGCCCGTGTGGATGCGCCGATGCCGCTCCAGGTGGGAACTCCAAGCAAAGCCCTTCCCGCAGTCACTGCACTGAAAGGGCTTCCCAGCCGCGTGGGATTTCTGGTGCTTGGCCAGCGCCGCCGGCTCTCCGTAGCCCTTCCCGCACTCGGGGCAGCGGTGCGGCTTGTCACCGGTGTGGACGCGCTGGTGCCGGTCCAGGTGGGAGCTGACGCTGAAGGCCTTCCCGCAGTCAGCGCACCGGTAAGGGCGCTCACCCGTGTGGATGCGGCGGTGTTTGATGAGCGCTGAGCACCAGCCAAACCGCTTGCCACACTCGCCGCACTGGAAGGGCCGCTCGCCGGTGTGGATCCGCTGGTGCTTCACCAGCGATGAGCTCTGCCCAAAGCCTTTCCCGCACTCGGGGCACTTGTGGGGCTTATCCCCGCACCCCGAAGGGGCTGGGACGGGCTCCGGCACGGGGGCCGGTGGCACGCGCCGGCGCCCACACTCGGCGCACTTGGTCGGATCCCTCCCGGTGCCAGCGGGTGCAGCCTGGAGCTGGGCCACGGTGGCAGCGCTGAGGTGGTAGCTCTTCCCGCAGTCAGCGCATTTCCGTGGCTTCTCCCCGGTGTGGACTCGCCGGTGCCGATAGAGGTGGGAGCTGCGGCTGAAGCTCTTCCCGCAGTCAGCGCACTGGAAGGGCCGCTCCCCGGTATGGACGCGCCGGTGCCGCTCCAGATGGGAGGTGAAGCCGAAGGCCTTTCCACAGTCGGGGCACTGGAAAGGCTTTTCCCCGCGGTGCTTCCGCTGGTGGGCCAAGAGGGTGGTGCCCAGCCCAAAAGCTTTGCCGCAGTCCTGGCACCGGTGGGGTTTGTCGCTGGCGTGGATGCGGCGGTGCTGGGCCAGGGTGGAGCTGACGGCAAAGGCCTTGCCACACTCGTCACACTTGTAGGGCCGTTCCCCGGTGTGGACACGCCGGTGCCGCTCCAGGTGGGAGGTGACGCTGAAGCCTTTTCCGCAGTCCCCGCACTCGTAGGGCCGCTCGCCGGTGTGGATGCGCCGGTGCCGCTCCAGATGGGAACTCCAGTTGAAGCCCTTCCCGCAGTCGCCGCACTGGAAGGGCTTCCCGGCTGCGTGGGATTTCTGGTGGCGGGCCAGCGCCGCCGGCTCACTGAAGCTCTTCTCGCACTCGGGACACTTGTGGGGCTTGTCGACGGTGTGGAGACGCTGGTGTCGGATCAGGTTGGACCGCTGGCTGAAGGTCTTTCCGCACTCGGCACAGCGGAACGGCTTGTCCGCCCCTGTGGGAGCTGGCGGCTGCCTGAGAACCCCTGTCTGGGGAGCAGATTTCTCCAGTTTCTTCCCCTCCAAATTCTGGTGCTTCTCATCTGGGTCTGGGATGGGATTCTCAACCTCCTCTTCGTCCGGGGATGTCCCGTGCAGCTCTGCTTTCCCAGGAGATCTTTGTAGCTGCTCTTCCTCTTCCTCCTCCTCCTCTTCCTCCTCCTCGCTCGCCGACCTTTCGCCTGCTGGGAAAGAGAACCCAGATGTGAGGCATGAGAGGAGGAGGGTCTGCGTGTCACACCAGGGGGTGAAGTGATGCTAAACCTAATGGTGCGCAAGGAATCATCGTCATTACCTGGACTGGGGGATGCAACACGGTAGCAAGTTGAGAAACAGAGTGAGATCAGGGCCCAGACAGACACAGTGGGAGATGGTTCCCTGTCCCACCTTCTAAACATTTCAATCCTACGTGGTCTCCTCCTTGATTTTACTCCTGCTCACCTGGGCTGCTGCTTCTTGGGATCTCCCTGTCCTCGGAGGCCTGGAGATCTGGAAGCCATGGCTCTTCCCCTCGTTCCATCCAGGAAAGCAGGTCAGGCTTCGAGATCGGAAATCCCGCTGGTGGGAAGAGGGAAGAGGAGAGATCAAGCTTTGACGGGATACTAATCAGGTTGGGTCGATTGAATTACAGTAGCACGTAGAGGCTCTAGCTGAGATCAAGGCCCCGTAATGCCGGGCGCTGCACAGACAATGAGAGACAGTCCCTGCCCCAGCTGAGATCAGGGCCCCATTGTGCCAGGCGCTGTCCAGACACACAACGAGAGACATGGATTGACTGCAGTGCATGGTTTGTGATTAATAACGGGACTGGGCCAACTCCCCACCCTGCATTTGACACCGTGACCTAGGTAAATGGATCTTAATGATGCAAAGGGAAAGTGATACAAACCCGATATCTTCTCCCTAAACCACCTTTCAAAGCCCAAGTCTGAGGATTATCATTGTGGGGCCAAATCCCATGGGATCAGGACACCGAAATCCCCTTGGCTTTTGGAAGTCCCAGCCTAAAATTATTCAACTGGGTGAACGCCTTCCCCAGGGAAGCCTCTCAGACCAACAGACCAAGTGCAAACTCCCACTGGCATAACGTAGCAGGAGCCACTAGTCCATTCTATTTCTGGGGCATCCTCAACTTTACATACCTTACAGAGACCTGATTTTTCCAGGGCAGAGGGCGGCTGGGTGAATAACGGATGTTTTGCTTCACCAGCCATTCCAAACAAATTGAGGTAAAAACCCAACATTTTGGGTCGAACCAAAGATGGTTTCCCTGGTTTTGTTTTTAATTTTGAGGAAATCAGAAAGGTGAAAAAAAACCCATTCATTGTGGGTCGAACAAAACATTTCATTTTGACAGAGCGCCAACCATCTGGGTTTTGATTTGGACCCTTTTTAAACGGCTTCTCTGGCTCGTTTGTTTGTTCAATTACAGAAAAGGAGATTTTGGAAACAAAATGCCCTCCTGCAGCGGGAAGTTGAACTGCTTCGTTTTGAAAAGGTCGAAAGGCTTTGATTGTTCCAGATTTTTGTGCGGGGGTCAGTCAACCACAAAACGCTTTGGTGTCGCTGCATCGGGGCTTAGTCTACACTTACCACGAAATTCGTCAGCAGTCGATGGCAGATATGCAAGCTACACAGAGTAGCTTGCGTATCTCCCGTCGACTTCCTAAATTCTAATGAGTGCAGTGTCCCCACCTTGCCGCACCAATGGGAAATACCCTCCCATCAATGCAGCGTTAAGTCTTTTTCCAAGGGGTGGATTTATGAAGTCGATTTCTGGATTGATTGAGCAGGTCTCCACTTCTGCTCAATCGATCCCAAGGAATCGATCTTTGCCACTGCCAGTGAAGACATACCCTGAATTTTTCCTCCAAGAAAAAGTTCATCCAAAAAATTTAACCCAGCTTCATTTGGGGCTTTCAGTCCTCCTTGAGAAGTGGCTCTTGCAGCGACTTACCCGACACCAGCTCCCTGCGGTGGGATTCGGCCATTGCAGTGATCCGGGGCAGGCTGATGGCCATCTCTTCTGCTAACAAGAAATGGATGAGACTGCGATTAGATGCACTGCAGGCTGGGACGGACTTGCCCAGGACAAATGCCAGCCTGGCTAAACCTCCTTTAGCAAAAATGGTGCAAGGCAAAAGAAAACAGATCAATAAGGCCGTGTCACAACCGCTGGCTTTCCATTGTCTTCAGATCTCTCTTGGGTGCCTCCGTTTTGACACTATCTGAAATCCTTTCAGTCTATAAATAGGTTTGGGAAAATTCCAGTTTTTTTTGTTCTAATTTCGATGGATAACATTGATGCTTATTTTTAAGCATTTTTTAAAATGTTTACCGATTGAAATGCTCACAGTTGGGGGAAATTATGGGGAGGGGTTCACAATAATTATTGAATGACAGTGGATATTGCGATTCAAAAGTTACAACGTTTTATAGCCTGCGTTAGACAGGAGGTCAGATTAGATGATTGCAATGGCCCGATCTAGCCTTGGAATCGAGGAATTTAGGAATATACAAAGTAAATAGCCATCAACCAAACTCTGCTATGTTCTCCAGCAGCATTTTTCTTACTTTGCCTATCCAGTAATTTCTGTTATCATCCCTGGAAATATGTTTTCTTAGCTTGTGTGCTTGGATGAATTGATGTTTACTGACATTCACTGACAGTTGAATCCTTCCTAGCTCATCTAGAATATATTCTCCTTAACAGCACCTCCTCCCTGCCTCCCTGGTGAGGCAGGGCCGCGCTGTTATGCCCGTGCTACGGACCAAGACCTGAGGCCCAGATCAGGGTGGGTTACAGAGCCCAAACTCCAGCTCAAGTCATGGGCTGTCACTCGCCGTGCAGATGTTCCCTAAGTGGCCAACCCACACACAGATGACACAGCAGGGAATTGAAGGCCGGTCTCCCGCACTCAAGGCAAGACCCGAACCACTGCACCCTACTTGCAAACAGCCGGTGCTCAAGGTATGTCTAGATTACCCCGTAAATCTGGATCCGGGGGACCCGGGTTAGTGGATATGGTGTTTCCAAGCCTGGGCTTGAGCGTCCACACTGCATTGTGAACCTGGGTTTCAGTGGCTGGCTCCAGAGCTCACGTAACGCATCCGCACTGCACCGTGCAGACCTTCTGACTTGGGTCTGTGGTTTGATCTGCATCCACACTGCACCATGACAGGTCTTGGACCTGAGCCACCACGGGACTCAGCCTCTCATCTACCTGGATTCTAGGTGTTGAGTGCTCGCTGATCCAACTCAGACTGATTTGTGTGTGGACAGAAGAGGGGCTTGGGCTCAAACCTGACTCAAAGCCCGGGTTCAGTGCGCTGTGTAGACACCCTAAAAGAAGAATGCCACACGGGAGAGAGCTCTGGCTTGGATTCTCCAGCTGCAGAGAGAAGGGGACACCTGTAAGGAGGCAGGGCTGGGGAAAACTGAGCAGATATCTGCTAGCCAGAGGTGCAAACTTGCTAGCCACTGTGAAGCACAAGTACACACAGCCTTCTGCCCTCACTGAAGTCTCTAGGGAGGTTAACAGTTTTGATGTGTTTCTGAATGTCTATCACGGAGAAGCGGGGTGTGGAAACCAGTCTCTCTCTCTCTCGGGATTTATAAGGGCCAATCTGCTCCCTGCAGAAATCCCAGGTGCTCACGTTCCTTCAGGCTTCTCAGGCAATGCACTAAGCGAGGGAGAGTGAATCCTTACCCAGAGAAATCAGCGTCTCATAATTCTCCTGCATGGCGTCCCAACGGAGGGCTCTCCAACAGCCTGCTGCACGCCGGAGAAAGGCGTAGATTCCTCATGGAAAGCCACCAGCTCCTGAAAAAATAAGCATTTCCCCACTCTTTACCTGCTGCTCCCTGGAAAATCCCACCAGCTCAGGGGCAGGAGGCTGGCTTTTTCGCTTTGGAATCTAGTGGGAGTTTCTTAAAGCAGCAATTCCCCAGCTTTTGGGGGTCTGGAGCTCTCTCCCGCCTCAAGCTGCGTGGGCCCCATCATTTCTGTTTCAAGGGAAATCTCGTGATTTTGACATTTCCTTTCATTCCGCAGTGAGACAATTCCCAAATGTCCTGCAAAATGAAATAAAAAAAATACCAAACCAACCAAACAAACAAAAATGCCCTGTTTCGGGGCAATCAAAATGTTTCTGGGGTTTTTTTCATTCAAATTGAAGTGTTTCATTTTGATTCGGGCTTTTTAGAATGGCATAGTCTATTATGCTTTCAAATAGAAAGTAAAATAAATCTGGGGGGAAGGCATTCCAAAATGAAATGTCGCAGAGATTGACACATTCCCACAGAACGTTTTGATGGCAAAGAAATGGCGTTTTTCTGGTGGGGAAAAGGTGCTTTCAGAAAATTTTTTGAACAAATCAATTTCTATCCTCCCACTCAGGGATGTCTAACCCATGGGAACATCAGGGAGTGTTTTTGTCTTCTTCTGACGGCTGCACCGTACAACAGCTAGTGCCTCAAACAATATATCCCAGGCTAACAACAGGTGATTTTGCCCCGTCCCCCGTACCGGATTTACCGTGTCTGCTACAGATTATGAGCTATGGACACTGGGTCTTTTAGCCCCCTCGCAGCAGAGGCTTATGCCTTCAGTTCCAGTGGTCCAGGGTCCAATCCTCATAATGATATTTTAATACAGGGTGGTAGGCCAGTGGGTCTCAACCTGTGGTCCATGATCCCCGGGGGGTCCACAGACTACGTCTAAGAGGTCCGCAACAGGTTGTTGTTACCATAGAACGGCGGTTTTCAATGGGCGGCCTGCGGAACCCTGGCATGGGGAGGGCACCGATTATGTCTAAGATTTCCAAAGGGGTCCGTGCCTCCATTTGAATTTTTTTAGGGGTCTGCAAATGAAAAAAGGGTTGAGAACCCCTGCCCGTGGCGGTCTCTGGCTTTTCTTTCGGCACAGCCAGTGCCACTGTCAACAAAGGCCCTTGCCCTGGCTCAGCCTGGCAATTCCTCGTCTGTTCCTCGCTGGACGCTTTCAAGATCACGGCGGGAAAACGCCCGGGTCTCTTGAGTCCAGCACAGCCCCAGCCCCTCCTTAGCAGGACAAAACCCACCGCGACCCTGCCAGGAAGGGAGTCTCTGAGGCCAACGCTAGAAAAGAGGCAAAGCAAAAGGGGAGTCCCCCTGACATCGTCCCCCTACGCCAGATTCGGCAGGGGCAGGACCTGACTTTTCCTCTCTGGGCTCCTCAGCTTGTTCCCAGAAAAGTCAGCCCATCCAGGGGGAGGCAGGGAATGGATCGGGACAGGTTTGGGGGCTGGGAGCCTTTTTCCCCCCTTCTTGCTCCTGCTGCCCCTGTCAGCCTTCCCCCGCCCCCCTTTTATATCCCCCTCCTCTGCCTGGGAGACTTGGCAACTGTCTTATTCCTGGGCATGTTTGCTCCCCGCCAGCCCTTTCCCCCTGGTCTCTCTCCATCACCTGCAAGCTCCGGTTCAGGGGTTGATGGCCCCGGGGCTGCCCCCAGGGGGCTGGTTCCAGCCACCGGAGAGAGTCCCCGCCTGGACTGGGCGCAGAGGGGGGCTTTGATGACCGTCCCCCCCTGCGGGTGGCTGTCTCACAGCCCCGGCTCCCGGAACTGCAGCTGCATCCGTCTCGCCCAGGAAACTCAACCTCAGCAGCGAGGGAAAGGAAGAAATGGAGCAGCTCTGAGCTATAACCAGGGCCCTCTAGTGGGGACAGCCAAGTGGGGGGGGGAATCCCTGGTCCCCTGGCTCCCCACCCCTGGGACAGAGCTGGGAGCCAGCCGGAGGGAGCCCTTTTACTACAGACACCTGCAGAGCCAATCCCACCCATGGCCGGGGAAGTGGGCCCTCCGCAGCTGGCCTGTTCCTGGAGCTTTCATCCTCTGATAGAGTCTTTCACGAAAGATTCATCCCTCATCACCCTGGGGCGCTGGCCCGGGGACCGCGCAGCCCAGGTGAAGAGGGAGAGAGCCAGGCTCTGAGTCAGGCCTGGCAAAGCTTTGCTCCCCCAGGACAGGATTCACTCAAGGGCTTCTCTGCCCGCGCAGAGGTTCCCACCGGCCAGGGTCGCCCCAGACAGGAGGGCCAAGGGATGAGCGACACGGCTAGCTTGGAGGTGGCGCTTATAGGCTCACAGAAAGGCAGGGCTGGGAGAAGTCACCAAGGGCAGGCCGCTGTGCTGGCAGGGCCACGCCAGGGTGGAGCCATGATGGGAATGAGAAGATGGAAGCAGGGCGCCGGAAGCCAGAGACCACAGTGGCGCACGCCTTCCCAGCCTGCGTTCCTGTGGCTCACACAGCAGACTTGGGGTCCCTCCACAGTGAGCTTTGGTTCTTCAGGACGTTCACCCCTCCTTGGCAGCTATCAGCAATTGCAGCCGCTTTGAAGCAGGAGGGGTTTGTTATCACAGCTGCCCAGTGTGGGCACAAGCCATTGTTATTATTTGCATGGTGGGGGTGTCTAGGAGCCACAGCAGTGGACTGGGACACCGCTCTGCCGTGCTAGGTGCTGTACAGACAGAACAAAAGGACAGTCCTTTGCCCCAAAGGCCTGAGAATCCAGGGATTGCCAATTTTCTCGTGAGGCTTGTGATATTCTGGTGTTTTGCTTCAAGCACCAGCTCCTGGATTCATGTGAAGACCTGAGACTCTTTGAAGTACATTTCTAGCCTTCCTGGTTGCGGATAATTATTATAATTAGTGACAAGAAATACTTAGCTTTTATCTAACGCTTTTCCGCCGTAGATCTCCAAGCACTTTCCAAAGGAGGGCAGGGCCATCAGCCTCATGTTACAGATGGGGAAACTGAGGCATGGAGCGGGTACATGACTTGCCCAAGGTCGCCCAGCCAGCCAGCAGCAGAGCCAGGAATAGGACCCAGCTCTCTTGAGCCCGGACCATTGTGCTATCCACTAGGATGCACTGTTCGAACGGGACTCTTGTGTATCCCTCACCTATCTTGTCCTGCTGTGCTTGAAGAGCAGCATTAACCCTTTTGCACCCACTGGGTAGCAATGCCAAGGACAGAGGGAAACGGAGGCATACACCAGCATCATGAAAATATTACAGAAAATTCCCACTTTGTCACAGCGCTACCAGGGGCTCTCTGCTCGGCGACCTAGTTTTGGCTGTAGACTCTTCACTCCCGTCCCTATTTTTTGCTCCCTATATTGGTTTGCCAGCTGGCTTCAGTGGTACCTCCACCTGGGTTGAGGGAATGGGCCTAGACCGGCTCATCCCAGTACCAGCAATAGGAAAAAGAAAGAAAAACTTTGTAGTTTATAGAAAACCCCCAAACATTCTGATTTGTGAAATGAAAAACAAAATCAAACCCAGGACTTTTCTAGGATCCCAAAAAAAAGAACCTGTGACCCCAGGCCTCCAGCCTCATCTATGGCAGATTCAAGCCCCAACCTAATAAGGAGAAGAGATTCAATCATTTTGGATTGGGGGCAGTGCAGGACAGGGGAGGCATATGCTGGCTTTGTGATGGGAATGGAGCATTGCCTACTGCGTCTTGTAGTCATTGCACAGCTGGCTTCTGGGTGAGGCTAAAGCATTGCATGTTGGGATCTGCAGTCTTTGCACAAGCTGGTGAGGCTAGAGCATTGCATGCTGGGAGCTGCAGTCTTTGCGCAAGCTGGCGAGGCTAGAGCATTGCATGCTGGGAGCTGCAGTCTTTGCACAGCTGACTTTTTGGAGAGGATGGCGCACACACACTGAGACATATGGTCTTCAAAGGATTTGGGGGGTGCTGAGGAGGATCCAGTTCTGCTTCCCAGGCTAGCTTAGGTTCTGGCAGGTCCAGGGCCCCCATTTGGGGCGAGGCAAGGGTACACTTTACTGGGGCTCAGAGGCCCTGGAGGCCTGGCCCAAGCTGCAACCCCTATTACCATGAAGAATAAAGCTTTTGTGACTTATGAGATAGCATGTATGGCATGAGGGACTGTGCTATGTGTGTGGGAGGGGGCCTGGGTTACAAGTTTGTCCTGGTCCTGAAAAGATTATGCTTGGGCTCTGGGCAGATGCTTAAACGGGTTAGTTATTGGAGCCTGAATAAAAAGCCTTATTAGCAAGACAGGCGCTTCCAGAAGCTCCAGATAAAATAACCTGGCCAAGACACGATGAATGTCTCCGTCAGTGCATGCAACGGCCACAGGGATTTATCTGGACTCTAGCGTGTGCGCGCCTCAGTCACCCGGGATCTCGCGGCCTGACGCTGCCAGGATTGTCCTGGCCTCTCCAGGACCTGAGATAAATCTCTACTTCAAGATTAGGTCATCCGACGAAACCTTCAGGAGCACGTCCCACCAAAGCTGGGAACCCTATGTTAGCCCAGGGCCCCCTTGTGCCAGGCGCTGCACAGACAAACAGTGAGAGACGGTCATCCTACGGGGACGATGTGGAGCTCTTCGCCTCACTCAGCCTCCGGCGGGCTGTGGAGGTGCTGCTGGGGAACCTGGCCGCCATCCACCAGCAGCCCGTGAAGGAGCTGAGGCAGCCGTGGGGCCGCTGGGTTGTCAAAAATCGGAGCTCAGATTCCTTCATGTTCCCCAGGGCCTACCAGCTGGGGAGCACACGGCCTCACTCCACGGCTGGATTGACACAGCCATGAGGCCAGGGCTGAGGTCGGCCAGGGACGTGCACCGCGCCAGAGGGCGGGAGGCGGCATCGGGCAATTCCCCTGGTCTGGGGGATTCTCCCAGCCCTTCCAGGGTCTCGAAGCCTAGCCTGGATGTATTGGATGCCTTGTGATGGTGCTCTGACCCACGAGGGCCCCTCTGATCTGAGCATCTTTAAAGGCTATGAGTCAGTGCAGCCTGCCCCCATGCCCCTGATGGGGTCTATTTACGGCTCTGGGAGGGAAATGGGGTCTAGTGGTTAGAGCAGCATGGGGGTTGGGAGTCAGGACTCCTGGGTTCTCTCCCCAACTCTGGGAGAGGAGTGGGATTGAGGGAGTTAGAGCAAAGAATATTGGGAGGTGCAATTCCTTAATTAGCATCTCCGTTTCCCCATCCTAAAAGCCTTTTCCTCCCTCATAGGACTGCACAGCTGTAATCGACTTAATGAGCATTTGGACCTTTGATCCTTAGATTAAAAGGTCCCGTAGCGATGCAGGGTGTTATTATCATTAATCAGGATAATTGCTCCTTGAACCGCAAGTGCATCTGGGCGGGGGCAGCTGGCCCAAGCTGGAGACGCAGAGCTGTGACTCTTGCAATCCTGGTCTGTCGGGCCCATTTTTCCAGTTCCACCAAGGCTCCGTCGATTTCCTCTCGGTCCTGACAGAAGGGGCCTGGGGAAAATAAAAATCACCTGACACTCAAATGGGGATGAGGCCAGACAGTCCCACGCTTTCTATTGTTACGTGGAGGTTTGGTGTAATTTACGGACGTTGACTGTTTAGGGTCTAGTGCAGGGGCAATGGGATATTTTTTGTCAAGGTCCAAATTTCTTGGTCACAGTATACGTAAGGTCCAGTCGCCTGAGAAAATAATATAAAAATAATAACAATAATTATCATAATAGTAAATAAAAAGATTTTACAGGGCCATTCAAAAGCATCTGGCAGTCGCATATGCAACCACAGGTCGCATATTGACTAGCCCTGGTCTAGTGTTAAGTATGTTATAGTAGTGCTTAGACCAGCTATGGGGCCCCCGTTGGGCTGGGTGCTGCATGGACCCCGACCAAGATCAGGGGCCCCCATTGGGCCACGCACTACATGGACCTCGATTGAGATTGGGTCCCCCACTGGGCCGGGCGCCGCACGGACTCTGATGGAGATCCCACCCCCGTTGGGCCGGACATTGCACAGACGTTGGCTGAGCTCAGCAGGCCCCAAAGCGTTTGCTTTCATCACAAAGAGACAAACAAACAACCCCCCCGCCTGCCAAAAATCCCGTCTTCAGCCAAAAGAAATTCTTCTTTTGCTTGCCGAAAACCTAAAAAATGAGGTGTTCTGATGAAATCACACATTTTCCACCTGTTTGGCAACCTCCTACGCCCCCATACGTTTTCAGCCTGCTCTGCGGATGACGTGATCCTTCGCTTGCATCTGACGCAGCATTGCTGGTCTCATGCTACGCCCGTTCTGATATCAGACTGGTAAGCCGTGGGAAGGTTGTCCCCTTCTGGAGAGGGGGAGATCGACAGATGGCTTTGGTTGCTGCTAAGATGACCAGATAGCAAGTGTAAAAAACCAAGACAGGAGGTGGGGAGGTAATAGGTGCCTATGTAAGAAAAAGCCCCACATATTGGGACTGTCCTTATTAAATCGGGACATCTGGTCACCCTAGTCTGTGGCACGGCTGATTTGTCACCCGACCACATTCCTGAGATGGGATCCAGCTTCCTGCTGCTGCTCCACCGGTCCGGAGGAAGAATTTGAGGCACACGTGGGGAGCTGGTGCTGTCAGGATGGAATGTCGTGAACCAGATGCCACCACACCATCGTCACCCTCGGGTACTAATTACAAAACCAACACTGGCACCGCCTAGCGGGTTGCAACATCTCGGTTGGATGCCTGGCGCAGGGTGCCCCTGAGGAGTGATGGGGCTGGGTCACTAGGGGGCGGGGCATGGATCCTTTCCCTGCTGGGGAGTGCTGGCTCCATTTGCATCAGCAAATGTGTGCGTCCAGGGGTGTGTGCGCGTGTTGCTGTCCATCACCCCTTCGCGCTCATGTGCACACGCAGACACTGACGCAATAGCTGTGGGTGTCTCGCTGCGCGTGGTGTGGTTTCTGAGTGCCTGTGCCAGCATGTCGAGCTGCATTGCCAGAGCTGTGTGTGTGTGAGTGTGAATGTCTATGCATTGCGCTCTGTGCGTGTGTGTGCATGACTGCCTGCCTGTCTATTGCCAGCTCGGTGCCAGTGTGTGGCGAGCATGCTCTGTGCGGTTGTGTGTGCACCAGTGTGGCTGTGTGTAGTGCTAGCTCTGGGCCAGTGTGGTTCTCTCTTTGTGTGTCAGTTTGTGCCTTGCTCTGGGGGGGGGTGTCTGTGGCTGCCATCTCTGTGCCAGTGTGTGTTGCTGTGTGTGTGTGTGTGTGTGTGCATTGCTCTGTGTGTGTGTGGCTGTGCAATGCCATAGTTGTTGCTATGTGCGTATTGCCCTATGGCCGTGTGTCTGTCAGTATCGCCGTCTCTGTGCCGTGTGTGTGTGTGCATTGCTGTGTGTGTGTGTGGCTGTGCAATGCCATAGTTGTTGCTATGTGTGTATTGCCCTGTGGCCGTGTGTCTGTCAGT
>ML675654.1:739884-765155 GCA_007922155.1 Mesoclemmys tuberculata
AGAGTCCTGTCTACCCCAGACCTACCACCCCCTGCCAGCCATGGGACTAGAACCCAGGAGTCCTGGCTCCTAATTCCACCCTTCTCCAGCCACTAGATCCCACTTTCAGACCAGAGGAAAGAACCCAGGAGTCCGGCCTCCTGCTCTGACCGGGATGGGGGGAGATCTGAGCGCGATGGTGGTGGGGGATCAGCACAGACTCGGGAAGGGGAGGTTGCTAAATTATTGTGGGGGTCAAGCGGAAATGCAGGAGCCCGTGGCCTTAGTTTTAACCCTTAAAACTTTAACCCCATCCGCTTAGCACCCCTGAATGTTATCACTGGCCCGTGCGATATCTTTCCCTTCCCAATCTAAACCCTGCCTCATCCCGTTGGTTGCTGATTTGATTGTCAGCAGGAGCTGCCTTCCCCTTATCGTGAGGACCTGCTGTGCTAGCTGGCTTCCTGTTTGCCTCCTGGGCACCCCCTGCACTCCTCCCCCACCTTCGCAGAAAAGCCCCTCCCATTCTCCACTGTGTGTCTGTTTCCCGTTAGCGAGCGGGCAGCAGAGGCAGGGACAGGACAGACTGTTCCTTACATCTCTGCGTGTTTGTGCCTGGCTCTGATCTACCTTTGGACGTGAACTAGATCTGCAGACGTGAAGGCTCTGAGCCCTCCCCAGGGTGGGGAGAGACCAGGCAAGCTCCCACGGCACAAACCACCATCCAGATGGGCCACACTTTGCCCTATAGGTGCCCCCCGCTTGAGGGGAGAGGGGCATTCAATCTCCTAGGTGCATCTAACCCCTGGCCTCCCTGCTGAGGCTGCCAGTGAGCTACTGGGTGGGGCTGGAACCAGTCCTATGGATCTGTGGTCACGGCAGAGGTCATTCGGATGGTCAGGAACCAGCTGTGAGCAGCCCTGCCCCTGTTACCGTGTCGTCGGTGGTGCTGTGTCCCCCCCCCCCCCGTGTGCCAGAGGATTTCTGGGGGCACATCCCATGTGATAAGCTGAGCTGCTCTGATTCCTTCCTAGTGAATGGGAAGAGGACTTGTCTGTCTTTGCGGACACACGGGAGTTGTGGGAAGGTACTGGAGGACTGCCGGCACTCAAACGGTTTAGCCTGTGTCCTCATTGCGAAAGGAGCTGGCTAGCTGCCGGAGTGGAAACAGAGCGTGGGCTGTAACCCACGCTCCCAGTCGGGCCAGTTAGCCTGAGATGTAAAGCACCACCAAATTCAACGAAGAGAGTTTTCTGTGTGGACAGGAGGCGAGATAGGGGCAGCACCTGGTAGGAGCCTGCGCTAATTGCAGTGAAGAGAGATCCTAAAAGTTTGAACCCCTACTGCTTGACCTAAAGGCATTATTAGCGTGGAAGCAACAGTGGAGTCCTAAATGTCTTTGTGCTCCAGCCACAAAGGAGCCTAGCGAGCCCTGCTCTGCCTGCATGGGCTACCGCGGGCTAGTGGGCATGAATTGGAACACGGTTCTGTTGAGGAGCTGGGCTGTGTACCTCCAGTTCGTTTCACGCATCCATCTCTTCCCCGGGCGAATGCTATGAAGTGAGCAGTTGTGTCATAAACTCCCTGGAGGAGGAGAGATAGCGACCCACATGGCAGGGGTGTGTCTGTACCTCCTCGCCAGTGTTTTGAGCTGATGCGTAGGGCAGAAAGGAATCCAGCTTGCTTCATCGTCTACTCTGTTGGCAGGATAGGGCCTGCTGATATGAACGATAAAGGCTTGCGTCTTGCTCATGTTTCATCTTAATGCTCCCTAATTCCCTGCACCCCACGTGAGCCACTAAAATGCTCCACACCAGAGGTGGCTGCATAGCAAGCACGCACAGGGATTGCTCTCGCTGCGCTGAAATGCAGCCACCTCTGGGCCGGACCCAGCAGCTGCCTCACGGCCACACGTGAACAAGACAAGAGGACAGGCAGTGAAATCCCAGTTGAATCCGTGAGGGGAGCTTTAAAGAGGCAGAATGGAATAGTCCACTTGGAGATGCGGTTGGGGCAGTGGAGGAAACGGCTTAATTGGTAGGTGCCGTTGGCTCGTCAGTGCTCACAAATGATCAGGGCTTGTTGGTACCCTCTCATTTGAAAGAAAGAGCTCCCTGGCTGCACCACACTAGTTCACTGAGATTGGTGCTGTCCAAGAGGGAAGAACATGCCTTACTGAGACACTCCCCTGTCCCCTACCCTCTCCACACACCCATACACACCTCTCTAGGTGCTCACTGTAGCCCTTAGATTTCCCTGGCAATCTCCCATCCAAATATGGACCTGTCCTGACCCTGTTTGCTTGAAATCTCAGCTCCGTGGTGGGACAGCTGTAACAGATGTTTGCCCGTCATTAAACGTGGCAGGTACACCTCTGATTTCCTACAGGGACTGGGTGTGTGGGTGTGATCAAGAAAGCGCTAGATGCCGGTCTCTTCCCTTTAGCCTTCCCTTGTTGTGTCCTCTGGGCTTTTTCCCTTGTGCTGTGACGGGAGGCAATCTGTCTGAGCCAGGGTTGTGGGCCCAGCATATGTGGCTGCAGAGATCCCTGGCTGGTGTCTGAACTCTGTAATTCCTCCAGACTCCTGGGAGTGTGTGCGGGGCAGGTGAGGCGAGGACACAGCAACCTAAATTCCTGGCTGCTTTCAAAAGCTGTGAGAAGCTTCAAAAGGAGGGAGAGGAAAATGTTGTATTTAATTTCTCCATTTCCTGACCCTCTTGAGCCAGCCATGCCCTCCAACCTGGAGCTGAATTAGAACTGGTTGCCCCCTAGAGGGAAAAGACCCTCATTCCTATTCCCCCCCTTGACAGGGGGTCAGATTGAAGGTGGCTCCCCCTATAGAGGAAAGATCCCCTTCCCCAACCCCCCCTTGAGCCAGCCAGTCCTCCTCACCCTGGGGCTGGATCAGAGCTGGTGCCCCTTGGAGGAGAGAGACCCTGTTTCCCCCTCCCCAACTTGGGGTCAGATCTGATCCACTGTGCTGTTGGTGAAAGGGCTGGTGTCCAGTTTACCTCCTGAACGCCCCCCCCACCCCCCTCTGTTTCCAAGGGGAGTGGCTGCCAAAGGACCAGTTAATGGTTAACTCTCCTCTCTAGGCAAATGTGGCATTAGAAATTAACTCAGTGGGGCTGTCTGGTGTTCCAGCTAATCAGCTCCAGGAAAGGGATCTTTGCCCAGCGACTGCACCCAAAGCTTCATCAGCAAAGTTTGATCCTTGGCCTGTGACCCTCTGTTCAGTTTCTCAACCCCCTCTTATGCACCGGGCCAGATTCTGCTTTGTTACACCGGTCTGTAAATGTGGAGTGCCCCTGCTGATCTCCAGTCAGGCTGGAGTCACTCAGATCAAGATCCAGCTCTGACGCCATTGACAGCCGTGGGGTACCTCCTGATTTACCTGGGGGCAACAGAGATCAGGATCCAGCCCCTTCACCTCTCTCTCCCTATCCCCTCTCTTCAAAGTCCCTGGCAGCCTTATTTTCCTGTTCACTTTTCCCCCAGATCTGGCTGTGTGATGGTTAAACTCTCCCTCCCTTTCAGACCTGGGGGGGCCCCAGACTTCCTGATAGAGAGGGCCGCCCCATAGCAACCTCTGACCCTGCCTTCCTTCCTCCTCTCCTAGCCTACATGGGAGGGCCACGTTTCCTGTATCGCTGAGGGGAGTGGAACCGGCAGAGCCAGCGAGATCTGTGCAGAAGCTGCTGTGCATTAAAACTTCAACAGTTCGCCGCAGCCTGGGCTCCATCTGTTGCCGTCCCCTCCACTCTGTCCTGCTATCCCGGGCGGATCTGTCCTGAGCTCTGCTGTTTCTCCCCCTCCCTCTTGCGGCTGGAAATCAGATATTGGCAGAGAGAGAGACTCAGGCGATTAGGGAGGAGAGTTCATAATGCTGAACTTGGGTCGCTTGCCTTGTTGAACAGAGACTGGCACGGAGAGAGACAGGAGGTGGGGGCTGGCTAGAGAGGGGACAGCCACAGTCTAGAACAGTGGGGTCCTCAAGCCGGATGCGGACTGAATCCCGAGCTGGAGTCTTGAAGCCAGGTTTGACATTCAGCTGAGGACTGAGAGAGGGTGAGCGTGAAATCGACACATCTGGATCGGAACCCAGAAACCCACCTGCCTTGTTATCCAGGATGAGGTGTTTGGGAGGAAGCAGAACCCCCATCTGAGAGCTTGCGGTGACGGTGGCATAACGGCTGCTCCGGTACGAGGGGAAACTTTTTAAAGCTAAAACTTTTATACTTTCCAGGGAAGGGGAACAAAGAAACTTTTTAGAGAGGGCTTAAAGCTCCCCTGACCTGCTGTATGGTGTGATCAGGTGTGGGAGACCACATCTGCTTCTGTGTGATTGTGATCCATGTCTGGGGTGTGTTACTTATTAAGTGTATTACAATGTCACCCCAGCTGATATTAGGGGCCTCTTGTGCCAGGCGCTGCACAAACACCCAAGGAGAGACGGTCCCTGCTCCAGCTGAGATCAGGCCCCCATTGTCCTGGGCGCTGCCCAGGCACACAGAGAGAGACACTCCCTGCCCTCAGGAGTTTCCAGTCTAAATAGACAGGCCAGAGGGTGGGAGAGGAAATTCTCTCCCCACTATGGTTTCCTGGAAGAAAGAATATTTAGTGTGTTAGTTTTCTCTCCTGTCTCTTTGGCTGGCGTTTCTTTCCCATCCCAGGAGAGTGTGATGGTGCGAGGAAAATCTTTCTAGGACCTGGCAAGCAGCCTGGCAAGGCTGTGAAAAGCAGCTGTGTCTGGAGAGCCGGGTGACAATGTGGTTGATGCATGGGTTTGCATTTTGTGCTGTGGCTGGACGAGTGCTGTTCAAACAACCTTCCTGAGCTTGCCTGGTTCTGTTTGATGCCCATCATGGTGGCTGCGCCGCCTGCGTCTGTGCGGTGCTCCCTGTGTTATATCCTGGCTCTCTTGCAGCCACGTTATATGTGGCCGTTTTGATCTGAGTAGCTGGGGAAGCCGAAGCAATGGAGAGTGAATCTGCCAGGGGTGTCAGTCCTCGGGTGAAATTCTCCAGCCTGCGTTAGTTGGGAGGTCAAAGGAGATGATGAAAATGGACCCTTTTGGCCAAGGAGGCAGAGAGGGTCTCAGCAAGGTTAGATGCTGGCCTGGAGGAAGCAGCATCAGTGGTAATGAACAATCCCCTCAAAGGCCGAAATCACTGTAGTTCCTCTGGCTTTTCCCCATCACATCTGAGCTGGCCCGGGAGCTGTCTGATTACAGCAGATTTCGGGGCAAGGAGGCTGGTTTCCGATCTGGTTTGAGGCTCCGTTCTGCTTAGAACTAGTTACAAACTGGTCTGACACACTCTCTTCTTATCCCAGCATGGATGTGGCGGCTGCCCTGTCTTGTGAGCAAGTTCCTTTGCCAGGTGTCTGGCATGACATGTTGTAGGCCTGTGGGGTTTGTGGCAGCGTCTGACAAGGGGAACGACCCAGAGGGGGACAAGACAACCACAGGATCAGCCAAGGAGTTGTCAAGAAACTGGCCTAGGGCTTAGGAGATCTGGGTGCAGATCTCAGATCTGCCAAGTGTTTCCCGTCGACGTGCCTCAGTTTCCCCATCTATAAAATGAGGTGATAATCCTTCCTTTGTATAATTAGGCTGCGAGTTCTTTGGGGTAGGGACCACCTCGCTCTGTGTGCACAGCACCTGGCACAAGCAGGCCGTACCGTAACACCCCGTTTGTTGTTCATTTGTGTTGTCGCCTTACGTAAGAGCCCTGCTCATGGCCCAGGCCCCCTTTGTGCTAGGTGCTGTACAGACAGAAGAACAGCCCTGCCTCAAACAATCTGAATACAGGACAAGAGACAACCGATGGATCCAGACAGCTGGAGACAATTCTGATCAGCATGACAGCTAATGATCTCAGCTCCTTGTTGGCCTCCTGCAACATCGAGCTTGTTTGGCCTCCCCCACCCACTCACTCCCTTTCCTGCCTCTGCACTTGATTTGAATAAACTGCCAAGGGGGAATTTGTGTTTTCTTGACTCAGGGCCAGTTAATAAATGTGGCTTTTATTTCAGCAAGCCCTTCCCATGGTGGAGCCAGAAGGAGCTGTGGGCTGCCAACGTTGGCCACCCACCCTTCAGGATGCATTTCCCCCCCCCGCTTAACCCTTTGAGTGCTCGGGAGGAGACGCTGCCCACCCCTGCATCTGGTTTTTCTCTCCACCCTGGTTACGTGTCATGTACGCTGACCCACTGCTCTCCACCATGAGCAGGGTCGGGATCCCGGAAGCGGGAGGGGCTGGTAGTTGGTATCGGGAGGGGAGGATTTCGGGGATTATGTGCAGACTGTACCGAGGCGTATGGTGAGAGAGGGTGGTTTTTTAGCAGTTGGGGAGAGGGGGAATAGCAGGACTGGCTGCTTCTCTCTGGCTTTTGTTCTTCCAGTCTTGGGGAATCCCAGATGTGGATTTTGTTGAACAATGGAGGCAGCTGGAGGGGAAGTGAGAGAACCCACAGGAAAACCAGTGGGCTTTCCTGTCTTGAGGCTACCCCGCTCAGTTCAACACCCTTGCTTCTGCTGACCCGTAGAACTGAGACCAGAGGCCTGGCCAAATACCAGCGGGGGGGATGGTTTTGATTCTGAAACTGTGCTCTCTTCCAGCCCACCGTCTTGCTGTTTTCCCTTCCCTTGTCCAAAACTAGAGAATGGCGTCATGTTGCTCCCCAGAGGCAGCTGCATTTCAGTGGGCGAATGAGTTGATGTGTGGCTTGTAAAAGCTGGTGTGCTCTCAGCTGGCTGGAAGGGTTCTTCGGACATGGGGCCTGCACTGAAGGACAGGGTGAAGGACAAGGACCAGACTTTGGGGTGAGAGAGAATGACAGAGCCAGCCAGACCAGCCCATCTGCATTTCAGCTGCCTCTTCAACCTGTTGCCTGTGGTCAGACTGGTTTGGCCACAGCCCTTAAGCCTTTCACCTCTGTGCTTTGAACCTGGTTTAGCTGGCAAGGAAAACATTTGATCATGGAGAGCTGGGTGAGATTGGATCTCATGCTGGATGGCTAGAGTCGGCAGTCTCCTATTACCTCTCCCATTGCCCTGGCAGAGAGCAGCCCCCTCACATTAACCACGAGCTACATCCCACCTCTCAAATCTTAAGCAGAGTGGTGGGTAGCTGGAGTCAGGACTCGGCTGCAGGCGGCGAGCCTCTCTTGTTGCCCAGATCTCAGCAAGTGGGTGGCAGAGGGAGTTGAGGTCTGCCTCATGAAGAGGTCGCCAGTGGGATTTCTCCTGTGGCCAAAGAAGGGGTTAAAAGGTGAAGCCTGGCTGAGAGGCCCATTGCTGTCTCTTGAGGTTGTGAAATCCAAGGGATTGACCCAGGAGTCCGGCTGGGTACCCACAATGCACAGCTCTTCCTTCCCTTGGCTCTGCTCCTAAACCAATCCCGGCACCACGGGCCATTCTGATGAGGTTTTTCCACTTGTTGCCAAATTCCCAGCAAGACTTTTTAGCTCTTTAACAAACAAGCCTCAGCCGTGCAAAGCAATCAACCAGGACCCATGGCTGTGTGGCAGGGCCTGGGTTCGGCCCTGCATAGCATGCTCTTTCGCCCCACAGCCTAACCAGAGGGGGCGCTGTGCTGCTGGAGTGGGGGAGCTGCCCTGGTTCTTTCCTGGCTCAGTGTCCCCTCTTGTCCTTCTCAGCCTGGTCATAGAGAGCCCTGTGTTGTCCACCCTCGTTGGAGTCAGTGTAACCTCCCTCATTCTGGCACTAGGGGGCGCTGTGCCTAACCTGGCATGTCAAACTCTGGGTGTGCACTAGGGGGCGTTGTGCCTAACCTAGCCTGCTCTCCATCACACTGTGGGTTTACACTAGGGCACTGTGCTGCCCCCCTAGGCTGGCACTGTGAACTGCAGTAGGGACCGTCCTGTTTGTAACTGCGCTTGGACTAGATAATCCAAGTCTCCTCCACCGATAACCCGGTCCCCACTGCTACCTAGGAGCCAGACTAGCGCCCTGCTCGCTGGCTCTCCCGAACCTGTGAGGAGCTAATGAGAGAAGATGTTTTGGGCTGTCCCGAAACTCAACACGTCCGTCTCCGAGAGCAGCAGAGTAAGAGGAGGCTGCTTTTCTCACCCTTCTGTGGATCTTCCCCCCCCTCCTCCCCCCACACACTTTGCTTATTGCCCTGCAACTCCCTGGCCTGAAACGTCCGGGGAAGGAGCTCAAGCCTCTGTGCTATCTGAACATCCCAGAGGGTTTAGAAAGAGCCTTTTCTCTGCACCGTCAGCAGCTCCCAAAGCTGCTGGCTCAGTGCTTCGTGCTCTGCAAGCCAGATGGGAAAAACCCAACTTCCTGCTCCAAGGAGGAACCGAGACGTGGGTCTCTGAGCCCAGATGCTGCTTTTGAACAACCGTGAGCTTGTCTGCGAGGGCCGGGGGGAAATCAACTGTCCCGGAGTGTGTCTCTTTAGCCTGGTGTCATTGTCCATGCCTCCCTGCTGTCCTGGCTCAGACCAGCCAGCCTTCTTGCTCACTGTCTCCCCTAACATCATCGGTGTGGTCTGTCTATCCCAGTATATTCTCCATATCCCCCCTTCTCAGTGCTGGAACAGATCCCAGGTGTGGCAATACTTCAAACCGGGACTGGGTGGAGGCTGCGATTTTCAGTTACTCGACTTCTGCCTCTTGGTTCCTCTTCACCCCCCTCTCCCACCCTAGAAAGATAGCCAGCTGACCTCACCCCATGCCTTGACCCCCCTCCTGCACTTCCCTGCCCCAATCCTTTCCTCCTCTGGGAGTCCACAGTGTCCGGCCTCAACACCAGCTGGCTTGGCTGTGGCCTTTCCAGCCCTTCCCAAGGATCCAAGGTGCGTGCTTGAGTGAATCCAACTGGCCGCCAGGCTTAAGCAGCAGTGACATGAATCCTCTCCAGAGTCCCGCTGAGCGGAGACAGATGGACACCACACGCTCTCCCCACCCCTTCTTTCTCCCCAGGGGCCGCCTTCCACTGGCCCCGGATCAGAGCCGCCTGACTTTCCTGGCTCCCTCTCTCGCTAGCATGATCCCGAGTTAATATTGATCATTGAACTAGGCTGGTCAAACAAGCTGTGTGTGTCTTGTCCTTCTCCAGACTAGGGAGCAGGGTTGGGCTGGGTCACTTGTTCGGAGGGGGGACCTCTGAGGAAATCCCCCCTCTGGGGGGGTGAGTGGATTCACAGATCCGGCTGTGCCCTCTGCGTTGGTGCTGACCCCAGTGTTTTGGGGGGGGGGCACTGTCCCCTGGTAGTCACTGTTGACCCCAGCATTCATTCCAGTTGTATAACTAAGGGCGGTAAGCTTTCTTTTCTCCCTAAATCCCTCCCTGCTCTGGGATTCTCCACTTCCTGTCCCAAACTATTGCTGGGCAGCTGTTCAGTGTCTGCCACACCCCACCCCAGAGGTGGCTGCATTTCAGTGCTGGGCAAACAATCCCTGTGCACCATTGCTGCGTGCCTGCTAAACAACTGCCCCACCCCAGAGGTGCCTGCGTTAGTGTCTGAAAAGAGGTGGCTGAATACCCAAATGGTGTTATAGCCACACGCTGCCAAAATGGCCCTGAAGTAGGCAGTCAAAAGGGGGACGCGAGGGCTTTAGGGTCACCTTCTCTGGTGTCCTCCCCGCTTTGATTCGCACTGGACTGGTGGCGTTTTAACACGGCTGAGCCCCGCCCGTGATCACACACATGCCTGCTGTGTTAAATATAGGGCCGGGGCTCTCACCGGGGGGATTAATGAGGCTACTGATGCAGCCAGGGGGGGATTACAGGCTTAGGATGGTGCTGTGCAGAGCTAATGCCCGTGGGACCAGTGGGGTCCAAGCTGAGGTTAATGCAGCCGCTCTTGGGGGAAGCAGCGACTTGCCAGGGCATCTCCGAACACCAGCCAGGAGGGTAGGGTAGACGATTCCAGACCCAGTGTCTACGCAGTCTTGGGCATCATCCGCCAATGTGCCTCGCTTCCCTTCCCAATGGCCTCTTCTCCCCAGCACAGGGGAGTATTATCTTTTCTGCTCACCCATGGGGTTACTAGGGACTCCTCTACTTCACCCAAACTGGGGGATGTTTTCCCTTTACAGCCCCTGCTCCTCTCTCTGCTGCTTGGCCTACGGCCCTCCATCCCTGCACTCTAGCACAACCAATTCCTGGAGACAGGGGCATGCAGGGAGGGGGTTGGCTGCTGCCCTCCAGAAGGCTGGGCTGATCGCGAGTTAGCTAAAAGATAAGTGAGGGGCAGGTAAGATCTTTAGTACAGGCGCTTGAAACCTAAGGATGGGGAACGGGCTTCACGGGGAGGAATGCGATGAAACGAAGATTGGGGCAACACAGAGTCAACGTCAGTGGAAGAGTCCTGATGGGGAGATGTACCTGAATGGGGAATCATCTTCCTGAGGGACAGGCTGGGAGCCCCGTTGCTGGGGACTCATACAACCAGGACTGGATAGGGCCCAGGGGAATAGGCTGTAGGGGATGGGACCTGATGGGGCGGCTCCATGTCGTGTTCCCACCCTGGCACCCCAAATGGGACTGAGCCTGATGGAGGAGTTGTTCCATCAAGTGCCTGTCTGTACTGGGTAGACGATGTTCCCTTGTACTTCATTGACTCCCCGTCCCTCCTTTTCCCCCCAGATCCATGGCTGTGGCGTGAGGCCGGAGGGATCGCGAGCGTAAGCGTCGGGGGGCCTCTGCCTGTGAAGGATGCTGAAGAAGAGCAGCCTGGTCCTCTGGGGCGTGGTGCTGTTCGTGGCCTGGAACGCCCTGCTCCTCTTCTTCCTGTGGACCCGGCCTCCAGCCTTCGACGACCACAGCCACTTGGCCGAGGAGGTCATCCGGCTGGCCCAGGACGCGGAGCTGGAGCTGGAGCAGCAGAAGGATCTACTGCGGCAGATCCACCAGTACAGCGCCCTCTGGAGCAAGAAGAGAAAGAAGGCGGACGAGGCAGCCCGGCTCCCCCCGGCCATGGCCACATCCAGCACGAGAGTTTTGCCCGCCACCGACGCTGTCCTGCACCGGTCTCGGGCCTCCCCAGATGCAGTCCTGCCCATAGTGGTGATCGCCTGCGACCGCAGCACGGTGCGCCGGTGCCTGGACAAGCTTCTGCATTATCGGCCGTCGCGGGAGCGCTTCCCCATCATCGTGAGCCAGGACTGCGGGCACGAGGAGACGGCCCGGGTCATTGCCTCCTACGGCGATGCCATCATGCACATCAAGCAGCCGGACCTGAGCGATATCCCGGTGCCCACAGACCACCGCAAGTTCCAGGGCTACTACAAGATTGCCCGGCACTACCGCTGGGCCCTGAGCCAGGTTTTCCGCACCTTCCAGTACCAGGCAGCCATTGTAGTAGAGGACGACCTGGAAGTGGCCCCGGATTTCTTTGAGTACTTCCAGGCGGCCTTCCCACTCCTGCTGGCCGACCCCAGCCTCTGGTGCATCTCAGCCTGGAATGACAATGGCAAGGAGCAGATGGTGGAGGCTGGGCGGCCGGAGCTGCTCTACCGCACGGACTTCTTCCCCGGCCTGGGCTGGCTGCTGCTTTCGGAGCTGTGGGACGAGCTGGAGCCCAAGTGGCCCAAGGCCTTCTGGGACGACTGGATGCGGCAGCCAGAGCAGCGGCGGGGCCGCTCCTGCATTAGGCCCGAGGTTTCCCGCACCATGACCTTTGGCCGCAAGGGCGTGAGCCACGGGCAGTTCTTTGACCAGTACCTGAAGTTCATCAAGCTCAACGACCGCTTCGTGCCTTTCACCCAGATGGACCTCTCCTACCTCAAGAAGGAGGAGTACGAGCGCTTGTTCCTGCCCCAGGTCTACAGCGCCCCCGAGCTGCGGGTGGAGGAGCTGCAGGGCAACCAGCGCCGGGAGCTGGGCACCGTCCGGGTGCAGTACACCAGCCGCGACTCCTTCAAGGCCTTTGCCAAGGCCCTGGGCGTTATGGATGATCTCAAGTCGGGGGTGCCCCGTGCCGGCTACCGGGGCATCGTCAGCTTTCTCTACCGCAGCCGGCGGGTCTACCTGGCGCCCCCTTCGGACTGGACGGGCTACGACCCCAGTTGGAGTTAGCGCCTTCTGGTCCCAGACATTGACCCTTGAGCATGTTGGACCCATGAGGATCATGGAGGGGGGTGGGCGGGGTGTGTGTGTGGGGCGGGGACTCAGACCTTGTATTTTTGTTTTCTGAGTGGCATTCGAGTGCATTCCTGGGAGGAGCGGGGGTGTGTTTGTGCACTTAATACTGGGGTGTGGGGGGGTGGGATTATTGTGATGGCCCGATGGGGGGGGGGCTGGGATGGGGCATGCTGAGGCTCTCCCCATTGCCCTAATCTCCCCACCCCCCTAGTGCCTATGCCCTTCCTGACAGTGTGAACTCCCCTCTACCACGTCCCTGCTGATTTCTCCACGGTGGGTGGGTGGGATCAGAGCCGGCACTGAACTGAACCATCTAACTGGTGGCTACTTTCCAGCCAAGGTGTTGTCCCAGCCTCTGAGCTGTGCGAGGGGAACGGAGAGTGGGGTGACCACCTCAGCCTGGGGATGGACGAGTGGTGATGCCAGGACTGCTTACGACCATTGGCAGTTCCCACCTTGCCATTGGGAGGCAGAGTGGGGCTGGGTGGGAGTTACCTCTGGCCATAGCTGGGAGGGGGCAGTGGAGACTGCAGGAACTCTTTGATGGTCCTCACGGGGGCCAGCGTTAGCTGTAGGGGAGTCATGCAGGGCAGGGACTTCTCCGTCCACGATGACCTCTTTGGTGTCTTCATGGAACCATCTCTAGCGTGGCTGGAGCATCAGAACCTTCTCCCCCTTTGCTTTCAGTGGCCACCCAAGCAGCCCTCTGGTTCTAGGGGGTGTGAGCAGCTGTCTTGGCTTCTGTCCATTCAGCGATGTTTACTCTCCCCCCCACACACACATTCTTCCACCACGGCTGTCCCTTCCCTTTATCCTTCATTGCCACTTTTCTACACTGTGTGTGGAAGGTGCTTGTTACAAAGGCCAGGGTACTGCAGTCCAGCTTGTCTCTCTTTCCCTGGTGAGGGAAGGAGAGACCCGAGCAGGGGCCTCCCTCTTTTCTGGGGTTGAAGTTCGGTTCAGAGTTGGTTCATCCCTGGGTAGGATTTCCTCCCACCCTGCCCCAGTGGATGCTGGCCGGTTCCCTTGCTGCCATGGTGGCGAGGACCACTGATGCAGCAATGGGGATGAGACATGAGATGTCACCAGGGAGAAGAACCCCAGGCGTCATGGGACACAACAGAAGGGGCTCTCTGACAATGAGCCCTGCCTTATTTCTGGGGGGAGACCCCCCCCTCCAGTCTCTAAGAGGTGCTGCTGAGCTGTTCAAAAGCCAGGGGAGGGGGAGTTACTGTTCAGACCTGCCAAAACATAAACCACACCAAAGGGTAACTTCCCTCCTCCCCCGTATTGGTTTGCTCTGGTTTTGTTTTAAATCCCCTTTCTAGCTTTCCCTGCCCGAGATGTGAGGGCAGGAAGGGAGACCCAACCTCCTGTTGGTATTCAATGTCCCTGCTGAAATTGCTTGGTGCCCTGGTGCAAGTTTGCCAAAGGGTGGGTGGGGGCAGACGCTTCCCTGAACCCCAGTTGCTGTGGGTAAGGTCAGGCGGAGAGGAGTTCCCACATCAACAGCCAAGGAGATGGTTGTTCCAAGAGTGGATGAAAGGGTCTAAAAACGTCTTGTCTCCAAATCGTCCTCCCTTCCCAGCTCCCGTAAGCTCTGTTCAGAGTGCTGGTGGGTTCCGCAGAGAGGGGGGCTTCAGTGTGTGTGTAATTTCCCTCTCCTCCTTGGGTCAGGATGGGGTGAGGGGAATCTATCAGAATCTGTGGGAGAGGGAGATCCATTTGTAGGCAAGCTCTTCAATGGGATCCATCCAGATCTTCGGGGAGCTGTCTAGGTTGGGTCAGATCCCTGCTGGTCTCCTCGGCAGGACTGTGCTGCCATACAGCAAGTGGGAGTAGTGCGGGCTCGTCCTGCGGCCATTCAAGGAAGTCCAACCTTGTTCAGTTTGCTGGGGGCTGTGCCAAGCTCCCCCTATGTGACTCTGTGGGAGAGCTTGGTGCCCCGTGCCGCTGAGAGGCCTTAGACTTGGGTTGACTTCAAAGCGAGGAAGGCGCTCCAGGAAAATGAAACCCTGTGGCAGATGGAGCCTTTGATCCAACAGGGGCAGGAGTATTTTTCTTCCTTTTCCCTCACCAGTATGGCAGAAGCAAAGGCATGTGAGGTTCTGGTGGAGGAAAACAGCTCAGTTTTCCCCCGTTGGTTTGCAAGAGAGGAGTAGATATGACCAACTGTGTTGCCCTCTTGGAGAGATGACCCATTCTTGCTTAGGAAGCCGGCTGCTCCCTTCAGCCCTGGATGAAGTGGGGTCTACACTGAGGGGAGTTGGGCTTGAAACCCACCCTTTGTTAAATGAGGATGATTTAAACCAGTTTCTTTTTCACTTGTGGTTGCCTCAGCAGAGCTCCTGGGCCAGGCGGTGGAATCCCATGCTTGGGCTAGTCTGCCAATGACCAGCAGCCATGGCCTAACCTCGGCGCCCTTTGCCCTGTCTCTTTTAAATCTTGGTTAGAAGCCATTCCCACTGGAAGGGGAGGAGGAGAGGAAGGGATTTCGCGCTGAGGGGAGATGCCGTTTTTATGTCCAGACGTCATTCTGCAAAAGAAAACTTTAAGGTGCAGAAACTATTTTCCAGAATAAAATAAAAGCCAGACCTTTTTCGTCCGTGCTCTCTACTCTCCGTCCACCCGCCGTTGGCTGGTTCCTCATGCTGAATTTGCTTGGCCCTGGTTTTGAATGTCCCAAGCAATGGGCCTTCTCTGGAAGGGATTGTCCCATAGCACCCACTTCTCCTTCCTAGGACACACACTCAGCTCCAACCACCCTTGTTCCAGTGCCTTGTGGAAAGGCTGGCTCCCTCTCATGCCTCCACTGGTCCATTGAGGAGCTGTTGGCCTTCAGTGCAAACAGCTGGTGGGGGAGAAGGACAAAGATGCTCCTCTAATACAAAGGAGATGAGGGCCCTCTTGTGCAAGCTCCTGCCCTAACGGGCTTCCACCCTAGACTGCCAGTGTGTAGGAAGTTAAACAGAGGCATGGGGGGGGTGATGTGCATAGAGCTGCACACAGCAGGTCAATGGTACAACAGACCCCAACACTCTGCTCTACCCAGAGAACCAAGCCGCATCTGCCTGCTCCCACACCCTCGGATCCTTCATAAAGGGCCTGATACCCACACTGGGAGTTTGACATGGTAATGACGGGGTTGTTTCTACTGGGGATGTAATCAGGAGGCTATGGCATGCTCACAGCCTCGGTGAATTGCAGGAACAGGATTCCTTCCCAGTGGCTCTACTGCATGGAGGAGGCCGGGTTGAGAAGAAAAGAGCATGCACATGACTCCCACCGTCCTCTCGGCCTGACTGCTGCAGGTGGGGCAGGAGGGGAGGTGTAGAAAGTCCAAGGTCATGGAGACAGCCCTGTGGAGATCACGGGGGGTAAATCTCTGCAGAAGTATCTCACCACATCAGGGGTAACCATTTCAAATGGTCCCATCTCCACCATGGCGGGCCCAATCCACAGGGACTCGTCTTCACTGCAGCGTTGACGCACGCATTTCTCCTCGCTCAAGTCCCAGAGTGAGGCTTTTGACTCCAGCAGGCTGGCTTGCAAGGGGGTCATCAGCTGCTCACATGACCGCTCTGCGCTGCTCATTGGCTCACTCTGCACGCTGTCCGGCACAGGGCTGAGCTGGGCTGACTTCTACCGCTGGCAGGACCTAGCCCATGAAACCATGAGCAGGCTGGACCTCTCACCTGTCCATGGTGATTCTTACCCGTCATAGGTAGGTAGGCATCCCTGCCTCTTTCTCCATGCCACTCCCGGCCAAACATCACAAGTTGAGATCAAGGCCCGTTGTGCAAGGTGCTGCATGGACACACAGCGAGAGACAGTCCCCGCTCCCAAACCAGGTAATCCAGCCAAAGGAAGGGTGCTTATTGTCCCTCGTTTGCCAAAGAGGGATCTGGCATACAGAAAGATGGAGTGTCTTGCACAAGGGACTTATGATTCTATTCTACGATTCTATGACGTTGAACCCAGATCGTCTGAGTCCCCGTCTAGGTCCCTCCTTTCAGAATCAAGCCATTCAGAATCAGTTCATATACCATATAGCAGCCCCCAGCTATTCAGAATCAGTCCATATACCACATAGCATCCCCGAGCCATTCAGAACCAATCCACAGACCATATAGCAATCCAAGCCGTTCAGAAGCAGTCCATAAACTATATAGCAGCCCCAAGTCATTCAGAATCAGTCCATATACTACATAGCAGCCCCAAGCTATTTAGTGTCATGCCATAAAAAATATAGCAGCCCCAAAGCCATGCAGTCAGTCCATATAATGCATAGCAGCCCTCTGTCATAGAAAGTCATCCCATATGAAGCCGCAACTTCCTATTCCCTAGGTCCTGCTGCCACCTTGTGGCCATTCTCAGCCACTCATTATGGGATATTTTAAAGGCCCTCATGCTGATTTCCCGTTTGTCTTTTCTCTTCCAAAATTGGCCCACAGGGTTTTTCGAAGTGGCCTGCCGCTCCTGCTGGCTGCAGAAGAGAGCTGCTGCCTAAGGACACAGGTGGAGCGTGTTGCCGTGGGGCTACAAGACTGGTACAGGCTCTTGCTGCAGCCAAGGGGATACGAGATCAGTGCTCCTCTCCCCTGGCTGTAGCAGGGAGCATGGCAAAGCAGTCCACCTAGGTCCACAGGTACTGGGGTCCCTGATGCAGCAAGGGGGATGGGAGATCAATGAGGAAGGAGGCAGCCATCTCGCTGAACTCCTGGCTGGCTGCAGTTGGTAGGCAGCAGGAGGGGGGGGCTGCTAGCAGAGATTGGTGGCCCTTCAGGGTTGTACAAATGATATCTGTGGCCCTTTAAGCCAAAAAGGTTGGGATCCTCTGCATTAGCAGGAGTGTTTTAAGCCAGACATGAGAAGTAATTCTTCTGCTCCACGCTGTGCTGATTAGGCCGCAACTGGAGTCTTGTGTCCAATTCTGGGCACCACATTTCAGGAAAAATGTGGACGAACTGGAGAAATTCCAGAGAACAGCAACAAAAATGATTAAAGGTCTAGAAAACCTGACCAAGACTGGAAAAACTGGGTCTGTTTAATCTAGAGAAGTCTGAGGGGGTGGAAGGGTGGGGACCACGATAACAGCTTTTAAGTACAGAAAAAGTTGTCACAAGGAGAATGGTGAAAAATTATTCTTGTTGACCTCTGAGGCTAGGCCAAGAAGCAATGGGCTTAAGTTGAAACAAGGGCGGATTAAGTTGGCCATTAGGAAAAGTCTTCTAAATGGGTAGTTAAGCATTGGAACAAATTGCCTAGGGAGGTTGTGGAATCTCTGTCCTTGGAGGTTTTTAAGAACAGGTTAGACACACACCTGTGTTGGGAATGGCTTAGGTAATACTTGGTCCTGTCTTGAATGCAGGGAACTGGACTAGATGACCTACTGAAGTCCCTTCCGGTCCTACATTTCTGTGATTCTATGATTAGGAAGAGAGAGAGTCAAAACCATCATTGGAAAGAGTAAGTCCTCGCTGAGTAGCTGTAGGATATGGGAGTGTCCAATGGGGGTGTGTGCTAGATAAAGAGCTATGGGGCTGATTGGGACCCAGCCCTAGACTGGTTGAAGAGGGTCCTGAATGGCAACAGGGGCAGTGTTTCTCTCAGACCTGATCTACGCTATAGCTCTGTACCAGGATAATGACGTCATTCAGCAGTGTGAAAAATCCACACACTTGAGTGATGTCGTTACCCTGACCCTAACCCCCCCATGTAGACAGCAAAAGCGGGAAAGTTTCTCCCATCGACAAAGCCACCGCCTCTTGCGGAGATGGGTTAACTACACACACAGGAGAGCTCTCTCCCCTGGGCTTGGCGTGTTCTCCATTAAAACGCCACAGTGACACAGATGCATCATTGCTGCATTTTACGTGGCAATGTGCCCTAGGACAGCGGTTCGCAACCAGAGGCAGACGTTCCCTTGGGGGTACGCAGCGCTCTTCCAGGGGAGGACCTCAACTCAAACTAGCTCATTGCCTCGTTTCGCCACAGGCCATGTAAAAAAGCATTAGCGACGTCAGGCCAGAGGAAAACTTCATACAATGACTCGTTCAAACGGTGCTGTATGCCATGCACGGAAACGGGGCTCCCATTTTTATAGGCCAATCAACTGATTTGGTAATGATATGGTAAAAATGCTACCGGGAGCAATTTTCCAGCAAACGGGCGCTGTGACACTCGTATTTTTATGTCAGATTTTTGTAAGCAAGTCGTTTTGGAGTGGAGTGAAAGCTGGGGGTCCGCGAAACAACGCCTGAAAGGGGGGACAGTGGTCTGGGAAGGCCGAGAACCCCTGGCAGCCAGCCTCTGGTTTATTCTTTCCCAGCCACCAGAGGGCTCTGGTTGTTGCAAAGGGAAGGGGACGGCTTTATTCTGCGGCTCTCCCTTTAGCACTGCAGGTATTAAGCTTCCTGGGTCAGACCTATGTGCCTGGTTGCCTCCTCCATTGTGCTCGCTCAGCCTGCGCCGAGCTGCAGTGCCGGGGCAAGACCTTTCATCAAAGCCAGCCCTGCGCCCAGCCCAGGTGGGGAATTTCTGCGGTGGCTGGAACCAGCCCCCGGGAGCAGTTCTGCTGACATCAGCTCCTGAGCTTGCAGGTGATGGAGAGAGACCTGGGGGAAAGGGCTGGGGATAGGAAAGGGGGGGGCCCTGCTCACCCCATCTCTGCTTCCGAGTGTCGGCCGGTCCCCGATGAATAGGAAGGGTCCTGACCTCTCCCATCCCTGACCCATCCAGCTATAGGAAAGTGCTGGCTGGGGGGGTGCCCTTGGGGACCATGTCCCCTTTGATCCTGCTCTGTTTCTAGCAGTGGGCTCACAGACTCTGTTACTGCGGGTGGTTTCAAAGCGTCTGGGTGGGTTTAGTCTGGGTGGGAAGGAGGGGTTGGTGCTGGGACCCTGAATTTTCCCCAGAGTCTAGTCAGATTTTTTTTTTCTCAAGATCCCGATTTCTTGGTCAAGGTGTAGACAAGGTCTGGCCACCTGGGGAAAGGTTTTTCACAATAGCAAGACTCATAAGTGGCTACAAAGGTGTCACGCTCTGTTCAAAAAGCATCTGGCGGCCTGGGTTTGGCCCATGGGCCACCTGTTGGCTACCCTTGGTCTCTGAAATCTCCCTAGCTTTTATTTGCCAGAAGCTGGGAATGGGTGACAGAGAATGGGTCACCTGAGGATGACCTGTTCTGTCCGTTCCCTCTGAAGCACCTGGCATTGGCCACTGATGGAAGACGGGCTGTTGGGCCATTGGTCTGAACCAATGTGGAAAGCATCTGTCTGCAGGGGAACAGTTGGGTTGGGGGTGGGACTGGGGTGTGAAATGGACCCAAGCCCCTTCTAAAAGTCGTCTTGTTCGCCCGAGACAGGCTGCAGAATAATCTCCCCCTTTCGCTCCAGATTCACACTCTCCAAGGGGACAGAGAAGGGAGATGGCGAAGGTGGAGCTGGCTCAGGTAGGGGATTTTCAGGGAGCTGCTGGGGGGGTTTGTACTAGAGGGGAAAGGGCAGGAATGACACGGGCTAGGGGAAGAAGGGGGACAGGCGGGGACAAACCGGCTGTGACGTGTTCAGTCTGGGCCCTGGTTTTTGGAAGAGCCCCACCGAGAAGGGGTGGGAATTCCCCCCAGGTCTGGAACCGAAAACGAGCCCCTTGGGCTGGGAAAATGAACCAGACACCCAGGGCTGGAGCCTGGACCAATTAGCCCAGAGGCTGCTCCGGGATACAAAGGGGGCACCCAGCAGGGAGGCCCAGGGGAGAGGCCCTGTCCCCTCACACCCAGCTGCTGGGAATGGGGAGGGACCCTGCGGGCCACCCTCCCAAATCAGCCTCTGGCTAGTAGGTGTGTGGTGAATGGGAATTGCCCCTGCCTTCCTCCATCGGCTGGGAGGGACAGGGAGCTCTCTCTTTCTCCCCATCCTGCATCTTCCTGGCTACCCGGAGCAGGGTGGGGGCGGGATTCTGCTATTCTGACCCCCCCCATATCCATTTTATCAGTCCAGCTCCCCTGTGAACAGTGGGATTGTGGCTGGGGCAGAATCGCTGAGCGGGGGACTCCTGTTGTTTCAGGAGCCGGTGACCTTCGAGGAGGTGACGGTGTATTTCACCCAGGGGCAGGGGGCTCTGCTGGACCCTGGACAGCGAGCCCTCTATCGAGACCATGTGCAGAAGAATGATGAGATGGTGACCTCGCTGGGTAAGGGAGTCTCGTCCCCTTGGTTGTTAGAAGCTGGGCCGAGGGGATCTGTGATGGGACCAGTTCACTTTCTTCTCAGATTCTTCCCTGGACAGTTACATTTCAGGGGATTGGGTCCCATAATCCCAGATTCACTGAGAGGGACGTTCATCTCCACACCCCTTCCCCTGGGATAGAGGAGGCAGAAACACAGAGGTCCTGCTAGTTTGGTCCTGTCCCAACAGTTTTCAAGGGGGTGGAAGCCAAGCATCTGGATTAATTCTCACTCACACACAGAATCCTGGTTCCCCTTCCTTCCTGGGACTAGCTCCACCCGTGGAGAGGGCTCTGGGATCTGCAGGTTTAGAAATAAGTCAGGGCTTAGCACCAGAGCTGTGTGCACAACAGCACATTCCCCACTGCTCGCAGATCCTGGAAACTGCTACTACCGGTGCAACGCGACCCCCGTCAGCCATCTGCTTTTCCCCAGGGGTTCAGTGACCATATTCCCATCCCTTCAGATTCCACATTCCCCCCAGTACGTCAGAAGGCCGGGTTAAAATCAAAGACTGTTCTTTGTAACAAAGGCTCTGTCCCTGGAGGACACCCCCTAATCTTGTCTGATTTCACTCCTGGAGCAGGATTTCCCATTCCCAAAGCTGACCCGATCATCCAGCTGGAACCAGGGGGAGAGCAGAGGGTCCCAGATCTCCAGCTTTCCCAGGACAGCGAGAGGACAGGTGAGGAATCCATGAAACTGACACAGACACCATCTGGGGAATGACGGCAAAGTGGGGACTCCCGCAGATGTGCAGCCAGCGATTTCCCACAGTCCTGCCTCATCTCACCCAGGTCTGGTTTGTAGCCAGCAGGTGTCACAGCCTCCCGGTGGATGTCACTCATCACTTCCCACCCCTCCTGACTGACAACTGGCAGGAACCCTTTCCTTGCCTCAACTTTCTCAGCGGAGCCCCAGCCCATAAATTCAGGGGATTGACCGACTCTCTTAGAATCCGTAAGCTCTTGGGTGCCAAAAATTCAGCCACGGCTAATCTTTTGTCATGTTTATGAATCAGAATCGCCAGGTTGCTTTCCTAGCTTGGGTGATCGGCTGGGGCAGTGGTTCCCAACCTTTCGGAGTGAAAGCCCCACTAGTCTATATTAGGTATAAAACGGGCCACCCCTGCCCCACCCCCGCCCTGCCCCCTCACTGGCCATAAACACATATAATCCCTGTAAACACGTAGACTGATCATAATAATACTAGATGACATAAATAATGATCAATGACTCTTACGTGAGTAACAGCTCAACCTCCCCTGTGCAGCCGCCACCGCACGCCCCGTGTGGCCCCACCTCTTCCCATCCCTCGTGGACTGAGGGAAATGGAGGCAGGCTCTGGCAAGTTGGCCAGGGGTTGGTGCGGGGTTGTGGGGAGGGCTGCTCCTCTGCTCCAGCTGGGGTGGAGCTAAGGACGGAGGGGGGTTGCACCCGGTGCAGAGGTCGGGGGGCTAAATGACCTCAATATTGCTGAAGCCTCACCCCCCAAGGGGGTTGGGAGCCATTGGGCTGGAGAATAGGTAGAGAGGCAGTCAATTCTTGGAAGAGCTCCACATGCAGGGAGCACCTTGTGAACCTAGAGGGGTTGAAAAAAAGAAAACGTTCTGCTTGGACGATAAAGCAGAATAAACCAGTTGTAATGGCTCATGGGGCACCATGAGGGACCCACTTCAGAGACGTTAAAATGACAGATGGATTAGTGCATTTTGCCTGTCTCAATTTCCCCAACAGTTATGGTGTTGTGTTTCCCCTCTCGTTCCTTTCACCCGGCACAGGGAACGACTCACGCTTGGATTCTCTCTGTGTCCCAGCGGCTGACACGATGGTGAGCGAGAACCAGGAGGACAATCCACAGCAGGAAGGTCCTCGGCAAGTGGAAATGCGTGGAATGTTCTCGGCGACGTCTGGACGGGATTTTTCCCGGAGTCACATGTGGGGAAAGGAGGCTGGAAACCAGTGCCGGTCAGAAAGGCAGCTGGGAAACCAGCCAGGGGAGAAAGTGGCTAAATCCATTCATCACGTGGCAGGATGCAACGATCTCAAAGAAACCACAGCCCCGCAGAGAATTCGCACCCGAGAGACAGACAACACGTGCGCCCAGTGCGGGAAAAGCTTTCATTGGCAGTCATATCTCATTAGACATCAGAAAAGCCACACAGGCGAGAAATCCTTTAAATGCCTCGACTGTGGGAAAAGCTTCAGTCAGAGCTCCCTTCTTATTAGACATCAGAGAACGCACACGGGAGAAAGACCCTATAAATGTCTCGAATGCGGGAAAAGTTTTAGCGACAACTCCCACCTTGTTGCCCATCACAGAATCCACACAGGCGAGAGGCCCTACAAATGCCTCGAGTGTGGGAAAAGTTTCATTCAGAGCTCTGTCCTCGTTGCCCATCAGCGAATCCACACGGGAGAGAGGCCTTATAAATGCTCCGACTGCGGGGAAAGTTTCAGTCGGACCTCGGAGCTCATTGTGCACCACAGAATCCACACAGGCGAGGAACCATATAAGTGCCTGGACTGTGGGAAGACTTTCAATCGCAACTCCAACTTCGTCGTGCACCAGAGACTGCACACGGGGGAGAGACCCTGTAAATGCCTGCACTGTGGGAAAAGTTTCCGGCAGAGCTCAAACCTGATTGCACATCAGAGAATCCACACGGGGGAGAAGCCATATAACTGCCTAGAATGTGGGAAAAGTTTCATTCAGAGCTCCCAGCTTATTACCCACCAGAGACTGCACAGGGGAGAGAAGCCCTACAAATGCTCGGACTGTGGGAAAGGTTTCAACCTGAGTTCCAGCCTCATTAGACATCAGGGAATCCACATGGGTGAAAAACCCTATTACTGCCTTCACTGTGGGAAAAGCTTCAGCCAGAGTTCCCAACTCATCGTCCATCAGAGAATCCACACCGAAGGCAAACCTTGAAGGTAGAAGAAGCGTCAGTTGAGGTCAGCAAAGCACCCTGGGAAGAGATGTCTTCACCTCTCTTAAATGTTGTTACTGTGTGATATGAAAGGATTATCTCTATTTAGTTGGCTCGGCCTCTGCGCGGTGGGAGTTGCATTTGTCTATGCCAGTGAATTTTTATATCATCGGGTTACTATTGTATATGCTTGTTTACTCCAAATATATAATGGTAGGTTACTATCGTACATATGAAAGGAGCTTTCCCTCTGCTGATAAAGTAAGAATGTTTCTATCTGCTGCTGAAGCCCTAAAAAGATAAGGAAGTAACATGTGGGGTCTGGGACGGGAGCCCTGGCCAGGTTCCCATCACAGCCCCTTGCATGAGAACCAGATAGTCATCAGGGGCTCCGCACACAGTCACCTATACTTGTTTGTTCCACTCTATAAAAGCTGGACCCACTTGTAGCGAATTTGGAGACCTCACCTACGGGTGGACGCACCACGTAGGACTTCCCAATTGCTGGGACAAGCTCTCCAAATCCTCGCTGCAACCGGGGCTCCCCAGCAACTGCGAATCTGGAAGATGGTAATGTATTATTAGGGCAGTTGGTGATGTATCTCTCTTAATCATTATAGGTAGTCTTATGTAATAATGACCAGGTGCATTGCTTTACCGTTTCTTTTCCTTTCTATTGTTTAATATTATAGTATAATAAGTTTATTCTGTTATGTATATATATCATTTCATTTTCTGTAATATCTAGAAAGAGGTAGTAAAGCAGCCTTGTTCTTCCTACTGGTGTCTGTGTTCTTTCTGCCAACCCCGTCAATTAGCAGAACACTGGGAAAAGCTGCAAGTGTAGTTAATGTCATCTTGGACATCAGATACTCCACTCAGGAGAGAAATTTGGACACCATGGGAGAAGGGATGGGGTCAGAGACATGCTGCTCCTTTTCATTACCTCTCTGCTCCTTTCCTCTGCCCTGCCCATTCCACATTCACAGATCAGCAGTGGTTTCCATAGCATCCTACCGTAGGAGGCCTAAAAACACCTAACGGCCTAGGAATCTTACCTCAAAGCCAACACTGCTGACGTGTGAGGGTTTTACTCCACTCGGAATTAAGTATAGCTAGCGCCTTTCTCCTGAGCCGGACCGAACCTCTAACACATTTACTCATTTACACTGGCCCTGAGCCCAGCTCATCTGCAACGAACAGTCCCCACTGTTAGCAGAGTGATCGTTAGAGTGGCTCAAGTCCCCCGTCATTCGTGGTTAGTCTCATAGGGCCGTGCTGAAGAAACTGCTGGCTTTGTTTGTTTCTCGTCCAGCATCAGGAAACAGGAGATTCTAAAAGAGTTGGGGCAGGGAGAGAAAAATGTGGTGGTGAAGCCTCTGTGTGACTTGAGGGCAACAGGATGCATGGCAGGGATTCCCCTCTGTCCTGGTGATCTCTCGTGACAGCAGCGTCTCTCCAAAGCGTGGAGAGTTTACCACCCTCTTCTACCCTTGTGTCTCTCAGAGTGTCACAAATAACTCCCCCATGCTCTTTGGTAGGCTTTGAGCCTATCTCAGTGGGCTGGAGATGAAATTGTCTCAGTTCCTGGAGAGGGAATTCCCATGTACCACCTCTGGGGTGCGGCAGCAGTTTGACAGCTGCACAGATCCTGCACAGGATCATCTGCCTATCACTGAAATGCAGCCACCTCTGGGGAAGGGCAGCTGGGGAACAGCCACGCAGCAACGTTGCACAGGGATCCCTCACTGGCCCCTGACGTGCAGCCACCCCTGGTGTGGGGCACAGCCCCTATTGACAGCGGCAGCGCGGAAGCACTAAACTATGTCCCAGCGGTGTTGAGAACCTGCAACTCCTTTCACAGGGGCCACTAAACCCTCACACAACAGCAGCGCCGCTGGTTGTCACGGGGAACATTGCAGCTGGCGCCCTCTGCGGGAGAAAAACGGGCATTGCAGCGCCAGCTGGTTTTCAGTGGCAAAATTGCAGCTGGCGCCCTCTGCGGGAGAA
>ML675654.1:856416-869029 GCA_007922155.1 Mesoclemmys tuberculata
GGGAAAGGAGAGAGGGAGTGTTTTGTTCGGGGGGGATGTTTTTCATTATATAATGTAACCCCAGAACTGCTGCTGGGGCCATCTTTGCTCCATCCCAGACATCTGTTCTGAAAGGAGGCCGGATCTTGTACTAGTGAGAGCCCAGAGTGTGGTCCCCTGAGAAACTGTGTCCTCCTAATGCACCTGTGCAAGACAGACTTAATAACGTGCTTTCAACGCAGTTTTGTGCCTTATATTGACATCAGTCTGCTCAAAAATTGTTTCTCTTCTATATAAATAGGGTTGGGAAGATTAGATTTTGGGGGGTAAATGTCAGTTTTACCCTACACATAGAAATGGATGAAAAAATATTTTCCACGGCTAATAATCAAAATGTACAGATTGGCAAAGTATGAAAAATGCTGCTCGAAAACTTCGAGTGTGATTTAAGGGTATTTGCTTGGTATGCTTTCACATAGGATGCTGACATCTTGTGTTTTAATGGTTATAAATCAGTATTTACAATCATGAAATAATTATTGTCTGACCCACCCCATAATTTCCTACAACTGTGAAAATTTAAATCAATACAAATCAAAACGAAAACCTTGGAAATAAACATTGATATTATGTTAAGCCTCCATATAAATATACTAATAAAATCACCAGGAATGTAACTCCTTTTCTTTCCATTAATAAAATATGGCTCCATAACCTCTTACCTTTTTTCCTTTTTTTTTTCACTTGCCAGATTTTGATATAAAATCTATTCAAGTTTTGTTCAGTTTCTCTATTGATAGATTAGCATATTATCTGCAAAACTATTGCTATTTTTTCTCTAAATACCCACTATTAAGAACATAAAAATACCTTCTCCTTTCTAATTAATTGACATGTGAATCTTTTTCTAATTTTCTCTCTCTCAGTTGTCAAATAATAATATAAAAGCCTCTCAAAATTCATTGATATTTCAACTGCAATTGTTGGATTATATTGGATTTCCTCAGGTCTGGAGGAGAAATATAGCCCTGAGTCACACATATGATAACAAAAGGAAAAAATCAGGAACTCTAAAAGCCTCTTGAATCTAGCAGAGAAAGACATAAGGAGAACCAACAGCTGGAAGATAAAGCCAGAGAAATTCAAATGGAAAATTAGGGTGATTAACCACTGGAAAAAACTACCGAGGGAAGCAGTGGATTTTCCATCTTTTGGATTCAACAGGAGATGCCTTTCAGGTAGACGTGTTTTAATCCAACACAAATTACTGGGCTCAGTGCAGGAGTAACTGGACAAATTTCTCTGGCTTGTTTTGTACAGGAAGTCAGACTAGGCTTTCTTAATTCAGTGGTCTTTTCCCCTTCTGGCCTTAAAAATCTGTGACACCAAATGGAGATTGGAGGATTATGAAGGGGGCACCCCCCAGGGATGTCCAGGGGAGAGGCCCCATCCCCACTCATCCAGCTGCTAGGAATGGGGAGGTGTTAGGATTCCTGTCCCTGGACTCTGCTGAGGGGCTCCACCTCCCATATCAGCATCTGGCTAGTAGGTGTTTGATGAATGGGAAAGTCCCTGCCCCTCCTGCTGGGAAAGGCAAGGAGATCTCTCTTTCTCCCCTCCCTAAGCCTCCTGGCTGCTTGAGCAGGGTAGGGGCGGGATTCTGCTATTTTGTCCCTCCCAGAGTTTCCATTTTATCAGCCCAGCTCCCCTGTGATAGGGTTATTGTGGCTGGGGCAGTAGGTGCTGAGCGGGGGACTCTTGTTGTTTCAGGTGCCAGTGACCTTTGAGGAGGTGGCTGTGTATTTCACCCAGAGGTAGGGGCTCTGCTGGACCCCAGGCAGTGAGCCCATTACAGGGACGTCATGCTGGAGAACTAGGAGACAGTGGCCTTGCTGGGTAAGGGATTCCTGTGCCCTCGGTTAGTGGAAGCCGGGGAGTCTGAGAGGTGGCCGATTTGGCTCCTGCTCAGGTTCTCCGCTAGTCACTTAGGATTCGCCTGCACATCATCTGAGAGGTGTGGTTCCCAGCTCAGGTAGGTGGACATGTGCCAGTTCTGCTAGAGCTGGCCCCTAAAAATACTGCTACAGAGAGAAGCGTGGGCTAGCCACCTGCATACGTGCCCTGGGGTATGGTTGGGTTGTAATCAAGTGGCTTATCCGAGCCACAGCCCTTGCTGCCATGGCTACACTGCTATTTATAGATGCTAGTGTTTGTTGGTGCACCAAACTGGGAATGTCACGGCCCAGTGGCTGTGTGGACATAGCCTTTGATTTCAGGAGAAGGACCCCAGAGTCCCCACCACCCGTTTAAGACAGACTTTGATCTCCACTCCCCCAACCGTGGGACAGGGGAGTCAGAAACACGATGGAGATGATAATTCTGCTTCCTTTCAGGTGGCAGAAGCATTGAATTGTCCTGTCTGTATTGACTCATGTCTGTTCCCCTCCCTTCCAGGGACTAGCTCCATCCATAGGGCAGATGTCACCCACCCATGCTGATTAGATTGCGCAGGAGCTCTGGCCCTCCAACTTTATGTCCCCCAGGGTGTTTGGAAGGGATGTGGAAGCAGAATCCAATTTTTGTGAGTCCCTGGGGCTCGGTGATTGTCTGTTACAACTAAATTATTTATTCCCAGCATGGAGGCTGCCTTATCTTTTTAATTAATTTTTTAAACCTCTCGTTCTGGCTTCACCCTGTGGTGTCGTGGTTGTGCCTGGTGCAATACGTCGAGAACCTCAAGTGAGAATTTTCCTGTCTGGCAGATGAGGAGGAAAATCACAGTTGTGATGGATCATGGACCACCAGGGATCCTTTTTAGAGAAGGGAAAATTACAGATGCGTTAATAAATTTTCCCTTTCTCAATCTGCCTAGCAGTCCTTGTGTTGTTTTCCTCTCTTTGCTGTTTCCCTTTTGTTCCTTTCTCCCTGGCACAGAGGATCTCCCCTGTCTGGATTCTCTCTCTCTTTATTCCAGAAGGTGCTGGGATGGTGAATGAGGATGAGGCAGAGAATCCACAGCAGGATGGTTCTGAGGACGTGGATCTGCATGGAATGGTACTGGGAAGAGCTGAGGGGAATTTTTACCAGATTCACAACCAAGGAAATGCCTGTGGAAATCAGCGCAGGCCAGAGAGGCCCCTGGGATACCACCTAGCAAAGAAAACTTGTCAACCCAGAAATCATGGTGGAGATTGCAAGGACCTCAAGGAAGTCACAGAAGAGAGAAAAAACACATGCACCGAGTGTGGGAAAAGCTTCATTCGGAGGTCACACCTTATTTCACATCAGCGGATTCACACTGGAGAGAAACCCTATAAATGCCTTGTCTGTGGAAAAGGTTTCAATCAGACCGCAAACCTTATTTCACATCAGCGGATCCACACTGGAGAGAGACCCTATAAATGCCTTGACTGTGGGAAAGGTTTCAACCAGGGTTCACATCTTATTAGGCATGAGAGAACCCACACGGGTGAGCAACCCTATAAATGCCAGGACTGTGGGAAAGGTTTCATTCAGAGCTCACATCTGATTAGGCATGAGAGAACCCACACAGGTGAGAAACCCTATAAATGCCTGGACTGTGAGAAAAGCTTTGTTCTGAGCTCAGATCTTATTTCACATCAGAGTACCCACACGGGAGAAAAACCCTATAAATGCCTGGACTGTGGGGAAAGTTTTGATTGGAACATGCAACTTGTTAGACATCAGATGCACCACACGGGGGAGAGACCCTACAAATGCTTGGATTGTGGGAAAGCCTTTAGTGACAGCTCAGCCCTTATTATTCATCAGAGATTCCACACAGGAGAGAAACCCTATAAATGCCTCGAATGTGGGAGAAGATTCAATCGGAGTGCACACCTTACTAGACACAAGAGAACCCACACGGGAGATAAACCCTATAAATGCCCGGATTGCGGAAAAAGTTTCAATCAGAGCACCTACCTTATTTCACATCAGAGGACACATACAGGAGAGAAACCCTATAAATGCCTTGAGTGTGGGAAAAAATTCAGCTGGAGCTCAAATCTGATTTCACATCAAAGAACTCACACAGGAGAGAGACCTTATAAATGCCTGGACTGTGGGAAAAGGTTTATTGACAACTCTGCCCGTATTAAACATCACAAAATCCACACAGGAGAGAGACCCTATAAATGCCTCGATTGTGGGAAAAGTTTCAGTCGGCGATCAACCCATATTCGACATCAGAGAATCCACACAGGAGAGAAACTCTGAATGTAGGAGAAGCTTGAATTAGGGTCAGCTTGTATCAGGCATCAGTAAATCCATACAGGGAACAGACCTGTTAAATGTCGTTAACATGGAAAATGCTTCAAGTGGAATTGACATTAGAGACTTCACACAGGAGAGAGATTGTTATCAAGTCCATCACTAGGGCTGGCCATATTTTCTTAGAAAAGACATCCAGTTCCCCAGCACGTATCTTTGATTTCTTGAATGCTGGGTCAGATTCCTGAGAGCTGCAGATAAAAATATTGCATATGTAAAAGAGGAATTTTAATGAATCCCAAACTGTGTGTGATCGTTCTTGGCTTAAATCCTAGTTTCCATCAGATGGGAATTTAGGTTTTCTCCTTTCATTAGGATGATGTTAAAATAACACGACCTTATAAGAAGGCTTTGAAATGAGACAGGTATAGACAATTCAGAGAACAGTGGTAAATCTGTTCTGATTTTGAATCATCTGGAGTCAGCTCTAGGATGTCACTATATATGAATCTGAAAGTGTCTTATAGCCCACACTGTTGTGGGTTGTTCTTCCTTTGATGAAGGCCTGTAGATCACATAATAGGATATTCATTTTGTTTTACAGGATGTAGTTCAGATTCATTGCGAACTTCACAAGACAAATCACCATTGGCTATAATCCTTTCTTATTTTATTTGTACCGTTTCCTGACACTTTGCCATGAGATTTTATTGTTGTTTGAACAGTGATTATTATAAATCACCATCAGCACAAACACGCATGAGGCCAGTGTGGGAGTTGCAGGACTGAAACTGAGAAGTAAGTTCCTACCTGAGCCCTGCAGTGATGTGAGATTCTGGGTAGGGGGAGAGATTTTAGCTTTTCTTTCTTTCTTTGAAATAATAAAGTAGAGTTTAGTTTCTCAAACTCCCAGAGTCCTTTGTCTTGAATAATGACTAAAAATGGCCATTAAGGGATTCGGAGGCTGTCTGGAAATCATCTTTGAGACTTTTTTCTCCTCACCCTGCGCACCGTGGATCGCACATCCCAGAGCTCCCAACTCTACCAGCTCACCGTGGCTAATAGCCATGGATGGACCTATCCTCCATGCACTTACCTCATTCTTTTTTTAACCCAGTTATAGTTTTGGCCTTCACAACATCCTCTGGCAGTGAGACCGATAAAGGAAAAAACAATGCCGTGATTCATGGGATGACGCCCACCAACCGGTGTTTTAACTCTGTAGCACGCTTTTCCCAATGAGAACACTAGCTTTCTTTCTCTGTTTCCAAAGTTACAACGATGCCATCTCAACGGGTGCAAATTGTGACGGGCGTGCCCCCAACGATGACAATTTGCTACGCCATGGACCAAGAGACAAGGAAAGGTGAGAGGTAGCAAAATTGTTAGGCATACCTCCATCCATCACAATTAGCTGCCCCAGGACCAGAGGGTGGGGAAAGGTAGGAGTAGCAAATTGTGACAGGTGAACCCTCTCATCCATCACGTTTTGCTGCGGTTGGATCAGAGGGTGCGGGAACACGGAGGGGTAGCACATTGCCACAGAGCAGCAGAAAAGAACACCCAATAGACGTCCGTAACTGCTACCGGTAGTAAAGTGAGGCTGTCCTCCATCTGAGCAGAGCCCTCTGGAGACAACACCCTTCCCACACACACACTTCTCTCCACCCCCTCAAACAGGACCAGGAGGGACAGGGCCAGAAATTCCTCCTCTCTGCCCTTTAACTATAAAAACCTGCAGCGTGAATCCTACCCATAGCCAGTGTCACAGAGAACCATGTCCCCTGCAGTTCAAGGCTCCGGGCAGGCTCTCTGGGCCCAGAACCCCATTGCCCCCATGTCCCCTTTAATGTTGGTGACCCTCTGGAACAATCTTGGGTCCTCACAGAAATCCTGCTTGTCCCCCCTACTGGGGATCGTGCAGTCTCCTCCTTTCCATCTCCCACGGAGAGGCTTCTAGGTAAGGATAGTTCTAATGGTCTAGGCATGACACGGTCCTGCCTGGAGTGCAGGGGACACTGCAGTAGATCCCCTCTTGGGGTCCCTTCCAGCCCCACATGTCTAGGATTCCATGAAGTCCCCTAACTGCTGGGCGAGGCTGCCCCGGAGGCTGGCCGGCTGCTGGGCAATGGGGCTATCTTTAGGACCTAGAAGTGAGCTGGACTGGGAACGGATGTGAACTGCACTCTCTGCAGTACTGCTTTTGAATTCCAGGTTCCCTTTATTTTCTTTTTGCAAGATCCCCGGGCCCAACAGCTGCTGCTGGGGCCCCGGAGCCCGGGGAACAGGCCACAGGGCAGCCGCTGGACAGAGTCTTTCACCTTCTCTTTGCTAAGGTGGCTCTGGTTTCAGGTGAACGGTGCTCAGTGGGAGCTACCGGCACCTGTGCAAACACGGAACCCGCTGCATAGAAAAAAAACCTGACCCTTGGGACCTTTTACAGCCCCTTCCCCCTCAGGCCGAGGACGCAGCCAGCACCATGTTTTAATGTGCCCCTCATTCAGCGCACGGACCGCACGCATCGCCCACCTCACGGCTGACGCCTCATGGCAAGACGTCCACTGTGCCCTGCTGCTGACACAACTGCACAACACAGCTGTGAAAGGGGGATACTGAGATACATGCACCTCTTCCCTTTGATCACACACATGGAGGAGTAGGCAGAGAGGCGCAAATGTGCACGCGCACACGCGCACACACACAGAGGGGCAGCAGCCCCCAGATCTCCTCAGATCAGCTCTTCCAGGCTGCTCCAGCAAATCCTTCCATCATTCACAACAGCGGCACGCACCAATAAATGCAGCTAGGGCACGTGCAGGTAATGCCTGGTGTCCATTACTGGATCCTGGCGGGGCGGAGGGCAGAGTTACGGTTGCTTTGGGATGTATCGTAATTCTGCATGGCCAGGTTTTCAGACATGTAAGTTTAAATGATCTTAACTTTTTATTTTCTGCTTGGCCGAGCTTTGCGTTGTGCTGAACTCGACATCTGGGACTAGCACCAGGCTCCCAACATGCCTGTTCTCAGCTTCTCCCCCAGACTGTCAGGCTTTTCCCAGATGCCCGATCACATGTGGGGCAGAGAGGGGGCTCAGCCATGCACTGGGGGGCAAGGACACGCAGATCTCAGCCCACACATGGGAGGGGAGAATCTGGGGCTGAGAGATACCCCTCTCTCTTAATCACTCCCACTCACCTGCCAGCAGCCACCAGGTCACCCATCCCAGTGGCTCACCCCTCTCCTCCAGCTTCCCCCAATCCCATCCTCCTGTTCTGAGCTCTCCCCCAACCCCCTCTTCTACCACCCATCCCCATTTCCCCCTTCCCTTTCTGCAGCCCCAAACCCCTCCCCCATTTCCCCCATGTCTTTGCCCCCTAATTCCCTCTCCTTGCCCAAAAAGCATGTCTAATTTATTATCCCCTTTAAACGTCATAGAGTTAAAGCAGCAACTGTCTCCACTGGCTGGAGATGGGACATTCCCTGGGCGGCTTCTGAGTTACTACAGTGAATTCTTTCCCAGGTGGCTGGCTGGTGGGTCTTGCCCACCTGCTCAGGGCTAACAGGTTCCCAGATTTGGGGGTCAGGAAGGAATGTTCCCCCGGGTCAGATTGGCAGACACCTGGTGTTTTTTCACCTTCCTCTGCAACGTGGGGGCACAGAGGCCTCCCAGGTTTAAACTAGTGTAAATGGTGGTGCTCTGTCACTTGGCGTCTTTAAATCATGATTTGAGGACATCAGCAGCTCAGCCAGAGATTACGGGGTGTATTGCAGGAGTGGGTGGGAGAGGGTCTGTGGCCTGCGTTGTGCAGAAGGTCAGACTAGATGACCATGACGGTCCCTTCTGGCCTTATAGGCGATGAGTCTATAGAAATGGCAGGCTGGAAGGGATCTTTAGTGGTCACCAAGTCCAGCTCTCTTCGCTGAGGAAGAGCCAGGTAAACCAAACCATCCTCAACAGGTGTTTAGCCAACCTGATATTTAAAACTTCAGACGATGGGATTCCACAACCCCCTTTGGAAGCCTGTTCCAGAGCCAAACTTACTGTTGTAATTAGAACATGTTCCCTAATATCTAACTGTGGCGCTGGCAGATGGGTTCCAACTCATGCCAAACTCCCTGTGTCCCCACTGAGACTGACCAATACATGGCTGTAATCAGTCTGACTTATCTGTATGTTAGTAATGTTAAAATAGATGTTTATGAGAGTGTGTTTAGCTTGTATAAGATGCTGCAGGACTTCATCTTACGTATAACACCTGTGCCCTGTGTTCTAAGGGGATATTAAATGTCTGCACTGCAATCGTCTGGAATTGTGTAAGGCAGCAAACAGGAAAGACACTTTAGCTAATGGCTTCCTAGAGAAGGAATGTCTATTTTTCTGTCACCAGTCAGATTGCCAGACATCAACTCGTTTAAAGCACTGGTCTCATGAAGGCACATTGGAGATCATGGTAGAACAAAAGACTGTGTCAACTGCTCTTCCTCCCACTCTACTCCCACCAGGAATTGGGGATATGCAAGGAAATTTCACCTGTCGGGGGGGCTGCAGTTGCAAAGAGGAACTCAAAATCTCCCATGCTGCAGATTAAGCCCATTTCTTCTTCTACTTTCAGTGGACATTGAGAGCAGCTGATCCCTGTCCCTAATATATTGGAAGACTGTTATCAGGTTCCCCCTCCGTCTTCTTTTCGCAAGATTAAACATGCCCAGTTTTTTTATCCTTTCCTCACAGGTCAGGTTTTCTAAACCTTTCATTTTTGTTGTTCTTCACTGGACTATCTCCAATATAGGTACATCTTTCCTAAAGATTTTCAGTCCCTTCTGAATTTCTGCTTTACTTGGGTTACGTTTCCTAAAAATAAAAACACCCCACCCCCACCCAAAAAAACCCAAACACCTCTTTGACTGAGGCAGATTTTAGCAACACACTTTTATTTCTCCCAAGGGCCAGACTCAAACTTCCAGGACCTGGCTGTTGCTCAGGTTGAGTGACTGTAACCTGTCACCTTGAACTCACTGAGATCTTATCATTTCTAACTAGCAAGCCCTTTTGACCCTTTGTTTTCACATATGCCAGTGTAAACCATTTGGCAAATGAGCATTGGGCGTGAACCTACTGAGAGAGCTAAACTCTGGTGAGCACAGGTTTTCTGTTTTGCTCCTCCCAAAGGTTAACATACACTAATTAGGGAAGGGTCAGACAACTGAGACCATTGCAATCAGGATCAGAGAGACATGCTTTGATCCCTAGGCTGGCAAAAAACAAAAAAGTTGGTAGAATCCCTCTACCTAAAGAAAAGCAGTTTATTTGAGGGGCATTGTAGCTCCAGAATCCATAGCTCAAATAAACCAAAATGTTTGTCACTGATCCAAAATATCCACATTTAACCAGTAAGCTGGCCTTAACTTAAGGGTCAGCTGGTATACCAGTATAACCATGTGTTAGATTCCCCTGCAAAGGGTCCTTCTGGTCCCAGGAGTGAGAAAAGGAGAAAAATCCTGGAGTAAATTATTGGCTATGCAACAGGTTTGAAACTGAGGGGTTGGGTTTTGTTGAATATTGGGCCATGTTCCAGTGGGAAAGGAGGGCTTTATGAATGGGACGGCCTGTATCTCACAGATAATGGGGATAATCTTCTCTGGAAACTAATTGGAGAAGCTAGGTCAATGTTAAATTACCGATGCAAGTTACTGAGCTAAACAGAGGTATCTGGGTGAAATTTTCTGTGTTATGTAGGAGCTCAGACTAAATGACGTAATAGTTCCTTCTGGACATCAACTCTATGAATGTCACACTTTACGCCTATCGTGTGCCCCCTTTAAGTGGTAAACTAAAAGGCTTATGCCATGGGGGTAGTTCCAGGAGGTGGTGTGTTTAAGTGACAGTAGATTCTAGACGTAACCGGCAATTATGGGGGCTTGGACATTGGACAGTATGATTACAACTCTCAGAACGCGCTGTTAGACAGGAGACAAATGAATAGGAGATGATAGACAGAGGGGATTTCCTCTTGTAGACAAGGGATTTTTGCCACACACCCATCAAAGGGTCTGAAAACTCATAGAGCTGGCAGCTTAAGGTTAGGGAAACAACATCTCAGAGAGGATTCCCAGATGGACTTAGCCCGCTAAAGGCCATTTTTACTCATTATTCAAGACCAAGGGCTCTGGGAGTTTGAGAAACTAAATTCTACTTTATTCGTTCACAGCAAGAAATAAAAGCTAACATCTCCTCCCCACCCAGTACCCAGAGCCCAGCTCAGCATGGAGCATTTCAGCTCCAGCCCACACGGTACTGCTCCCAGGTCCCGCAGGTCTCAGCAGCAGAGCGACATTTCACAGTGGGCAGAAACAGGCGGAGAATCCACTAGAGACACCAAGATTCAGTCACAGAAGCAAACGCCCTGAGTGCAGGAAAGCCAAGGAGCTCTGGTTAACAGGAGCCAGAGATTGGCCTGGCAGTTCCCATCCCAGATGAAGCTTTTATCCTCTGGGGATGTCCTTGGCATTGGTGGCTTAAGTGTGGCATCTTGGTCGATAGAGTCCTCATTGCCATCCAGTCTCAGTGATGGAGCTCAGCTGGCTTCTGGGCCAGCCAGGCCTGTTGACTTCCCCAGTTTCCATCTTGGCTTGGCTCAACCTCATTCACCCGGGAATCACTGATGCACCCGATCATGCCACAAGCAGCGTCATTTCTAGCCCTTTGGGATCCAGGGATGGCTTCACCCAACACTCATAGGCTATTTCCTGTCTCTCTCTGGCTCCAGTGCTGCAATTTCACAATGCTCTGCCTCAGCTGCACAGTTCTCAAGAGAAAACCCTGAAGTTCCCCGGCTCTTTATCTCCCACACTCTCCCTCTCCCAACTGTAGCTCACATCATTGCAGGGCTTAGGCAGAAACTTTGTTCCCTGTTTCAGTCTCTGAATCTTAGACTGTGACTGTCAGACTGGCCCCATCCGTGTTTTTGCTGATGGTGATTTATAGTAACCATTGTTCAAACAACACTAAAATCTCATGGCAAAGTGTTGCAAAATGATACATGTAAAATATTAAAGTAGTCTGGCAAACGGTCATTTATCTTGTGGAGTGCCCAATAATTTTGCACTACATCCTGTAAAAAGAAACTAATGTCCTATTATGTAACCTAACAGCCTTCAGCAAGGAGAGAACGAAATATAAGGTGGGCTATCACACACTTTCAAGTTCATATAAAGTGACATCCCATAGCATGCTCCAGATGATTCAAAATCAAGTGAACAGATTTACCCATGTTCTCCTCTGAACTGTCGATACCTGCCGTGTTCAAAGCCTTCTTATATGGCCATATTAGTTACAAAAGATTTAACATCTTCCTAATGAAAGGAGAAAACCCAAAATCCAGTCTGATGGAGACTGGGATTTAAGCTAAGAACGATAACACAGAGTTTGGGATTCATTTGAATTCCCCTCCAGATCTGTGCCATTTTCATCTGTAGCCCTCATGAGAATGAATTAAATCAAAAGATATGTGCCAGGATATTGGATTTATCTTTTTAAGCGACTATGGCCAGTCCTAGTGATGGAATTGATACAAGTTCTCTCTTGTGTGGAGTCTCTCATGTCAATTCCACTGTAAGCATTTTCCATGTTAAAGATATTTAAGAGGTCTATTCCCTGTATGGATTTGCTAATGCCTGATACAAGCTGAGCCCAACTGAAGCATCTCCCACATTCAAGGCTTCTCTCCTTTGTGGACTCTCTGATGTCCAATATGGGTTGATCTCCGACTGAAACTTTTCCCACAGTTGAGGCATTTATAGGGTCTCTCTCCTGTATGCATTCTCTGATGTTTGATAAGGGCTGTGTTGTCAATAAACCTTTTCCCACAGTCCACGCACTTATAAGGTCTCTCTCCTGTGTGAGTTCTTTGATGTGAAATCAGATTTGAGTTCCAGCTGAATTTTTTCCCACATTCAAGGCACTTGTAGGGTTTCTCTCCTGTATGTGTTCTCTGATGTGAAATTAGATATGAGCTCTGATTGAAACTTTTCCCACAGTCCAGGCACTTATAGGGTTTATCTCCCGTGTGGGTAGTCTGATGTGAAATAAGATCTGAACTCAGAACAAAGCTTTTCCCACAGTCCAGACATTTATATGGTTTCTCACCCGTGTGGGTTCTCTCATGCCTAATAAGATCTGAACTCTGAATGAAGCTTTTCCCACATTCAAGGCATTTATAGGGCTGCTCACCGGTGTGCGTTCTCTCATGCCTAATAAGATTTGAACCCTGATTGAAACCTTTCCCACAGTTAAGGCATTTATAGGGTTTCTCTCCCGTATGGATCCTCTGATGTGAACTAAGGTTTGCGGTGTGGCTGAAACCTTTCCCACAAACAAGGCATTTATAGGGTTTCTCCCCCG
>ML675654.1:874029-932898 GCA_007922155.1 Mesoclemmys tuberculata
GAGCACCCCACTGCCTGGCTGATGGGGTGTGTGGAGCTGCTAAAGGAGACTTGATTCAGTGAAATTATTTACATTCACCCCCTCCAAAAACTACAGTTCCAATACCTGCTTTTCGTGTTTATAAGAATCCCTTCTCTTGTTATATGTGTGCATAAAACCTCCTGGCAGTTCCCAAATATGGCTTAGCTGCTGTTCTCATTGCCTCAATTGGACGGCCTTTCCCCTGTAAGCCCCTGTAAATGCTGTGTCAAGCCTCCAGATTCTTTACTCTTTAAAATATTACTTTTATTCCTTTAGAAGTATTATTTTACCTCCATTCACACATACACAGTAAAGAAGCCCATCAAGCGATCAAATGGTGGAGGCAAAGCTCACACTGACAAATGGGGGAGAAGCCAGCATGGCATCCAGGTGCAGAGAGATTCGAAGAAGCCATTGCAAAGGTTTACCAGGCTACAAAGACAGGGGAATTGAACATGGGGTGAAAAACAATTGAATCAACTGATTGTGTACAGTATTCATGGGTTATAAGAGTGTCTAAAGTGAGGTCTTTTCTGAAAGCTAATGACACATGGCTGATTAAAATTGTGAAATGTCTGTATTAACACTCTGTAAGGCAGGAACGTCAAACTCAAATACACAGTGGGCCAAAATTAAAAACTTGGACAAAGTCGCGGGCCAACCTTGATATTTATTGAAAAAATGTCTACAATTGAGGAAGTTTTTCCTTCTCATCAAATATAATGATGAACCTTTTCATATGGAAACAAACTTAAATTGTGCTTAAACATTGAATCTGGAACAAGAAAGCTTAATACTATAAACACATGTGAAATCGGTGCATGCGCTGTCTACCGGCGGGCCAGCTCTAGCAGACATTTGGTATTTTCTCGGGGGCCAAATATAATTACACTGTGGGCCAGATTTGGCCCGCGGGCCTGAGTTTGACATCTATGCTGTAAGGCATCATGGAAAGCCATTGATCTTAGCCTGTGCAGTCTGCCCAGACAGGACGTCACATCTATTTGTCTCCTATGTAAATGTAACACTGTGGAATCAAACAATGGATGCCCCATGTACATAGAAATCATATAGGGGGAAGGGGAAGGGAAGCCCACAGGAAGGGAAGAAAGAACAGGGGGAGGAGGGAGAGAAATTGTATGACAGCGTTTTTACAAATTCCCTGCAATTTAACAAATGACTGTGATTGTCCAAGGCATGTACTGGGCAACTAAGCACTCGCCACCCACACCTACTGTAGATGTTGCTCTTCCTGATTTTTTTAAATAGTTTTTTTAACTGGGGTATCTCACCCACATGGACAGCGATGTACTGAGCTGTGTGTGTGTGGAAGGGGGTTGGCTGATGTCACTTGAAATGTCCATTGCCCTCTTGGTAGAAAATTAAAGGACTGTGTGAACAGAAAAAAAAATGGGGAAGTTCACTGAACTTTGGGCGATATAAAAAAGACAGAACTCCCCACCTTTGGCATCCCTGCCTACACAGGTGAACAGTTCCAGAGCGGTAGCTCTGTCCGTGTGTCCACAGCAAAAACAAGGCCAGTCCTGCAGCGCTTGAAAGACTAACAAAGCTGATGCCTGCAGAAATGCTAGTCTCCAAAGTGCTGGAGGCCGCCCTTTGTTTCTCCTCCCTAGGCGGACACCAGAGCTGCCAACGTCCAGATCAGAGAAGTTCTACGGCTCGTTCGTTCCCCTGAAGACACACAACCCCCCCCCCGGTCATCAGTCGGTCAGGAAACACCGGACCAAGCTGTTCTCCTGCCCGCTGGGCCTGGAGGCCCTGCTGGCCTCCCCGGCAGCCAATTCAGAGCAGGTAGCAACCGCTCCCGGACTGCACATGCTCCCTGGCTCCTGTCTGCCTTCCTGGGACGGTGCCACTCGCCGCCTCCTCCATTGTGAGCCGGGAGCCGGGGCCGAGCAGCCGCTGCTCCCCCAGCCGGGCCGAGACCTTCAGCCAAGCCGCTCTGCGCCCCGCTGGGGCCGCCCCGGCTCTGCTGAGACCAGCCCCCAGCCGGGGCCGGCAGGTGACGCGGGGAGCCGGGGAAAGGGCAGGGAAGCGACTCCGCACTAGCCGCCCCGCAGGGAGCCTCGGATCCCGCAGCCCCGGGGAATCCGCTCCCGTGCTCGGGGCGCGTCTGCCGGAGGGAGCGGGGCTGGGCTCGCCGCTGCCCTCGCTGCGCCCAGGGTCTGCTCCAGGGGCCAAGCGGGGAGATTGGGGGGGACACGGGTGGGCCCCAGAGGGGTTCCCCTGCTGTGTCTCTGGGCTGGCTTGTGAGGGAGGGAAGGGGTGTAAAATAAGAGTGAAATGGGGGGAGGGTGTTGGAGGAGGGAGTTTTCCTTCTTTTAAAAATGTAACCCCTTTACAAACATCTGAACCCCTCACTCCTCGGTTACCCAGAGTTGGCTAAAGCTGCTCAGTATTGAACTCCTGCTGGAGCCAGTGATCCTCCAAGAGACTGGATCCTCCTAATGCACTTGTGCAAGACAGCCTTCATCACATGCCCTTAACAGTTTGTGTGGGTTACGTTCATATTAATCTGTTCCAAAATTGTTTCTCTTCTCCATAAATAGGCTGGGAAGGATTAGATTTGTATGGGTCAGTGTCGGAAATATTGTCCTGAGTCATTCATTTGATACAAGAAGAAAATATCAGGGCCTCTACAAATCTCTTGAATCTAGCAGAGAAAGACATAAGGAGAAAGAACGGCTGGAAGTTAAAGCCAGAGAAATTCAAATGGAAAATTAGGGTAATTAACCCCTGGAAAAAACTACCGAGGGAAGCAGTGGATTTTCCATCTTTTGGATTCAACACGCAATGCCTTTCAGGTAGACGTGTTTTAATCCAACACAAATGACTGGGCTCAGTGCAGGAGTCACTGAATTTTGAATTGAATTTTTCTGGCTTGTATTGTGCAGGGGGTCAGACTATGTTTTCTAAATTCAATGGTCTCTTCCTCTTCTGGCCTAAAAATCTGTGACACCAAATGGAGATTGGCGGATTGTGAAGGGGGCATCCACCAGGGGAGAGGCCCCAACGCCACTCATCCAGCTGCTGGGAATGGGGAGGGTGTTGGGGTTTCTGGCCCTGGACTCTGCTGAGGGGTTCCCCCTCCTGTATCAGCCTCTGGCTACTAGGTGTGTGATAAACGGGAAGGCTCCTGCCCCCCTCCATCGGCTGGGAGAGACCAGGAGCTCTCATTTTCTTCCTTCCTGAAGCCTCCTGGCTTCTCTAAGCAGGGTGGGCATGGGATCCTCCTCCTCTGTCCTTCCCTTTTATCAGCCCAGCTCCCCTGTGAATAAGGGGATTGTGGCTGGGGCAGCAGGTGCTGAGCGGGGGGCTCTTATTGTTTCAGATACAGTGACCTTTGAGGAGGTGGTTGTGTATTTCATCCAGGGGCAGGGTGCTCTACTGGACCCTAGGCAGCGAGTGCCCAACAGGAACGTCATGCTGGAAAATTATGAGACCTTGCTGGGTAAGGGATTCCCGTCTCCTTGGTTATTGGAAGCTGAAGGATCTGTGATGTGGCCAGTTTGGCTTCTGCTCAGGTTCTTTCTTGGTCACTTAGGCCAGTGGCTCTCAACCTTTCTGGACAACTGTCCCCCTTTCAGGAGTCTGGTGTGTCTTGCGTACCCCAAGTTTCACCTCGCTTCAAAACGACTAGCTTACAAAATCAGACATAAAAATACAAAAGTGTCACAGCACGCTATTACTGAAAAATGGCTCCCTTTCTCATTTGTACCATATCGTTATAAAGTGAATCAATTGGAATATAAATATTGTACTTACATTTCAGGGTATAGCATATAGAACAGTGTAAACAAGTCATTCTCTATGAAGTTTTAGTCTGTACTGATGTCACTGGTGCTTTCTATGTAGCTTGTTGTAAATCTAGGCCAATATCTAGATGAGTTGATGTCCCCTCTGGAAGATCCCTGCATATCCCCGGGGGTACGTGTCCCCTGGTTGAGAACCACTGGCTTCAGTTACGTCTACACAGCATCGGGGAGGTGTGATTCCCAGCTCGGGGAAATTTACATGCACTAGTTCTGCTAGAGTTAGTGCCTAAAAATAGCAGCACAAAGAGCCGCTGGGGCTAGCCGCTGGAGTATATGCCCAGAAGTGGGGCAAAATTGTACTCAGGTGGCTAATCCAAGCCATGGCCCATGCTGCAGTGGTCACACGGCTCTTTTTAGACACTAATGCTTGTCCATCTACTCAGGAATTGAACCTCCCAGCAGCTCTGCAGACGTAGCCTTCAATTCGAGAAGTATTGTAGTCACCACCACCCATTTAAGACAGACTTGGATCTCCACTCCCCAGAGAGAGAGGGGGGATTTAAAAGAAAGAGGGGCCTCCATGCTTGGAAAACAAGGAATATCCCAGTTGCAATGGCTCATGGAGCACCAGGGACCCTCTTCATAGAAGGAAAAATTACAGATGGGTCAGAATATTTTCCCTTTCTCAGTCTGCCCCGCAGTGATTGTGTTGTATTCCCCTTATTTGCTATTCCCCTTTTGTTCCTTTCTCCTTGGCACAGAGGGTGACCCCTGTCTGGATTCTCTCTCCTTATTGCAGAGGATGCTGCGATGGTGAGTGAGAAGGAGAAGAAGAATCCACAGCAGGAAGGTTCTGAGGACGTGGATCAGCATGGAACGGTACCGGGAAGAGCTGAGGGGAGTTTTCACCAGAATCATAAACAAGGAAAAATTTACAGAAATCCGCACAGGTCAGAGAAGCTGCTGGGATATGACCCAGGGAAGAAAACATGTGAACCCATAAACCATGGTGGAGATTTCAACAACCTCAAGGAAACCATAGATCAGCAAAGAATCCCTCAAAAAGAGAGAAGAAATGTATGCACTGAGTGCGGGAAAAGCTTTTTTCAGAGGTCACACCTTATTTCACACCAGAGGATCCACACTGGAGAGAAACCGTATAAGTGCCTTGTCTGTGGAAAAGGTTTCAGTCAGACTGCAAACCTTATTTCACATCAGAGGATCCACACTGGAGAGAAACCCTATAAATGCCTTGACTGTGGGAAAGGTTTCATTCAGAGCTCACATCTTCTTAGGCATGAGAGAACCCACACTGGGGAGCAACCCTATAAATGCCTGGACTGTGGGAAAGGTTTCATTCAGAGATCACATCTTATTAGGCATGAGATTACCCACACGGGTGACAAACCCTACAAATGTCTGGACTGTGGGAAATGTTTCATTCAGAGCTCAGATCTTCTTAGGCATGAGAGAACCCACACGGGTGAGAAACCCCATAAATGTCTGAACTGTGGAAAAAGCTTTGTTCTGAGCTCAGATCTTATTTCACACCAGAGTATCCATATGGGAGAGAAACCTTATAAGTGCCTGGACTGTGGGAAAAGTTTCAATCAGAGCACCTACCTTATTTCACATCAGAGAACACATACAGGAGAGAAACCCTATAACTGCCCTGAGTGTGGGAAAACATTCAACAGGAAAGCAAATCTGATTTCACATCAAAGAACTCACACAGGAGAAAAACCCTATAAGTGCCTGGACTGTGGGAAAAGGTTTACTGACAACTCTGCCCGTATTAAACATCACAAAATCCACACAGGAGAGAGACCCTATAAATGCCTTGACTGTGGGAAAGGTTTCAGTCAGGGTTCACATCTTACTCGGCATGAGAGAACGCACACAGGTCAGCAACCTTATAAATGCCTGGACTGTGGGAAAAGCTTCAGTCTGAGCTCAAATCTTATTAGGCATGAGAGAACCCACAGAGGAGAGAAACCCTATAAATGCCTGGACTGTGGGAAAAGCTTTGTTCTGAGTTCAGTTCTTATTTCACATCAGAGAATGCATACAGGAGAGAAACCCTACAAATGCCTCAAGTGTGGGAAAAGATTCAGTTGGAACACAAACCTTATTTCACATCAAAGAACTCACACAGGAGAGAGACCTTATAAATGCCTGAACTGTGGAAAAAGGTTCGTTGACAACTCGGCCCTTAGTAAACATCAGAGAACCCACACAGGCGAGAGACCCTATAAATGCCTTGACTGTGGGAAAACTTTCAGTTGGAGATCAACCCATATTCAACATCAGAGAGTCCATTCGGGAGAAAAACCTTGAATGAGGGAGAAGCTTGAATTGGGGTCAGTTTGTATCAGGCTTCAGGAAGTCGGTAGAGGGAACAGAGCTGTTAAATGTTTTTAACATGGAAAATACTTTCAGTGGAATTGACACTGGACTCCACTCAGGAGAGAAATTCTATCAATTCCATCACTAGGAGTGGCCATAGTCACTTAAAAAAATAAATCCAATTCACCTACACATATCTTTGATTTCTTTCATGCTAAGTCAGGCTCATGGGGGCTGGAGATGAAAATGTCACAGACCTGGAGAGGAATTCAAATAAACCTCCAATAATGTCTGATCATTTTGATTTTAAATCCCAGTTACCATCTGTCAGTATGTTTGAAGATCATCGGTGAAGAGGGAAGGGATGGAGTTAGGAGGGGCTGCCCCTTGTCATTCACATCCTCTCCCCCTTTCGCTGTGCCCAGTACATTCAGAAACTACCACTGAGAGAGTCGGATTTCTAGGTTGGACCTAGTAAATTGTAGTAGCCTAGGAATCCCATGAAAATCCCACCAGAATCAGTCTCTGAGGTTTGTCGAGAGCAGGGAAACTGGTTGGGATTGATAGCTAGCATGTTTCCCCCTGACTGTGACCAAACCTCTGCCACTTCTAGTCAAGACCATTCCTGAGCATATCATTTATACAGTGATCCTCACCCCACTCCAAAATCAGAGTCATGAGGACTGGAGGGAGGCTTTGAATCAATCCTAAACATAGTCTCATCCTTCTGAGTGTCGATCCCTGGTTCTTTCTATTGGTAAAACGGCTTCTGAGCTGTCTCCTGCCCAGCTCAGATTATTTGCAGACAGGAATATGGATTTTCTCCTTTCATTAGGATGATGTTTAAACTTTTGGAACTAATGTGACCATATAAGAAGGCTCCAAATGGGGCAGGTGTAGACAGTTCACAGGACAATATGGGTAAATCTGTTCTCCTGATCTTGAATCATATGGAACATGTTATGGGATATTACATGAAGTGTCTTATAGCCCACTCTGTATTATGGGTTGTTCTTTCTTTGCTGAAGGCCTTTCAGTCACATAGTAGGATGTTAGTTTTGTTTTACAGGATGTAGCGCTGATTTATTGGGGACTTCACAAGACAAATGACCATTTGCCAGAAGGCTTTCTTATTTTATTTGTACTGTTTTCCCACCCTTTGCCATGAGATCTTAGTGATTTTTCAACAATGATTACTATAAATTCCCATCAGCACAAACGCGGATGGAGCCAGCGTGAGAGTCGCAGGCCAAGAGGTAGAGACTGAAATGGGGAAATTAGTTCCTGCCTGAGCCCTGCAGTGATGTGAGCTACAGTTGGGAGGGGAAGAGTGTGGGAGATAAAGAGCCGGGGAACTGCAGGGTTTTCTCTTGAGAACTGTGCAGCTGAGGCAGAGCATTGTGAAATTGCAGCACTGGAGCCAGAGAGAGACAGGAAATAGCCTACGAGTGTTGGGTGAAGCCATCCCTGGATCCCAAAGGGCTAGAAATGACGCTGCTTGTGGCGTGATCGGGTGCATCAGTGATTCCTGGGTGAATGAGGTTGAGCCAAGCCAAGATGGAAATTGGGGAAGTCAACAGGCCTGGCTGGCCCTGAAGCCAGCTGAGCTCCATCACTGAGACTGGAGGGCAATGAGGAATCTGACGACCAAGATGGCCACTCCAATCCCACCCTCCACGGCATCCGTTATTGAGATCACAGAGACTGTCACTGCCACACTTATGCCATCCATGCCAAGGACATCCCCAGGGGATAGAAGCCTCAGCTGGGATGGGAGCTGCCAGGCCAATCTCTGGCTCCTGTTAACCCGAGCTCCCTGGCTTTCCTGCACTCAGGGCGTTTGCTTCTGTGACTGAATCCCGGTGTCTCTAATGGATTCTCTGCCTGTTTCTGCCCACTGTGAAATGTCGCTCTGTTGCTGTTGCCTGTGGGACCTGGGAGTAGCGATGTGCAGAACTGGAGCTGAAATGCTCCATGCTGAGCTGGGCTCTGGGTATTGGGTGGGGAGGAGACATTAGCTTTTATTTTTTGCTGTGAACGAATAAAGTAGAATTTAGTTTCTCAAACTCCCACAGCCCTTGGTCTTGAATAAAGAGTAAAAACAGCCTTTAATGGACTCTGAATGCATCTGGGAATCTTCTCTGAGGGTTTTTCCCCCCAACCCTGAGCACCGTGGCATGCACATCCCTGAGCTGCCAGCTCTATGGGTTTCAGACCCTTTGATGAGTCTGTGGCAAAAATCTCTTTGTCTCTCAGGGGAAATCCCCTCTGTCTGCCATCTATTCACCTGCCTCCTGTCTAGCAGCCCCGTCTGAGAGTTGCAACCACACAGTCCAACTGCCCAGCTCCTGGAATCAGTGGTGACTCCACAGAACAATCCTTGCGAAATCCTACTAGAAACACCCTCATTTGATGATGTTTCCCCACTGATGACTACTTTCTGATAGCTTTCATTTAGCCAGTGCTTAATGACTAATGAAATCAGGTGTCCTGGATAAGACTTTACACAATTACAGAGGATGACTGAGCCAACACTTAATATCATGTTATAAAATGGGGCACAGATGCGGATAAGTTGAGGGAACTCATTAATCTTTTAATTAATGAGGGAACTAGGCTTGTTTAGTCTGCAGAAGAGAAGAATGGGGGGATTTGATAGCAGCCTTTAATTACCTGAAAGGGGGTTCCAGGGAGGATGGAGCTAGGCTGTTCTCAGTGGTGGCAGATGACAGAACAAGGAGCAACGGTCTCAAGTTGCAGTGGGGGAGGTCTAAGTTGGACATTAGGAAAAGGTTTTTCACTAGGAGGGTGGTGAAGCACTGGAATGGGTTACTTAGGGAGGTGGTGGAATCTCCATCTTTAGAAGTTTTTAAGCTGCGGCTTGACAAAGCCCTGGCTTGGATGATTTAGCTGAGGTTAGCCCTGCTTTGAGCAGGGGGTTGGACTAGATATCTCCTGAGGTCCCTTCCAACCCAAATTTTCTATGATTCTAATGCCTGCAGTGTTTGACAAGCATCTTATATAATCTAAACACACACTTATAAATGTAATATCTAGTTGAACATTACTAGCACACAGGGAAGTCAGATGGATTCCAGCCATGTATCTGTCAGTGTCAGTGGAGATACAGGGACCTGGGCATGAACTGACATCTGTCTGCCAGGGTCCCAGTTAGTTATTAGGAAAAGCTTTTTAATTAGAAGGGCAAGTTAAGATGCGGATCAGGCTTCCGAAGGAGATTGTGGAATCCCGTTAGCCAAAGTTTTTAAGACCAGGTTGGACAAACGCCTGTCAGGGATGGGCTAGGTTTATCTGGTCCTGCCTCAGTGCAAAGGCCTGGATTTGATGACCTCTCAGGTTCCTTCCAGCCCTACCTTGCTATAGACTCATAGAGTGGGAGTGGGCGGCTATGGGTGTCTTGGGGCATCGCCTACGGAGGGCAGGGTTTGCTGTGGAATGGCATAAGATGCACACCAGGCTGCCTTAACTCGCCATTAACCATGTTCCTTTGTCAGTGACATTCCTGGATATTTGTAGCAGTTTTGGGAGGTGCTAGCAGGTATTTGGAAAGCCATCGGCACCATGGAGGTCAGCAGTGGAGGCGCGGCTGTGGTGAGCTGAAGGCCCACAGTGCCCTCTGATTGCTAAGCAGCCCCCTCCGTTTCCTGGGCATGTGGTGATAGTGGAACTGGGATGACGGCCATGCTTCGAAAGGGCTGGATAGGGGCGTTTCTGACAGGGCAGGGAGAGAATTCCCAGAGAATGGCCTTCGTCCCAGAACCTGGACAGTTTTAGTCCATGCTTGCTGCTGTAACTTTAAACACATGAGAGAAGATGGGAGTGTCTCTCTCCTCCTCCATGCCCCAATATCCCCTGCAACACAGAGTTTCCCCCTCCATGATTTCCAGCTTCCCTTCCCCTTCCTCTGAAGCCATTAATGTGCAATGTACAAATTTGTGGGAGCCCTCTGCGGTTGTGCACCCATATCACAGGCAGCGGCTTACCCGAGGATCATCCATTTCTTTGTGCCAGGAGCCTGCAGCTGGGTCTGGGATCAGCTGGGTTTGGGATTAGCTGGCTAACTGCAGCTGAAACCCCTGTTCAACTGGATTGACCGAGTGGAGTTGCCAGGACTGCTTCTAAGTCCCCTAGTTGGACTCGTCCAGCGGCCGCTCTGCAGCTGTACTTGTTCCTCTCCCTGTTGTCCATGCCAACCCTGCTCAGTTCCTGACTCCAGCACTGACTCTGGCTTTGACCAGTAGGCTGGACTACCCTACGTCCTGCTTCACGACACCTGGGTTATGTAGCCTGAGCTGTACTTCAAGCCAGGCCCTGCCCCTTCCTGCTCCAACCAACCCTTCCTATTCATGCTCCTGACCCCCAGATTCCCCCTCTTCTCTCCAAACTCGTAATCAGGGGCCAGCCTCACCCAGCAATGTGGGGGAGACCACGAGCCCTTGTTGTGCACGATGAACTCAGCCTAAAGAAGCCGCCCTCATAAAATCAATAAGCAGTTGCTCCTCCATAGCACTTTTCATCAATGGAGCGCAGCGTGTTTTACAAAGCAAATCGTATGCAGTGGTGTGGTCGCCCCAGGAGATTAGAGAGACAAGGTGGGGAAGAAAGTATCTTTTATTGGACTGAGCTCTGTTGGTGAGAGACACAAGCTTTTGAGTTACATAGGGTTCTTCTTCAGGTCAGGAAAAGGTCCTGAGATTGTCACAGCTAAATACAACAGTGGAATAGTTACGTAAGTAGTTACCACAGATTTCAAGGGACCATTCAAGGTGAATTGGCCAGCTAACACCTCTCCCATCATAGAGGGGAAAGGAGGGGGTGGGGGAAGCAGCTTTGGGAGGGTGAGGTCAATGGAAAAATTGTTCTGTTGACCTAGCTTCTTCCTTCCACCCACTACAGGAAGGGTGTGGACAAATTGGAGAGAGTCCAGTGGAGGGCAACAAAAATGATTAGGGAGCTGTGACTTAGGAGAGGCTGAGGGAACAAGGTTTATTTAATCTGCAGAAGAGAAGAGTGAGGGGGGATTGGATTGGATTGCGGCTCAGCTACCTGAGGAGGGGTTCCAGGAAGATGGAGCGAAGCTGTTCTCAGTGGTGGCAGATGACAGGACGAGGAGCAACAGTCTCAAGTTGCAGTGGGGGAGGACTAGGTTGGATATTAAGCAAAATTTTTTAACCAGGAGGGTGGTGAAGCACTGGAATGGGTTACCTAGGGAGGTGGTGGAATCTCCATCCTTTGAGGTTTTTAAGGCCCAGTTTGACAAGGCCCTGGCTGGGATGATTTAGTTGGGGTTGGTCCTGCTTTGAGCAGGGAGTTACACTAGATGACCTTCTGAGGTCCCTTCCAACCCTCACCCTCTATGATTCCAGGACTGTCTGAACTGGGGGTTAGGTCAGATTAATTATGCAACTCAGGGATTAAGCAATGTAGCTGGGTCGACCTAAGTTTAGTGTAGATCAGGTGTCAGTCTCTGTTTCTTGGCTTGTGGAGCTTGCACTGGCCCCACCGTGGTTGTGCTGATGCTGGTTTATAATAACCTTTGTTCAAACAACATTAAAATCTCATGGCAAAGTGTTGGAAAATGATACAATTAAAATAAGAGACGTCCTAGCAATTGATCTTATGAAGTCTCCAATAAATCAGCGCTATGTCCTGTAAAACAAAACTAATATCCAATTATGTGCCCTAACGGCCTTCAGCAAAGAAAGAACAACTATCAATATGGGGGGAACATAAAACACTTTGAAGTTCATAAAAAATGACATCCCAGAGCATGTTCCAGATGATTAAAAATCAGAACAGATTTACTCGTGTTCTCCTCTGAACTGTCTACACCTGCCTCATTCGGAGCCTTCTTATATGGTCGTGTTAGTTATAAACGTTTTAACATCATTCTAATGAAAGGAGAAAATCCACACTACTGTCTGCAAACAATCTGAGGTTGGCAGGAAAAAGACCAGATGCTGCTTTACCAATACACGTAAATTAGAATATAAAGTCAGAATGATCCACTGTGTTGCAGATTCATTTGAATTCCCCCTGCAGGTCTGTGACACTCTTTAATCTCCAGCCCTCATGAGTCTGACTTAGCATGAAAGAAATCAAAGATATGCTCAGGGGAACTGAATTAAAAAAAAATATTATAGCCAGTCCTAGTGATGGAATTGATAGAATTTCTCTCCTGTGTGGAGTCTCCAATGTCAATTCCACTGGACGCATTTTCCATGCTTAAGATATTTTAAGAGGTCTGTTCCCTGTATGCGTTTGCTAATGCCTGATACGAACTAACCCCAAGCTTCTCCCACATTCAAGGTTTTTCTCCCGCATGGATCCTCTGATGTCGAATATGGGTGGAGCTCTGATTGAAACATTTCCCACAGTTGAGGCATTTATAGGGTCTCTCCCCTGTGTGTATTCTCTGATGTTTAATAAGGGCCGAGTTGTCACTAAAACTTTTCCCACAGTCCAGGCATTTATAGGGTCTCTCTCCCGTGTGAGTTCTTTGGTGTGAAATCAGGTCTGAACTCCAGCTGAATCTTTTCCCACATTCGAGGCATTTATAGGGTTTCTCTCCTGTATGAGTTCTCTGATGTGACATTAAGTATGAGCTCTGATTGAAACTTTTCCCACAGTCCAAGCATTTATAGGGTTTATCTCCTGTGTGGGTTCTCTTGTGTCTAGTTAGGTGAGAGCTCCGATTGAATCTTCTCCCACAATCGAGACATTTATAGGGTCTCTCTCCCGTGTGGAGTCTCTGATGAGTAATTAGGGCTGAGCTGTCACTAAACCCTTTCCCACAATCCACACATTTGTAGGGTTTCTCGCCCCTGTGGTGTATCTGATGTCTAACAAGCTGCATGTTCCAATCAAAACTTTCCCCACAGTCAAGGCATTTATAGGGTCTTTCTCCCGTGTGGGTTCTCTGATGTGAAATAAGGTCTGAGCTCTGAATAAAGCTTTTCCCACATTCCAGGCATTTATAGGGTTTCTCACCTGTGTGTGTTCTCTCATGCCTAATAAGATGTGAACTCTGATTGAAACCTTTCCCACAATCCTGGCATTTATAGGGTTTCTCTCCAGTGTGGATCCTCTGATGTGAAATGAGGTTTGAGCTCTGATTGAAACCTTTTCCACAGACAAGGCACTTATACGGTTTCTCTCCAGTGTGAATCCGCTGATGTGAAATAAGGTGTGAACTTCGACTGAAGCTTTTCCCACACTCGGTGCATGTGTTTTTTCTCTCTTCTGTGCGGACTCTCTGCTGGGCTGTGGCCTCCTTGAGATCCTTGCAGTCTCCACCACCATTTATGGGTTCACACATTTTCTTCCCTGGGTCATATCCCAGCCGCCTTTCTGACCTGTGCTGATTTCTGCAGGCTTTTTCTAGTTTATGATCCCGGTAAAAATTCTCCTCAGCTCTTCCTAATACCTTTCCATGCAGATCCACATCCTCCGAACCATCCTGTTGTGGATTCTCCACTTCATTCTCACTCACTATCCCAGCACCCTCTGAAATAAACAGAGAGAATCCAGACAGGAGTCATCCTGTGTGCTGGGGGGAAAGGAACATAAGGAGAACAGCAGAGAGGGGAAACACAACAGAATCGCTTTTGGGGAGATTGAGAAAAGGACAATTTTTTAACACAACTGTAATTTTTCCTTCTCTGAAGGGGTTCTCTGATGCTTCATGATCCATTACAACTGGGATATTCCTCCTCGTCTTCTAAGCATGGAAGACACTCCATTTTTTAAATCTTCTTTCTCGCTCTAGCTTCACAGAATATTGTACCAGGTACAACAACGGTACCCCAGGGGGTAACAGGAAGCAGAGGCTGTAAAAATAACTTTAAAAAATAATGCTGCCTCCCTTGGAATAAATAATTTTGTTGTAACAGACAAAACAAAGCACCAGGGACCAACAGTGGAGAAAATTGATTCTGTCTCTACATCCCTTCAAAACACCCCATGGGACATAAAGTTGGAAGGCAGGAAACTCCTGCCTATCTCAGTCAGTGTGAGTGGGTGACATCTGCCCATGTATGGAGCTAGTCCCTGGAAGAGAGGGGAGCAGACATGACTCAATACAGACAGGACAATACAATGCTTCTGCCACCTCAACGGATGCACGGATGGAAATGAATTAGTATCTCAGTTGTGTTTCTGACTCCCCTGTCCCATGGCTGGGGGAGTGGAGATCAAAATCTGTCGTAAACGGGTGGTGGGGACTCTGGGGTCCTTCTCCTGAAATCGAAGGCTACGTCTACACAGCTGCTGGGAGGTGAAGTTCCCAGCTTGGTGCACAGACAAACACTAGCATCTACAAAGAGCAGTGTGGCCATGGCGGCATGAGTTGTGGTCGGATTAGCCACTTGATTACAACCCTACCCTGCCCAGGGCATGTACGCAGGTGGCTAGCCCAAGCCGCCCTCTGCACCACTATTTTTAGGGGCCAGCTCTGGCAGAACTGTCCATCTACCTGAGCTGGGAACCACACCTCCCAGATGCTGTGTAGACGTAACCTAAATGAGCAGGGAAGAACCTGAGCAGAAACCAAACCAGCCACATCACAGACCCCCCCGGTTCCAATATCTGAAGGATCAGGATTCCCTTACCCAGCGAGGTCACGATCTCATAGTTCTCCTGCATATCGTCCGTGTAGGGGGCACTATGAGCGGGATCCAGCTGAGCCCTCTGCCTCTCGGTGAAATACACAGCCACCTCCTCGAAGGTCACCAGCTCCTGAAACAACAAGAGTACCCCGCTCAGCACCTGCTGCCCCAGCCACAAACCCCCTATTCACAGGGGAGCAGGGCTGATAAAAAGGAATTTCTGGGGAGGACAGAGGAGCAGAATCCCCCGCTTGGAGCAGCCAGGAGGCTTTAGGGTGACTGGAGAACAAGAGCGCTCCTTGTCCCTCCCAGCAGATGGAGGAAGGCATGGTCTTCTCATTTATCACACACCTGCTAGGCAGAAGCTGATTTAGGAGATGCAGCCACAGAGCAGGATCCAGGGCTAGGAATCTCAAAATCCTCCCCATTCCCAGCAGCTGGCTGTGAGAAGAGGGGACAGCCTCCATCAATCTCACTGGTGGGTGCCCCCTTCATATTTCAGAGCAGCTTCTGGCTAGTAGGTTCAGCAGGCTCCAGCCCTGGGAATCTGGTTCGTTTTCCCAGCCCTAGGGGGTTGTATGCAGTTCCAAAAATGGGGGAATTCCCCTCTTCTCCTCCCCACAGGCCTCTTCTGAACATACTCGGGTGACCACTCCAAGCCACCACCGCTGCTGTATTTTTAGGCACTAGCAGAATTAGTGAATGTGCATTTATCCACGCTGGGAATTACGCCTCCCTGAGCTGTGTATATGTAACCTCAGTGACCAGGGAAGAACTTGAGCAGGAAGGAAACTGGGCACATCCAAGACCCCACCCCAGGGGTGCCACACCAGGTTTGTCCCACCCTGTCACTGCCTTCCTGGCCCTGTGTACTCCAGCCCTTCTAATGAAAATCCCCTCCCTGAATGGGTTTCCCCATCCCTCAGGAGGATGTGTTGTAGTCCCCAAGATCTTACTGTCCTACCCCAGTTGCAAACTTAATTTTTTGGGAAAGTGGATGAAGGTTCACATGAAGTTTCTATCATATAACAATAAATGCCAGGAAAAGCTGAAAGGAAAAAAGATCAAAATAATCATTAGAGGAGTGGGCCTGAAACCTGGGTCTCCTACAACCCAGGAGAATGCCTGCCGCCGGGCAAGAGGGATTCTGACTCTGTCTGACCCTATGAATATGTACTCATTTAAACATGGTGAAAGGGCTTCAAGAGGAGAGACAGAAAGACCCGCGCCCTTGGAAAGCCCACAGCGTCATGCGCCAAACCCCTGAGAGCAGGTTATGAAGTCTGTCTTGCACAGGTGCATTAGAAGGACACAGTCTCTCAGGGGATCACACACTGGGGCTCTCACTAATACAAGATCTGGCCTTCCTGCAGAACACATGTCCGGGATGGAGCAAAGAGGGCCCCAGCAGCTGTTCAGTACTGGGGAGATTTACCCATCTCCGGGGAACAGAAGGGCGAGGGGTTCCGATTTTTGTAAAGGGGTTACATTATAAAATGAAAATCTCCCCCCCCAAAAAAACCCTCCCTCTCTCCTTTTCTCCCATTTCAGTCTTATTTTTCACCTCCCTGCCGATCCACCCCAGACACACAACAGGGGATCCCCGCTGGGCCCCCCCGTGCCCCCCCAGCCCCTCTTCCCCCTTCCCGCCTCTCCCCGCTTGGCCCCTGGAGCAGACCCTGGGCACAGCGAGGGCAGCGGCGATCCCAGCCCCGCTCCCCCCGGCAGGCGCGCCCCGCACACGGGAGCGGATTCCCCGGGGCTGCGGGATCCGAGGCTCCCTGCGGGGCGGCTTGTGCGGAGCCACCTCCCCGCCCGGCCCAGCCCTTCCCCGGCTCCCCGTCACCTGCCGGCTCCGGCGGGGGGCGGCCGAGCTCGGGGCTGCCCCGGGGGGCTCGCTCCAGCCGCTGGAGCAAGTCCCCGGCGGGGCAGGCGCAGGGGGGCTCCGAGGACGGCCAGCGGCTCGCTCCGGAGCGCAATGGAGGATCTGACCTAGGAAGATAAACAGAGGCAGAGCGAGCGCTGCCGCCCCCCGGCGAGCAGGAACCGCCGCCCAGGAACCTCCCCTCCTCGCTCCACCGGGACCCAGGACAATCCCTCTGCCTCTGCCCTTAGCTCTGGAGACCTGCCGAGCGAATCCCTGAGAAACGTGTCCCCGCTGCCGCTCAGTCTTGGCTCTGGCCGGGTTTCCTCTGGGGCCAGGACCCCAATGCCCCCTCCGCCGGTGTCCCCCTGGGTTTTGGGACCTTCCGCAACAATCCCGAGTCCCCAGAGAAAAATCTCCCTTCTCCTCTCTCCCGGGGATCTTGTAGTCTCCTCTTTTTCATCCGCCCCCCCACAGGCTTCTGGCAAGGATAGCTGAAATGATCTAGTCATGACATAGCCCTGCCTTGAGTACAGGGGACACTGGATTAGATCCCCCCTTGGGTTCCCTTCCAGCCCTACACGTCTATGATTGTAGGTACCCTGGGGGAGGCCGCTCAGAGGCAGGACAGCTGCAGGGCAATGGGTGTATCCCTAGGACCCAGCAGGGAGCTGGGCTGGGAACAGAAGTGAATTGCATTCCCTTCAGTAACTCTTTGTTGCTGGGTGAATTTCCAGGTTCCCTGCATGGTCCCTTTTCCATTGACCTAGCTACTGGGAACTGACTGGGAAATAAAAAGACTGACTTATCTGGGTTTTACTATGGTTATCATATTTCAGGCTCCCCAAAAGAGGACCTTGCTGGTGGGGGAGAAGGGGGATTTGGGGTGGGGGTGGGGAGATGGGAAAAGGGGAGCTGGGGGAAAAGGGGGTGCAGGAGGAAGTATTTGGCACAGAGATTGCAGTTCCAGCTATCAGCTCTGGCAGGGTGACAGCTGCACCTCTGTAGCATTTCAAGTGTAGACAAGCCCCAAGTGAAGTGCTTTGTACTGTGTCAGACCCTAGTCCCAGGGCCCAAGCATAAATTTTTCAGGCCCAGTACAAACTTGTAACACAGGCCCCCTCCCACACACATACCGCAATCTCTCCTCCCATGCATACAATCTCATGAACCATGAGAATTGTTTTCCTCCTGGTAATGAAGGTTGCAGCCTGGACCGGGCCCCCCAGGGTCTTTAGGCCCCAGTAAAGTGTACCCTTCTCCCTCCCCCCCATGTGGGGGCCCTGCCTATTCCTGGGTGTTTCTGGCCCCTTCTGGACAGGCTGAGAGCATTCCAGCTAAAATCTGTCTCCTCCCCCAGTGCTTTTAGCCCTTTCTTCAGGCCAAAGAAGGACAAATGCTGCAGTATGTGGATTACATCAGCCTAAAATAAGCTAATAATTCAGGTTTGTTTACACTAGGGGAGACTAGAGTTCTAGGGGGAGACTGGAGCTTCTAGGCTTTGCCTTTTGAGGACCCTAAATACCTTTGCAAAAGCAGTGACCCTGCAAAGGACGTAGGGGGTCACGATGGACAAGCAACTCAACATGAGCTCCCGATGTGATGCTGGGACACAATTGGCTAATAATGTGATCCTTGGATGTACAAACGCAGGCGTGGGGATCATCTGACCTCTGTCTATAGAGTTGGGGAGAGCAATGTGGAGATACGAAATACAGTTCTGGTGTCTGCATGTTAAAACGGATGTTGGAAAATTGGAAGCAGTGTAGAAAAGAACCACAGACATGATCTGAAGTCTGGACAAAATGCATTCCAGTTTATGTCACTTGTGGAGGTGGATTTATTTTGCTGACGGGAGAGCTCTCTCCCATCGGCATGACATAGAGCAGTGGTTCCCAACTTGTGGCCCGGGGGCCAAAAGTGGCCCACGAGGGCATTCAAAGTGGCCCGCAGCTCCCCTCTCGCTGGCTGCAGAAGGGAGCTGCTGCCTAAGGACCCAGGTGGAGCGTGTTTCCTCGGGGCTAAAAGAAAAAGCGGGCTCCTTGCTGCAGCTCAGGGAATGGGAGATCCTAGGGTCCATAGGATCCCTTATGGAGCCAGAGGGAGGGGAAATCAGTGCTCCCCTCCTGAGCTCCAACAGAAAGCAAAGTGCTCTGCCTTGGACCCTAGGTGTTGGGACAGAAGCTGCATTACCCATTGATGGAACCAGAGATTTAAGCTCAGAATGATCACACTGTGTTTCAGATTTATTCAAATTCTCCCTCCAGGTCTGTTACACTTTCATCTCCCATCCTTGTGAATCTGATTTGGGGGGGAGGGCGGGGCACAGAAATGAGATGCTCAGGGTTGGTCTAGACTAGAAATGGTGGAGGTTTGATCAAGGTCAGGGGAAAATGTGCTAGTTATCAACCCTGACCAGTTTTCCTGCTTTAGACAATCCTCGGAGGCTGATTCTGCTGGGATTTTGGTGGGATTTTTCAGCCACAACGTTCAGAGCATCTCTGCAGTCACTGTGGATCCTCTGAGGTGAAATAACAACTGAACTGTGAGTGAAACTCTTCCGACAACCCAAGCATTTATAGGAGAGTTCGAGTTCTCCAGTATGGGTTCTCCTATGTGTATTAAGCTGTGACTTGTCACTCAACTTTTTCCCACAGTCAAGGCATTTACAGGGTTCTCTCCTATGTGGGTTCTCTGGTGTCTCGTCAGATTTGAACGCCGTTTAAAGTTTTTCCCGCAGTCGGGGCATTTATAAGGTTTTTCTCCTGTATGGATTCTCTGATGCACAATAAGATTTGAGCTCTGAATGAAACTTTTCCCACAGTCAAGGCATTTATAGGGTTTCTCTCCTGAGTGGGTTCTCTGATGTGTAACAAGGTGTGAGTTGTCACTAAACTTTTTCCCACAGTCAAGGCATTTATAGGGTTTATCTCCTGTGTGGATTTTTTGATGTCCCATAAGGCGGGACTTGTCACTAAATTCTTTTCCACACTCAGTGCATGTATAAGATGTCTCTCTGGTATGGATTTTCTGATGTCGAATTAGGTTTGACCTCCGATTGAAATATATCCCACAGTCCTGGCATTTATATGGTTTCTCTCCTGTGTGGATTCTGTGATGCGAAATGAGATCTGAGCTCTGGAAAAAAGTTTTCCCACAGTACAGGCATTTATAGGGCTTCTCTCCTGTATGGGTTCTCTGATGCCTAATAAGGTGTGCTTTGCCATTAAACTTTCGTCCACAATCAATGCACTTATAAGGTCTCTCTCCAGTGTGGCTTCTCTGATGTACAGTAAGTTGTGATTTGTCACTAAACCTTTTTCCACAGTCAAGGCATTTATGAGGTTTTTCTCCACTGTGGATTCTCTGGTGTCTAGATAGATATGAACTCTGATTGAAGTGTTTCCCACAATCAGGGCATTTATAAGGTGTTTCTCCTGTGTGGATTTGCTGATGCACAATCAGATTTGAACTCTGAAGGAATTTTTTCCCACAGCCAAGGCATGTATAGGGTTTCTCTCCTGAGTGGGTTCTCTGGTGTGCAACAAGGTGCGAGTTGTCACTAAAACTTTTCCCACAGTCAAGGCATGTATAGGGTTTATCTCCTGTGTGGATTCTCTGATGTCCCATAAGGCGTGACCTGTCACTAAATTCTTTCCCACACTCAGTGCATTTATAAGGTATCTCTCCGGTATGGATTTTCTGATGTCGAGTTAGGTTTGACCTCCGATTGAAACTCATCCCACAGTCCTGGCATTTATATGGCTTCTCTCCTGTGTGGATTCTGTGATGTGAAATAAGATCTGAGCTCTGAAAAAAGGTTTTCCCACAGTAAAGGCATTTATAGGGCTTCTCTCCTGTATGGGTTCTCTGATGTGTAATAAGGTGTGCTTTGTTGTTAAACTTTCTCCCACAGACGATGCATTTATAGGGTCTCTCTCCAGTGTGGGTTCTACGATGTACAGTAAGTTGTGATTTGTCACTAAACCTTTTCCCACAGTCAAGGCATTTATGAGGTTTTTCTCCACTGTGGATTCTCTGGTGTCTAGTCAGATTTGAACTCTGATTGAAGTTTTTCCCACAATCAGGGCATTTATAAGGTGTTTCTCCTGTGTGGATTCGCTGATGCACAATCAGATTTGAGCTCTGAATGAAACTTTTCCCACAGTCAAGGCAGGTATAGGGTTTCTCTCCTGAGTGGGTTCTCTGATGTGTAACAAGGTGTGAATTGGCACTAAAGCTTTTCCCACAGTCAAGGCATTTATAGGGTTTATCTCGCATGTGGATTTTCTGATGTCCCATAAGGCGTGACTTGTCACTAAATTCTTTCTCACACTCAGTGCATTTATAAGGTGTCTCTCCAGTATGGATTTTCTGATGTTGAGTTAGGTTTGACTTCCGATTGAAACTCATCCCTCAGTCCTGGCATTTATATGGCTTCTCTCCTGTGTGGATTCTGTGATGTGAAATAAGGTGTGCTTTGTCACTAAACTTTTTCCCAGAGTTAATGCATTTATGAAGTCTGCCTCCTGTGTGAACTTCTTGATGTCCAATAAGGTGCAAGATCTCACTAAATCTTTTTCCACACTCAAGGCATTTATAGGGTTTCTCATCTGTGTGGGTTTTCTGGTGTCTAAGAAGGTGCACTCTCAAAATGAAGCTTTTCCTGCACTTTGTGCATGTGTTTTTTCTCTCTTGTGCATGGATTCTCTGCTGGGCTGTGGTTTCCTTGAGGTCAGTGCATCCTTCCCTACAATTAATGGATTTAATTACTTCTTTCCACAGCTGGTTTCTCTGCTGTATTTCTGACATACACTGACTCTCACTGGATCTTCCCTGGTCGACACTCCAGGAAGCATTACTTTCATATCTTCCTGATGCTATCCCCTACAGTTCCATTTTCTTAGGACTTTACTGCTGGGAATTCTTCTCTCCATTCTCACTCACCGTCCCTTCACCTGCTGAGATAGAGAGAGAATCCAGGCAGGAGTCATTCCTCAAGCCAAGATGAAAGGGAAGAAAGGGCAACAGCAAACTATTCAGGAGTTTAGGTGAAAAGCACTTACCCATTCCACAGTTTCAGCGGTGTATTCTGCTTCTGTGATCCACCAAGGTCACCCACTTCTAGGCTTCACCAACCGTCAACTCCCTTTGGTGCAGATGTGATGTGAAACCTGGAGTTTCAAAGAATTATACTGAACAGTGTGCCAGACGAGAATGGACTTTTGGGAGAAAAAGTGTTAAACGGTTTTCCTGGGGAATACACAACAGGGAGGTGAATGCAAATTCCGCACCCCCAGTCATGAAAAACTCCCTGCCTTTTGAAGCTCTGGGCTGAGGAGGGAGCCTTTGTTGGTTGATTGAAGGCCCAAGCTGTATAAAGGAAAGACTGAATTATTTATAGATTCCAAGACCAGAAGGCACAGCTGTGATCATTTAGTCTGACCTCCTGTCTAACACAGGCCATGGAACTGCCCCCAAATAATTCCTAGAGCAAATTTTTTAGAAAGACAGCCAGTCGAGATTTAAAAATGGTCTCTGATGGAGAATCCCACAATGACACTTGGCAAATTGTTCCAACGGTTAATTACTCTCACCGCTAAAAATTTATCCCTGCATTTCCTTAGCCAACCAGGCCTCGATTTTGTGTTTAACTACAAATACTGTGGGTTCATCATGCTGGTGTGATCCCCATGGACTGTGCATCTTACACTTGCTTTTTGGATAATGAATGAAATGAATAATACGTTGCTCTGACCTAGCCCTTTACATCAGTCAATCTCAAAGCACTTTAGAAAGCTGGTCATTATTTCTCTCCATGACTGCTCCACCAGGCATTAAAAATAAAAAAGCAGCAGCAGAGTTCCCACAGACTGACAGGAGAACAGAAATGCCAGCCAGAGGCGATTTCCCTTGTAGATGAAGGTTTGTCTGCCACAGACTCATAGAAGGATTTGAAAATCTCTAAAATCTGTGGTCTGTAGTGCTCAGGGTTGGGGAAATAACACCTGAAAGAGGCTTCCTAGATGGCCTCTGAATCCATCAAAGGCCATTTTTACTCATTATTCCAGACAAAAAGACTCAGGAAGTTCAAGAAACGAAATTCTACTTTATTATTTCAAAGCCAGAAGTAAAAAGTTAACCCCCCTTCCGAGCCAGTGCCCTGAGCCCGGCTCAGCTAGGTGTGTTTCCGCCAGCACATTGTTGCTCGTGGCTCCTGCAGGCACCAGCAAGAGTTGCATTTTAAAGCTGGCAGAAAAGGAAAGAGAATCCGAGACAGATGCTGTGTCCAGAGACAGGCAGCTGGATCCTTGGGAGCCAAATGCTCCTGATGTGTGTGTGTGAAAACTAGGAAACGGATTTCTTTTTTTAAACCATGGCCGGCCCTCATCAGGGCACTGAGAGAATTTCCTTCCGGTGTGGAGAAATCTATGCTGTCCAACATGGTGTGAGGTCTCCTTGGAGCATACTCCCTGTCAAGAAGATCTAGAGGTCTCGTCCCTGTGTTCATTTGTTCATGCTTGATACTGTCAGAGCCCAGTTGAAGATCTCTCTTACTCGAATTCTTGCTGTGGTGTGGAGTTTCTGATGTTTAATACAGTGTAAGCTGTGATTTAAGCTTTCAAAGCATTTATAGCAGTGGTTCTCGACCGGGGTATGTGTACCCCTGGGGGTACGTAGAGGTCTTCCAGGGGGAACGTCAATTCATCTAGATAACTGCCTAGTTTTACAACAGGCAACATGAAAACCACTAGCGATGTCAGTGCAAACTAAAATTCCTACAATGACTTGTTGACACAGCTCTATATACTACATCCATAGGTGATGTGGGGGGGGGTGTCATGCGGGGTAACGTGCCCCGCACCGAAGCAAGTGGTTTTTAAGTGAGGTGAAAGCTGGGGTATGTGAGCTGAATCAGCTTCCTGAAAGGGGTACAGTAGTCTGGAAAGGCTGAGAGCCACTGATGTATAGGGTCTCTCTCCTGCATGTACTATTTGATGTATACAAAGCTGTGAGCGGGGAATGAAATATTTCACACCTGTGGAGTATGTATATGGTCTCTGCCGTGTGGATCCTTTGATGTGAAATAAGACCTGAACTCTGGCTGAAACTTTTCGCACAGCCCAGAAATCAATTTGGACTTTCTTCAACATGGGCTCTCCAGTGTGTAGTAGGATGTGACTTGTTAGCTCAATTTTTGCTCACAAGTTGAGGCTTTTGTGTTTTTTGCCTTCCCTGTGGATTTTCTGATGCCCAATAAGGTCCGATTTCTGAATGAAATTTTTCCCACAGTCCTGGCACATATAGGGTTTGTCCCCCGTGTGGATTCTCTGATGTCTGGTGAGGTTGTAACTCTGACTGAAGTATTTCCCACAGTCAGAGCATTTATAAGGTGTTTCTCCTGTATGGATTCTCCGATGCACAGTAAGATCTGAGCTCTGAATGAAACTTTTCCCACAGTCCAAGCATTTATGGGTTTTTTCCCCTGTGTGGATTCTCTGATGCACCGTAAGGTCTGAGCTCTGAATGAAACTTTTCCCACAGTCCAGGCACGTATAGGGTTTTTCCCCCGTGTGGATTCTCCTATGTCTGGTGAGGTTGTAACTGCGACTGAAGTATTTCCCACAGTCGGAGCATTTATAAGGTGTTTCTCCTGTATGGCTTCTCTGATGCACAATAAGATCTGAGCTCTGAATAAAACATTTCCCACAGTCCAGGCAAATATGGGTTTTTTGCCCTGTGTGGATTCTCTGATGTCTAGTAAGGGTTGAACTTCGACTGAAGTTTTTCCCACAGTCGGAGCATTTATAGGGTGTTTCTCCTGTGTGAATTCTCTGATGCACAATAAGATCCGAGCTCTGAATGAAACTGTTCCCACAGTCCTTGCATATATAGGGTTTCACTTCTATGGGGATTCTATAATGTGTAGTAAGTTGTGATTTATCATTACATGCTTCCCCAGAGTCGGGGCATGTAGGCGCTTTTTCTCCCAGGTGGGTTATCTGGTGTCTAGTAAGGTTTGCACTTCTATTGAAGCTTTTCCCACAGTCGGGGCATTTATAGGGTGTTTCTCCTGTGTGGATTCGCTGATGCACAATAAGATGTGTGCTCTGAATGAAACTTTTCCCACAGTCAAGGCATTTATAGGGTCTCTCACCCATATGAGCGCTCTGATGTGTAATGAGTTGTGAGTTATCACTAAAACCTTTCCCGCTGTCAAGATATTTATAGGACTGATCTCCCGTGTGGGTTCTCTGATGTCCCATAAGGCATCACTTAACGCAAAATTCCTTTCCACACTCAGTGCCTTTATAGGGTGTCTCTCCTCTATGGACTCTCTGGTATCAAACTAGGTTTGGCCTCTGAAATTTATCTGCAGGCTTGGCATTTATATGGTTTATCTCCTGTGTGGATTCTGTGATGTGAAATAAGATGCGAGCGCTGAAAAAAGGTTTCTCCCAGTAAAGTCATTTGTAGGACTTCTCTCTTTTGTGGGGGGTCTCTAACATGTAATAAGGTGTGCTTCTGTTGCTAAACTTAGTCCCCTAGTCAATGCATTTATAGGATCTCTCCTGTGTGAATTTTTTGATGTCCAATAAGGTGTGAGTTGTCACTAAATCTTTTTCCATGCTTAAGGCATTTATAGAGTTTCTCTCCTGTCTGGGTTTTCTGGTGTCTAATAAAGTGTGATCTTGAACTGTAACTTTTGCCACATGGTGTGCATGTGTTTTTTCTGTTTTGTTGTGGATTCTTTCCTGGGCTATGGTTTCCTTTGTGTCTTTGCACCCTTCTCCATAAGATTTAATTACTTCCTTCCACAATTGGTTTCTCTGGTGTCTCTCTGATTTGCAATGATTCTCAAAGGATTTTCCCTGGCCAACACTCCAGGAAATGTTCCATTTTGATCTTCCTGATCAGGTCCCACGTAGTTCCACTTGCTTAGGAATTCCAACTGGAATTTCTCCCCTTCATTCTCACTCACCTTCCCTTCACCTGCTGGGATACAGAGAGAATCCAGAGTCATTCTCTGCTAGAGTCAAGGGAAAGAAAGGGGAACAGTGAAGAGGAGAAAGAAAACACTATAACTGTTAGGGTTTTGAGAAAGAGAAAATCTGCTTACCCGCCTAAGTTTTCCTTCTCTGAAGTGAGCATCTGGTGCTCGGTGATCCGTTACAACTGGGTTATTCCTCAATTTTAGGAGCATGGAGATAAAATAAAATAAAATCTTCTAGAGTCACATTGTTGTGCGAGAAGGTGGAGGTGTTCTGTGAACATTTTGCCTCTAACTCTCAAGACAAATGTCCAAGTTGAGAAGACAAGCTATAAGCTGTGATGAATAAACTTGATGAAAGATTAGCCATCTTCAGGCAGGATACTGTATCTACGTATTCATTTAGTATACAAAAAAATGGAAATGAAGGTTTTACAACAAAGCAAGATCCCAACAGGTGGGAATCCTAGGTTTTCTCCATCTCTCTTTTGGAGAGTTCCATAGGGGAAATAAAGAAGGACTGAGCGATTTCCCCTTCATCTAGAATTTGTGTGGGGTGTCCTGGAGCATCAGAGCCCACTTCAGAGAAGGGAAAATGATGGATGGGGAGATAATTTTACCTTTCTCCGTCTTAGGTACCTGGTGATCTAGGATCCATTACAGCAGGGAAGTAGCCAATACTAAAACACAATCTCCACAAACAAGAAGGAAACTTAAAACATCAGGAAAATTGAATCAACAGGAAACCCAGCTCTTATTTGAGAGCTTGTTTTATTTCTCTTCCTTCCCCCAAGCTATGATGAAAAACCAAGGGAGAGACTGCATAACCCTTTGTCCAAATGCCATTTCAGACGAACACCGCCACAGCTCTTCCGAGTGACAGGGAAGAGAACATACTGTAGGCCAGGTAGCCCTATGACAAAATTACCTGAATGAAGCATGGTACTATTCTGCAAAGGGAATGACCTAAGCAAGCACTCGGATCCAGTCAAGAACCTGTCTAGAAAGAGAGATCCAACATATCCCTGGTTGTGATCCAAAACAGGATTCCTGTCCAGTCAAGAGCACCATGAAGATCCAGTTATCTGAATCCCTAGGAAAGCCCAGGTCTGTGGGCAGTTCCTAGATCTGCACAGGAAGTCTGTGTGTTCTCCTGAACGTTCATGCTCCAGAAGGTAAAACCTCCCAGGTTCGAGGGCAAGAGCCTGAGATGCTGTGGGCTTGGGAGTTTGAGGGCCATTTGGAACAGACATTTCCTCCAGTCCAGGAACATCAAGGATGTTGCACTGCCGTATCTAGGAATCCGAGAGACCAGCACTGAATGTGGTCTCAAGAAGGTGTTTGTGGGGGGGGGGAGAGGGGAGGAGGAAGGGGTTCCATAATTTTCAACAGAAATTAGCACGTTGCCATGTCTGTCTGTCCCCTCCAACCCTGCATACATTTTGCCCCAACCTCTGTTCGGCTCCATCCCCTGTCAGTTCAGCCCCCACATCAGTTCTGCCTCCCCACCTCTGCTTTTCCTACAGCTCCAGAGGTTCCTTGCCCCCTCTCCCAAGCCAGGTGTCACGAGGATGGAAATAGGAGTGTGGAGCAGAAGGGAGCTGAACCACCCTGATCACGGCTGGGCAATTTCTGCTCCTTCTTCCACGCTCCTCTACTGTGAGGACAGCTTCAGCACCAGAGAGGAGAGGGTGAGTTTCCTGTAGCAGCTCTGATTGGCTGCTTACACCGTGGCAGGGCTTAAATGTGAACCCCACTTCCACTTGTAGACATTGTCTCTGTAAAACCTATCAACTCTCTTGAGCTGTTTTTCCTCTTAGAGTTGGTTTCTCAAGGGATCTTACCTACCAACTCTCTGAGCCTGCTGATGGCTGTCTTCTTGAAATCCATTATCTTTACTGTACTGTTTTCCCTCCAACTATTCCTTAGAATCATGAACTCTTTCATGATCACTTGCCTTTCACTTTCAGATTCTCAACCTATTTGAGATTCTCCTCCCTATTTGTCAAAATCAAACCTAGAAAAGCTTCTCCCTGAGTAGCTGTCTCCACCTTCAAAAAGTAAAAATGTGTCTCCAGTACATTCCAAGAACATGTTGGATCATCTGTGCCCTGTTGCATTATTTTCCCAATGGATGTCTGGATAGTTGAAAGTCCCTGATCAACACCAAGTCCTGTGCTTTGAATGATTTTGTTATTTGTTTAAGAAAAAGTGTCATCCACTTAGTCTTCCTGGTTAGGTGGTCCGTAGTAGACCCTACCATGACATCACCCTTGTTTTTAACTGCCTTTACCCTTACCCAGAGACTTTCAACAAGTGCATCTCCTATTTCCATCTCAACCTCGGTCCAAATGGGTACATTTTTAATATATAAAGCAACACCTCCTCCCTTTTTTCCCTGCCTGTCCTTCTTGAGCAAGCCGTAACAATATTCCAGTTATGCGTATTATCCGACCAAGTCTCTGTGTCCTGCCAACTATGTCATAGTGCTGTTTATTATCTAGCATTTGAAGTTCGTCCTGCTTATTCCCCATACGTCTTGCATTAGATCCCGCATTAGACATTAGCACTTTTGCATCAGTATGTAACAGAAAGAAAATAAGGAAAACCTGAAAAGATTTACATAGCTTGGCTAATTAGACTGGAAGAAAGGCATTATCTCTGGGGCTATTAACAGTAGTTATTTAGAAAAATAACATTTATGCAGATCAGTGGGCGTACTGAGGGAGAGTGCAGGAGGGGGCCATGCCCCCAAGTGCTAGCCTGGAGGGGGGCACCAGCTGGGCCATCCTCGTAGGAGCCGCCCCCCGCTGACGTCCCTGGCTTCTGTACCGACCTGGCCCCTCTACCTCACCGCTCCTTTGCCCCCTGCACTGGGCGCAATGATAGAGCCGTGGTGACCCCAGCTGTCAGGGGCCAGGCAGCATGTCCCCCTGCCACCAGGTGGCCCAGGAGCATCTGCCGCTGTCACTCCTGCTCTCTGCCGCACCCGCCATCCTCACAGCGGGGTAAGGGAATGGGGGAGAGCAGGAAAAGGGCCCGCAGACACCCCCATGGGGCGCTGCCAATGTCACTGATGGGGGGCACAAATACAAGGACTGGCCCCTGGATGCAGGAGATCCACAGTACGCCACTGATGCAGATAATATATTAATAATCTATAGAGAGAAATTGATCAAAGTCTGAGAGGATTTTATATAAAAAATCTTGTGACAAAGGAGGAAAAAATCTGGGCTAGTGCTTTGAGGTGGGCTGGAGGATTCTCTTTCTCAGGTGTTTACTCACATGCTTCAGGTCTAACTATATTTGGGGTCAGGAAGGAATGTTCTCCCAAGTCAGATTGGCAGGGATCTTGGTGGGTTTTTTTAAAATCTTCCTGAGCAGTGTGGGGAGTGGGTCACCTGCAGGGACTGTCTGGCTACATCTCAATCAATTCTCTGCCATGCAGGGGCCTCCTGTTCTCTGCCCAGCTTGCCATAGCTTTGTTTCCAGAGGTCTGTAATATTTTGCTCTAATTCTGGTTGTTTGGTTTGATGGGGAGGTGGCTGGGTGGTGTGACAGACAGGTTCATATTAGATCAGTGCTTCACAAGCAGGGGTGCATGCACCTCTGGGGGTACGCAGAGGTCTTCCAAGGAAGACATCAACTCAGATAGATATTTGCCTAGTTTTACAACAGGCTACATAAAAAGCACTAGTGACGTTAGTATAAACTAAAATTTCATGTGGACAATGACTTGTTTATACTGCTCTATATACCATACGCTGAAATGTAAGAACAGTATTTATATTCCAATTTATTTTATTTTATAATATGATAAAAATGAGAAAGGAAGCAATTTCTCAGTAACAGCGCACATGACACTTGTATTTTTATGTCTGATTTTGTAAGCACGTCGTTTTTAAGTGAGGAGAAACCTGAAGGTACACAAGACAAATCAGACTCCTGAAAGGGGTACGGTCGTCTGGAAAGGTTGAGAGCCACTAGACTAGATAATCTGGCCTTAAACTCCATAGATCTATGAGAATTCCACATCATCATGGAATTTATGGGGCACCAATTGCTTATCACCCAGGCAGTAAAGGGTTTAGATTTTTAAAAGAAATAACCTTCAGTGAAACCCTGTCTTTTCTGTCACCCTTTCTCCACTCACTCCTTTTCTCTACCTCTCTTATGTTTCATCTATTCCCTCCCAGACAACCCATCCTCAGACACAAAGAGACAGACTGGGGACTGTTCACCGTCCCTTCGCCTCCCCATTTCTCATCCTGAAGCTCTCCTGTTTGGACCCTACAGCAGATGCTAGGCAGAAGGAAAGCGGCAAAACATTGCTTTAAGGAGTGTCATTTCCCCTCTCTCCCCCCAGGCTTTGCAGGATGAAATATACGGTAGAAACTCAGTGTTTCAAACACCACGGGAATGGAGCGTGTTCGTGACTCTGAAATGTTCGTAACTCTGATGGTAACATGATTGTTCTTCCAAACGTTTGCAAATCAACACTGACTTAATCCAGCTTTGAAACTTTACTATGCAGAAGAAAAAGCTGCTGTTAAACCATCTGAATTGAAATGAAACAAGCACAGAATTCGTTTCCTGACCTTGTCAAGTCTTTTTTAAAAAGCTTTCATTTGTATTTTGAGTAATTTACGTTTAACACAGCGCTGTGCTGTATTTGTTCTCTTTTTGGGGGGCAGTGGCGGACTCTGGTGCTGCCTGATTGCGTTCTGGTGCCAAACGAGGCGTGTGGGTGTTGACCCGTCCAGTGCTCATAACTCTGAGATTCTACTGTCATCACATATGATGTTCCATAGGTTGACACAGCTTTGGCCCCCTCCAATTTTTGCCTGACATGACGCCCTGACTGCTGTGGTTGAAGCTCAGCAGAGTCACTTTCCTGCCCCTCCCCAGCCCTTTCCCCCAGGTCTCCCCCTCTCATCACCTGCTGGCTCCGGCTCAGGAATTGTTGGTAGGGTCTTGGGTTGCCCCAGGGGGCTAGTTCCAGCCGCTGGAGAATATCCCCACCTGGGCTGGACACAGAAGGAGGTTTGATGATGGTCTCTCCTGGGGAACAGAGGCAGGGGCAGCAGCTGCTCTCAGCCTGGGCTCCCAGATCACAATGGAGGACGCAGCAGCCTCTGACCCAGGAAGAGAAGCAGAGAGACAGATCAGTGCAGCCTCCCGCCTGTGAATAAGAACCAGAGGCCTCTAAACCACTCCTCCCCACACTCCACCCTTCTCAACACACACACAGATCTGGGCCCCGGCAGGCATCCTGCCAGAGTCCTTCTCAGTCTCTGCCCTTGAACTACAGAAAGCTGCAGAGCAAACCACACACATGCAGTCAGTGTCACTGAGAAAGGTGTCCCCTGCAGCAGGAAGTGAATTATTTTCTGGGAGGCTGCCCATGGCTAGAAGTGGATCTCTCTCTGTCTCACACACACACACCCTGGGCTTGCTGCAGCAGTTGTGGAGGTAAAAACAAAATTGCTTGAGCCCCGGCCACCCCCTCTACACGCCCCGAGCTGGCTGGGGGACCTGCCACTGGTTCACTTCTGTACTGCACCGAGGGCACATTTGTACACGCTCGTGCTCCACACTCTGCATTGCCTCACCCTCATGTCCCGCCCTGATACTAAGTAGTGGCACCTTTTGCCACCTAGTGAGGATGAGAAGCTGCGATGGATCAGCCCATGTTCCACCTTGATCCCACCACAGGCTGGGGACTTCAGGTGGCGGTTCCTTCGTGGAGCCATGAGCACAGGTGAGCACAGTTCGCCCCCTTCGCCGACACCTGCCCAATTTGCAGTGTGAGGGAGACCTTGGCACACGCTTCTCCGGCGGGCCAGGTTGCAGCCCCTTTTCTGGCTCCTCTGGAACCCTTTTTTTATGGTTCTGGCTGTAATTCTCCCCATGCCTTCTAACTTATGCACACCTATCCGTGGCCCCACAAGGTCGTGAGACCTCCGCGTCAGCCTCCTCCTGCAGCTGGTCAAAGAGACCATCTATCAAAGCAGGGAGAGGGGATTGGCTCAGGGGGTGCTCTGTGACAGGGGGGCCTATTTCCTACACAACAAACATCACTGTAACAATGAGGTGCCGCGTGCCATGAGCCTTCCAAACACACCTGCCATGACATGCGTGGCATTAAACAATACACAGTCACACTCAGGGCGGGCCCTGGGGGGTTGCAGGGCAAATCAGCTGGGCTTCTGCTCTCGGGGGTGGGCCAGCCCAGCGCCTCCCCCCCAGCACATGCTCACTGAGCAGCTCCCTCAGCCAGGCAGGCCCAGAGACCACTGCTTACATTTGCCCCATGCCCGTCAGCCGCAGCGCCCCATGGGGGGGGATTTGGGCAAGTTTTCCACTCTCCCCCCCGCCGGGGGGGCGGTGGGTGCATCAGGGAGGGGGGTGACTGGCAGATGCCTCCAGCAGTGGGTGGGGGCTGCAGGTGTGACGGGCTGTGCCCCGGAGCCCCGCCGTTGGCTGCCTGGCTCCTGAGTGGGGGGGTCCCTGCAGCTCCCTCCTTGTGCGCAGTGGGGGGTCAGAGGAGGTGGGAGGAGGTTGCTCCCCCCGCAGTGGGAGCTGTTTGCCGTTGCCACTGTTATGAGAATTGTTCGTTCTCTGCTCTGGTCAGTGAAGGAGCCGGACAACAGGAGGAAGAATCACAGGTTTATTAGCACCTAGAGCTACTGGGTGTGGCCGGCCCCTAAGGGCCGTTGCTTAAGGTATTTATAGAGAGGTACAAACAACTTTCAGGAAGAAGAATTAAGCAGTTCCCTAACAGGGTAGCAGGGCACATTTTCTCATATGATTGGAGAAAAGCAGAAGCTGTCTAGCTTATGTGTGAATAACACGATACTGTTCCCTACTAGCTTATCAGCATATGGAGGACAGGGCCGTTAACTGGCGACTGTTGAAGTTAGAATAGCTGAGACTGCTAAAAATGCCTACAGGCAGTCAAAATGGTTTGCTTGGGCTGAAAGCACAGAAAATGGCCTTGCTTAAGACAATTTTCCCATCACACAACAGCTGCCGGTAAAGCTCGGCAGTCCCAAGTCACCTGAGTCCCTGTGTAACGCTCTATCCATCTCTGTGGCTTTTTCTCACCCCTTCCCTTTGTGTCAGCACTTGTGAGCTATGCCATGGAGCGAGCTAGCCCTTTCTCAGCTCCTTACTCTGGCTTTAGCCTTGTTTGCTCTGTGCATGCCTGGAGTTTGCCCATTCTCTGCTCCCCACTTCGATCACAGAGTTGGGCACTCCGTTATGCACCAAAGACGGCCATTCCCAGCTCCCCCTGCCCCAGTCTTTACAATTAAAATGGACTCTATTCTGTGAAAGAAATATACAAGCTCTGGGTGTCTAAATATCTCGGAAGATCCGGCCCTTAGTCCCCAGAACCTTGCCTCAGGAGCACCCAAGGGCAAAGGCTGCTTTTGACGTCTTCACCGCAAAACAACCAAGCAAACGTAAATGAAACGACGCAGGTTCTTAACAGCGGTGAAAGCAGCCACGAAGACATAGCAACGCAGCGTTTAACTGGGGGTCAGTGCCTCGAATTCTAGCCCCAGGCTTTCGCTAGAGCTGCTGAGCGAGTTACCTTCTCTTCACCACTATTTTCACCCACATTTAAGGACAACTTTTTCTTTTTTGCCCTTGAAGGCAGAAGCCACAGGCAGATGACTTTCTCATGACAGGAGGAAGGGCAGCGAGGCTGACAAAGCACTCCTCCCCTCCTGAAAATTTCAACAATATGTACCAAGGCAGGGAAACGCCCTGTAGTTAACAAAGACCTTTTCTGGGAAGGAGGAAATGAAATTGATTCTCTCTGTCATTCAGCAGGACCCATGGCGGCTGCTGATCCGGATCCAGTGAAAACTTTTGAGGATGAAACTTCTTGTTCCATCTGCCTAGAGTGTCTTAATGATCCGGTGACTCTAGACTGCGGGCACAATTTCTGCCGAACCTGCATCACTCAGTACTGGGGGAGATCTGATACAGACATCTCCTGCCCTCAGTGCAGGGAGATCTTTCCACAGAGGAATCTCCGAGCAAACAGGCAGCTGGGGTCTCTCATCGACCTAATCAGGCAAGTGAGGGATGAGGAACAGGCAGAGCTGGGAGGAGAGAATGTGTGTGAGAAACACCGAAAGGCGTTGAAACTCTACTGCAAGCAGGATCAGAGCCCCATCTGCGTGGTGTGTGATGGTTCCGGGGAGCACGGCACTCACACTGTGGTTCCCATTGATGAAGCGGCCCAGGAGTACAAGGTGAGAGGGAATTTGTCCCGCGTGACAGATTATAGCTGCACGCAGTGTTGCTGTAGCCACGTTGGTCCTAGGATATCAGACGGACAAGGTGGGTGACCAAAATTCTACTGCACCAACTTCTGTTGGCGAGAGAGACACACTTTGGAGCTTACCCACAGCTCTTCTTCAGAAGCTTGAAAACTTGATTTCTCCCTAACGGAAGTTGGTCTGGTAAAAGATATTACATCAGCCCCCTTGTCTCTCAGATTAGAACTGGGAAGTTAAAAGTTATTTGCTATGAGGAAGAAGAACAGGGTCTTGCTTTGGTTGCCTGCGTTGTGGAGTTCAGAACTGGGATGAAGCGAAGAGACTGATCATAACCCACCTGTTTGTTATGGGAAATGAGAATGCTCCCAAAGGGAAACTGTCATCTCATCCCAGAAGGCAGGCCACAGAAGCCACTAATCTGGGTCAGGTTTGCCTGTTGTTCTCAATCTTTAAACAGACCCCAGCTCATATCCAGGATTGAGGGTACTTTATGGGGGTGGGGAGAGGAGCCCCACAGACACTTGTAATCCAATTCTTTCAGGAGCAAATCTGGAGGCGCCTGGATGTTTTGGAGAAGGAGAGAGAAGAGATTCTAGCTCTTATATCGTGCGAGGAGGAGCAAAGTCAGGAACTGCTGGTAATGGCCATTGGTATCCTGTAGCAAATTCACACAGGGAGCGTCCCATGTGAGAAGACAAAGGATGATTCAGTGGTTAGGATGCTAACCAGGAGAGCTGGGTTTCTTGACCTGCTCTGCTCCAGCCTCCCTGTGCAATTTTGGGCAAGTCATTGAGTCGCTCTGTGCCTCAGTTTACCCATTTGTAGAATGGGGATAAGAGATCTTCCCAGTTCTGAGTGTGACATCTAGTGGCTGGAGCAGGGGAAGCTGGAAGTCAGGATGACTGGGTTCATTACTGGCTGGGGAGGGGAGCAGTGTCTTGTAGTTACAGCAGGGCGAGCTGCGAGTCAGGACTCCTGGTTTCTATCCTTACAGGAGTGTTGTGAGGATAAATACAATAAAAACAGTGTGCTGTTCACATGCTACAATGATGGCAACCATCTAAGTAACTTAGACATATTGTGACGTCAAAGCAATAAGGACGCGTTGCCTACTTTAGTAGACAGATCTTAAATATTTCCTCTTTGTAAAGGCAAGATGCTTTGAGGGAACTGAGACTGATCTGGGAAATGGAGAATGAGGACAAAAGGCTTCTTTAAATTTTTGAATCCCGATCATTAAAGAGTGACTAATTATTCTGGGTGCCTCAGTTTTCAGAGGGCCACTTGGAGACAAAGTAGAGCTGAAATCCCATTTTTCTTCCTTGCAAGTTACCTTTAAAGTTACACTTAAGAATATTTCAGACATTGGAAAGTTGCATGTCTCCCTCTCTCTGTTCCTGGCCTTTCCCTGTCCATCACAGAAACAAATGGCTATTGAAAGGGAGAAGATCGAGTATCGATTTGAGAAACTGCAGAAGTTTCTGCAAGAGCAAGAGCGACTCCTGTTGGCCTGGTTGGAAAAGCTGGGAAAAGAGGTCACCACCAGAAAGGATGAAAATGTCCTCAGACTCACCGAGGAGGTTTCCCGTCTCAACACCCTGATCAGCGAAATGGAGGAGAAGTGCGAGCAGCCAACGAGTGAATTCCTGCAGGTGAGACTGTGTGAAAGATACCCCAGGCCTCAGCACAAGGAACGGAGGGAAGCCGTTGTTGCAAGGCCCCGGGAGTCACTGATTAAAGCAGAGCCTTGCGTCTGCACGGCCCAGTGGGAAATTCTTTGAGGGGAGGAAAATCTTCCGTTGTTCTGAATTGAGTGAAAGAAAATTCCCCTGAAGACCAAACGCCAAATCCTGGTCTCTGGTGCTCAGAGAGTCTCTGCTTTCAGAGCGTACAGATCCAGAATGCCAGGGACCGGGCCTCAGGCTGATTGTGACGCAGAGCAAGTCCCTTCCGGAACAGGGCAGGTCTCCAGCGTGACTTGTGAGCCTGAGCTCCAATTTCTCTCTCTCTCCTCTAGGATGTCAGAAGCACTTTGAGCAGGTTGGTGGCTCTTTCTCACTCTCCCTCGTGCTTCCTGATGCTGGGAAGGGGTCGGGCACTTGGCGAAGGACACATCTACTCAGGGCCCAGCAGGAAGAGCATGGGACAGTTTTCCCCTGCCGTGTCTAATCTTCCCTCCATCCCCAATGTCCCGGGGTTACTGCCGTTTCCCCAGGATCCAGAACAGCCCAGGCCAGAGGGGCAGGTGACTCTGAAAACTGAGCTCCAGTCCCGTCTGTTCTGCCCAGTGATCAGCTGGTAACACCGTGTCTCTCTCTAGGTGTGAAACAGGGGCTTTCCAGACTCCAGTGCCTGCTTTCCCTGAACCAAAATGGCGACTCTGGTTATTTTCTCAAAATTTCACTTTTCTCCAGGATACTCTGGAGAAACTGAAAGGTAACAAGGAGATTGAGACTCTTGGGAGGCATGTGAGTCTTACACAGAGGCTGGTCTGATTCTGATTTCACAGACACTGGTTGTATGTCATCTTAACTCTAGCGATTCCGGTGGGGTTACTCTTGATTAACATCAGGGTGAGAGGGGAATCAATCCCAGTGTCACTAGAAAGACCTGTCTGTGGTTTTCTGGGCCATCTCTTCTTGTGTCCAGTCTCTCACTCCCCTCTTGTAACTAAATCCATGATCATAATTCACAAAATCTGATCTCCTCTCCATGCTTTTCTTCCTTTAGTGAGTCTGTCGCCTGAACCAGAGCCAGAGAGAGGTAAATGTCTAAGCGGTCGTGGGGAGACTGATATCATTGATGTGACTGTGTTTTCTGACGTGAGGAGAACATGTTTGGCTAGGGAATCAGAAGCAGCAGGAAATCAAACAACTTGCTGTAGTTGGTGCTACAAAAAGGACCTTCCATTGTCTGGGTTTCTAGGAATCTTCATCACTGGAGATTTTTAAGAGCAGGTTGGACAGACACCTGTCAGGGATGGTCTAGATAATGCTTGGTCCTGCCTTGAGTGCAGGGGATTGGATTAGAAGACCTCTTGAAGTCCTCTTCAGTCCAATGATTCTATGCAATGCCAACTGTAGAGGGTTATGATTAGCCACTGCAGTATTAATGATTGAATCCTAGAAGATGAGGGTTGGAAGGGACCTCAGGAGATCATTTAGTCCCCTATTCAAAGCAGGACCAACCCCGACTAAATCGTCCCAGCCAGGGCTTTGCAAGCCAGGCCTTAAAAACTTCTAAGGAGTATTGTCTAAGTCAGTGGTTCCCAACCTTTTTGAGTGTGCGGGCCCCTTTTCAACCTCCAAACATTTCACAGACCACCACATGCTCCTAGCTGTTTTTTACACTCCATTTTAATGGAAATCTAACATAATAACAAAGAAATAATATTTACTCAGTAATAATTTGTAATGTACACACCTTATATTAAATTATTTTTATTTGAAATTGTACATTTCCTCTGTGAAGATGTTATTATTTTTCTTTTCCCCTGTAATAACCTCCACGGACCACAGGTTGGGAACCGCTGGTCTAAGTAATCTCTAAGTATTGTCAACTCCTGTGATTTTAATTAAAAGACTCATGACATTGATGTTTTTCTTAAAGAGCCAGCTGTTGGATTCGAGTGTTTATGGAGAAAATTCACTTTCATTTACTATTTTTAAAAAAATGGCTAGCCCTTGTGGCTGCAGAGACAAAATATAAAATATGAACCCTGGGTGTCTCAAAAGCTCCTAAAGAAAAAGGAAAAGAGAAAGAACTCACCGTTTATTTATAAAGAAAATCCCCTTGTGTGAGGTTGGGCTGACTTAGTGTCTGAATGCTTGGGTTTGGTGATGGTTTCAGACAGGCAGAGCCCATCTTATGACTGACTAAGTCATTGCTTAACAATCAGATAAGATGGGAGAGGAAATCTGAAGTGTGATTTGAAGGCCAGTGGTTGATCAGAACAGAGAAAAAAGGTGAGGTGGGAAATTACAAATAGGCTTGCAAAATTGGAAACAAATTACTAAGCGTGGCCAGTAGATGACAGCAGAACCTAAGGTATGAGACATAAGACCATAAGAATGGTGTCTCAGACCAATAGACCATAGACCAAAATCCTGTCTTCCGACAGTGGCCAATGCCAGATGCCTCAGAGGGAATGAACATAACAAGTGATCCTTCCCTGGTCGCCCATTCCCAGCTTCTGTGCTGGATGTTGAAGCAAACCCTGCCCCAGGGCTGAGCTCTGCCTTTCACACTGATTTTCATTCCCCCTCTCTGTGCAGCGAAAGTGACTCTGGATCCAGACACGGCAAATCCCTGGCTCGTGGTCTCCATGGATCAAAAAAGCGTAAACTGGGGAGATGCACGGCAGGATCGGCCGGACAATCCTGAGAGATTTGATCCTGCTCCCTGCGTGCTGGCCTCAGAGGGCTTCGTCTCCGGGAGACACTACTGGGAGGTGGAAGTTGGAGAAGGGGCAGTCTGGGTCGTGGGGGTAGCCCAGGAGCCTGTGAAGAGGATAGGAGCGAGCAGCTTTACACTGGAGAAGAGGACCTGGGCTGTGCGGAAGTACTGGGATCAGCATTGGGCTCTCACCTCCCCTGAAACTCCTTTGTATCTGCATGGGGTCCCCAGGAGGATCCGGGTTTATCTGAACTATGAAGGGGGGTTGGTGGCATTTTATGATGCTGGCAAGGAGGCCCCGATCTTCACTTTCCCAATATCCTCCTTTGATGGGGAGAAAATCCGCCCTTTCTTTGAGCTCCTGAGTACAGGCTCCCAGATCACACTGCAGCCCTGAGACAGGCTAAACCAGGGGTCGGCCACCTTTACTATCAAAAGAGCCACTAAAGAAAAACAGTCTGGAGCCGCAAAACATAGCTTACCGCAGCTGAAGAGCCGCATGCGACTCCGGAGCCGCGGGTTGCCGACCCCTGGGCTAAACCCTCTCTGATTGGCCTTGGCCCTTTTGCATTGACTGACTCCCACCCTACAAGGATTTAGGGATGGAGAAACTAAGCCTAGACCAATCCAGCTCATTGCTCCAGCCTGATTGTCTCAATACGTCCATTTTTGACGACAGGTGGGACACAGCGTGCTTGCAGAATGCAGTAAATGAGGGAGAAGCAGGCTAGCTTTGCAAAGGGGAGGGGATTAGCTAGGAGGTCCCAGGTTAGTGTGGAAAGAGGTGGAGACTTGTACCTGGGAGGAGGTCAAGTTGTCTTGGCTGGCATTTTGTCTTGTAAGTGCAAGCCCCCAGCACGGAAGGCGCTCACTTGAAAGGACACGTCTTGTCCCAGAAGCAGGAGGGAATGATCTGAGTTGGGGCGTTGAGGCCATGTCCCAAGGCTTTTCAAACTCAGCTGAGAAAGTGCTTCCCCTTTCCCCAGAACTTCATCCTTTGCTAAAGCACCCAGAACCCAATCAGATTCCAGCCTCCTCCCAACGCTGCACTGCGAGAGGAGCCCAGTTAGCTGCATTCATCCAGGCAATTCAGACCAAATCATCAAAGGTTCTGAGGGTCCTAACGTCTGCTGATTTCAAATACCTTTGAGGATCTGGGCTTCAGCTGCACACACTATTAATTAGAAATGATCGTTTAGATTGGGAACTCCTAGGGTAAACAGTGTATCATACAGTGCCTAGCACAGTCCAGCTTCATTCCTGAACTGGGGTTGGTTTGACACCACAATACAACTAAATATTTGCTAAAATAATCCTTTAATTTAACCCTTTATCAGGTATCCATACTATAAGCCACACCGGGGATAGACCATTTTAGATAATGTCTTTCCGTTCCATTCCTTTGTTAAAACCAGAGTCCTTGTAATAAGGCAGGGTGGGGATGGGAAGGGTGAGGCCCAGAAAAGGACCTTTTTCTTTCAAGATGTAGCAATGACACACCACTTGGTTTCTCTTGGGGTTTAACGATTCAATCCACTATTCCTTAAAAACCAGTGTCTGGGACTTGCAATTCTATAATTTATTGGAGAAAGACTTCGTTGTAACTCTTAATAAAATCACCATTAAGAGCTACTGTTATAAAAGATGGGTGACTCTTTATGATTTTATTATTTAAATAGCTGTCTTCCTTTTCTGGCCAGATTTGTTTCTGGATACATCACAGCTCCACTTTACTGGTACAGTGCTACAAAGAGGCTCAGTGGATTTCTCCAAGCCAGGAGGAAACTAAAGGACCTTGTCACTCCGGAGAACTCTGGCAGAACCGCCCCTTCTGCAACCCCCACCCAGTGGGAAGCATCTCCCGAGGGAAAACCAAAGCCCGATTCATCCCCCCGAGAGAATCCTAAGGCTTTTCCAAGAGCCCCCCGCCCTTGCGCCCTCGGTTTCCCCGACCCGCGCCTTGTAAACTGCCTTGCTCATCACGGCTGGCCTCACCGCGGGGGCCTTTAACGAACAAGGCTTAGCAACGCATGCGGCTCTCCCTGATCGGAGGCTCGCGCAAGTCTCATTGAAGCGCTTCGCTACCGACCCCGCTTCACACACGCCGTGGCTCTCGCTCTTTAAAGGGCCGCGTGGGTGGCTCTGAAAAGAACCGTTGTTTGCCTGGGCCGGGCCGAGTCACCGCTCCATCAGGAAGGTGCCCTTAATAATATCTGCTAGGATTTGCTCCCTGCGCATTACCACCGTGCCCCCGATTTTGCCCGGGTTTCTGCTGACCCCTGCGGGCCTTTCAGCAGCCGGCCTGATGTTCCCGCTGGAGCCCCTGGGGCCCTCGGCAGCGGAGCTCTCGCGCCCCTGGGCCGCTGTTTTTCCTGCTGCCGGGGCGCCCCCGTCTCGGCGGAGGCGGAAAGAGCCCGAGACGCCGGTGCCGCTGATCCGCAGCAGAACCCCATTGTCCAGGAACCGGCGCAGCACGGCGCGGATGCGAGCCTTATTCCGGCGCACGTCGTAGCCCTCCCGTCGAAGCGCCTTTTTAATGGCGGCTAAAGAGGCGCCTCGGCCCCGGCGGGGCTCGGCAGCAGCCCGCAGAACGAGCTGGCTGAGGGAAAGTTTCTTTCTTCTCCCCCGCGGCTTCGCCCGATCCCCGCGGCCGGCAGCAGAAGGCGCAGAAAGGCGCAGGCAGCCAATCATGACCCCGGGACTCAATAGCCGCGGCCAACGATCCACACCGCACGAGGTGCTGCCGCCCGACCACTGCGCCGCGCAGCGGGCGAGCGGTGCCAGATAAAGAGGGGAGCCCGACGCAGCTGAATCAATCCCCTGCTTTGGTCCCCTCCCCCGCCTGTGTTTTTTCTACCCCTCCGCGTGCCCTGAAAACAAGCCCCAGCCCCGATTTGCACAATCCCCGAGTCCCGCCCGCTCGAGGACACGGCGCGATTTCTCCCGCTGGGGTTTGTCCGACGTTATTAGGCGACGTGCTCCTGTGTCACAAAAGGAGACTGGGACTGGCCGGTCCGGACACTCCTCGGCTCCTACCGGAATTCGTGTTTGTGGCTAAATGAAAACCGCCTCCCGCAGCTGCCCCGCGGGATTTCACTGGGACAGGGGAGGGGAGTGCGGCAGAGTCAGGGAGCAAAAGAAGTGCTCTATTTTTCCGGTCTTGGTGCCATCTAACTCATTGCTGCAGAGACTACAAAACACACCCAAACGCCTCTGGTTAGCCGCAAACACATGGGGAGCAACGTTCCTGTCTTCCGGTTGGACAAAAGAAAAAATCTCGCTTCCTATTGGGTCACGTTCTTTACCAATCAGGACAGGGGCCCTCGCCTTTCCTGCCGGAGGATGGCTCAGCTCTCTCCTCTGGCTCGTTTCTAGTGGAGGAAGAGCCGTGCGAGGCTCTGATGGTGTCAGGTCGTGGGGGAGTATTTCAATGCTTACTTCACCAGCTGGTTTCCCTGTGTGTTGTATCGGATCATTTGCAGCTTAGTAACAACCCGGTGAATTCGTCTAGCACTGATTGTCCTGGGTTTTCTCATTCACAGTTCAGTAACATCCCCATGTGCGCGGCTGCCCTTCTTACGCCTTTGACGCATCCCTTCCCTTCACATGGGAGAAGGATCAAGTTCGTGGGTCCCAATTTACAGTGTGTTACACTGGAAGGTCGAGGAAAAGTCGGGGGGGGAGACAAAAAAAAGACGCCTATGCAGAATCGGTCCCTGCATGTTATTTCATCCTAATTTCTGGTCAATTTATAATAATTCTGCTTTAATAGACACGAGGATTTTTTCTAGGGTGTATTTCCCCCTTCTTATTTTTCGCTAACATAAAGGGGCACTTAGAAAAAAAGGGTTTACACTATTCCTATCACTGATTCTCCGATCCAACTAGAGGTTGTTCTTTCTCGAATAGTTTCTTTTGGCGGAAGAGTAAAAGCATCAGCGGGGCTGGAACCGGGGCAGTCGTCTTTCCTCGCCTGTTTCCTATCTCAGCCGCATTTGCACGTGGTCGCTTTAAATAAAAAGGTTTGTTTGTCCCTCCAACCAGAGACTTGGCCTCCTGGTCTTCATTTCAGCGCCTGCCTTTCCTGGGGAGCCAATGAGCGCTCACTCGTTCCTATATAAAGGTCTCAGCAGGCGCCTATTTTTCCTGCTTTCTTTCAAGCCGCAAAGAGAGGCGAGTAAAGGAAAGTAGCTGCGAGTAGCTTTTCCTATGGCTAGAATGAAGCAGCACCTTTACAAGCCAGCCACTGAGGGGGTCCAGTGGCGTGAACGATTCAGGAGAAAGGCGCGAGAAAAGACTTATTCTTATTTCTCAGCGAAGGAGAACAAGCCCTGGCGTGATCTTAGGACCAAACTGCTGCAGAAGAGCCCCCGGGCCCAGAAATCTCCTGGGATGCTACTTCCTCAAAGGCCTTTTCAGCGCTTGGCCAAGGTGCTCTCTCATAGCCCTGGGGGGAGTCTGCGCTTCCAGCTCCCCGCCTATCAAGCCTTGCAAGAAGCTACTGAGGCGCACCTGGTGGAGCTGTTCGAGGACTGGCGGTTATGCGCCCTTCACGCGAAGCGCGTCGCTGTCGTCTCCAGTGATGTGCATCTCGTGCGATGCCTCCGCGGGCAGAGAGCCTGAGCGCTGTTAATGCGGATCAACGGGACCGCAGCACCCTCGGCTCCACGGCTTCAAATCACCTTTACTAAAAAATAGTTTCTTGTTACGTACGAGCCGCTAACATTTCCGTTATGTATTAAGTGGAGTAAACTTAGTACAGGACAGCGTTGTCTTGTCTTACATTTCTTCTGTTCAATGATTTTCGGAGTTTCTTTTGAAACATGCACATTAAATAAAGCAGCTTTTTTTAAGGCGAAGGGGGAATTGATCGAGTGTCTAAACTACACCCCCTAATGATACACTGCTGAGGCTAAAGGGTTTAGTTAGCGCTGGATAAATATTTCACAGAACGAGGAAGGGTGTAGACAGGCGATTCCGCAGTAAATGATCCTCAGGCTGTGAGGTCAGGTGACGGAAATTCCCTATACACCCTATTTCGATCATTTCTCGGTGCTCTGCTTTCTCAAGACTTCACACCTATGGAAGAGGGGTGCTCCTGTGGGGATTTTCTCCTGGTCGCAGTAGGGCTGCGGTGACGTTACAGAATAATTTACGAGACCGTTCACACTGTTACAAACTAAATTCGGGTACAACTTGGCGTTGTGATACTAGAAATTGTTTCATCCGTGTGATGTGCATATCATCCCCCACGCATAGCCATGCCACTAATAGCGTGATATAACCTTTTCTGAAGCCTTTCAGCTGAGAATCGCAGGTTTACACTTGCTCATTAAGCTTTACACTAGCAAAAATAAAGTGCTTTTAGGACAGGGGCACGGATTAAGTGGAAATTATAAAATTAAAGCCCGTCGCAGCTTCTTTCAGTGATGTGATGAGAAAAGATCGGGTTGCGGCTCTCCGAGTGTTAAAACAGGCTGATTGCGGTAACTCGCCAACAGCGAGATTATATGACAGGTTCCTTCCCCTCTCCTCCAGGAACCCAGATGATTTTTCACTGGTGTGTGAAATATTTCACTTGAGAATCGTGTTTTAAATCGATATGGCCATGCGTTCTCCCCATCCAGCTTTTCTCGCAGATAAATGAATGCAGTCTTTCCGCATGCGGATAATGAAGTTCAGCTGTGGCGCTGGGCCGTGTTTAATTAAATTGTTACATGTAGGGACTTAAATTTCGTAGAGAATGAATGCAATCTTCACGTTGATGTGTTGGATGAGTAAGTGCCACAGTGAATATAAAATTCAGTTTTTTCTTTGCGGTGTGAGAAATCGCATCTGGCTTTTATCCTTCCCATTTAAACCGGTTTTGGAAGAAACATTTCAGGCAGATTGTGATGACCTTGGAGCAAGACCGTTTTAGTAGCAATCGGTCTAAAAGAGGCTTTTCTTACTGGCTTAAATAAGATCCTCTTTGGCTCAGGGTTGGAGGATTCCAAGGGGCCAGTCACCACGGGGAACTCTCATACAATTTTTTGTACTCATGGGAAGTGCTGATTAGAATGTCTACAGATGGGATTATCTGAAGTGAAACTGGTGACCAGAACTGCACTGAACAGGTTCTTGTTAAATCTATGATTCAGATGTAAAAAATTAAATTGATTTTTAAAATATGGAAAAATAAGAACTGCTGCAACATGCTAGACATTCTCCAGCAGACATTTAAATATTAAATAGTCTGATTTTTCCAAATTTCTGGAATTGTAAAGGATTAAGAGCGGGCTAATCTGAGAAGAACGCAGGCAAGACTTTTGAGACAACACGAGATTTTATCATTTGTGCTGCCTTCTCGGTAGCAGATGGTGACTAAAAAGAGCCCTCATGTTCCAGGGAAACTTCAATTCCTTCCCTTTAGTCAGATGTCACTTTGCCACTTTTCTTTCAGAAAGAAACTGAATGAAAAAGTGGATGTCTTGAGGTGATTTTATTGTTTCGATTGATCCTAAATTCTTCACACAAAAAACCAAACCAAAACAAAACCAACCCAAACAACGAATCCTTCTGTTATCAAAAGCCTTTCTATTGTGAAAACCATAATGTTATGGCTGGAATCGGGCCTGTCAAATAGAGGTTAGATAAAAGGGCTGTCAGTATGACAGGGTTTAAACCATAAATCTTAGGCGAACGGGGAAACTTTGCTCCTGTTTGTTTGGTTTCCCAGGTGAGCCAATGAAAAGGCGAATAGTTGGAATCCTTGGCTTGTATAATAAGTAATACAGCGGAGTTAGCGATTAGACTGGACGAGTGAACGAGGGGGGGACTAGAAAGGGAGCGGACCAAAGAAGTATCAGTCTTCATTCAGGTCGGATTTCAAAATATATAAAAAGGAACTCGGGACTTAACAGCGTCTTATACGTTATTTAGTAAAGACTGCGGGGAGGTTTAGGATGGCTGCGCGGGCTCCGAAGAAAGTCGCGAAGAAGTTTATTGCGGAAGGTGCGAAGAAAAGTGATAAAAGGCGGAAGAAGAATCGGAGAGAGTCTTATTCCATTTACGTCTATAAGGTGCTGAAGCAGGTTCATCCGGACACGGGCATTTCTTCTAAGGCCATGAACGTCATGAATTCTTTCGTGAGCGATCTCTTCGAGCGCATCGCCGCGGAGGCGGCGCGCTTGGCTCTCTACAACAAAAGGTTGACCATCAGTTCCCGAGAGATCCAGACTGCGGTGCGCTTGTTACTGCCCGGGGAGCTGGCTAAGCACGCTGTGTCGGAGGGCACTAAAGCGGTTACCAAATACACCAGCTCCAAGTAAAGCGTTCCGGGCTGCGGCTGTGAGGAGACGAAACTGAATTAAAACCCAAAGGCCCTTTTAAGGGCCACCCACGTATTCATAAAAGTGCCACTGATCTTTTTTTAGACACTAGGGGAAACTCGTCTAATCAAAAGAGTGGTTGGGTGAGAAATTAATCAGTCATTAACCTAATTGCTTGGTCTCGTCTGATGGATGTGGAAACGGTATTGGGGAAGAAAAGGGGTAAAACGTGGTTCTTGCTTTAAAAGTAAACTCTAAGCAAGAATTCATAAAAATTGGTAGGGCGCGCATCGACGATACGAGGGTTTTCAAGGGCAGGTAGGATACATACTTGAAGGGAAGTGGAGGGTCCTGTTTGGTGACATCGAAACTCCGCTGAAGCCCCCCGAGGAATTTGATTTTTAAAGAGATTTTCACAACACGCCTCGCCATCAGATACACCAGGCGCTTCCCTGCAGCACCGATCCCCCGAAGTCATTCTCGACCGGGAACAGCCGCCCTCCGCCCTGTAGGTTTCTGATAGCGGCGTTTCTACCCCGCGGCCGGGGGGGGGTCAGTAGCCGAGACCTTGCGCCGCGGTTCCTGGGGGCTTCCGAGCTGTCTGAAACCGTCCATGTGGGTTTTAACAGCGGGCCGGTTGCTGCTTTTCGCCCGGTCTCCGCCGACAGCCCCGCATAGGCCACTGCCAAAGGGTTTGCGGACAGGGCTGTTCCCCAAGTGACAGTGGTGAGTGGCTGAGAGGAAACGATCCGTTTCAGCGGCTCAGATCGTATCCCCTGATTTTTTTTGCTTAGCATCTGGCTGGGGGTGGGGCAGAGAAGCCTTTAGTGGGTGTTTTCCGATTATTTCGGGGCAGATAAAAGCAGTCCGGAGTGACTTTCTTCCCTTCCCTTGCGGATGTTGGGTTTGCTTCCTTACACCGGGGGGCTGCTAATTTTCAAGTAAGGCCGCCTTTGTCCTGGAGCCTTGGCGCGCCACCACAGCCAACCGGGCTCCGGCGGGGAGCGCAGGTGAGGCGGAAACGGGGCCGTCCTCCCCCAGGGAAGTCCCGACCCATGCCCCAGGGAGAACGATGCTGCATGGCGGGCGATCCCTGAAAGCACCTCCCCATCCAGCTACTAAAGGGGGGTTAAGTTGTTCGCGTCCCCCGCCCCATCACGCTATGGCGATAAGGGTGTGCGTAACTCGGGTTTACATTGTCCTGCACAAACTCCGCTTTCCTCGTCACCTGGGCAGGCCCCGTCTTTCTAAGGGGGGAACAGACCCAAACGCCTCGTTGCGGGGTTCCTGGCGCCCCCCGCTTTTCCACCCGCAGAGAGGTTTTGCTAGCGCCGGGAATGCAGCGCTCGGCCCTAAGCAACGCACAGGGGCATTCGTGCTCAAGCTCTTCTGGAGACGGCTTGGGGTGGCTCTTAAAAGAGCCGTTGTGTCGTTGGGGTGACCCCACAGAGCCTCAAGGTTTCCGCTTGGGAGATGCTGCCCCGCGCGCCGAGAAAGCGGCAGCTTTGCCCGCGCTCACGCTCCTCTTCTTGCCGGGGACCTTCTGTTTCTTTTTCTTCCTGCTCTTTTTAGCCTTGGCAGCGCCAGGCGGCTTTTTATCCCCCCGTCTCCGCTGCTTGGCCGGCTCCTTGGCCGCCGGGCTCTTGGGCAGCTGCAGAACCAGCTGCGTTTTGCCGGCCCCCGGGCCTTTGCTGAGCTTGTAGCAGCCGGGAGCCCCCGCCACGCCTGGCAGCTTGCAGAGGATGTTGTTGGTGACCAGCTTCCCCAGCGCCGCTTTGATGCGGCTCTTGTTCCTCTGCACGTCGACCCCCGTCGCCGCCAGCTCCTTCTCGATGGCCACCAGGGAGAAACCCTTGCGGCTCTTGGAGAAATCCACGCTCCATAGAATAAGCTGGGCGAAGGCCGGCCGCTGTTTGCGGGGCGGCTTCTCCCTCTTCTTTTTCCTTCTCTTTTGGCTGGCTGGAGGAGACGCTTCAGCGGCACCAAGCGCCGCATTCATCTCAGCGTACAGGGGTCGCCGCTTCCTATTGGCGCGCAGCTCAGAACAGGACAGGAGGCTACAGCAGAGACCGTCCTCCAGCAGCGGCTCCCGAAAACTGACGGCCAAGGCTGCTGCCAGAGGCTAATTATAGCCTGGACCCGGACGCAACCGAATCAACCTCCCTTCCCGCTTCCGCAGCTCTGGGGTCTTTTCCCGGGTGTGTCTCTGCAGCAGCGAGAACCTGCGTTTCGAAGAGCGCACGAGGCCCCCTCTCATTCCACAGCTGCCATCTTGCTCCGATCCGGCCAAGGGAGTTGACGATGACTTTAAGAAGACGGTTCAGTTCAAGAGCCTTGCAGTTCATTGGTGGCTTTACTGGAGAGCTGCGGTGTGTGTGATCTCCGTGCAAGGAAAGACGCTCTCATGAATATCCATCTTGAGAGAGCTATTTTGAGACGAATGCTCCTAACTGCTGCAGCTGTGGGTATGTCGGACACTTGGGCTCTCCCTTGGAACAATTTTAAAACTCATCAAAACTACTTATGCTTTTTATAGCTGAATCTAATGGTCTCCTTTATGCAAAGTTAAAATTGTGAGGGTTGCTTATTCACCTACTGATTTGATCCTCTGGTCTTAAAGCGCCCTCTTTTTATTTATTCAAATAACCCTTTGTTTTTGTTTTCTTTAAATTTGGCAACAGTAGAGGCGAAAATGACATAAGATAAAGCTCTCCACCACTGCCCAGGTGTATCATGTTGCAGTCCAATTAGTATTGATTAAATAGGTTTTAGGAGGTCTTGCTCTTTGAGCGTGGATGTGGGAATGAACATTCCATATGGCATTGTAGAGAGGAGTAGGATAACATGGGGTGAATGGTATCACAGAAGTTCCCTGACACAGTCCAGGAAGTTCTTATCTGCACTGAACAACTGCACGACCAACTATCTCAAGACTCCACACGAATTCAGTGATGTGTGTTATTGTGGAAAACATCACATCAGCTTCTGGTACACATGTGATGTTACAGAATGCAGAGGGAAGGGAAACAGGAAAGGAAAAGACAATCTAGTTTAATATCTAGCGTTTGGTGAATGAGCTGTTAAACAGACAGTAAATCAGATTAAATAAATTAATACAAGTAAATTATTTCAGTGAGGAAAAAGTCTTTTTTGGCTAATGAATATGAACTGAGTGGATGGGCTGAATGAGTGGATGGATGGATGAACTGAATGAATGACAGAATTGCCTCTAGCTAGGTGCAAAAAAAAAATCTGGGTTTTCTTTTCTGACTGCTCAGTGGGAAATCAAGCCCAGCGTTCCAGTTAAATTGCTCCCCATTACAACCCATTTTAGAAGACTTTCAATGTATGTGTCTTGATGGTGGATCATGCCAATTTTAGAAAAGAAAAAAAAATCTGAAAGAAAAGGAGCTTTCTCATTGGTTCAATTAAGATCCTCATTCTTATTGGCTCAGAGGATCTGGCCTTCTAGTAGCCAATCAGGATGGAGGAACTGCTCATCTCAGGCTATAACAAAAGCCGTTACATAGCTAGGAAGAAACTTCTGATAATACACTAGCCCAGCTCTTCATTCGAGTCAGCTCTTGTTAGCTATGCGGGGTTTCTTTAAGTTTTACCCACATCCTAATTCTTTCCTTGATCTATATGGTCTTCATGATAGAAAACACTCCAGAGGGAGCACTGAGGACAGGTAATGTATATCCTTCTGGTTTACAATGCATATCATTACACAGTGTGTGTGCATACAACAAAATAAGAATTTGTCTCCAGATCTGGTTAGCTAAGAAGTATACAAGTCCCACTGAGTACCTGTACGTATGGGATATGTTCATGTGCACATTTCTGAATTTTTTTCCCTTAAATGAGAAATTTTCAGTTACATAAATGGGATATTTTCCAAGTTAGCCAGAGTTGGGGATCTGAGTTTTCAGTAGCATTAGCCTAATCCATTTAGGCCTAATTGCTATTTGTGACTTTGAAAACTCCCTAAAGATCTACAAAGACAAAAGGATGCAGAGTGACAGGATAATTAAGTGCAGTCCTCATGAAGGATCTCAGTGCTGTAGAATTTTTTTTGGAGGGTGTTGGGTGTGGGTCTGGTGAATGTACTACCTAATGTTTCTAGTCCTCTATCAAACACACTTGTCATGTAGTTGCTGTTTCATTTTTATACTTGTGTGAAACCAAATCTGAGGTCTGATTTGGCCCCAGAATTGTGCTGTTTAAAAAATGATTATTATAAAATATGGATATAGGATCACAATTTTGCATGGTGCATTACCAAATTCGCCAAAATACAGGGTCCTGATACTCAACATCTCTCCTGTTACTGGATTCTGCTAGTCACCTACTAGAATGTGGTGTAGTTTTACACCTGCATTGTAACTACAGCTGCCTGAAGAGTGAAAAACCTGATTAGTGAATTTATTCATGAATTTTAGCTTGTGGTTTGATATGCCACTGTTCACTACTGAAAGTCATTTGGGAACATTTAATATTGTTGTCCTATATCACTATTGTGTGTTTCAGCTGCTGAGTTTCATGAAAAAGATCCTGACATTTTCATTACTTTTAGTGATGTGATTTTATATCAAAGGGCATTTTTAAAATTTTTCACTCATCCTGCTTAGCAGCAGCAACAAAATCATGTCACTCTTGTCACTAAAGAAAAGAAGTCAGCACTACACAAACTGCTCCTACTCTAGAACTGACTTATCCGTACTATTCAGTTGCTATTTGAGTAATAAAAATAGAAAATGAAAACTGGTTCACAAGTGATTCAATAACTGATGAGAAATGCTATATTTGGAATCAAAATTGGTCACAGTTCATCCACCTTTAATTAACTAGATCTTCTACTGGTATTTCAGGGATCTGCAAATCTGCCCCATATTTTAACACCAATCTATTTTTGAACCTGTCTCCGACTTCTTGGGTGAGTGCTCAACCAATGGGTTAAAAGTTATAAAAGAGGCTCTTCCTTGTATATCATACAGTTTTCTGCAACTTTTGATTTTTCTAGTGAAGTTAATGGATGTTTTGTCGTTAATTTCAGTCAACTCAATGAAAGTAGGATCCATCTCTGTATATATTACATAGTACCTTTAGACTAGAGTCTTTTGTAATGTTTTACTATGACAGAAAACTAGAGAGATTTGTATTTCCTTCTGAAATCAGACACATCTTGCTGGATTCATTTTAGGTGGGTATGGGAAAGCTTAAGTGTGTTTTTTGTTTGTCTATGAAAGAGCATTGCACAAAAAAACAAAGAAGGAACTGATTTAATTTCTTTGTGTAGGATACCTCACTCACCCTTAATATTGTTCCCTCGATATCTTGAGGGCCGGTGCAAAAACTAAATTTCAGTTTAGGATTAAACCCAAATTTTGTTTACACTTGGGGGACAGGCCGAGGGATAAATGTGAGGTTTTGTCCATTTCTTCAGCGGGGAGCTCATCCACCAGCTCAGAAAAATGCAGCCGGTGAAAATACCTAGCAGTCCGAGCCTGGAGACGTCTCCATTAATTGAGCAAAAAGCCAATGGAGCGTGTAAAATTTGGGCTCACGGGAGTTTCAGAAACACAGATTGCGAGGTGCAGCTGGGAGGCAAGGGGACGCTGATTGATTCGGTTGCGTCCGCAGCGCCAGGGCGCGCGGCGGGTCGGTTGAGTCGGTTGCGTCGGGGTCTCTTCTATATAAACACCGGCAGGCTGCCGCCGAGATCATTAGACGATCGATCGTGGAAGAACGCGGAGCGTTGCAGGGCAGATCGGCGGCGACGGCGCTGGCTGGGCTCTTAGCGGCCAATGTAGCAGCCAGAAATGCGACGTTTGAACTCTGCCCGCCAGGCTTGCCCCTCAGAGGGGGCCCTGGCGTTCCTGCCCAGGAGGAGAGGGCGGCCGTCTCTCCCCGATCTCATTGTCCGGGCCGTTTGCGTGTCTGCGTCCCGCAAAGGCGCCTCGCTGGCCGCCATTAAGAAGGCGCTGCTGGCGGGGGGCTACGACGTGCAGAAAAACAACGGGCGCCTGAAGGCGGCGCTCAGCTCCCTGGTGGCCCGAGGGATCCTCCAGCGGGTGACGGGCAGCGGCCTCACGGGCTCCTTCCGGATGAACAAGACCCAGCAGAAGGGGGGCGCTGTGAAAAAAACCAAGAAAAAACCCGCCCTCAAGCGGGCCCGACCCCAAATAGCGGCCAGGAGATCCCTGAAAAAAATCAACCTTGTCCTTGCCAGGAGAGCTGGCAGGGAGACCAAACCCCCTGCCAAGAGACCCAAGGGCGGAGGGGCAACCCGCGGCCAGGCTGCCGTCAAGAGACGCTGAAAACTCCCGGCGGACTAATCCTATAAACCCAAAGGCTCTTTTAAGAGCCACCTTCAATAGTCATTGAAAGAGCTCATGTGGCGGCGGGAGCCTGTGAGATCCAAGGCGCGGGGAGATCGGGATTTTTTTAAAAAAACAATTGCAATGATAAAATAGCCAACAATTCCCCTGGAAAACACTCCATTGATTTAAAAAAAATTAAATTGTCCCCAGGAAAAAAGGCTGAAAAAGGCTGAGCAAACAAAGATTTTTTGTTTTAAACGAGGGTTTACCTTGTAACGATCGATCTATAGCCTCCATCTCATTAATTTCATATTTCAGCTTGTCTCTTTAATACCGCGAAAGATTCCAGTAGAGAACTGGACAGAGCCCGCTCCGTCGCCGGTGCCTGTTTCCTATGAGGTCTGGTAAAGCGCAAAAGTGCGGCTCGATGAAAGTTCAGGCCAATTTCCCCTGCCCAACCCTTGTCCTACCCCACAAACACTCTACCAACGCCTTGTCTTTTCACCCAATCAGCACCCGCCCTTGCCTCTATAAATGCTCGCAGTGTTGTATCCTCATTTGTTTGATGTAGGCATTGTGAGACAGTCACTATTTTGCTATTGGGGGAAACGAGGTCCTATGCAAATCTATTTGGGAGGGGTGATGCCGAAAAAGCAGCTATTGCTAAAGGGCAGGCGAGATGGGGTGAAAAAGGTTCATCGGTCCCTGCCTAGCACTGTGAAGCTGTAGGAAACTAGCGTTACTATACATCGTAAGCTGCTTTTCCAGTGCCAGATCAGAGAAGTACAGAGGAACCTTTCCTTTCTGAGTTCCTCTGTCCTGGTCCTGTAAGAAACTAGTCAAGCTGCTCTCATGGTGTTATTCGAAAACAGAAATTTGTGTGCCATTCTGCTAAACAAGTCACTATCACGCCTAGGAGCCTACAGCTGGTGTGAGGTATCTGCAGAGAATGGGTCTGTATACGGCAAACATCCCCCTGTTTTACAACCATATAAAGACCTGCAAAATTCTCTGCAAGGTGCTTTTAAGAGTCGCTTTCATAACTTTTAATAGAAGAACTTAGCACTTAGTGTTGCTAAAAGACCTAATCTTACAGTACACTATTATAGTCATTCAGACCATAGAAACTCAGTGTGAGGTTTTGAACTATCTGCCTGAGCAACAGACTCCAATATCATGTTTGAAAGTAAGTGTGTTTAGAAAGTTTGCAACTTCAGTTAAGCTTTGCATTGGACTTTGCCTTGCTACGAACGCTGTTGCAGTCCCTCACTGCAGAAGCCGAGTGTATAAATGGCAAACTCCAAGGAAATGTTTTCACATTGCTTCAACTGAGTTACAAACAAGAAACGAAAGAGGTTTCTTGAAATACTGAATTCTGAAATCCTTTCATATAATCTTTGCTTATAGAAGATGCTCAAAGCAGGCGTTTTTGTGTGTTTGCTTTTGCCCCCAGAAAACGCAATCGTTGGTAGAAGAATTGATACTGATACATTAATTAAGAAACAGCTGTTGGAGCAAGAGAGAGGTTACAAAGCCGGTGTCACTGTGACAAGAGGATCCCTGCACACCTGGACTGAACATGCCATACAGAGAACTGACAAACATTTATTTTCATTATTTCTTTGATTTCACAAGGGAGAGAGGGGAATCAACAAATACGATTTCACCTGTTTTCTATGAGGTCCAGCGCTTAATAGCAAAGCTAAGCAAATGGCGTTTGGTTTTTTCCCCTAGCTTGATTATTTTGAAGGCAACTGACATGTTTCCATTTGTCCTGAACTAGTGACGCACGATCAGAGACAGGTATGCTTACACCTATGAAAATGAAAGAGAAACAAATGCAACCAGCCATGTGCCTGCTGCTTTACATCCACAGGCACCTACCAGACAGACGTTCCTGGCGTCTCCTTGCTCCAATCAGTTTATATTCCAGAAGCTCCCAGTTCCTTCTCTCTTCAGATGAGTATGGATTTTTTTTTTCCCCTGAGTGCAGAAAAAAAAATTTTCAATCCCTTATGTAATTTTTGCTTTGAAAGAGCCGGTTCTTTCCTTTCAGCCCCCCTCGTTTCATTCTCTCTCCCCTGCCAAGTATAAGCGACCTGGATCTGTTTCGTTTTTGAGTTCTATTGAAATGGGTGTGGATTGACTGTCATGGAGAAGAGAAACTAATGCCACCAGAGTTGTTGAATGAACCTGAATTCCTTCATTTCCTTGTGTTTTGTTTCAGACTGAAAATGTTCTCTTCAGTTTGTGTCCTCTTATAAAGCTATCTCCCCAAAACCAGCCCGTGCAGCTCCACAGAAAAGACCCTGCACTTTCAATCTTGAGTTATCCTAGAAATAAAAAGGAAAGTCCCGTAGCACCTTAAAGACTAACGCATTTCTGTGGGCATAAGCTTTCGTGGGCTGCAACCCACTTCGTCAGATGCATGAAAACATCTGTGGTTTTCATGCATCTGACGAAGTGGGTGCAGCCCATGGAAGCTTATGCCTGCAGAAATGTGTTTGGTCTTTAAGGTGCTACAGGACACTCGTTTGTTTTTTTTTGCTGTATACAGACTAACACGGCTACCCCTCTGGAACTTTTCATCCTAGAAATAGATCATCGTAGGGAAACAGACCTGCTTTAGCCCAGCACATAAGGAGGGAGCCATCTTCCCTGCTTGTGACCTGCTTTAGCCTCCCTTCCTGTGACCTGACCTCGTTCCCTGTGATGGGCTTTAGCTGAAGAACACAGGAAGGGAATAGTCTTCCCTGTTTCCCTGCTCTCTGGGAAGGGGGAACTTGCTTCCGAGTTTAACCTATTTTTCTGCTGCCAAGACAGCACCGGCTCAGGCAACAGAGAGAACTGGCACTCCAGACCCCGCCGAAAAGTTACAGCACACTTCCTTCCGGCTGCTGGGACTGTCTGACTTCAGTGATCTCTCCCGCCCCAGCTCCGTTGGGTCCTCCAGATAAACCAGTTCTGTTCTGGCAATATTGCATCACGCTCTGTCCTGTTCTCCTGGCTCTATCAGCTGGGCTCTGCCCTAAGGTTTACACCTGTCTAGACCTTTATCTTGCAGTCCCCAGCAGAGACAAGGCGGGTGAGGTAATATCTTTGACGGGGCCAACTTCTCGGGGATAGAGACGAGCTGTCGAGCTGTCACCGGCAGCTGCAGTTGTGAACTGCGTGACTCATCCCACATAACATGTTGGTGCAGGAAGGGAAACTCCCATTTCTCGTACAAGGATCAGCAGGGCATTGCAAGGAACAGGGAAGTGAAATTAAACTGCTCTCCTGCCCAGGATGAACCATGGCTGCTGCAAAGGCAACACAAAGCCTCCAGGATGAAGCCTCTTGTTCCGTCTGCCTGGATTATTTCAAAGACCCAGTGACTCTGGAGTGCGGGCACAACTTCTGCCATACCTGCATCACCCTGTGCTGGGCAAGCTCGCACACAAATGTGTCCTGCCCTGAGTGCAGAGCGACCTTTCCCCAGAAGAACCTCAGGCCGAACAGGCAGCTGGCGAACGTGGTAGAAATAGCCAAACAGCTCCATTTGCAATCAGCAAAAGACACCAGAGCGGGTAGAGCTTGTGAGAAACACCAGGAGGCCCTGAAACTCTTCTGCCAAGTGGATCAGTCCCCCATCTGCGTGGTGTGTGACAGATCGAAGGAGCACAGAGCTCACACTGTGGTTCCGATAGAGGAGGCTTACCAGGACTACAAGGTAGGAGGGATTCCCCGTCTAGCAAAACTGGCTGATATTACTACACCTCACTGCATGAGATGTTGTGTGCAGCTGGAAGCACAGGCGCAGACCTTGGGAAGCAGGGGCAGTGCCAGCTTTAAACTTGAAATAGCCCTTGTGCTTCTGGACTAAAACAGCCCCTGGTATATTTTAGAGCAGATCTCTGGATCCCACGCCTCCTTCACCTCCTTTGAAGGGAAGGTGAGTTTTCGATTGAATTAAAGCATTCATGGAAAGTGTCTGCTTTCCGCAAGAAGGTTAGGTTTTTCATCAGGAGGAAGAAGGGTTTTGTTAAAAAAAAAAATTCCGTTTTTGGCCAAAAAATACAAGATTTTTGGGGGGGGGGTTAATGAACATTTTCCATGGGGGGGGGAAACTGTCATTTTTTGGCCACATCTCATTTCATGTACATTTATTGGTTGTTAACTACATAACTGGAGTGTTCTTTTTTGTTAAGTTACCAGCATCTTAATCTGAACTTCATTTTAGCAAAGTTTTTTATGTCACTTGCATATTTATGTCACTTGTCATCTTAGCAAAGTTTTTTATGTCACTTGCATATCTCCTGTCGACTGCTGCTGAAACCGGAAGGTAAGCATAGACCGGGCCTAAGAGGTACTATACAGAATCTCACCCATAAGTTTTAATTTTGATAAGAAATCTTTTGGGTTTTTTTTGTTTGTTTTAATTTAAATTGGCAGCGGGGAGAAGGCGTTCTAACTGGAACTTAGGTAGATGTTTGTGAAAATTCATTTTAAAATTCTTTTCATGTGAAATGTCAAAGTTTTTTTTTTTTGTGTGTAAATACCGGATCAACTGCAATATTTAGTCCCATTCGAAACTTGAATTTTGATACTCCCATCCTATAGTTACAATAAGCTCTCTAGATCTCAATATTCTGGTCTGTTTATCTTGACTGGAGCATGAAGCTTGGCTAAACTTCCTGTATGTCTAATGGATGTATATGATATTTATTATTTTGCTATTGAATGCATGGCTGACAGATGTACCTTCTTCTATCCAGGGTGACTTAGGAACTTTGCTAGGCAAAGCAGATTATCTTTCTTCATATATAATTGTGATGTGTATGTACATTTTGAAGGACAAAGCTTGTGAGTGATTCTGCAAGTTTTATCACTGAGTTAATAATCATCAACCCATAAATAACTCAGAAAAATGCCCTCAAGTGCAAGCAACTTTTCTTTGCTCTAGGAGCAAATTCAGAGTCGTCTGGAGATACTGAGGAAGGAGATGAAAGACATTGCTGCACTGAAACGGAAGGGGGAAATGACAAGCCAGGAGATGCTGGTATGTACTCCTCAGCAAATGAACCTATGTTGTTGTTTTGGGTGCCACCAGAGTGGAACAGAGTAATGTGTAATGCTCTATAATGGATTATCACTTATTTTTGTCCATAAAGTAAATTGTCATGGTTCTGAGATGGCCAAAGTGGAAAATGCAGGAGGGTGTTGAATAGTGTTCCTACCTTTTCAGGGCTGTGAGCCAGATGCTAGTTTTAGGGTATGTTTGCGGGTTGCAGATAGAAATACATAATCTACAGAATCGCACCCTATATGTGGTGGGACCTTGCATGGAAGATGTTATTTTTAGAGCGGGTCTCATGCACGTACAGCATCTCCCATTAGCTTAGAGCATTTTCATTAAAGCCCTACAGTGATGCAGCTGCATCGGTGCAGTGTTTTAAGGCTATACTTGCCCTCAATGTGAGTGAGAAACCTGTTTAGGCAAAGAGTGTAGCCTGTTTTGTTTTACTTGTAACCAGCATTGTCTCTTCTAGCCCTTCTCATTGGTGCTTAAATTTCAGTTCTTTGCTAACATCACATCTCTTGTTTCATTACAAAACCATCTCAGTGCTGTATGTTAAACTAAAGGCTGAAATCCTCCGCTTACCTACAGGCTGGGTGTATTCCCTCTCTGTGGAGGCAGCAAACTTGATCATTTTTGTGAGGGGAGATGGTTTGAAAGACACTCAGGACTGAAAGGGTTGTTGGTTTCACCCGACAAGGAGTAGCCAGGTTGGTTGGAAGCCATGGTGAGGCCTTTGTGATCTGCGTAGGCTGCTGGTGTCAGGGCTTTGAACCATGGCTGCACAACACAGAGACCCCCAGGGTTAGGGCTGGGTGAATCCCCAAAACATCCCAGACTCCTTTGAAAATGTTACTCGTTATGGACTGTCACATGTTTCTCTCCACATCCCTGACCCACCCTTTCCCTGCTTGTACCTGCTCCTCACAGCAACAGACGGAGAACGAGAGGAAGAAGATTCTGTCGGAATTTGAGATACTCCGTGGGTTTCTAGAGGAGAAAGAATTGCTCCTCTTGGCCCAGCTGGAAGTGCTGGACAAGGAGATACTGAAGAGGCAAGACGAATACACTGCCAGGCTCACCCAGGAGATATCTCGTCTCAGCACCCTGATCGGTGAGATAGAGGAGAAGCAGCGGCAGCCAGCAAGTGAATTCCTGCAGGTGAGGTTGTGTGAGAAGTACCCCAGAGCCCTTAGTTCAGATATGCCCTGGCTGTTTGCTACTGGAGTCCAATTTCACAATATACGGCATTGCAGGAACATACGTTAATTTACTCATTAAAGTCCTGGTGGAACAAGCTGCTCATCACTGTGTTTTCCTGATCTGACGAAACACTTTTAAACACATGAGTTTCTTAATAGATTTTATGCCCGGGAGGGATCATTCGGATAAGCTTGTCTGACCTCCTTCATTACAGGCCAGAGAATTTCACCCAGCAATTCCTGTATCAAGCTCACAACTCTTGGCTAACTTAGAGTATGTGTTTTTGTGTTGTTTGTTTTAGAAAGACGCCCAATCTGGGTTTAAAGATGCCAAGTAATGGACAATCAAAGAGGCAGTGAAGTGGCCTTTGGTTTTGGACTGTGAGATATTGGAGAGGGTCCAGAGCAGAGCAACAAAAATGATAAAAGGTTTAGAAAACTTGACTTAGGAGGAAAGGTTAAAAAAAAACAACTCGGACACATTTGTTCTTGAGAAAAGGAGACTTGCAGGGATATGTTGAAATATGCTAAGGACTGTTATCAAGTATTTGCCATGTCCACTGAAGGTAGGATAAGGAATAATGGGCTTAATAAACAGCAAGGAAGATTTAAACTGGGCAGCAGTGACCATGAGATGGTCGAGTTCAGGATCCTGACAAA
>ML675654.1:937898-975782 GCA_007922155.1 Mesoclemmys tuberculata
CCTTCAAAAGCAACGAAGTATGTGAGCCTCTAACTTTCCTCCCTCGCCAGGGGACGGGAGGATGACGCAGGGGAGCTAGGCTGGGAGAGGCAGGCACCTAACTCCCCTCGGCCGTTCTGACGATTCCAGGCTGAGCAGAACCGGGGGTGGGAAGCCCAGCTGGCTGAAGTGAGGGCAAAAAGCCCAGGGGGCCCACCCAGGGTGCAAGGAGCCTGGCTGAATATGACCTGGCTGAAGTGGGGTGCGGGGACCGCTAGCCTTATCCCTAAGGTCACTGCCTCACCCCTGTCGCCCTGCGTGACCAAATGGTGCTTTGAATGGAAATCAGGCTTCGGGGCAGGTTCTCCCCACTGGTGCCTAGAATAACAACGCTGGTTTGGGAAAATATTCTTCTCCCCGCGGAAAAAGCCTTTTGGCAAACAGCACCCAGACCACCCAGAACAGCAGCAACGGGGCACGGGAATTTCTAGATGAATCTCTCTCCATTTTCCAGTGGAGGAAGAGGTTTTCTATTGGTCCCTGTAGCCCTCTATCGTCAGGCATGGGTCCTCTCTGCAAAGTACCCCTGTTAGAGCAGTGTAGCTACAACTCTGTGGGCAACAGGATGGGCTGTCTATCTCAAATACATCTGAAATCCTGGGTAAGTACTTTGGCCAGCTAGCCTGTCTTGCCACCAGCTACTTTTAGCCTGCTGGCTTAATCAGAGCTAGCATGGGTTCCTGTGAGCTGGAACTGAAATCTCCAGCTGCAGTGTAGACGTATCCTCAGCCAGACCAGATTAATCTCTAGTGGATCTTCATTCATTTCAGAGGCATTGCAGCGGGAGGAAGGCTTGGCTTTTCAGATACACTTTTCAGTCGTTTCTCTCCCAAGCCTCCCAGGAGCTGGCTGGCTGAAAAAATTACACATTGCAGCCTAAAGAAAACGCAGAAACAAACACAAAAATGACATGCACAAAATGCTTTTAGGCAAGAAAACACCCAATTGCTGTGTAAGACTCAGGCCACGTCTGTCACGAGGAGATTACAGCTGATCTTCTCTCTTTTACATAGAAGGAACGGTGGCTTCTGAGAATCCATCTGAAACTTGCCAATAAAAGGCTGCTTCTTCCACCCTTGTGATTTGCTTATAAGGTCCAGTGCTCGTAGATCAAGGAGACAACATTTGCTGCTCCTGCACCACCCAGTGCTTGGAAAAATTACCTTCTTGTCTCCTTGGTGCAGAGAAACCTGGCCGAACGCTATAGAACCAGGCAGATCATTCTTTTTGCAATCCGCCAAAGGGCCAGAAGCAGAGAGAGTGAAGCAGAGAGAGTGTGCAAGACAAACCAGGAGGGGATTTGCTTTGTTCTCTGACGCGTAAGCCAATAACTCACCTGTGTGATCTGTACAGGGCACGAAGAGACCACGTTACAGCTCCCACCAAGGCAGTTGCTGAGCAGTGCAAGGTAGGAAACTGCTGGTGAGCGAAACATATTACAATAAAAACCACCAGTAGCCAATCAAGTAACTAAATGGGGGATCTGCAAGACATTTAAAAATCTCTAAATATTTGCTGTGTCCTGTGTTATTTATCTTCTCAGAGCTACAATGATGGGATGAGTGCGAGGATTTCACGAATAAAAGGAAAATCAGCTCCCGATGTCTCCCTAGCAGTCCAGAATTTAGAAACATTACTCAGTAAGTTTGTTGTTCAGTTCCTTCAAACTGATCCTTCTCTCCTTGTAATCTCCATCAGGAACCATGCCTTTTGTGCTCCTGCTATCTGGATTGGTTGTTTTTTACATCTTCATAGTTCCCTGATAGTCCACTGTCTGTTCTTTATCAATAGATATTTTTACTTCTGCGCTAACTGTTCCAACTTCGTCTCTGTGTCTTTGTTGGGAAAGGAACCCAACATCTCTGCTGTTTTTGAACCATCGTTAATGTAGAGCTGGTGGAATTATTCAGCGTGAAGCACCTAGTCTATAAATGTAACCCCTATTTTTGCAGTCATGAATTATCTCCGTATAGGGCTCGCAGTGTCTATGAATCTGTTTGTTATTTAAGCTCCGTGAATTCATAGATACCAAGGAGCCACTGTGATCATCCTGTCTGACCTCCTGTATACCACAGAACTTCCCTGAAATAAGTCCCTGTTTGAGCTAGAACATAAGTTTTCAGAAAAACACATCCAGTCTTGATTAAAAAAATTGCTAGTGATAGAAAATCTGCCCCTACCCTTAGTAAATTGTTCCAATGGCTAATTATCCTCATGTTTAAAAACTAACACTTAATTTCCAATCTAAATGTGTCCAGTTTCAGCTTCCAGCTGTTGGATCCTGTTCTGCCTTCGTCTGCTAGATTAGTTATCTGCTAGTTGTATGGCTAAAGGTTTGTGTGAAATAATTTTAGCCTCTGCGTCCCTGTATCACACCAGATTCCAGCGCAGTTCCAAATGAGCGGAGGCCAGCTCCCAGGGGGGAAGGGCGTGGTTGTAGTGCATTTATCTCTGTGAGACACATTTTGATGGAGGCCTCAGCCCAGCTTGTCACTTTCTGCATCTCCAGCTGTAGGCACAAATTTGTAAGTGCCTCCAAAAATCGGGTTGGAGCATGCACTCGGGCCTTCTATTTGCACATGGAGCACGGATTGCTCCTGCGCTGGCTGTTGTGAGTAGTCCAGGTTAATTATTTGCTGTGGGTGCCTTGTGATTGGACACCTAAATCACATGGTTTTGTTTTTGTTCAGTGGGTAAATGACTTCCTAAGATTTACAAACAGGGAGTTTCTATTTCAGTGGTCAAGAAAAGGTTCTCAAAGCCCCCAACCCTAATCAACAGAGTTCTGAGAATTAACAATTGGAATGGAGAGATTAAAGACAGATCTGAATTGACCAGCTACTGGCAACTGTGATGTCAAGAAGGAGGGGTCCCTAGTATGTGACATGTAGAACTGAGCTGCCTTTTCTCTCGCGCGCTCTCTCTCCCTTGTAGGATGTCAGAAGCACCTTGGGCAAGTACGTGACTCCTCCTCGCCCCCCTCGCACTTCACAAGGCAGGTAAGGAGCTTGGGCAGAGGCTTGAAGATACAATTGGCACTGCCAACTCATGATTTTAGTGCACATCTGCTGGTGATCTTTTATGTTTTTGAGGGGTGATTTTTGTGTTTTTTCTTAAAGCCCCAGTTCCTGGAGTCATGTGATTACATTAAAATCTCAGCTTTCTTTAAAGGCAATGTATAGCTCTTGCGGTTGCAGAGAAAAGCTTTAAAATATGCCCCCTAAGGGCTGAAGATGTAGAAGACAGGGAATAAGCAGCTGTCCAAAGGGAACAGGGGTGGACATTTTACCTACTCCTTGTGTGGGAATGGTGGTGAAAACGCTCCCTATTATTTATATTGTCATAGCACCTATAAGCCCAGGAGAGATCAGGACCCCATTGCATACACACATAGTAAGAGACAGTCCCGGCCATGGAGAGTGTATAATCCAAAGAGACAAGCGAGACACAAGGTGGAAGGGGATGTGACTTGCCTTTAGTCACACAACAGGTCAGTTGCAGAACAAGGAGTAGAAGCCAGGTGTCCAGATTCCCAGTCCAGTTTTCTTTTCGGCTGGTTCCCCCACACCGTCTCCCTTTGCGGGTCTTTTCCCATCACTCCCCCAACCTGGAGAGAACTTGCAGACTCATTCCAGGTCCAGACACAAATGGGCCCCTGGTGATTTGATACCACTTGAAGCGAGCAATGAGTTGAAGATTAATAAATGCGTGCGGGTGTTTTTCCTTCTCTAGCTGTGAGGCGGGGAAGGTGTCGGCCACAATGGCTCTTTCTCCTGAACCAAGGCAGAGGACGCAGGATTTCTCCCTCGACCCTCAAACTCTAAAGCAATTCAAAGGTGAGGCACACAAACCCTACAAAATTTTCAAACACACATCATTTTCATTGGTTTTATTTTATTATTGGAAAATGAAAACCCAAAATGTTTTCAGTTTTTGGCAACTGTCACTCAGTTTTATGTGTATATATGACCTTCCCCTCTCCCCCTTCCCCGCCCCGAAAAATAGAACTTTACATGGTAAGATTTTCATTTCCTGACCAGCTCTACTCATCAGTTACCATAAATAATCGCTTAGAGAACCATAAAAATGTGGGGCTGGAAGGGACCTTCAGATGTCATCTAGTTCAACCCACCTTGCTGAAGCAGGATCGAGTATACCTAGACCATCCTTGACAGACATTGTCTAACCTGTTCTTAAAATCCTCTAAGGAGGGGGTGCTAAAATCTAAAATGATGGGGTGACATTAGCCCTTCTTTTGGACCATGTAAAGTCCACAGGAGATGACTTTGTCCATTTCTGATTTGTCGCAGTATATCAGGGTCAACTGTCCCACCTTACTTACAAAGAAGCTGTGCCCCGGTGGTTGCACAGGTGCCCTCATGCACAGAGTTAGTGTGTCTATGGAAATTTACCTCCTACGTCTAGATCACAGATGTACAGCACTGGTGGGTGAGCTGAGGCAGCATATTTATTATGTATGGGAAAGTTCAGAATCGTGTATGCATGAAAGGAACTTTTAAAATTATGGTTTATTGTTCACATTTTCTTAATTCCCCTCTCAGTACAATGTTCAGTTCTACATGTCTATGGCTATGGGCTAAGGATTTGTGTCAGCCCCTAAAGAACAGGGGAAGAAATCCTTAATCCTAGGAAGGATAGAAGGAAAAGATGGAAGAGTGGATACGTAGGGGGCAGAGTTAAGGTTATCTCAGGGTCTGTCTACATTGCCAAGGCTGTACGGATGGATGTAGCGGGATCGATTGAGTAGGCCATGGAGACCCCCTCAAACAATCCCGGAAGTGCTCTCTGGTCAATGCAATAAATCCATCCCCCCAAAAAGAGTAAAGCTGCATCGACTGGAGGACATGTCCTGTTGATGCAGCGCAGTGGAGACGCCGCAGTATGGCAACGTACATAAGTTGGCAGGAGATACACAAGCTACAGTAAATAGCTTGCATATCTCCCGTCAACAGCCGGCAGCAATGTAGACCAGGCCTGGGTGACCTTCACTTTTAACATCCTGTCTTTTCAATGTTTCTTGCTTTTAAAACACAAATTTAAAAAGTCCTTGTACATGCTTGCATTCTCACCTCTGAATGTCCTAGTTTTTTAACATTGGCCATTGATAGATCCAACATCCCTGCTAGGCCTTTAACATCTAAGGGTCTAGTATGAATGTTCAGCCTCACCTTTCACCTAGAAAAAGATGTTGTTGCCAGTGGCACATTGAATGCATCCAAGTGTCAATGATTATATTGTACTAATGGCTGACCGCTTGATATTCTGTCCAACCTTCCCCCAGGCTGATTTCTGCCCCTAATGCCCTGATTCTTTCTCTGTCATGCAGTGAACATGACTCTGGATCCAGACACGGCAGGTCCTGAACTCATCCTCTCTGAGGACCTGAAAGGGGCCAGATTTGGAAAACCAAGTCAGGAGATGCCTGACTGTCCTAAGAGATTTGACACTGATCCCTGCGTGCTGGGCCGAGAAGGATTCACCTCAGGGAGACATTACTGGGAGGTGGAGGTGGATGGGAGGTTCTGGACTGTGGGTGTAGTCAGAGAGTCTATAAGGAGGAAGGGACATATTATCTTTCGACCCAACATGGGGATCTTGGGTTTGCAGAAATATGATCACGTCTGCGTGGCGCTCACCAGCCCTTCCAACACCTACGTGTCCCTCAAGAAGAACAACAATGAGTTCGGAGTCTATCTGGACTACGAACTGGGGCAAGTGTCATTTTACGACCTCAGCAACAAGGAGCTGGTTTTCACATTCCCACCGGTCTCTTTCAATGGGGAGAGAGTTTTCCCTTACTTTTGTGTATTGCTGTCCCACATAAAACTGTCCCCCAGAGGGTGATGTATGGCTGCACTCCCAAGAAACTGGATTAACTGGCTTCTGTTGCCATAGTCTGCATGACCCTAGAAGTGCTTGCTGAACCTCTTCTAGCTTCCATTGTCCTAGACTCTATGACTCTGGAGGATTGCAATATTCTTGCTGAACCTCTTCTAGCATTCATTGTCCTAGACTCTCTGACCCTGGAAGACAACCACTTTCCTGAAGAGGTACTTCTAGCTACCTCCTTAGTCTCCATGCACTGGGAAGATGCCCATGTTTCCTCACAGAAAATCTTAGCCTTTAAATCACGGTCTTTATGACCCCAGAAGGCACACAGTCGTCTTGCAGAGTCTCATTTAGCTTTCTATTTCCTAATCTCTATTATCCTGTCAGACTCCCATGTTCCTTCAGAACGCTGCTAGCTCTCTGTCTGCAAACTGGATTATCCTGACGTACAGAATATGGTGTATTTTAATGGCAGAAATTACAGGAAAGAACATCCTGTGTTAAAACTGTTTCTTTTTCAACAGATCTTGCTTTAAGCATATTGTACCAGCTGTGGCTATCTTGATTAAACCTCTGTTACCATTGTGACAGATATTGCAAACACACTCAACATCTTTGGGAACGATTGTTTCAACCTGATACATGTTATCTGTACGCTTGAGCCAGAGCTTGCACGTATGAAAACTTCAAAGACTATTATACTGAGATGGGCCAGACAACATGGACCCATAGTATATTCATAGACCTTTGTATCAGTATGTGTAATTGCATAGTCCAGGATCACTGGGTGGATTTCCTGGGGACTCTGGAAGCGCTAGGGCAGATAAATGCAAAATCCTATAGTTGGTTATGCAGATTCCCAGCCTTTGAAGCTTTGCCCCCTGGTGACAGGGGCACTGGCTAATTTTACCTGTTTCAGGAGCTTTGGGAAATTTTGGGGTATAAAGGGTGAGTTTAAACAGACTCTCTCATTTGGATCCAACAAACTGACATGAACTTTTAATCAATAGGGCAAACCCCTGGAAGGGGTGGAACGACTAGAATCTGCCAGGGTCTCTGTAGGACTGACAGGAGACCTCTGGGAAGCAGAAGTATGTATTCAGACTTGTTATTGTTTTATTGATCTGTTTTCTCTGTAAGGCTTTTGTTCTTAAATAAATGCACATTGCTCCATGCAAACTGCCTAATCCTTGGTACACTACTTTTAGCCCTTGAAAGAGACAGAGCAAACCTCACCCCCTATCTTTTCTCTATTGTGCAACGGTGCGATATAAAGGGGAAGCACGGAAGAAACATGGGCAAGATGCTAAAGATCCATCATGAAATAAACGTGAGGTGAGTAAATGGGAAATTCCATTCAGACACGCAGAATAAAACATCCTTAGCAGCCATCACATCACAAGCTTTTCTGGATGGGGACTTTGTTGTTGTGTTTTCTTTTCCCAAAATATTTATTACATTTCTTTGTAGCGTTGATTTTTCCTTCTTGATCAGTATCTGGTAGAAAGATCTCTGATTTTGCAACACATATGTATTCCTATTTTTCATGTTATTCTATCAGAATCCTTTCCCAACATCACCCCTGTAACCTACACATCTATTTTTCAATGTAGGATCATAATTTAAAATGTCATGACCATACATAACATGTTGGTGCAAATATAAAGACCACGTCTCCCTGAGAAGAACATTTGCAGATCCATGAAATAAAATGCAAACCATGGCCCTAAAACTAGTAGAATTATTCACTGGGAATACTATTCATTACCAATTAAGCACCTTGTTGAAGTAATAAGTCATTTGTGAATGAACCCCAATCTTCTATGCATGCTTGTAGGTATTTGCTCAATAGTTTGGAACCATCATTTTCATACTCCGAACTGTTTGTGTTAACACGTCGCTGTTCAGTTCTTCCGTTGTTAACCCAATAACCAGCCTCTGGGCTCGTCTACATTTAAAATGCTGCATTGGCACAGCGCTTCCATGTAGGCACTACCTATGCTTATGATGGGAGGGATACTTCCATTAGCATAGTTAATCCAACCCACAAGAGGCAGTAGATAGGTTGATGGAAGCTTCTACCAACATGGCTACACAGGAATTTAGGTCGGGTTAACTACACCACTCAGTGGTGCGGATTATTCACACTCCTGAGCAACATTGTTCAATCAACCTAATTTCAAGTGTAGACCAAGCCTGATTTCGATATTTTCATGTACTGCATTTCCAAAATCACAGTTTGCAGCCACTGTAGGCAGAGCTCTCGTAACACATTCAGTATTTTCCCCCGATTCTTGGATTCTCAGGTGAAAACATACTTTTTCATAAACCTTTCTCTGAGGCTTAAAGCATGCATCAAACATAGCCAGAACCCTTCCATGGTCATCCGTCTTCAGTAAAGTCAAAAGATTTAAAGCTATGCTCTGCTTGCTTCCCCATAGTGTAAATTAAAGAAGATACCTGTGTACCTCCCCTTTCTTGGTGGAATTGGTTTTCAATTCAAAATTTTGCAAAGTACGGCTTCCAGTCTGTCCATTGTGAAGGATGAACAATATTGAAGTTCTCTTGGGGCACTGAAGAACAGCACGTTGAAATCCTGCAAACTTTGTTGCTGTTTTCCTTTTGTCTCTGTTCTTAATTTACTCCTGACACCATGTCATGTCCCTGCACCAGATCTGGCCTGGCTAAAGAGCTTTTTTATACACACCAGCTCTGTTCATCGTAAGATCCTTTAATGCTCTGCCAGGTATGGCTGAGGTTTATTTCAATAAGGTATTTTATACACTGTGCCACCTACTGGTGAAACAGTTTAGCATTCTATACATACTGGTACATGAGCACCTTTTTTCTTTGATAACATGCAGGTGGTGAGGGTGAACTCAGACCCAGATCTCATATCACCAGCACAGTGGCTCTACCTACTTCCTCTATCATTCAAATACAGCTACATCTAACATAGTGACTGCAGCTGAAGGACAAGCAGATATTATCCGCTCCAGCAGGCCAGAGCTAAGGTTCACTGGTGTGTACCTTCACTCTGTATTTCTTTGTTTTCAGAAGTCTGAGTTTTGATGGACGTGAGGTCCTGGAAGGACACTGGCTGTCATTGGGAAACCTTACCTCAACGTTAACATAGTTTTCTTTTGTTTTTGCTTCTGTTCAATTTTCTAAATCCACAGAAAAGGCAAGAAGAGCCAGTCTTTCCAGAATCATTCCTGAGTGTATTCAGATTGTCCCTTGGGGCCCCTGAATACTTGAGTCTGTTGGTACAGGCACGTCCAGCTCAGCAGGTCCATGACTGTTTCTTTAAGAGATGTCTCTAATTTCCCCCACATGACGGGGTTTGAAACGACTGCATCTTTCTAGGAAGTGCATTAGTTTCACTTTCCAATTTGGCATATGCTGCAAGAGGAAAGTATGTTTATCAGTCTTGACCGTAAAAGTATTTCTTTTAAAAAGCGCACAGAAAAGCTAGGAGAAAACGCTGCAGCTATTATACAGCCAAGCTAGAATTAGCTGTGCAACTTACTATGCTGAAATAGTCACTTAAAGACTAGAGCAAGACGCATGAGGGCTGAAACCATCCCTGAAGGTTTTCAAACTTCCCAGAAGAACAAATCAGGTAGGTTAATGGCTTCAGAATGACTCTTTATAACAGTGGTTTTCAGCCTGTGGTCTGTGGATCCGGGGGGGGTCCACAAACGATGTCTGAGATTTCCATAGGGGTCTGCACTGTCATATGAAAAAAGTTCAGGGCCCCTTATCGGCACACTGCTTATTGTGTGGACAAATTGTTAACATAAAAATGTTAAATCATGGGACATTTGTTTTACTCTTTATGTAAACGTGAACATTACATGTATATTCAAAATGATTTACATTCAAAATACATTTCAAATTATTTTCATAAGAATGTAACTCGAGCTTTCTACAGCATATTGAACTAGTAATTTATTTCATTTGTGTTTGCATTTTATTTAAGAACACTGGGCCCATCCTGTTCTCAGCTAACAGCAGAGGGAGATTTGTAACAAAATAACTTCCTATATTTGGAGTACAGGAAGAAATGTACTGCACCAAAATCCAAGTGTCATCAGCCTAGTCTTTTGCCTGTTGTTATTACAGGTTTTTTTAAGTCTGGTTGTGGCACTGAATTCTTTTGCTTCTGATATTTACAAGGGGGAAAAAGGTGATTATTTCCATAATCAATCAAAATAGAAAATTGAATCCTTTTCTCCTTCTGAAAACAATGGGAATTAAGCATGTGCCTCAAGCTTATGGCGTATTTAAGGGTGCTGCTGATTAAAAAAAGAGGCAAATATATATGCCGTGTGACTCATCTACTGTGTGAAAAACCACTTAAGGGGAGTTTTCATGAGCAACTCGATAGCAGTAAAGCTAGCATAGCAAGGCACTGTGGTCTTCCTCAGAGCCTGGGCCCGAGAAAGGGTCGCAATGCACCTGCTGGGCAGATCAGGACCCTGCAGGCCAAATACCCCGGGAGCAGAGGGGCGGGGCCGGGGCAGGAAGGGGAAGTACAAAAGGCCGGCCTAGCAGCTCATTCAGGAGGAAGCTGCTGCTGGAGAGGGATGTGTCTTCCTTGAGGCTGTGGTTTGGGCCTGACGCAAGCCCCGCGGCTGTGCATAGCAAACACCCCACCGACCGGAGCCTCCAAGGGAGGAACCCCCAAAGCCAGCCCTGACCTAAAGGAGCTGCCTATTGCTGGGGACCCACTGGAGCTGCCTGAGCCCGATGCGCCAGAGGATCCACCGGGACCTTGTGACGTGGAGTTGCTGCCATCCGTGGACAGCCCCCAGGAGTTCCTGGACCTGCTGATGGTGAGGGACTAGTGGGACTCCCGCTCGCCACCTACCCCAGCGGCTCAGAGGAGGACCCTTGGCTCCGGGGACCTGGGTTCAGGGTCGGAGGAAGCAGCCCAGGAACAGCCAACTACAGTTTGGTTGGCTCTGTGGTCGCAGCAGCATCAGCGTGTTGTGGCTGGGGTCCCGCTGACCCAGTGGCAGAGTCTCTTTGCCACTGATCGGGCCCTGGGCTGGGAAGCCGTGGAGTTGGGTGGGCCTGCGTTCCCCTCCCCACTTCTCTAACCACCCTGGGAGTGCTCGTCTCTTCCAAGCTGTTGCCACAGAGGTTACTGAGCGTTGGGACCACAGGCTCCCAAGGAAGGGTTGCGATGTCCTTGCTGGGCGTGTCACCAGCCTACGCTAGTTTTAAAAAACGATTCGTGTGGCATCGTATTTTAAAACGATGTTTTTGTTTGAAATATTATGGATTTTTCCTTTTTTTTTTTAATCCAAATATTGTTGAAGCAAACATTTTTCTTTTCAGTTTTTCTTTTTACTCCCCCCAGTTTCTTTTTCCTTTCCTTGCGGACCTTAGCCATCTGGAGGGGCCTATGCAGGGTATGGGGAGAAAGATGGTTGTGATAAGTGGAAAATTGAAATTCACGCATTGCAGATCTGTGGGACATCATGATCTGGCCTTATGTGCTTCAAAAACTCCTGTGCTGCTTGAATAGCATACACTGCTTTATTTATAGCTTTGGCTAGCTCTGAGCCATAGCAAAAAGAAAAGGAAGAAATCACGGCTTTGTCAAAAACAAATATCACAAATTTGGTGTTAAAGAGGGGGAATCTTGGCATATATTTTAATTAACATATTTGTCTCCAGATCTAACCTACCTTTTTTTAAACCTAATCTTTTTGTCAACATGCACACGTGTGTGAATGTGCATTGATGGAAATGTAGGCGACACAGTGGGTTCATAGCGGAAAGTCAGTTTCAACTTTAATATGGGTATTGTCACTCTGTAATATCAAAATGACTTTACTTAACTGTGTGTCTCCCCATTTTATATAACACATCCTATTTGTAATCTTCTCACCCTCAACCACAAGAATCTAGTTTGCTTTGATTGTAATGGTCACTAGGGCCTTGATCCAAAGACCATTGAAGTTAATGGGAGGCCTTTCCATTCAGATTGGGCCCTAAATGTTTGTTTTTTCGTTCCTCCCTCCCCCCCCCAACTCCGGTTGCACAGCTCAAGTTACAACAAAAATGAAGATTTCCTCATTCTGCTGCAGCTCCAGGACCAGCTCTACTCTGATGGGTTTGCCCATTTTCCTCATTATTTTTCACATCCATAAGCTGCAATCAGGTAGGGAGTCCATCTGGTGCTTATTTCCTCTCGTTTGACTGCTATGTTATGCAACCTCAATAGTACAGAGACAAGCTTTCAAGCTTACACAAAGCTCTTCTTTAGGTCTGTGTTGGCTCAAAAGCTTGCCTCTCTCACCAACTGAAATTGGCTCAATAAAAGATATTACCTCTCCCATCTTATCAGTCTAATGTCCTGGGACCATTAGGCCACAATCACACTTCATGAACCTTAATAAGGCTATTTTAATGTAGTTTGTGTGTGGAATATAAAATGTGTAGTATAAACTACTGAATATCTTATTTTGGAAATGTACATCAAATTATTATATTCTTTCGAAGTTTATTTCCTTTGTGTTCTGACTCATTTCACAGACAAGTTCTCAGTGGTTGTGGCGGATCACCCTGTCACTGCTATTGTGGGTGAGGCATTTCTATTACCGTGTCACCTGTCCCCCAGAATGAACGCTCAAAACATGGAGGTGAAATGGTTCCGACCCCATCTCTCATCCGTTGTGCATCTGTACCGTGATGGAAAGGATCAGAATGATTCTCAGTCCGTCGCCTATCGGGGAAGGACAGAGCTTTTGAAAGATGGCCTCGCCAATGGGAGTGTCGACTTGAAAATACACAACATCAAACGCTCTGATGAAGGATTATATAGGTGCTTCATTCGATCAAGTCTCTTTTATGGAGAAGCCTTACTGGAATTGAAGGTAGCAGGTCAGTGGTTGTGTTGGTGTGGTCTCTCCACACCTTTCAGTAGCTTATTTGGAATTGCCTTTTGACATGATAGTTTGTTTTGGATTTGTTTGCATATTATTTGTATATCCATAGTAAAGCTGGTCGATATTTTTCCACTGACTCCTGCCCCCCAGAAAATGGCTATTTTTCATCACAGTGGTCATTTCTATGGGGAATTCCCTTTTACAAAGACATTTTGGAGAGATTTCACTGACAAAAAACATTGGCTGGCTGGGTAAAAAGTTTCAGTAAAACTGTCAAACACAAGCAAAACAAATCCACAAAAAATTATATTTTTGGATCCAAATTTGTTGTGGGGGGAGAAATCATTTTTCAAACAGCTCTATTTGGTACCAAAAATTCCCCCTAAACTCCCAGACTTTTCTCCTAACAGCAGCAGCCCTGGTGTTTTATGAGCTGTGCAAACAGCTGAGAGTTTTCAGCCTCTGCCTTTCTGCATCAGAGAAAAAGGGTTACAGCTCTATATGAAACTAACACTACGAGACACCACTGCTCTTTGCCAAACTAAGAAAAAAAAAAAAAAAAAAAAAGAATCCACCTGGGACATATTGTGTCATATTGGAAAGGCAGGATCCACATCTCTGAAGGAGGTACAGACACAACTCTAACTTGTTACTCCAAATCTTTCTCCCAGATCAATCAAAACCATTCCAGCCTTTTCTTCGCTCAGCCAGTCAGTCCATTCATAAAGTTCCAACCACTGTGAGAAATAGAGACAGCCACATTGTCATCCAGTGGGGAAAAAGGTTACATAGATGAATGACAAAAGTAAGCCAGTGACCCTGTAATCAGTGATGTCTTGCAATTGCCCTCAAGGCCTTCACATACACAGTAAAACAGGAGATGTGAATGCTACAGCCATGAGAAACTACTCTCCAATAAATATATGTACAAATACAGGTTGAATCAGGATCAGTATGACAATTGTCTCTTGGCCAGTGCCAGGGATGTTCAGAGCCAAAAGTGTGAGTCTCGTCTCTACAGCCTGAGCTAAGGGACGACCTTTGGGAGCTAGGAGTTGGAATAGACTCCCCCTTCCCACGCACAGAGGGGGATGCATACCATACACTGACCAGTGGGTGACACCAACCTGAAGATCTAGCACAGGTGTACATTCTTCAATATACACACACCCACAAAACAACCCCTGATGAGGAAAAGGAGGGCTTGCCATGTTCTCTGAAGGCACATTCTGGTCCAGTCAGGCATCTGAAAGAAAATTCCTGAACAGGGCTTCTCCCTTTAAAAACACTCTTCCCTGCAAAAAGATACATCAAATGATCGAAAGTTCAAGAGCTCTGTTCTCAACTATAAACCACAAAGTAAAGGACGGTCTCTAAAGTGCACACATCTCAAGCTATATGGGATCAAGGATCAGGTAACAAATGGACATCTGACTGGAAGATGGATAGGGAAAAACAAACAAATTTTTTTTCATAGAATCATAGATTAGGATCAGAAGGGACCTCAGGAGATCATCTGGTCCAATCCCCTGCTCAAAACAGGACCAACCTCAGCTAAATCATCCCAGCCAAGGCTTTGTCTCTTTCTTTTCCAAAACTCCCTGTTCAAGACCCTTCCCGTTTCACTCCTGTAATAATGAAATCCATAATGTTTCAGGTTGTCAAGATTATTGTTGCCCTTTTGCTAAGTGGAGTCAGATTTTCAAGACATCTGCTCCACACCAGTTGCTGGTATGGAGCAGAATTCGGTGACACAGAATCGAGTATTTCCTTAGTGTAATTCATCCGTTTGCAAAATATACCCAAGCCCTGTTTTCAGATGCAGGGGTGGCCACAGAGAGCCTGCAGGCAATTCGCTGCCACGGGCGCTTCCTCTCTCCAGGAACACACCCAAGCGACAGAGCTAGCAATGACTGCTTAGTTCACAGAAGTCCTCAGTCCCTACAGTTTTGTCCCTAATCTGAGACATGACAAAGGGGGCTGAGTTCACTCACTCTGTATCTTTTAGGATGGTCTGGGTGCAGTAATTTAGCCTCCCGGACTACATTCTAGGAGCAGTCACTACACAATTGGACCTAACAGTAACCGTTACACTACCATGATGGTAGCATGTCCGCCTCCCAATCAGTTTTCCTTCTTAATATGTTCACATAATTTACTGTGACCATGTTCACTGGAAATCTACTGATGGCTTAAAATTCCATCTTTTGTGTGGAGTATGTCTATACATTAGCATATAGAAATAAGGGATGTACCCTGTTCTCCTCCAGGTTTTGGCTCTGATCCACACATCGCTCTTGAGGGTTATCAGGATGGAGGGATCCGAGTCGTTTGTCTGTCAACTGGTTGGTACCCAGAGCCCGAAGTGCTGTGGCGAGATCTCAGCGGGCGACATTTACCTTCAGTCTCTCAAGCAAAATTCCAAAGGGATAACGGCCTGTTTGAAATACAGACTGCTTTCATTGTCACAGAGCATTCAAACCAGAACGTGTCCTGTTGTATCCGGAACACCTTTCTCAACCAAGAGAAAGAATCAACAGTTTCTGTGTCAGGTCAGTTGCAATCAAAGCCACACTCTAAATTAATGATCAACACCCATGCGCAACTGGCTAACTAAAAGAGGAAGATTAGATGTGTGGTTGAGAAACTAGCCATTGAGGTGGTAAAGTTAAATCCTAACGAGGATATTGTAAGGGGCAGATTCACTGGAATGGAGGTTGGCTTTAGAAGAATTAAGGAGGGGAAAAAAACCTGAAATCTCCTCAGAGAAATCTGTTACCTTTTGAAGGCAGGGATTTTCAGAAGGGTGTGCTGAAGGAGTAAAAGGCCATTTACTATTCTTTTCAATGGGCGCTAGATGTCTGAGGCTTGGTCTACACTTAACCCAGCAATTTGGTTGCAGTCGACGGGAGTTACGCAAACTACGCAGAGAACTTGTGTAACTCCCGTCAACTTCTATGCTTCTGTTTTGCGCACCATCTTCACTGCACTGCACTGATGGGAACCGTGTTCCCATCGACGCAGTGCTACACCACTTGAGGAGGTGGTTTTAGTATGTCGACTTCTGGATGGACTGAGCGGATCTTCACTGACTGCTTAGTCAATCCAGCTAAGTTGATCTGATGGCGGTGACTTTACCGCCATCAGTTCGACATAGCCTGAATTAGTTATACCCCTTTGAAAATCCCATCATCAGGACACACACGTTATTTTTTTAAAGTTAGAAACTCAGGAAATTCACCATGTATAAACTATCTATAAAGGGAATGTTTATATAAGGTGTGGTCAAGGTTTCTCTCTGGGAATTAACTTTGCAATGGGGTGATTTGAAAAGTTAAAAAACCTCTTCACTTCAGCTATTCATTATTTATCCCACATGTCAATCACGTTGGCCAAATACTATTTATAAATTTATTATAACAGTGATTAGTAAATGAAGGACTTCATCTCCAAATGTGCAAGTGACTTGTGAGTCATTCAAGCAATGGGAGTAATGCTAGCCTTGCAAATATTTTTTTCTTAATGACTGGGGCTGCGTCTATGCTGACGGCGGAAAATTTGCCGCCATCAGATTGATGTCAATGGATCGACTGAGTGATCTGTGTAGACCCGCTCAGTCGATCCAGAAATCGACAGAGGAAAATCATCTCCGTAAGTGGCACAGCTCAGTGTGGACAGCACAGAACAGATGCAACAAAGTCGATGGGAGACGCACAAGTTTCTTAAGTCACTTGTGTATCTTCTGTCGACTGCTGCCAAATCTGGAAGGTAAGTGTAGACCAGACCTGGGTCCATTTTTTTTTTAAATGTTCCAGAGCATTGAATAATATCACCCAATAAACAGCAATGGATCAAGCCAGGCCCATTTACTCAGATATTTACCTCCCTTATATCTCTGTTGATTGGAACCATTCAGTTTCTGATCTCTGCAATCAGACAGGGACATATATGCAAGCTCCTCTCACACAAACCCTCTTATGGACTTGGAACTTTTGCCCTGGCTTCTCAAGTAAGGAAATTCACGGCATTTTATTTTTCAGATTCTTTTTTCCCCAAAGTCTCCCATTGGATGGTGGCTCTGTGGATGATCGTGGTGGTTTTGTTTGTTTCCATTGGCCTTTGTCTTTATCTCTACAAAGTAAAAGGTAAGATGTTGTACAATGAAATAGTGCAATGGGAAAGAAGATAACAGAATACTACTGAGTGATCCTAGAAAAGTTGGGCTCAATTCATAGCTCCACCACAGCCTCCCTGTGTGGCCTCGAGGGAAGTAATTTAGGCTCCAGGTCACAGCTCTCTCATCTGTAAAATGGACATACTAGTACCTCACATGGTGTGTGATCAGGTATCCAGATACCTGACACTTCCCAACAACCAAAACAGTCTCATCAGGGATGAAAAGACCTTAATGAGCATCCTGGGGCCCACATGGGCATCCAAAGGTTTGTGATGTGGATGTCGGGTAGCCTTTTCTCTCTGGGATCCCCATGTGGGTCTCAAGCAGGAATCTAAGAGGAGAAGAAAGGTCTAGGGGACAATTAGGTTGTAGAGGGACAGATCAAGAGATGTATGAACACTCCTTCCTTCTCCACTGACCAATTGCATACAAACCATCAGAGAAGATTTTTCCTGCTGGAAACCAGAGGAGATACATTTGGTGGACAAAGCAGAAGAGGGCTAATGCTTCCTCTCTGCCTTCTCCTTCCATGCCCTCAAGCTGCTCCTGTGCACATCCCTCCGAGAGCAAAGTCATTTCCCACCTGCTGCTGGCAGCCCAGGGTGAATCATTGGTCTCTGGAGAGGGGGCAGAGTCTGGGAATGTGTTTCTTCTTGGTGAACAAGTGATAATAGGGGCAGAGAAGGAATGTGGGATCACCTTCCTGCTGAGTTTGCTTTATCCTCCAGTCCCAAACGGTGTGCACATAGTGTTTTAAGGGAATTCCTTGTTCCTGTGCATGGCTTTAACAACGTAGAGAGCCGTGGTTACATTTTGCTGACGAAGAACACACTCCTTTAACTGCGGAGAAGGAAAAGTAAAACACACAATGATCAATAAAGTATATTTGTTTTTGTTTGCTTTTCAGGTCAACTTATAGCAGAACTGAGTAAGTATCATTCTTCCTCTCCACCATTTAATATCTTTTACACAAATTTGTATCCTCGTGAGGGTTTTTGTTTGATGGCTTTGCGTGCGTGCGTGTGTGTGGCAGGGGAAGTTATTTAGTTTAGGATTTTTGCTCTTTTGTTTAATGTGGGATAATATGAAGCATGAAAAAAATCACATCAAAAGTAATTTGAAAAACTCTGGTCGTCTTTGGATAAAAGTGACACGTTAGCCTCAACATGAGCACTGACAACATCATGTCATAAAGACAGGTAAAACGTGTTAGGGAAAGGGAACAGCTAAACCTCTTCAACTTTGTAGTAAGGACATGAAGATACATAGACCAACTATGGCTCAAGGGTGGGATTTTCATATGTGCTTAAGTATTTAAATCCAGACTGAGCATCTTTCTAAAAGATCTGTGCTAGCTCATATGGACATTATGGGCTTGACACAGGAATAACGGGGTGAAATTATCTGGCCTGTATCATGCAGACTAGCTGATCATGTTGGTTTCTTCTGGCTCTGAAACCTATGAATAAGGAACGCAAGTTCCCATGACTTTCAATGGAGTTCCTGCTCCTAAAATTATCAAATGCTACTCCCACTGTCTTCAAGTAGACCATGATCATGCAGAACTAGACCTGTTCCTCATGCAGCTTTAGTGCATCAGCTGGCCAACTGTGATAATTTATTAGTATTTATTTATATAGTTAATGAGAATCCCAACAATGCAACCAGTCTGTTTAAATGTATAGCCTCTGAGAGAGAATTGTTGATTATGTACTGGGGATGATCAGGATTTTTTCATCAATGTTTTTGATGGAAAATTCTGGGTTAAAGTATATGGACATTTCCCATAGAACGGTGTTGATCCTGCCAAAACGTTTGGCTCTTCCCACTAGAAAATCAAAATGAACCATTTTATTTTGGGTTGGGTCTACCTTAATTCGTGCTTGCCTGAGCTGCTGCAGTATTCAGTGGGATTTGTAGTTCATAGAATCATAGAGGTGTAGGAGTGGAAGAGACCTCGACGGGTCTTCTAGTCCAGCCCCCTGCACCTAAGGCAGGACTAAATATTATCTAGACCATCCCTGACAGGTGTTTACCTAACCTGCTCTTAAAAATCTCCAATGACAGAGATTCCACAATCTCCCTAGGTAATTTATTCCAGTGCTTAACTACCATGACAGTTAGGAAGTTTTTCCTAATGTCCAACCTAAACCGCCCTTGCTGCAATTTAAGCCCATTGCTTCTTGTCCTATCCTCAGAGGTTAACTAGAACATTTTTTTTCCTTCTTCCTTGTAACAACAGAAGCCATATGTCCCCATTCTTCCCTATGCACTAGGTCTTCTATGATGTACTGTGGTCTTTCCTCCATTCTGGGGACAAGAGGCACCAAAACTACAAAGCCAAAGCAGCCTGAGCAGACCTAGATTACTATCAAACCCACCTGAAACAAAACGTTTGTCTCGGGTTCAGATGCCTTGTTTTGGTTCAGGGATGTCTGTTCTGCAAAAATTTCAATAATTTGACTTAGGGCCCAACTCAGGACACAAAGTCAAAATACCAGAACTTCTTTTAGGATGTGTCATTTTCTACAATATTTAACCCTATTGGTATAGTATCTGGTCACTCAACTTCTCACCTCTAATTTGTGGTTGGTTTCAGGATGGAGAAGAGTCCTCACGCATCCAGGTAATTAAAGTTAATATATTACCATTGTTCAGATCCCAAAATGTTGCCCCTTTTCCTGGTGTGTGTGAATGGAGCAGTGTCCATATGCAGGACACCTGGCTCAACCTATGACCCAGCAGTACAAGAATTTTCTCTCTGATACTGCAGCAATCAGCTTTGTGTTGTAACTTCCTTCTTTTTTGTGTTGTGTTGTCAGCCATTTTATTTTTTTGTTATTGTTTTGGGTCATTAGTTGCTGACATTCTTGTGTGTGTGTGTGTGTGTGTGTGTGTTCAATCATTGGTAATCAGAACATCTTTCTTTCTAATGAAGGTTTCTTGAATTGACAATTTGGATTGTCACATGGCAGAGGGTTGGGTTTTTTATTTTTTCATTTTCAAAATAAAAAAATATCAATTATGGAAAGCTATTCTTAAAAAACAGAAAATAAAAAGGGAAATGAAAATTGTACGTAAAAACCCAAAAATGTAAAATAGTCACACGTTTAAAAATAGTTCAGTTTTTAAAACTAATTTATTAATTTAATTTTATTTTATTTTGAACTAAACTTGGGAGGTTGTTTTACAAACTCCACAGACTGATACCTTGAAACAGTGGGCTTTGGTGTCTTCAGGACCTAGCAAGCTAAGTTGGTGGAAGTATTTTAGTTCCAGTAGGGATATCCAAGATTGAATTAATCTTTCTTGGATGTGGATGGCCAGAATTACATAGTATTCCAGAGGTGATCCTACCAGCATCTTGTACAATGGTATTAAATCTTCTCTGTGGGGCATGGACCAGTGTTCCTGTCACACTCCCCATCAGTACCTGTCCCAAGCTGGGGAACCTAATGAGCCAACCAGCGGACCAAATTCAGTGATGAATGCTGGTCACATGCCACATTGCGCATATGCTAAGAAGAAAAATGCTTCCCTGTCCTGGCTGGAAATACCTCACCTGATACATCCTCGGATCACATTTTCTGTTTTCACAGTCGCATCACACTGGTGGTTCATAGTCATCCAGTGATTGACTAATACCCACAGTCTTTCTCCTCCTCTGTTGTTTCCAATTGATGAGCCCTCAGCTTAGAGCAGAAATTTCTTTCCTGATCAACCCCTTTTTCCATTCCTTGTAGGCTCTCTGCTTACTCCGGATATTTTTGGGGGTGGTTATTCATCTAGTTGTGTCTGGAGCCTTTCCCTACAAGCTGTGCCTCCAAACCCACAACCTCCACTTATTTGGAATACAAATTCAAGTTAGTTTTTCACCTTTAACTTCACTGCACCTCTTCCACATTCAGGTCCCTGAGTTCTTCAATCCAGTTGACATCACTAAATAGTTTCCTTAATTTCTCAGTTTTACCATTTGAAATCAAAAGCCTTAGTTCCAGACCAGTTTTTGTTTATATGTCCATTTAATTTACACTGAAGCATGATCAATCCAAGGTTATTTTCTATTATCAGCTGTTCTAATAGGACAAAACCAAAGCTAAAATAGTATAATGTCTTATTGATTCAGTGAATATCTGGTGAAGAAATACGTCAGCTATCACATCTTGGAATAATAACTGGATCCTAAATATTTTTAGTAGCATTTGTTCTCCAATTTGTATCTAGGACGTTAAAGTCTCTCATAATTACACAATTCCCAGTAGTATTTGTCCCTTTAATAATAGTACAGATCTCTCAGTCCATACCCAAAGCTGACCTTGGGGTTTACAGCACACAGGTAACACTACCGCAGGAGAACCTCTTTTACAATCCTCTCTCAAAGTGTTGTCTCCATGTTTTCACTTTTTCTTTCTTCATAATCTACCACATCAATAATGTATAATGCTACCCACCAACTTTACCTTTATTTCTGTCTTTTTCTGAACATACCTGCCTTGCAATCATGATTGTTCTTCCACCACATTTCTGTTGTCCGTATAATATTTGGTTTCACGTCCTGCACCAGTCCTTCTTGCTCCTCAGTATTTTTTGCCCAGACTCCTTGCATTAGCTTTTCAGTTGTTTCTCTTCAACTTCATCCAATCATTTCACTTACTGTGGCATGACTACCGTTCCCATCAATATTAGCACAGTACTTTCTTTAGCCTTGCTGTCCATCCTTCTGCCCCTGGGTGTTTTTAGCCATCGCTATAGCCTCATTCACTTGATTCATGAGGCCTCATGCCCTCAAGGGGTACAGGGAGCGATCACTGCTCACGTCCGAGTGAAACATACTTTTCCCCTCCCCATACCACCTGAGGTTGCTTTTAGGTCCCAACATTTTCCACCCACCCCCACGAATGCATCTTGGCACCCACACTCTTGCTTCTTTAGCATTCCTTTCATGCACTTGTTTTGTTAGGAGTTTTTTTAACCTTCTTCACATCCTCCCTAGCAAAGAAGTAAGTTCTGAGCCATCATATCGTTGTGATGGTCCTGGAAGAGTATGGAATTTATTCCTGCTACTGAGCCATGAAATCTGGGACATGGCAAATCCTGGTACCATGAGTTCTGTTGCTATCTAAGACTGGAGCACCTCAGGCTGGTGGCTTTTCTCAAACAAGCATGCTGTAATGTATTCCAATCAAAGGGTCGCTGGAATACAGTGAGATTTAAGATGGACAGGGGTCACTGCAGAGGGGGTCATCTGTGTCAGAGAGAACTGGGAAGGGGTGGACATGGATTTCCTACATAACAGGCTCTTCAGCCTGTCTGTGGGGAGAAAGGATGGGAAAGATTCTGAACTGTAGGCCTGGCTCAATTGATCCTTTCACTCTGCCACTGACCCAGCTCTCTCAGGGGAGTGAATTTCCTCTGCATGTTGCTGGAGACCTCAGACCTGGATAAATCCTGGAGGAAGGAGATTCCCTGATTCAGTCCCCCAGCTGGGGCACGTTCTCTCACTGACATCCTCAAACCTTTCCCCAGGACTGCGCTCTGCCGCTAACGCTCTGATTCTCTCCCCAGTGAACGTGACCCTGGATCCAAACACGGCTCATCCCCGACTCATCGTGTCTAAGGATGGGAAAAGTGTGAGACAGGGAGACACTCAGCAGGATCTACCCGACAACCCTGAGAGATTTGATTACGAGTGCTGTGTGCTGAGCTGTGAGAGATTCACCGCGGGCAGCTGTTACTGGGAGGTGGAGGCAGGGGATGGGAAGCACTGGGCGGTGGGGGTAGCCAGAGAGTCTGTGAGTAGGAAAGGAGAGTTCATGTCAAACCTAAACCCCGAGGGGGGGATCTGGGCTGTGAGGCTGTATGGGGATCAGTTCCAGGCTCTCACCTCCCCAAAGATCCCCCTATCCCTGAAGCGTAGCCCCCGCAGGATCCGGGTGTGTCTTGACTGTGAACAAGGGCAGGTGGCATTTTTTGATGCTGATAACCAGACCCCAATCTTCACGTTCCCTCTGGCCTCTTTCACTGGAGAGAGACTCTGCCCCTGGCTCTGGGTAAGGGGGGGATCCCAGCTCAGCCTGTGTCACTGAGGCATGGGAGGAAGTATCCAACTGAGGACCCTGAAATCAGAATCCCTAGTGTCTATGAGGCGGGGGGTGTCTCGGGGGAGTGTCTGGACTGTAAAAAACAGAGAGAGCAGGAAGTCATCAAGGTGAACCTACCAAGCTCATTGCCCCAATGATTGGTCGGTGTGTTTGTCTCTGTCTTCTATGACCCAGGAGGACTCTTAGCCACCTGTTGGTTCAGAGACCGATAGATAGGAACCCAGGGAAGGGGGAAATAAAAGTGAAGGTTAGTGAAAAGTAGGATGACCAGATGTCCCAATTTTATAGGGACAGTCCCAACATTTGGGGCTTTTTCTTATACAGGCACCTACTCTTCCCCACCCCCTGTCCTGATTTTTCACACTTGCGATCTGGTCACCCTAGTGAAAAGGCAAGAGAAAAAAGGAGGTTGACTGTGAGACTGGGAAATCCTATTGAAAGTGACCTTGTTTCATCACACAGGTCATTTGCTTATTTCTTTAGTTTGTGAAAAGAGGAGCCCATTTCCATGTCTTAATCCACTTCCCCGAGAGGTGGTAGTTAGGTCCAGGGAAGAATTCTTCTATGGAGCTGGCGCTTTCTACACTGGGGATTAAATCATCTTAATTACGTCACTCTGGGGGGGGGGTGGATTTTTCACACCCCTGATTGATGTAGGTGGGTTAATGTAATTTTTAATGGCCTAGAGTAACTCTACTGCCTTCTCTTTGTCAGCATAGCCCCGTAGTATAGATGCAGCCTATGCTGACAGGAAGGGTTTTATTCTGTCTGCATGCTAACGCCACCAGCCCAAAGTTGGCTGTGGCCCTAGAAGCCCTTTTCCATCAACAAAGATGTCGACACCCAGGATTTTGTCCATGTAGCTACATCAGTCAAGGGTGGGTTTCCCCCCCCCAACCCTTACCGACTCAACTCTGCCAATATAACTTGTCACGGTGGACCAGTCCCTAGTTTATCTTTGGTAAAAGAAAAGATGGATGGGAAATGCTGTGAGAACCACTGACCTAATACATCATGATTCAGACTCGCACATAGAATTTATAATATGCAGTAGGGTTGATGAGTGAGAGATATGTATTCATACTGATGAGTTAGATATAATAAATATACATACTATGGTCCTTTGTAGGGTTAATGAGTTATCTATATATTATTAAAGAACTTTACATGAACTCTATTTCCTGCTTTCTGAAAGTATCTGCAGAAGAACATGGAGGGGGTGGCAGACAAAAACAAGTATTGTACGTCAGTGGTTCTCAATCTTTCCAGACTACTGTGCCCCTTTCAAGATTCTGATTTGTCTTGTGTACCCCAGGTTTCACCTCACTTAAAACCTAATTGCTTACAAAATCAGATACAAAAATACCAAAGCGACACAGCTCACTACTGAAAAATTGCTCATTTTTAGCATATAATTATAAAAGAAATCAACTGAAATATAAATATTGTACTTAAATTTCAGCATGCGGTTTATAGAGCAGTATAAAATCATTGACTGTATGAAGTTTTCGTTTGCACTGACTTTGCTAGTGCTTTTTATGTAGCCTGTTGTAAAACTCAGCAAGTATCTAGGTGAGTTGATGTACCCCCTGGAAAACCTGTGTTTGCCCAGGGGTACATGTACCCCCTGGTTGAGAACCACTGTAAATGTACGTTATAGGCAACAGCATGAAAGAAAAATGCTCTGTCATTACTAGTGGTGGTGCTAATCCATTGGGGGCCCTAAGCAGAATATCCCCCGCCCCCACACACAGACACATTGTAACAGCAAGTTCTTATAATAAAAAGGAAATGGGAGGCCCTAAACAATTGCTTAGTCTTCTACTGCCTAGCACCGGCTTGGATCATGGCATATGACTAAATTCTTAAGTTCCTGGGGTACTGCAGTAATGTTCACAAGCAAGTATTGATGTAAGGACTGGTCGCATGTGGGGAAGAGAGGGGTGGAACCGATCCAACGGGGACTAGGGAAGCAAAATCAATGGCTGGGTTGGGGGACAGGCAGCTGTGGGGTGGCAGAGAATTAGGGGTTGAGGAGAAGCTGGAAGCTCTGTAGGGACAGGGAGGGTTTTGTACATGCTGTGGGGTTAGATCTCACTGTGGGCTCCCAGCCCCAGCTCCTCCCAGGGGCCAAAGCGGGGCAAACAGATGTCCTGGCTTTGTGGGGACAGTCTCACTATTCCCCCCTTGTTCTGATTTTTCACACTTGCAATCCGGTCACCCTAAAACAAAGGCACCTTCCTATATAAATCTGGGGCTACCCACTCATCTCCCCTCCTCTCCCAGGCGCCCTGGAGGGATCCAGCCTAGGCGGGGCTGGGAGGATTAAGGCGCAGGCCGCCTCGGCAAGAGCCCAGGGCCGGGGAGCGTGTGCGGGGCGGAGAGAAGCCGCCCGTGTCTGACTGGGGCCGCCGCGCGATTCCTCGACCGCTAGGACCCGGGAGCGGCGGGGACGCGGCGCTGGAGCGATCCCGGGGTCGCTCGGTCCCGGCGGCAGGAAGTGACTGAACCAGACGCTGGCGGCGGCGGCCGGGGGCGCTGGGTCCGGCTCCCCGCGCGGGCCGGGCCGGGCTGTGACACCCGCCGCGCCCGCCCGGAGCCTCTCCCGGGGCAGAGCCCCCGGCCCGCGCGGGGGGAAGGTAGGAGAGACCCGCCCCCGGCCCGGCTGCAGGGGCGGGTCCGGCCCGACACCCCCGGTGTCCGCCGGGCGGGGACTGGCTGCGCCGCGCTCGGCGGGGACCGGCCCGTGGGGTGGGAGCCGGGGGGGGGTCACGTTACCATCCGCGGCCCCCGAAATCTGCCGCTTTGCGGCCGTGCGGGTGTGAACGGAGGCGGCTCGGTGAGATCCGCTGCCCCCGCCCCGCCCCTGCGCTGACCAGCGGCTCCGGCTGTTCCTGGGGGGGCAAAGGGGCAAATGAGGGGGGAGGGAGCGAGAGAATCGGGGCAGGGCCAGACTGAAGGTTCAGGCGGGTCCAAGCGCTGGAGGCAGGGGAAGGAGAGGGGCCAAGGGGCTAAATCAGGGCTTGGGGCCAGGAGCCGGGGTTAAGAACCAGCTGCAGGCACAGCCAGGCATGGGAGAGGAGGAAACCAGGAATGGGGAGGGGCAGAGGGGATCAAAGTCCCCCCGATGGGGTGAGCCAGCTGCAGTGGTTACAAAAATAGGGCGTGGGGCAGAGGGGCTTTTCCTCCCCCCTTTCTCAGGATCTTAGCTCCAGTTTGCCAGGGCTGTGTCTTTAAAGGCTCAGTGCATGTCAGTGCCCCCTAGACAGGGCCGCTCTTCCCTCCTGTATAGGATGTCTTCTAGGCAGATTGACCCCCCTGGGACTAGAGGCAGAGGGATGGGAAGTGACAGCCGGAGAGGATTGCCCCTTGCAGATGATGGATGATCCCCGCAGACCTGCAGAAGTGCCTGAAAACCCAAAGGGCTGGCAGCTTTGCAGTCAGAAGCGCTCAGTGATGCAGAAACAACACCTCAAAGAGGCTTCCAAGATGGCCTCCGACTCCTTTAAAGACCATTTTAATCAATATCAAGACAAAGGGCTCTGGCCCTTTCAGAAACTCAGGGCTGTTTTATTATTCCAAGGGAAGAAATAATAACCAACCCCCCACCCCAATGCTCAGAGCCCCGCCTGCCATGTTTCAGCCCCAGCCCAGCACGTTCCCGGCTCCCCAAAGGCACCAGCCACAGAGCAAGATTTTAAGGCAGGTAGAAAAACTCAGCTAATCCCTGAGGGACACAGAGATCCTGTCATCAAAGCGAGCACAGAAAAGCCGGGGAGCTCAGGTGAACGTGAGCCAGCGATAAGGATGAATGTAGAACACCATCAGCATCTCCAGTCCTAGCTTAGCTTTGATTTCCCTGGGGACTTCCCTGGTGAGTGGGGCAGAGGCAGTCTCCATTCTCCCCAGCCAATGGTGTGGTAAGAGGGGATGGGGCGAGCTTCTGGACTCAGTGAGTGATGTCAGTCTGGCTTCAGGGCTGGCCAGGCATGTTGGCTTCCTCACCTTCCTTCTCAGCTCTGCTCAGCCTCAGCTTCTCAGCAATTAAGGACTAAGTCCCCCAAGAGGGTTGTTCATAGGGCTTTAGAATTTAAGGATGGCTTCTCCTGACCATCACAGGGTATTTCCCGACTCTAAGATTTAACATCATCACCAAAAAAGAAAGAAAAAATGACAGCCTTCCCATCCGCAAGCAATATGAGCCTGACAAAAAAAAGGTCCATCACTGCTTTTATCAGTGGTTTTTATCTCTCTGCAGACTCACGTAGCCCTTGCTACATCAATTATGGCGGGGTCTCAGTTTAAAGTTTTCCTCTGCAAATAGGAGGCCTAGAAACGTAATTCAGGATGTTTGTATTGAATTGACTTAAGATGTTTTAAACATTTGTTGTGTTCTCTGTAAGGTTTTTTAAGGGAAAATCCACATAAAGAATTGATAGAACAGTGTGTTATATACTGAACTGTTACACTAGATTGTGTAAGCTCACGTTCTCACATTTTTAACAGCGTGTCTTATGTAAATGTTTAAGAACTTAAAACACCCAGGTTGTTAACATGATAGGCTGCAAGAGTTCCAACATCTGTAACAAGTTAATTCATAATTAAAACTAGTGCAATGGCTCTTTTAATATGTCTCACTTCTCGAATTTTGAAAGAGTGAGTTTGTGGAAATACGCATTGTTTCAGTTCCACTGTATAACGGTGATGCTATGGTTAAAGGCTCTGTAACAGTTCTATTTTATAGAGCTCAGTCATTAGGATCTTGTCTTTTAGGCAGAGAGGTTTTCTGCAGGCTGCATTTTTGGATTAAAGAATCTTAACCCAAATGATATTTTGGTACTTTTTTTTTTTAAAAGGCTTTATACACCTAGAGTTATTTGCCAAATCCTGTCCCTTAGATAGAAGATGGAAATTGATTAATTATCAGTGCCTCAGGTTCTTGAGTGACTGTTGGTCTGTCCAGTATGGGAGGTTCTAAATGGACCAGATCATGGGTAGCTCCCAGAACCGGGAAGGCCCTCATTTGTGGAATTCATTCCCTGAACCTTTACCTGAATCCCTCTTTGGATGTCTCAAGGAATTAGTGCAACACCTTTCAATTTGGGTCAGCTCATCATTGACTGTCTTTTTCAATAACTCTTAATTTGGTTTATTTTTACCTTTATTTTATTTTTTTTTAATTGGAGTAGCTATGATCTGGCCCAGTTTGTGCCAGGTTTATTAGTTCATAGCTTAATTACAGATGTTATGGGAGTCAGTCCTGCACCATACTGAGCACTCTGGCCCTGGTCCATGAGAGCACTTAAACATGTGCTTATCTATAAGCTTTAAGCATATCTTTAAGCACATGTATAGTCAATGGGACCACTTGTTCTTAAAGATTAGCAGTTTTAAATAGTTTCCTGGCTCAGGGCCAAAATGTTCAGTACCTTAAAAATGTTTTGAATTCTCAGATTGTATGTATTTGCTTGGGTTTTGATTTGACTGAGATGGAAATACAGGCTCGATCGGCAGGGAAAAAGGCATACTTAGTTTTGCTCAGTTGTTTATTTTGCTGTAAATAGTAGTGTGCATGTGTTGTTTCATTTTCTTTGTGTGTGCAAATGGCTAATTTTAAACTATAATACAGGGCCTTCTCTGATTTAAAGTAATGAGCTGTTAGTATTATTTAACCAGTAATTGTTTCTTCAGAAGTTTGCATTTCTTGATTGCTATTTATTAATAGTAGTAATAGTATTTATTTATTTAGTGGCTTCGGTTTTTTTCTTCTTGATTTTCTGGGAGTTGCACCAGTGAGCTGCCACAGATGGAGTTTAAAACAGATGTGTCTGTATCTATTTTTATTCTCCTTTTGAGGATAACACAGACAAAAGGCACACTTAAGTGTGCATTGTTAAAAAAACCAAAGAAGTATGTGTGCCCACAAGATGTATACCACAGCACCCCACGTTTTTGGTGCTTTAAACTGTAAAGATTTCTCTTTGATCTTAGCCTCTACCTGCTCACCAGCCACATGTCATATAAATTTTGTCTCTTATTAACTTCGCGCTGGCGGGAAAATTTAACTTAGACAGCATTATCTGTTACCCTGTTCCTGCAGTAAGATGGTCATATTAATGAGCTCATGACTTTGTTATTCACAAAGGTGTGAGGACACACCCTGACAGGCATAGCAAACATGGTGTCAGCTCACATAAAACATTGTGATGCATCTCAGCACATGTGAAGAGTGAGGGGCTGAGCTCCCGGCGCAGAAGCGTCCAGAAATAAGGTGTGCCTGTGATTGCTAGACAGATGTTCCCTATTTGTTTCCCAAGCTGTATAGGATGTTTGCACTCTGGGAAGCACCTGGCAGTTCATTGCCTGTTTATAAATTGACAGTGGAGGCAATTAGAGATTAAGGCCGGGGATAGGAGAATGTTATAAATATATCTGTTTAGAACAGCCCTGTGATATCAGCGGCTCCTCAATGCAAGAGCATGCTCATGTTTGCTGTGTGGGATGGGTTTGCTGACAACGCTGAGAAGTGTTTTGAAGAGGAGGAGGACATGGGCGTTCTTCAGATCCAACGAACCCTGGTGCTTACGTGACATGCGACGGTCGCATTATAGAAACTTAGGGCCACATTCACCCAAACCCCACGCTAAGCACAGAAGTCTGAGCTTAGGTACCCAAGTCCCAGTTTCGACTCCATTGGGTAATACAAAACTCCTGATGAACCCTGTAGGTCCCAAAACTCCCTCAGCACCTGCATTTTCAAGGTAGAATTTCCTAAGGAGCCTTAGTTTCTGCCTCTGAGCACAGAATCGCAGAAGATGAGGGTTGGAAGGGACCTCAGGAGGTCGTCTATTCCAACCTCCAGCGCTGCCTTCTGAAACCTCCCCAATCACCCTTCTTCCCCCGACAGGCTGAAGAATCACGTCACGTTTTGCTCCAGATTGTCCCATTTTCGTGGAGAACGGGGCAGGGAAATGGCTGTGATGGAGCCAGTTCAGGTAAGGGATTTTCAGGGAGCTGCTGGGAGTCTGTTGTGGGGGAGGCGGTGGGCAGGAAGTACACAGGGTGGAGCAGGGAGGGGAGAGGATGTGATAAACCTGCTGGGACATGTTAAACCTGGGACCTCATTTTCTGAAGAGACCCATGGGCAGGGGGTGAATGTTCCCCCTTTTCAGAACCAGGAAACAAACCACCCGAGGCAGGGCTGGGAAAACTGACCTACACTCTCAGGGCTAGAGCTAGCTACTAGGCTAGAGTAGCTAGAGGCTACCGTGAAACAGGAGGGGAAGCTGTCAGGATTCCTGCCCTGTTCCCTGCTTGGAGCTCCGCTTCCTATACCCGCCAGTGCCTGGTAGGTGTGCGGTAAATGAGATGACCTCGTCCTCCACCATCAGCTGTGGGGGACAAAGAGCTCTCACTTGCTCTCCATCCCCTGAAGCCTCCTGGCTGCTATGAGCAGGGTGGAGATGAGATTCTGTATTTCTGGGCCTTGTTGTTTCAGATGCCGGTGACCTTCGAGGAGGTGGCTGTGTATTTCACCCAGGGGCAGGGGGCTCTGCTGGACCCCAGGCAGCGAGCCCTCTACAGGGATGTCATGCAAGAGAATTACAAGATGGTGACCTCACTGGGTAAGGGATTCCTGTGCCCACGGTTATTAGAAGCCGTGGGGTCTGCATTTCCAAATCTGGTCAGGTTCTCCCCTGGTCAGTTAGATTGGAGGGGAATCGGTTCCATAATCCACAGCTGCAGTGTGAGAGAGACTTGCATCTCCATTCCTCCCTCCTCCAATGGGATCAGGGTGTTAAAACCTCATGGACGTGCTAACTCATCCCCATCCCTCCATCTTTCAAGGGGGCAGAAGCCATGTATTGTCCTGTCTGTCTTGGTTGCACACAGAATCTCTATTCCCCTCCCTTCCTGGGACAAGCTCCAGCCATGGGGAGGGACTCTGGGCTCTGCAGGTTTAGAAATAGGCAGAGGTTCAACTCCAGAGCTGTGTGTCCATCAGCAAGGCCCCTAGAGCGCACAGATCCTGCAAACTCTTACCAAGTATGTGACAATTCCTTCCACTTCCCGAGACATCTGCCTCTCCCCAAGGGGGCTCAGTGAGTAAGTTTCCATCCTTTTTGATTCCACATTCCACCAGCACAGCACAGGGACAGGTTCAACTCATGGAATATCCTTTGTGACAAATATTCTGACAGTGTTCCATGCACCCTGATCTTCACTGATTTCACCCCCTGACCAGGATTTCCCATTTCCAAACCTGACCTCATTGCCCGACTGGAAAGAGGAGAGGAGCCGTGGGTGCCTGATCTCCAGGCCTGTGAGGAAAGGGAGATCCTGACAGGAAGCCGCACAGGTGAGGACTCGGTGAAACTGACACAGAAACCATCTGGCGAATGATGGAAAAATGGCAAATGCCAAAACCACGTTGTGAGCAAGTGCCCTGAGTTCTGCCTCATATCACTGAGGGCAGGCTGTAGTTAGCAGATACCACACACGGCTTTCCACCCCTCCTGTTAGCTGCAGGAGTTTCCTTCCCAACTTTACTGCCCTGTGATGGTTTGGGAGGGATGTGGACACAGAATCCAATTGCTCAGTTTTGTTACTTTATAGTATTGGGTTTTCCTTTTGTACTATTCCTCTTTCTCCCCAGCACAGACAATTATTCCTGTCTGGATTGTCTCTCCCAGCAGGTGAGGTGAGAGTGAGAGAGAACAAGGACGGAAATCAACACCAGGAAGTTCCTGGCGAAGTGGAACCACAAGGCACCTTTACGAGAAGAGCTGAAGGGAATTTTTCCCAGTGCTTGGAACATGGAGAAGGCTGGGGGAATCAGCACAGGTCAAAAAGGCTTCTGGGAAACCATCCAAGGAAGAAAGTGGGTGAATCTATTAAATGTGGGGGAGGATTCAAGGATCCCAAGGAAACCACAGCCCAGCAGACAAATCCCAAGGGAGAGAAACCCTATCACTGTCTGGAATGTGGGAAAGGATCCATTCTGAGATCATACCTAGTTACACACCAGACAACTGAAGCAGGAGATAAACCCTTTCAGTGCTTGGACTGTGGGAAAAGCTTCAATAACAGCTCAGATCTTAATAACCATGGGAGAAGCCACACAGGAGAGAGATCCTATCAGTGCCTCGACCATGGAAAATATTTTAATTGGAAGTCAGCCCTTTTTACACCTCAGGCAGCCTACAGAGGAGAGAGACCCCATAAGTGCTTGGAGTGTGGGAAAAGCTTCAGTAACAGCTCAAACCTTACTAAGCATCGGAGAATCCACATGGGAGAGAAACCTTATAAATGCCTTGACTGTGGGAACTGTTTCAGTCTGAAGACAACCCTGATTATGCATCAAAAAATCCATACAGGAGAGAAACCCTATAAGTGCTTGAACTGTGGGAAAAGTTTCACACAGAGATCAGCCCTTATTACGCATCAGACAATCCACACGGGAGAGAGACCCTATAAATGCCTCGACTGTGGGAAATGTTTCATTCAGCGCTCACACCTTCTCAGACATCTGAGAATTCATACTGGAGATAAACCTCATAAATGCCTCCACTGTGGGAAAAGTTTCATTCAGAGAACAAACCTTATTTCACATCAGACAATCCACACAGGAGAGAAGCCCTACAAATGCTTGGACTGTGGAAAAAGCTTCAAGAACAGCTCATACCTTACTAAACATCGGACAATCCACTCAGGAGAGAGTCCTTATAAATGCCTCAACTGTGGGAAAAGTTTTGTTCTCAGTTCGGACTTTACTGTGCATCAGAGAATCCACACAGGAGAGAAACCCTACGTATGCTTGGACTGTGGGAAAAGCTTCAAGAACAACTCATACCTCACTAAACATCGGAGAATGCACACAGGCGAGAGACCCTATAAGTGTCTCGACTGTGGGAAATGTTTCAGTCAGAAGTCATCCCTTGTTACACATCAGGCAATCCACACTGGAGAGAGACCCAATAAGTGTCTGGAGTGCGGGAAAAGTTTCACACAGCGATCGGCCCTTATTATACATCAGAGAATCCACACGGGAGAGAGACCCCATACGTGCTCTGAGTGTGGGAAAAGTTTCACACATAGATCAGCCCTTATCAGACATCAGGCAATCCACACAGGAGAGAGACCCCATAAATGCTTGGACTGTGGGAAAAGTTTCATTCAGAGATCAACCCTTATTAGACATCAGGCAATCCACACAGGAGAGAGACCCCATGAGTGCTCAGACTGTGGGAAATGTTTCACAAACAGATCGTCCCTTATTAGACATCAGGCAATCCACACAGGAGAGAGACCCCATAAGTGCTTGGACTGTGGGAACAGTTTCATTCAGAGATCAAACCTCATTATACATCAGAGAATCCACACAGGCTATAAACCTCATAAATGCCTTGTCTGTGGGAAAAGCTTCAGAAAGAGCTCGTACCTTACCAAACATCAGAGAATCCACAAAGGTGTGGGAGACCCTAGGAATAGCTTGACTGGAGGAAAAGATTCAATCGAAGCCCACGCCTCAGTGATCCACACAACCGAGAGACCTTGTATGTGGGGGAAGCTTGAACTGGTGATCCCGTAGTGTCAGGCATCAGAAAATCTGCGGAAAAAAGAAACCTCTGAGATGTCCTGAGCATGGAAAATGCTCCGAGTGGCGCTAATAGCATATCGGAGATGAGAGATTCCTCCGCACAGCAGGGAAGTTCTCTCAGGGCCCTGACTAGGGCTGGACATAGTAAAAAATCCATTTCCTAATTCCCACACACATCGGGGGCATTTGATTCCCAAGGATCCAGCTGCTCATCGCTGGGGTGATGATACAGCATCAGCTGAGCACCAGCTGGTCAGCAACCCTCTGGCTCTGCCTGGTCTCAGCAAACCCCAGGCCGAGAAGAAGCACCGATCAGCCCTTCCTCCCTGCTGCAGCCCTGGCAGCTGAGCTGATGGGCCACAGGTGGGGGAAGAGACAGAGCGAAACTCCTCCAGACGCTCCCTCTGCCTGTTTGAAGTTCCTCCCTCTCCCTTCCCAGATGGGATCCCCCTACCATGGAGATGACGAGAAGGACACTTAGGCCAGGCCCCACCTTCACTCTAGACCCCCATCCCCACCCCCCCATCTTCCACCTGTTCCTGGACTGGGCTTCCTCACTTACCTGGAGCTGTTCCCTGCAGGTGAGTGTCCCTGGGGCTAGTAACTTCTTCCCTCCCCAAATACCCCAGGGTGCTTGGCTCTGCAGGACCAAATATTAAGGGACTGGGAGGATGGTTTATGTGGAGGAAACGGGGGATTGAAGGTTGAGGCTGGGAAGAAGAGGGAGGTGGGAGCTGAGGCTATCAAATGTTTAGGAATCATGGGTTAAGAAGAGAGGAGAGTACAAGGGTAGAGACGTGCTGCCTCTTCTCATTCACCCCCTCTGCCCCTTCTCCTTGCCCCTTCTGCATTCAGAAAGCACCAGTCAGAGGCGCTGATTCCCACAGGGTATTTTGTGGAGGCTTAGAGATCCCTGCCTCTGCTCCCCAGTCTGAGAGGTTCTCTCTATGGTAGGAAACATCGTCGGAAATCGTCAGCACATCTCTATGACCCTCCACCAGATTTCCCAGTGTAAACTGTGATGCGGGCAGACCACGTGCCAGCTCATGCCAGAGCCCCAGGCCAATTCCCTTGTGTTTTAGTATAGATGAAAGTGATTGTTCAATGTGCAAGAGTGTAGTTGGTACTTAAACATCATGAATGCTAATGAGATGTTACTTACGTTGTTTTCACTTAACTGTATCCTGTTATAATGTAGTAGCGAACATTTATGTTGTGTATACCCCCGTCACTAAATAACCCATCAAACAAGGAAAAAGCCTCAAGGAATGCGAATGAAGAACTTTAGCAGAAAAGTGCGGATTTCAGAGCTAGTGCTCATTGTGTGTGCTGTCAAAGACTTTAAGTGTGTTCCTCACTCACCATCATCAATGGAAAAGTCCCCACTTGTTTTCTGTGAGAAGAAGCTATAAGTGTGGATTCAAGGGAAGTTCCTTCATCTCTGGACCGTTTGGACTCTTACAGGGAAGTGTACCAGATGCAAAGTGGAGATCCCCAGCGACAATCTGGATACCCAGAAAAGAAACTGGTAGTTTGGTACATCACAGCCACTACTTGGAATTGTACACTGTGACTCACCTGTTCATACATTTTACTTGCTTTAACCTCTCGATTACATTCATTTCCTTTTCTTAGCTAATGAACCTTTAATTAGTTTACTGTAGCACTGGCTACCAGCATTGTCTTTGGTGTAAGATCTAGAGTACGCGTGGATCTGGAGTAAGTGACTGGAAGCAACCAGATGTGGTGTGATTTTTGGTTTAAGTGACCTTTTATCACAAAGTCCAGTTTGTCTGGGTGGTGAGATAGACTGGAGAGCCTAAGGTGACTGTCTGTGAGTCTGTGATAAGGTTGGTATAATGGTATTTGTCACAGGCTTGGTGAAATCTCAGTACAGAACACACCACCAGCTTGGGGTGTCTGCCCTGTTTTCTGACCATCTGCCCCGAGGTAGACACTCACAGTTGGGGCCACTCCAGATAGCATGACAAACTCACTCTGAACATCTTATCTATTTTGATCTCCCCCGCCCCTCCCCACCCACCCCCCTTTAGGCCAGATTGTCTCTTTGCTAGATATTCTCACATTACTCCAGGCCATGCTGAAAAGCATGTATCATTTGTACATTTTCTCCCTTATGGACCAGAATTAAATACATGGAAAAAAGGGAGAGCAGGGATAGCAAAATGGGGTGTTTTTAGCTTCTGTGCTGTTTGAGGGCAATGGGGTGAGTCTGAGGGATTCCCTCCTTCCTCCGTCACCCTCACCCTCCACCCTTGGCATGGCAACCTCTGTCCCAGCAATGGAGAGTTTTATCCTTTCTCCATTCTACCCCTCCGCCTCCCAGAGTCTCACTAACCACAATGGCCTTGGCTCTCCATACTAGAAAACATTGCTTTGATTTCTCTGATCCTAAGTCAGACTCTTGAGGGCTGGAGAAGAAAGTGTCACAGACCTGGAAGGGAATCCAAATGAAACTGAAGACACAGAGTGAGCTTTCTGATCTGACAGCCCTGGGTTAATCTATTGGTAAAATTGTTTCTGGTTTTTGTCCAGGCTAATCCAGATCATATTTAGATGGGAAACTGGTTTGTTTTGTTTTTATTAGGGTGGTGCTAAAACTTTTGTAACTAACACAACCAAATAATGAGGTGAGAAGTAAAGCAGGTTTAGCCCCTTAAGAAGAAAATGGGTGCACTTATTTTCTGGATTTTGAGTCTTCAGATTTTCTCTGGGATTTGACTTTATGAATATGAAAGTGTTTTATGGCCCATCGTGAACTGTGAGTTATTCTCTTTTCCTGAAAGCCATTTGGTCACATACGTTGTTATTAGATTTAGTTTGAGAGGCTGTATCTCGGATATATTGGAGGCTTCATGAAACAAATGTTCATTTGCCAGAATAGTCTTTTTAACTTTATTTTAATCTGTCCTGCGACTTTCTTTCTTCGAACAGTGACAGTTACAAATATCTGTCCGCACAAACACTGAGCATGAGTGCTAGATTTACACTCAAAAGAGCCAGCAACTGAAATGGGGGAGGTTGTTACTGCAGTGATGTGAGGGAATGACAGAGACTGTCTGTGCCACATGTACCTCACACTCTCCTTCTAACCTGAGCTCTTTGGATTCCCTGCTCTCAGAGTGTTTGCTTTAGTGACTGGGTCCCAGCATCTCTCCTGGCTTCTCTGCATGTTTCTACCCATTTATAAATGTTGCTGTCTAGCCGGTGCATGTGGGAGTTGTGTGTAGTAACGGGCTGGGCCGTGGGCGGGGAAGAGAGTCTGTCTTTTGCTTGTCCACTGAAGTAATAAAGTAGAAATTAGTTTCTCCCATTCCCAGTGTCCTGTGTTTTGCATTCAATGGCTGCCAACTCCAGAGTTGGGGTTAAAGGTAAGAGCAATACTAACATGGTCTGGATGGAAATGTGCAGTAAGATGTCTGGAGCCTTGCATGGGCTGAGACGTGACCTGCTCACTTGGAAATAATAAAACTTAGCTTTCCCATGAAAGTTTTAAATCCCTCTTTGGTTGAAGGCTCTGTCACGTCCTTGGGTGCAATCTGGAAAAGTGAAGGCTAGGTCACTTCAGACCTGTAACCCCAAGGGCCTCACCGTGCTTTGCCTCTGTGCTCCTCCGTCTGGGACGCCCAGTCAGCCTTGAGCACGCACTTGATGTATTGGGCAGCCCCGGGCCAACTCTTTGAATCCGGGCACCCTGCCTGCAGTCAGCTGGACTGCCACCAGCCTTGCTCAACAACTGGCAAGGTGACTTCACACTCTGCCCAGCCCTGCTTTTCCCAGGAAGGGGTGTTGTGCAATACCCAGCCCTGTCCTGGAACAATCAGACCAAAGCTAAGATTTTTTTTTTCCCCTTTACAGAGTCAACATGCACCAATTTGTTACTTGCCCTGGCTGGAGACACCAAACCATTCACAGCCCTGGATTGCTCTCGTTTACAGTCCGCTGAACCTTGGAAATGGATTTGTCTGAGGGTGATCTCCTCTAGACAAAAGTCTATTTCCAGCAGCAGTGGGGTAGGGAGGCCACAAGAAGTCTCTGCCGAAGGCTGTGTCCGGCTGCTGCCAGGAGCAGCCTTGTGTGGCTGCTAAAATGGAAATCGTTTCCTTCCTGTCCCCCCTCTTGAATAATAGTGGAAGGTTTCCCGCCACCCCTTCATCAGGTGCTATAGGGCTGCTTAGGCAAGCTGTAAACACG
>ML675655.1:0-67202 GCA_007922155.1 Mesoclemmys tuberculata
CATCAGCAGGGAGCTCCCTGCCCCCACCCCCCTCCAGCTCACACCCAGCCGCGGGGCAGCCCCGTTTGTTCACCTGGGGTCACTGTCCCGAGGGCAGGATACAGCCCAGTGCCCGTTCCGTCCATGGAGGGGGGAGAGGGGCGATCACTGCTGCACCCAAGGGCGCTGGTTCTGTGAGGAAGGGGAGACGGGTAGTACATGCAGTGCGCTACCTCACTCGGCCACATGGGATCATTGCCACAAGGGGGGGAGAGACCAAAAATAGGGCACTGCCACACCTGACCATGGGGGGGGGCAGGGGTTGTCAGCGGTAAAATTGGTGGAGATGTACACAGCCCACTGCTGCACCTGGCCACCAGCAGAGACAGACTGGGTAGTTTCTCACCAGGGCACCAGAGGACACCCCCCCAATATTGTGTGTGTGTGTATACACGTACTTGGAGGGGGGTGTTGGAATACACACAGGACATTCCCCACCCCGATTGTCCACCTGGGGTCACTGCCTCTATGTGTGGGGGGACACAGAGCTCCTGTCCCATATTGATGACAGGGAGGGAAGCAATTTCGCTCCTTCTGTTGGTGGCCATACACACAGACCACTGTTGCAATGTGGGGTGTGTTGGGGTTGGAGGGTGGGATAAAATAGTGCAATGCCACACCTAGCCACTGGGGGCATTATTGCACCGGTGGCAATGCATAAAGGGCAATGACTCAGCTGGCCCCCAGGCACAGCTGACATGCTGTTGGTGGTGGGGTTCACACAGGCCTCTGGCCCTAGTGGTCACAAGGGCTGACGTTCACAAAGAGGTGTGGGAGGAAGGCTACATGGAGGGCACCGCCGTGCCTTGCCACCAGGGCTCCTTGCCGCAATGGTCATGCTACTGGCAGGGAACATCAGACAGGATATTTTTCTAAGTGATTTCAGAGATTCTAGAGAACCCAGCTCTATTTTTCTGGTCAAGTTTTAACTATTGCTGCTACTACTCCTCTCTCTCTGCCCCCCACCTCAGGACTATTGATTTGTCATTGAAATCTTGTTTCAGGTAACGAGACTGTTCACTTGGTGGCATAAGAACAAAGTCAGCGTAACAAGAACTAGCATAAAACACAAGGAGTCCTGTAATTTTCCATCTGTTCAAGTGTCTTTTCTGTATCTTCTCACCCAACCCTGCCACCCCCATCTTTTTTATTCATATGGAACTTCAGCTATAAAACAGAATGAGATCCATGCATGATACCAGAAATGGTGAGAGAGAAGGAAACTCTTCTCAATATTGCAAGGATTTCCCCCCAGAAATAGTGGATGAAGCAGGAAACACAGTCTTGCATGTTGTCTGTGAACGCAGGCACTCTGCTGATTGCTGCAGAGTTTGGGTTTGTTTTAAACTAATGCAATTTTCATTTAGTGGGCTCATGGGAAAGTGGCACGATTAACCAAAGAGAAACAGTACAGCCCATATGTGCATACAAGCCTCATTTTGTATGCAAGCCTGATTTTTCCATTACATTAGCTATTACAGCCCATTGGCACTATACAAACTGAGGCAGACATAGTCCCTTCCCCACAAAGTTCACAACTCAGGATTCTACATAAGGGAAATATTCAAGTTATTGCACAGTATTAAGCATACACTGCAGCATTATTCTAGATTCAGTCTGAATAATAAATAAAACGTATTGCACTAATTTTATACTTCAGGAACTTTTCAAAATTAAAAAAAAAACATTATCCTAGCACACTAAATCCATCTTAAACATGTCTGAAAAACACAACATTTGGAGATCTTCCAACCCTTACATAGACTCCTGTACAACTTGCATCTAACAGTTCGAATGGTGCCTTAATGGTCAATATTCCTGTACTTGCACCTGGAAAAGCATGGGAGAACAGGCACACATTTTCTGTGAATAACAATTAAAATGTAAAGGGCCCAGTTCTCTTATTAACCCCCTGACTTCAAGGGCAGTATGCTGGTGCAAATCAGGAGTAACTAGGAGGAGAGTCAGGCTGAAAAGGCCTGCTAAATCATTCCTGAAAACAGAAGAGAAAATGCTGGCTGAGTGAGAATGGAGTGAAAGCTGTGCACATGTAGCTGGAATCTATGAATGTCCATTGTGTGATTGAAGTAAAACATTAGTGAATTATAGACTTCATAGGGAAGTAAGACTGCACTGGAAATTCTTTACCAGTACAGCCAGTTGCTGGGTGGGCCAGAAATTTGGTTTCTGTTAGCAATAAAAGAGGAAAACATCCATGTTCCAAGGACTTCAAATCCAGCATTAAACCAGACAAATGCAGCTCTCTGCAAAGAATTGTACATTAGCAGATTCAGTAAAATGTGCAAAACCAAACCAGATTTGCCAAACAGTATTAGTGACCACAAACTAGAACTGAAAACAGAAGAACATGATACAAACCCAGAGAGGTGCAACACTTTAAACAATGTGATGAGAAATGGAGACAGACACTTGACTGTAGTGCAAAATATGAAGGAGTTTGAGTCTGTAAATAAGGAGCAATGGAGCAGAGACATCTCCCCGTGCAGCACCCTGCCACTGAACAGGATTGGGAGAATGAAGACTATGACATGTCAAATTTAATAAATATTTATTACATCTCGAACAAAACTTACCTACTGCTTCTTTACAGCAATGGCCTACTGCATTTAAAGCAGCTTTAGTTATTTCAGTAATGAGTCCCTTTCTTTACAGGCTACATTCAAAACACAGTCCATATACATTACTTAGGATTAAAAACAATGGCAATACAATAGAGTAAGACACTTGGTGGTAGTTAATTTTTAGATCACAAAGGTTCGGCAACAGTCTAATGGTACATAATCATTGAGGTACATAATCCACTGCTAACATGCAAGGATTTAAGTAAAACAAGATCAGGTTTGATACTGCTTTGTACAAGCCTTAGAATCCCAACATCTTCCATTCAACTAGATAAATACTTACACAACAGAAAGTAAATAAATATGCAAAAATATTCATTTTCTTTTACAATCTTCTCTTCCAGACTCATAGTAGTATCATGAATTCACGGTAAACAGAGGTTGTTGGTCATTTGAAGTTCAGGAGCAAGAATACAGCAAAGCAGACATGCATTATACAAGCTGACGGGTGCCGTGCTGTACTGTCACAATACTAAAAATACATTTAGTAACCTGACTGCTAGTAAAGACATTTGCTGCAGACTGAAACACAGGAACTTCTTGTATCTTGAGAACTGGAATCCAAATTCCTCAAGATAGAATTTATTCTATCATGACACAAGAAAATCCCTTAGAACTCATTCACCATCAACACCAGACGGGCAGTGAGAAAAGATTTCTTTAGCTAAAAGGGCAAACACTGGGTGTATTAACTACTACACCAAATCAGAGCAATATTTATTTTAAATTCCTTGTTCATTCTCACTGATAGAAAGCTACAAACATGTCGTAAGAACATAACAACAGGGAAAGGAATAGCCTTTAAATATCATTATTAATATATGTGCCAACATATGATTTTCAAGGTACTGTCTATAAGGAGGAGTCTAAACCTGGCTGTTGATGGACAGTACAAACAGATTACAGTGTATTTCCAAAATGGATTCCAGCCAAATGCTTAGGCATATCACTTGAAGTTGGTACACCTTGTCTCTCTAATATTCTGGAACCAAGAGGGCTACAACATTGTATACAACAATATACGAGGACATTATAGTTAACCAAAAACCAGACAGACTAACATAAATCCAGGGAATGTGCACTTGGAATAGCAATGTGGGCAAAACCTGCCCTGCAGAGTTCTTAATTCCATGTATACTACACCCTCTGCCCAAGGCAGAGCTCTTTAAAAAAGGTGATATTAGAATGCCTGAGTCAGTTTGACATAATGAAAACAGCTACAAACATGGTTGAGGGCTCTTTTTGTTCAGAATATCATCAGGTTTAGTCAGGTTTGTGTTCTGTTGCCATTGAATTTTTAAATTCTCCGTCATTTTGACTTTAGAAATTACATCCATGCTGGGTACAGCTATAGTAAAACATGTATCTTTGCTGTGCCAGGAATCCTAGACCATTGTGATATTAGAGGTAACTCAACTATTCACCGCCTTTACAGTTAATTTTGCATGCAATAATTTCACTGGTTGTATGAGGGAGACTGCATAGATGGTGGATTACCTAACCCAACTGCCATGATCATATGACACCATGTGCTTTCAGCTACTATACAGATATTCATGCTCATAACCCCATACCTCATTCCCCAACACACACCCCATATCTCTAACAACAAATGTATCTCCTTTCCCTCTCCTGCTCTCTCTCTCTCTCTCACACACACACACATACGCAAGCACACACACTGTTACAGTCTGCAGAAGCAGGGAGGGTCTGTAACTTGTGAAAGGCAAAACTTCAAGTCCCTCACCACACACAGTGCAACAAAGGTTGGCTATACATGTACAGTACTGCATTCTACTTAGGGTTTTTACATTATATCCATCACCCTAGTATCTGGTCCCCCTTCCAAAGCTTAAAAATGAATTTAGGACTTCATTTCTCCCCACAGGCTTTTTTTCTTAGTTTTATATTTATTTTAAAACAATTGCACTGAGTTGCCACAAGGAAAAGCTACAGGACAAAGCTGAGTTTTAATTTGGTTTGCAAAATGGTAAAGTATGTCACCATTCTAAAGTTCCTGCAGGCACAAATTTCAGTCTTCCAGCAGCCCTGAGAAAGACCTGTCTCCTGCACACAGGAGCTTTCCCCATGAGGGGGCACAGCTCTATCGTTCCTGAGAAGCACAGCTGACAAGGGTAGTCTAAATACATGACTCAATCTTCTATGGGGACCCTGTGGAGTAAGTGGAATGCAGTGATGATGTGCTCTCAGTTACCGAGGCTGCTGAGGTGAGACACTGATGACCAACTACATTTTTTTCAGGCCTGATGCTTTCGACCAACATGAATTATGTTCCTATAAATCAAGTGAAGTAGTAATGACTGTATGTATGTGCAAGGCCAATTCCATTAGCCAGGATATGCTGCAGTCCCATTGCCAATCCAAGGGAGCAGAATAAGTTTCTTGCAGACACATGTGAGAGTTCAGCATCAGCAAGGAGCCTGAAAGAGCCCTTCAGCTATGGAAGGTCTTGATGATTTGTGAGACAAGATGGGTGAGGTAATATATATTGGACCAACTTCTTTTGGAGAGAGAGGGAGAGAGAGCAGCTTTTGAGCTACACAGAGCTCTTCTTCAGGGCATGAGGATTTATGGTCACACTGCTTCCACTGATGTAGACAATGCTGAGGTTTTTCAGCTGTTTCCCTCTACCTACCAGCATAATCCCAGTCTTGCTCAGATGTGATTTCAGCCATCGTTTTCTCATTCATTTGCTGGACTTGGCCAGGCATTGGGAAAGCTGGGTATCTGCACTGTTAGCATAGGTTGTGAAAGGCAGGAGTTGTCGTCTTAGTTGTATAGTGCTAGAATTTGCATTCAAGACATCTTGCTAATTCTCTTAGTAGATGCATATAAATGCTAAAAAAAAGGAGAAGGGAGAGAACTTCATAGGTGAGTGTCCATGAGGCACAAGTGCAGTTGCCTATCATTACAACTCTCAGAGAAACCTTTTTAGTTTTCCTGACACCTCTCTCAGGCAGGAGAGTGTCCTATGTGTACAGACATTTGCCATTTATCCATGAGGAACAAGAGTCTTCATGTCCAATGCTATTTCTATTTCAAATTCTGACCTGTAACCTTACTGGGAAGGATCTAGGATACTGGCTGTGGACAGATCACATACACTCTCCCTCTCCCTCCTTCGGATGCACACCCTGTGCTCCACACAGCCTATCTGATCCCTTCAGACTTCTTTTGGCTCCCCTTTGGTTACTCTAATGTTCTCACTACATTTCCCAAGACACACTGATTAATCACTGAATCAGAAATTAGAGATGAAATACTTGTTAGGGCACTCAGTCCATCTCTCCTGGGCAAATGCAGGTCATTTTCCCATGTATTGGTGCTGTCTGAATGTTACAATTAATAGATTTTAAGGCCAGAAAAGACTATTATGACCTCCTGCATAACAAGGGCCATAGAATTTCACCCAGTGATTCCTGCATCAATAACTTCTGTTTAAGCTAGAGCAGTCGTTCTTAACCTTTCCCGACTACTGTACCACTTTCAGGAATCTGATTTGTCTTGTGTAACCGAAGTTTCCCCTGTTTTAAAAGCTACTTGCTTACAAAATCAGACATAAAAATACAAAAAAGTGTCAACGCACTTTTACAGAAACATTGCTTACTTTCTCATTTTGTCTATGAAATTTTAGTTTGTACTGACCTCACTAGTGCTTTTTATGTAGCCTGTTGTAAAAAACTAGGCAAATATCAAAATGAGTTGATGTACCACTTAATATACCTTAATGTACATGTACCTCTTATACATGTACCTTTGGTTGAGAACCATGTATCTTAATGTACATGTACCTCTTAATACAGGTACCTTTGGTTGAGAACCACTGAGCTAGAGCATCTCTTTTAGAAAGATGTCCAGTCTTGATTTAAAGACATCAACAGTAGGTTGTTTGATCAGTTGATTACCATCACTATTAAAAATCTGCACCTTAATTGCCAATATGAATTTGTCTAGCTTCAATAACCAACTTCTGTCTGTGTTCCTCTGAGCCCGTCTCATCTTGCCTTTGGATATTATCTGGGAGCCCATCTCATACTATTACAGATAGACTTCAGAGCTTGGGAAATGTGGTGTTGCTACTGTGATGCAGCTCACAGAAAAGGGCCCTTTTCCTGATCATCTGACTAAAATAATTTCTTAGTTACAGAGCCACTGCTACAGAGAGAACCATAAACACGTGCCTCTGAGCTTTCCTGTGTATCATATACTCAGCTCCTGCCAAGCTCCCTCCGTGCTCCATTCCTGAGGCCTTTCCGGCCGATTAGGCAGCTGTTTGCTAAGTCCCTTCAATATGCCCTCTTAGCTCTTTCAGTAGCTTCAGGCTCTAGCCAACACCCATTTTGACTCAGCTGCTGAGTTGTGTGGAATGCGCTAGAATATCAGAAAAGAACAGCTTAATGAGCTATTTCAATTTACAATTTGATATTTTGACAAATCAAAACAAAATTTCCAGTTAAAATTTTATTTTAACTAAAGCCTGACTTTGCAACACATGGGTATAGGCTCCAAAATAACCCATCAGCACGTTCAAATGCAGCTAACACAACAGAAGCAACATAATGCAATGCAGCAAGAAACAAAGCTGAAGGTGCAGTAACGGAAAGAAAAGACTATTGTTTCTTTCAGGATGTTAGTGAAATTAGTGCTCCTAAAGTGGGTGCAATAAGCCACCATACATGCTAACATGACCTGCCCTGAATATAGTCATATAAAGAAACACTGTCTTTCACACACAGAACAAGCCCCAGACTCCATCAAAAGTAAGTGCTAAACCTGGCATCTTTCACATTCTTTTTCAACCTGAACTGAACTGGTAAATGGCATAAGAGTTTGACTCCCTGGCAAACAATTTCAGCTCACTTTTGTTATATGTTTTTTCCTAAAATTACAACCCATAGATTTACAGGTTCAAAAATACTGTAATGCTAACCACTGTTAAAATACTTTCTTCTACTGAAAGAATGATTGCAGCTGAGAAGAAGAAATGATCTTTTAAATGAAGTTAATTAATATTTTCTTGGTGGAGTAATTAGCAGCTATTTATACTAGTAAAAGGTTAGTAACAGAGTAGCAGGCAGGAAACTGGATTATATTCAGATACATTCATTTAAAAGGCACAAGGTTTTAGCAGTGGCATCACCAAAATAATGAAGATGCTGAACTATTTCTAATTATGGAACATGAAATAACTTGTAAATAGAGCTAACATCTTAAAGTAAAAAAGGAGGAAAACATCACATTTTAATGAAAAAGCAAAACATTTTGATTTTTGTTCCAAATTGATTTTTTGGCATATAGAAAATGCAGGAAAGGCCTCAAGAATCACATTTTGTAGGTGAAATCTATCCTTCACACAGCAAAAGTTTATTGTTACTATTTCACCATAAAAATCTAGCTGTTAAATGAAATTTCAGCCCGGATCCACTCAACAAAACGTAGCTATTTGGAGCAGTCTAAAATTTTCATCATTTACACAGTTAATACACAAGCAAATAGCAACAAATACAGGTGTCTGCATGTTAACAGGAGGTTCATCTGCAAGTCCAAACATTGCCAGAAAATGGAAGGCAAAATCAGATGCTGGCTCCTACATAGTATGTTATCGAGAAGTCTGCAGGTACGCAACAGGGATAATATTCCAGTTGCTTTGTTAGCCTTTCTTCCTTTATCTTTGCTTTTCAGTGTTTTAGAGGAATCATTTGAAATTTCATATATTTCTAAAAATTCTCCAAAATTTTTACTCTAGATTTTATTTTCAGGTTCCTCTCAGAAAAAATGTACATGGAAAGATGAGAGAGAAGAAAGCATATTTGTATCTTACTAATAGATTCCAAGGCCTGCAGAAGGGAACTTTGTGATCATCTAGTCTAACCTCCTGTATAACACAGGGGCATTTAACTTCCCAAATAATTCCTAGGCCATATATTTTAGAAAAACATCCAATCTTGATTTAAAAATAATCAGTGATGGAGAATCCACCATGTCCCTTGGTAAATTGTTCCAATGGTACATTACTGTTAGAAATGTATGCCTTATCTTACCTGATCTTCATAGAATATCCTTGTTTCTTCAGTAAACATTATAACAGAACTATACCACTTCAGGGATAGATGATCCTGGCTGAAAAGAACCTTCTCACAAGTTTGTTTTTATCTTTTAAAAAATTTCAAATACATTATTTTCTTTATAAAGATCATCTTTCTATGTGACACACTTTGCTATGGAACAATTCATAGTATCAGTGGTTACAAACAACATAATTAAGTGTTACTCTCATCCAGGTACTACAAACAAAAGTTCAGAGGAATTAATGTGAATACTTTTATTTACTTAAAATTTTCAACCTAAAACTATCATTGCTACTTACCACCTTGTTACACCAGGAACCAATGGTTCTTTAACTAAGAAAGGTAAACATAAAGATGCCAAAAAAGATTCACCCAATTTGGCCCAGTTAGAACAGGTTGGGTTCTGTAGAGATTAACCACCGATTACTCCATTTCCAGTCATATGTTATCATTAAACCAGTGTTACGACAGTTCTATAAGGCCTTCAGAGTCATAAGAAAGGAAAAGGAGAAACCAGGGGACTCAAGATTGTCTTCATTTCAAGTCAATGATGTCTTCATCAAATGAAGTAGTAAGGTGAAATGGGCACTCCTGGTTGGCTGCAGTATCATGATCAGAACCAGTGGAAAAGTGACACTCTTCAGAACTGCTTTCAAAAGAGCTTGAAATTATCCTGTAGGAAAGAAGGCAAAATCACTATGAAAAAACACAGAACAAAGCAAGAAGCAAATGAACAGCTATCCCTCAGCGCAGATCAAAGACAGATCTATGTCGTGGGAACTGTTTGACTCCTCTCTTTTTAGCTCTGATTTTTCAGAGTATTCACTCATTCTCACCAACCAGCACAATAGAAAATACACACAAATATCAAGGTTCAACAAGGACAAGTGCAGAGTCCTGCACTTAGAATGGAAGAATCCTATGCACAGCTACAGACTGGGGACCGACGAATTAGGCAGCAGTTCTGCAGAAAAGGATCTGGGGGTTACAGTGGATAGGAAGCTGGATATGAGTCAGCAGTGTGCCCTGGCTGCCAAGAAGGCTAATGGCACACTGGGCTGCTTTAGTAAGAGCATTGCCAGCAGATCGCGGGAAGTGATTATTTCCCTCTATTTTGCATTGGTGAGGCTGCATTTGTAGTATTGTGTTCAGTTTTGGGCCCCTCACTACAAAAAGGATGTGGAAAACTTGGAGAGAGTCCAGAGGAGGGCAACAAAAATGATAAGGGGGCTGGAGCACAAGACTTATGAGGAGAGGCTGAAAGAACTAGGCCTGTTTAGTCTGCAGAAGAGAAGAATGAGGGAGGATTTGATAGCAGCCTTTAACTACCTGAAAGGGGGTTCCAGGGAGGATGGAGCTAGGCTGTTTTCAGTGGTGGCTGATGACAGAACAAGGAGCAACGGTCTCAAGTTGCAGTGGGGGAGGTCTAAGTTGGACGTTAGGAAAAAGTTTTTCACTAGGAGGTTGGTGAAGCATTGGAATGGGTTACCTAGGGAGGTGGTGGCATCTCCATCTTTAGAGGTTTTTAAACTGCCTCCTGACAAAGCCCTCGCTGGGATTATTTAGCTGAGTTCTGCTTTGAGCAGGGGGTTGGACTAGATGACCTCCTGAGGTCCCTTCCAACTCTAATATTCTATGATTCTATCAAGTGTACACGATGAAATATCCCTAGAAGTTAAAGTTCATGGCTGACTTCTCAGACAAATATTTTAACATTGTTCTTTCCAGTCAAAATATTGAAATCAATCTACTTTTATTCTCTGTAATTTAAAACTGTGTTAGTGAACAAATCACCAGTCAGAGTCATGTCTGGGCCAAATCCTGCCTTTGCTTGTTCACAAGTGTAGATTCTATAGTGCACTAAATATTGCAGAGAGGCAGGACAGAAGGGAAGGCAGTTTAGAGAAATTCTATATAGGCAGCAAGGACTGTGGAAAGGAGGAAAATGGCTAGTGAGTTCATAAATTGCAAATCTGTTTGCCAAAATCCTTCTGCAGGAGGCCCAAACATGGTGGCTACCCTATCAAAGACCATTTACTCTGGTTTTGTTCATAGGTCCATGATTTGGTTCAGCCAGATATAATTCAAAAGGCTATAAACACCTAGAAACCAGAGATGATATGAAAATACTGACTGTCCTTAGCCAAAATTATTACTTGGCCCAGTTCTGACACTCCCAGGGCAGTGTTATGGACAATTTCTTTAAAAAAGTTTACAGTTTTTATCATTAGTATTACAGTAGAACCCAGCAGCCCCACTCAGGGTCAGGACCCACAGTGCTACACACAGGAAATCACAGTTCATGCCTCAAGGATTATACCCTCTAATTTAGTGTGATTCTTTTAAAAATCCTCTTTACCTGTCAGTGCTTGTTGACCTTATTGCTCCTTGCTTGGGGTCTGATCGGTTTCGAGGAAACTTCTTTTGCTTCTGTGCTACTTCTGATTTGGGAACTGTCTCATCCATGAGGCCTCAATAAAGGAATAAAAGACAGTTTTCAGAAGAGATTAAGCATTCATGAGAATGTTATAGCTGTAATATCCTTCTATGGCTTCTATTAGAGACTGGCTACATTCTGACTGAGTTAGAGTACAGTTCTACTGTGTGCATTAGCTAATCAGAGACCAGATTGCCAATCAATCAAAGGATTTTATGTTTTCTTCAAAGCATGTAGTCCTTTCACAAATAAGCTGTTTTTTCACCAGCTGACATTTTATTTTTTTTAATATTTCCTGCTGACAATGTGTCACTCTCCAGAAATTTAAATTGGTGACAGACTCCAGGTGGTATAACTGAGACTTGATTGCATCAATCAAGAGGCTTTACCCAGTAGTTCTTTGCGTGTTCTGCTTGCAATTTCTTTAATTTCCATACGAGACAAAGATAATGAGTGACTGACAGGAACCGAGGCAATACCACTGGACGTTGGGGTAGTGATGGCCTTGGGGACTAACGGTGATTTTAGAGGTCGTTCAATGCTCCTCCCAACCAGGTTACTAAGAGGAATTTTGTACAAGTTTTTATACTGAACTTCACCTGAAACACAGAAAGGAAAAACAACCAGAAGCAGACTTTCATATTTTCACAGTAATAACAACATGTTAAGGGCTGTTATAAAGAGGATGGTGATCAATCGCTCTCCATGTCTGCTGAAGGGAGAATAAGAAATAGTTGGCTTAAACTGCAGTGAGAGAGCTTTAGGTTAAGTATTAGGAAATGTTTTCTAACTATACATAAAAGCAGTTAAGCTTTGGAATTGGCTTCCCAGGGAGCTTGTGGAATCCCCATCATGGGAGGTTTTTAAAAACAAGTTAGAACTTCGTCCTGCCTTGGCATGGGGGAATGGACTACACCTCTTGAGGGCCTTTCCAGCCCTACATTTCTGTGATTCAAGGCCTAAGTCTGATTTCAGACATATTGTGTGAGTTAGAAAGAATAAGAAAGTGGAACTGCTTAGATGTGAAGAGCCAAAAAACAAAGGAACCTGGTACAGTCTTCCAGACAGTGATGAGCTATAATAAACGTAACAGCCATATTAAAGTATCTTGCAAAGTTAAATAACCAAACAGGTGAGCAAAGTAATTCCAGAGATGTCACTGGCCCACCATACTTCAAAAATAAACAAACAATTCCCTCTGACATTCAACTGTTATGATCTAATGTGCTGGGAGCTCTTAAGATATTGAATCTTTGCGATTTATATACTCTAAAAACAAACATTTAGCATTTCCAACAGGGTCAAACAGAATGATCTTTTTAACTCAAAAGCCTTTAAACCAAAGGAATTGAGGAAATATCAACTATTAACTTTAATCTTTGCTGACCAACCTTATTTTAATCAAAACCTTGCAACCACAATTAAACTTTATATTTCTGCTACTCAATCATGCTGGATTCTATCATGGCTCATGCATCTTTATAATAATTCACTAAATTGCAACTGCAGAGTCAAATTCTACTTCAACCCTAACCTTAATCCTTTTGAAAACTAGTGCGATTGAGGGCATAGTTTGTCTTGCAGAATCTTTATTTCATGAGCCAGAAAATACATGTCTTGGCTATGTCTAGCTACCTGTCTAGACAATTCTAATACTTCCATTGCTTTGGCACCAGAATATAAATGTATTATCAGACCCCAAGTTCAGTGGTAGGTCTGGCTGAGATCCCTTGCATGCTGATTTAATTTTTAATAACTTTTATAGTCACAGATTGTTCCCAGATGTATATATTTATAGTTGGCTTATTAAAAACATATAATTTGCTTGCATCAGTTTACCAAATGATTCAGATCACACTGAATAAGAAACCTGTGCTCTTCTTTCTTTACCACTTCCCCTACTATTTGTGTCACCTGCAAACTTTATCGGTGATGATTTTATGTTTTCTTCCAGGTCATCGATTAAGATGTTAAATAGAATTGGGCTAAGATTGGATCGCTGCAGGATCCCACTCGAAAGAGGTGACTAGAGTAGTCTATGATACTTCAAAAATAAATAAATAATTTATATTAATTTGATAACATTTCTCCATGTGCAGTATATTTTGAGACCTATCGGTTAGCAAGTTTCTAAGCCGTTTAAATATGTGCCATGTTAATTTTATAACATTCTAGTTATTTTAATCAAAATGTCATGCAGTACCAAGTCAAACACCTTACAGAAGTCTAAGTATATGACATCAACACTATTACCTTTACCAACCAAACTTTCAATCCTGTCAAGGAAAAATAAAAGAAAAGATATCAGGTTAGTTTCACAGTATCTATTTTCCATAAAACCATGCTGATTTGTATTAATTACGTTATTCTCCTTTATTAATCTAGTCCGGTATCAGCCACTCCATTATCTTGCCTGTATAACATGCAGCATAGAACTTAATAATGAACAAAATAATTCAAATCAGACTCCTGAAAGGGATACAGCAGTCTGGAAAAATTGAGAGCCACTGGTCTAAAGTATGGCTTTTAAATATTTTTTCTTGGACACTAAAGGATATTTGATTTTTTTCATAATTTTCTATCACAAAACTTACTCACTGGAATTGCGCCGAACAGGCTTGCTCAACGTTGCTCAACCACCAAGCCTCCATGCCATGAGGTGTAGCAAGCCCAGGTCCTGGTGCCGCAGGCAGCCATGATCCTGGGATCTGAGATTGCGCCCCCAGAGGTGGGGCGATTGAGAGGTCCAGCAACATGCCACACCCGTGCTGGCAGGGCCAGACTGGAGTGATCAAGATGGTGTCCGCTTTGTCCCTCTTGATCTTTAGCAGGACTCTACTATGTAGGATGGGAATAGGCAGGAATGCGAACATGAAGCTCCCTGACCGCTGCAGAAGGAAGGCACCAGTGACCGAACTGGCCTTTTGACCACGGAGAGAGCAGAACTGTGGACACTTCTTGTTCCACACTGATGCAGACAGGTCCACCCAGAGAAAGCCCCACCTCCGGAAGATCATGGATGCCCCTTGCGGGTGTAGCAATCAATCGTAATGGGGAAAGAATGACCCGTTGGGGCGGAACATCTTGTCATTTTTCATTGCCAGGTGGTGAGAGGCCATCAAGCAAAATTGTGCCTAACCGCAAGGTCTCATGGACAGATAGCTTCATAAGGCTGACTAACGGGCTCCCCCATGCCTGTTGATGTAGTACATGGCCTCTGTATTTTTTGTCAGCACCTGTACCGCCTTGTCTGCAATAAAGCAGAAGAACACTCTGCAATCCCTGCGAATGGCTTGCAGTTCTTTCACGGTGTGCTGGTGCCTCTCTTCCCTTAAACTGACCGTTTGTGAGCTGAGGTAGGCGCTGATATGGCACTTCACCCTATGTCCGAGGCGTCCAATATGAGGGTAATTGAGGGAGCCAGCTCCTTGAATGGAATGCCCCCTAACACTGCCTGAGGAATAGGGAGGCCAGAGCTTAGAGAGGGAGAGGGGGGACAACCGTGACCATCCAGTCCAGAAGCTGCCTGCTCGGACTGTAGAATCATAGGATCATACAAGATTAGAGTTGGAAGGGACTTCAGGAGGTCATCTAGTCCAATCTCCTGCTCAAAGCAGGACTATCCTCAGCTAAATCATCCCAGCCAGGGCTATGTCAAGCTGCAGCTTAAAAACCTCTAAAGATGGAGATGCCACCACCTCCCTAGGTAACCCATTCCAATGCTTCACCACCCTCCTAGTGAAAAACTTTTCCTAATGTCCAACCTAGACCTCTCCCACTGCAATTTGAGACCGTTGCTCCTTGTTCTGTCATCAGCCACCACTGAAAACAGCCTAGCTTCATCCTCCCTGGAACCCCTTTTCAGGTAGTTAAAGGCTGCTCTCAAATCTCCCCTCATTCTTCTCTTCTGCAGACTAAACAGGCCTAGTTCTTTCAGCCTCTCCTCGTAAGTCTTGTGCTCCAGACCCATTATCATTTTTGTTGCCCTCCACTGGACTCTCTCACAACTTGTCCACATCCTTCTTGTAGTGGGGGGTCCAAATCTGGACACAATACTTCAAATGTGGCCTCACCAATGCCAAATAGAGGGGAATAATCACTTCCCGTGATCTGCTGGCAATGCTCTTACTAATGCAGCCCAATATGCCATTAGCCTTCTTGGCAGCCAGGGCACACTGCTGACTCATATCTAGCTTCTTATCCACTGTAACCCCCAGATCCTTTTCTGCAGAACTGCTGCCTAGCTCATCAGTCCTCAGTCTGTAGCTGGGCATGGGATTCTTCCATCCTAAGTGCAGGACTCTGCACTTGTCCTTGTTGAACCTCATCAGATTTCTTTTGGCCTAATCCTCCAATTTGTTTAGGTCCTGCTGTATCCTATCCCTCCCTTCCAGGGTATCTACCACTCCCCCTAGCTTAGTGTCACCTGCAAACTTGCTGAGGGTGCAATCTACCCCATCCTCCCTCCAGATCACTAAGGACCAATCCCTGGGGCACTCCACTTGTGACCGGCTGCCTCTGTCACCAGGTTGCTTCCCCCATTTTGTAAGGGGCCCACACTTTCCCTAATCTTCCTCTTGTTGCTAAGATACCTGTAGAAACCCTTCTTGTTCCCCTTCACATCTCTTGCTAGCTGCAACTCCTATTGCACTTTGGCCTTCCTGATTTCTTTTCTGCATGTTCGAGCAGTGTTTTTAAAATCCTCCCGTGTAATCTGACGAAACTTCCACTTCTTGTAAGCTTCTTTTTTTGTGTTTAAGCTCACCAATGACTTCTTTGTTAGGCCAAGCGAGTCACCCACTACACTTGCTATTCTTTCTGCACATCGAGATGGTTTGTTCCTGTACCCTAAAAAAAGTTTCTTTAAAATACAGCCAGCCCTCTTGGATTCCTTTCCCCCTCATAGTAGCTTCCCGGGGATCCTGCCCATTAGCTCCCTGAGGAAGTCAAAGTCTGCTTTTCTGAAGTCTATGGTCTGTATCCTGCTGTTCTCCTTTCTTCGGGGGCAAACTCCTGGGTGCTGAGTCTGTCTCCGATGACCGGGTTCGGCATCACATCAGTGTGGGTGAACTCTTCATGACAGAGAGCGGGAATGGCGAGATCCATTTGGGGAACAGTGCCATGTGGCCAACCATGATCAGTGCCGCCTCCTGGGGTGGACCTCTCCTGGTGCCAGGGATCGAGACCGGCATCGGGAGGGTGACTTTGCTCCCCACCTCAATGCAAGTCGGTCCGGCAACCGTGATCCTGGAATAACTTCTAGGGGGGGCGGCTCTGCTCCACTTTAGGTAACCGGCCTGCAGGAGAATCTTCCTCCCCGTACTAGGGATCATCCTGAGCCATTCAAGGGGTCCCAACGTGGGCCTCCCCTGTGACGCCAGCCCCTTCTCTCTCATGGAGGTGGGGTAGAGGCAAAGCCAGCAAGGCTCATGTCACTTGAAACGCCTCCGGTGTTGACAGCACCAGTTGGTGCTGAGGGTCTCCCACACTCCCAAGAGTCGGAGGTGGCTCCCTGGCTGCAGACGCTGGTTCCCACCAGTGGGTCTCCATAGTCTGACGTCGATGCAGATTGGTGCTCGACCCTGCCTGCTTAGTGCAAGGGAGTGTCTGTGCTCCAAGAGCTGCTTCTGTCTCTTCATGGTGCTGGGTCTGGGTCAGTGGCGACAGTGCACTCTGCACTGATGCCATGCTGGGTACTGAGATGGAGCAGTTTAGCTCAGAGCCAGTCGAAGTGTTGACTCCATGAGTAAGGCTTTCAGGTGGATTTTTCCAGAGATCTGAAAGCCTTGTAGTACTTCTCCTTACGATGGGCTTCCCCCAAGTACTTTGGGGGTCACTTGGCAGGAATGCCCTCCCGCAGGAGGCACACAGTTTGAAGCCCGGTGACCGGGGCATGCCCTGCTCCCAGTAAATTCTGAGCTGGGACTATCTCTAAGTAACTACCTACCATTAATAACAGTTATAGTTATTAATAGTTATTAAGCTAACTAACTAATTAATGCAAACAATCATGCTTTAAAGTTCAAAACAAGGGGAATTAAGCATTTGTGATGCAAGCACAGGCAGTGCCAGCAACCATCAGAGGCGGAAAGAAGGAACTGAGGGGGCATAGGGCCAGCAGTGCCTCATATACAGCGGCATGTGCACAGGGCTCCAGGGGGTGCATGAGCCAGCCCTACGGGATCTGCTTAGGGGAAACAAGTTCCGGTAACCCTGCATGGAGGCGTGCTCACACCTATAATGGAATGGACATGAGCAAGCACTAGAAGAAGAAAATAAAATTACTTTCCTGTTTTTTTCTAACACAGCTATTCAGCAGCAGTAGCATATTTAACTTAGCCAAAGAGGTGTACAGTGTGTGATTTTGTTATTTGGCCCTTATTTCACATTCATCTCCCCTATTGTTTGTTACTCTCCTGATCGTGTCATGTCTAAAGCGATATTGCAAGCTCTTTGGGGCTGGGGCTGCCTATTTACTATTTTTGTTCTGTAATACTTCAGTGGTGAAATGAGCTAGGTGTAAGGAGGATGTCACAGTTCAGTTTCTAGTAAGCAACTGTCCCTATTATGAACTTCACATTGTAACTGGTATCGTTGTTTGCTGTCTTAGTTCTAAAAAAAGAGTTGCCAAAGATTCAGCAGGCCATTGAAACTGGATTCTCCTCCTCCTCCTAGGAAAGTACCCTCCAGAGCAGTGCTGACAGATATTGGCAGGAGGTAAAGTAGAGCAAGCTGGCACAGCCATACCTGTTCTGTGAATAAATAGAAAGTTTCAGTCTTCAGCCCCAAGGGCTGCCAATTCAAAACCTTTCACAAACTCCAAATTCACCAAGCCAAAAGCCCAGAAACACTGGAAATGTGATAATTGCCAGAGTGATTAAAAATCAACAGCCAACCAGCCCCAACAATACTTTACCTTCTGCTGAGGAAGAAGGGAATTCTAGCATTTCATGAGATGTTGGTGTCCGAGGAGAACTGTTTGAACTGGTTTCCTTGGAACTGCTATTGGATGATCCACTTACTGCTGCAGTAGCTTTAAAATAAATATCTGACTGAAATGACAAAGAACTCATTGTTAGCAAAGCCAGATTTCCCAGTTCATCACTGAGACTGGTTGCAAAGGGTTGTCCTTTACATGGTGCAGCCACTGTATGCTGATTTGCCAATGCAAAGACTTTAAAGATATCTGGAGTTGGGCCTAGGAGGATCACCCCAGAGTAAAAGAATCCTCTGGTGGGGTAGAGTTCACAGATCAGCCAGCCCTTACACAATCCTTCGACCTGCAGTAAGAGAAGGAGGCATGGCCTGAGCTTTTCAGTGGGCTGTCAAGTCCTGACTGCTGTCCTAGCCCCTTGGCCCTCTTGGCAATGAATGTACATTAGAGAATACACATTAGAGTAGCCTGAAGGACAAAGGTGACCAGCCCAGATGGCTACCCAGGAATGGGAGAAGGTCAAAAATGGTACAGAGCCATATTTGCACACCCCTACCCTTCCAGATATTGTGTCCTCCTCAAATACAACTGAGGAACTGGATCAAAGTCCAAGGGTTAGGCTCAATAACCAACTTGTGTTCGTATGCAAATAGAAAATTTAGCATAATCTTTCCTTCTCTATCACTGCTCCTCATTAAAAATAGAGAATCCTCCCTCCTTTTTCCATGTGCATATGTAAAGGATAAGAACAAAACACACTGGGCCAAATTTATCCTTGAAGTCATGGAAATATCCAAGAATGAAGCTGGCCTATTTGCACTTATTCCATCCACTCACAACTGGTAACTCACTGAACCCCTTTACCCTCTGTTCAGTCAAGGGAACGTCAGGTGGAAAAGAGAAGCCTGCGTTACCTAAGAAGCTGCACATACACACTAGAAATGTGACCTCACACAGAGGTCCAATACAACTTTACTGTGTCTTACCCGTGATGCAACAAGTTGAAGTTCCGGCACCACAGCTGTGTGGACTAGGTTCCCATTCACCACCAATCGGATCTCTATGGAATCAGTAGTGAAGGCCAGGATATAAGGGAAAGCACAAACTGCAAGGGAACACATGCTACTATTACTGAGAAACAGTATGAATATATATATATATCTCATATGTTTTACAAAAGCACCTTGAAAAAGGTTCTAGAGGTTTCCCGAATATCTGACCTTCTCTAGCATCTCTCCTCTCTAGTGTAAATATTTTAGAGGTTTTAAACAGCATCTAAAATGCTGCTGGATATCCGGCTGCATAAGGCCTGTATGATTACTGACTTGCTGCACTTGGTAGGGTGTAGATGGAATTTTTCAAATGGAGCAAGAGAAAATGAATGGATAAGAACAAGAAAAAGAAGCCAGTGATTTCAGAATTTTGTTTCTGCATGGAAAAAAATCTGTCAAAGGTTCATTGTTTTTCTAAACTATCAAATGCAAAAATCTAGTTGAACTGGCATTATCCTAGAACTGAATGTGACATGACTGCATTTCTGTAATACCCACTGCTGCTCCCATAGGGGCCTAGTGCAGTTCTGTACCAAGTGAAAATGTTAAACCATTCTACTGAGTTACTACAGTCTTTTCTTACCAATAGCATAAGGAACCTGGTTCCAACTAAAATGGAAGTCAGATGCCGATGTCTGGACCAAAGGAGAACCCCCATTATAGGGGCATACCTTTCTGTAGTAGCACATATCTGTAAGAAAAAGCATCTGTTACCTCACACAGAAAATGACACACAAATTGACATTAGATAAAACAGCTTAGAAAATTGGATTATATCCTCCTGTACAGTGGTTAAAACCATAACATGAATTTACTGACTAATTTTTAAAGGCAAAAAATGGGTAATATAGAATATATATTGTGTCTCATCTCTGTTAAAAATCTGATTGTAAGTACCTACTTTGAGCTCAAGAATTATAAGAATTTTACAATTCATTATTTTTTTAAATGAAATCATGTTCACTTGTTTCCCTTGATCCTCCATTACTAAAGACACAGGCAAGAAATGTTCTGAAGTTAACATCAATGGCACAGTATCTGTCAACCAGCAGGAAACACCCTTTATTTAAGCAGTCATACATTAGCACAGTTCACACCCCACAAAGGCTGAAATGTACAGAGATAGGAAACTTCTGTGTGAGGCATAGGGGTATTAGGCATATAGGTTTTATTAGTCAAATGACTTGTGCACCTCAGGGTTATGTTTACAATTGCTCAAATTTTAGCATGGTTTTCATGCACTGAATATTTTTTCTGTCAGCAAGTGCTTCTACAGCACCTATTTCTAATCATAAAACTGATAATTTTCCAATTCAAAAAAGCAAAAAAGGAGAGAATAAAAACATATGTCAAACAGTTAGAAAGCAGGATTCCACTGACTGGAGATTATTGTAGTGATTATCCAGTGTGAACTATGAATCACCATCCATTTCCCTAGTTGCAAGATTTTTTTCACTTTAAGCCAGGAGTAATATGCCTAAAATATTATCTGTATATCTGCAAAGTCAGAGCTGAAATCAAGAAAGTTACCATCTTTCTATGAGTAGAACACACAACAGGGATTCTAGTAAAACTGAAAACCAATTTACAAATCCCAGCTGTTTCTAGTTACTCTATTTACTTAAGACTGAAAAAACAGTTACTTACCTTTTCATTAACTGTTGTTCTTTGAGATGTGTTGCTCATGTCTATTCCAAGTAGGGGTGTGCACGCTGCATGCACAGTCATTGGAAGGTTTACCTCCCTAGCGGTACCCATCAGGTCAGTGCAGGCATTCCCTGGAGTGGTGCCTTCATGGCGCTGTATATAGGGCCCTGATGTCCTGCTGCCTCCTCGGTTCCTTCTTTTCGGAAGGCTCCGACAGAGGGGAAGGCGGGTGAGTCTTGGAATGGACATGAGCAACACATCTTGAAGAACATGAATTACGAAAAGGTAGGTAACCATTTTTTCTTTGAGTGCTTTCTCATGTCGATTCCAAGTAGGTGATTCCCAAGCTGACCCAAGGTGCAGGTGGAGGGTGGGGTCGGAACTCACAGAATCACTGACTGTAGCACGGCTCTGCCAAATGCTGTGCTGTCCCTGGTCTGCTGAGTGACGGTGTAATGTGCTGTGAACATGTGGATTGATGACCATATTGTGGCCCTGGAGACTTCATGTGTAGGGATCTGTGCCAAGAAAGCTGCCAAGGAAGCCTGTGCCCTGGTAGAGTGCGCCATGAGTGCTGGGGCTGCCACCTTAGCTAAATTGTAGCAGGTCTGGACACAGAAGATGATCCATGATGACCTTTCATCCTATATGCTATAGTGATAAAGAGTTGGTTTGACTTACGAAAGGGCCTGGTTGTCTCTATATAGAAGGCTAGCGCCCTCCTGACAGCTAGGGAATGGAGGCTTCTCTCCCTGTTATTGGCATATGGTTTTGGGGAGGAACACTGGGAGGAAGAGATCCTGGTTCATGTAGAACTGAGATACCATCTTAGGGAGGAAGGCAGGGTGAGGTCGCAACTGGACTTTGTCTTTGTAAAACACCCTATATGGAGGTTCAATTGTCAAAACCTTGAATACATCCTTCTGGCTGAGGTAATTGCAATGAGGAATGCCACCTTTTACAAGAGATGACGTGAATATGACACTAAAGGCTCAAAGGGGGGGCCAGGCGAGTACCAGGTTAAGGTCCCATGCTGGCACTGGACAATAAACCTGAGGATAGTCTGTCCAGACCCTTGGATCACCCAATGGATCAGCGAGGACTGAACGCCCATTCGTACCAGGTGAAATGCAGTGCTTTCCACCAGGTACACCTTTATAGATGACACTGCCAGCCCTAGTTGCTTCAAGTGTAGCGGATAATCCAAGATGAAGAGCAGTGGTGCTTGTAATGGGGGAGTGCCTTTTTGTGTTGCCTAAATGGAAAACCTTTTCTACTTGGCCCGATATGTAGCCCAGATGGAAGACTTCCTGCTGCCTAGGAGGACACCCCGACCAGCCCCGAGCAGGTAAATTCCCTGGGATTCAGTCATGGAATTTCCATGACACAAAGTGAAGAGATTAGAGGTTGGGATGCTGCAGGCGACTTTAATTTGCATGATTAGGTCTGGCACCGATGGTAGAGTCATTGGAGCAACCACAGCCAGCTCCCGCAGCATTGTATACTAGTGCTGCTGGGACCAGGCTGGGGCTGTCAGTATGAGGGCTGCCCTTTCTCTTTTGATCTTGAGTAGGACCTTGTGCACAAGCAGGAACAGGGGAAACAAAGTAGGTGGTGTTCCATAGAAGGAGGAATGCATCTGTGATTGAGCCCAAGGCTGTGGCTGAGGAAGGAACAGAACTGCTGTTCGTGTTGGGTCATGAACAGATCTACTTGGGGAACTCCCCACTGCTGGAAGATGTTGTTTAGTATATCTGGACGGATGGACCACTCATAATTGTGACAAGTTCTGCTGAGAATGTCTGCCATAACGTTCTGGGATCCCAGCAGGTAAGATGCCTCGACGTGTATATAGTGAGCGATGCAGAAGTCCCACAGTTTGAGGGCTTCTTGGCACAGGGGAAAGGCGTGTGCTTCACCCTGGCTCTGTATATAAAACACTGCTGTCATGTTGTCTGTCATGACCGACACTTGGAATGTCTGGTATACCAGGCAAAATGCTCTCAGCTGCCTGACATAGATGTGGAGCAATAGCTGCGTTGGGGACAAAATGCCTTGTGTCCTGAGGACCCCTACATGCACTCCCCATCCAGACTTGGATGCATCTGTAACCTGACATAATGATGGCTCTGGTCTGGAAAATGGAATTCCTGAGCCTACCAGCTGAGCATTGGTCCTCCACTGGAGGACTTCAATGATGCAAGGATGGAGTGAAACCACCTTGTCCGATTTGTCTTTGCTTGGTTGATAAGCCAATGCCAACCACATCTGGAGAGGTCTGAGCTTCAGCCTCATGTGCTGGACCACATATGTGCAGGAAGTCATTTGACCTAGGAGTTGCCATAGTGGTGGGAAATTGACTCAAGTTCTTTATGAAGGAACACAGTCCTGAAGCGAGACTCTGTTAGAAGTGCCCTGGCCTCTATCGAATCTAGGACTGCTCCTAAAAATTCTATCCTCTGAGTAGGGGACAATGTTGACTTGGGCATGTTTAGCCAGAGACCCAGTTCGCTGAAGGTTGATCGTATCAGGTCGATGTGGACCTGTACTTGTTCTTTGGAATGGCCCTTGACTAGCCAGTCATCTAAGTACAGAAACACCTGTACCTGTTGTTTCCTTAGGAAAGAGGCTATAACTGCCATACATTTGGTAAAAACTGGAGGAGCTGCTGAGAGCTTGAAGGGAAGGACTGTAAACTGATAATGAGCCCGATTTAATATGAACCTAAGGAATCTCCTGTGAGACAGAACTACTGAAATATAAAGTAAACGTCCTGTAAGTCAAGGGCAGCATACCAGTCCCCTGGATCCAGGGAGATGAAGATCGTGGCCAGAGAAACCATGCGAAACGTCAACTTATTCCTGAATCAGCTGAGATTTTGCAGATTGAGGATAGGTCAGAGACTCCCTTTGGCCTTTTGTATTAGAAAATATCAGGAGTAGAATCCCTTTCCCCTTAGCTCTGGAGGAATGTCCGCTACTGCTCCTGCTCATAGGAGCTTTTGCACTTCCTGTATAAGGAGCTGCTCATGAGAAGGGTTTTTGAAGAGGGATGGGGAAGAAGAACGGGAGGGTGGGAAGGAGAAGAATCAGAGAGAATATCCCAATTCCACCATGTGCAACACCTACAAGTCTAAGGTGATGTGAGCCCATGCCCGGTGGAAATGGGATAGAAGATTCACGAAATGGGGAAGGATCCTGGCTTTGTGCTGGTGTGTCACCCCTGGGTGCACCCTCAAAACGATTGCTTGGAACTCAAAGGTTGTCTCACTAAGCTCTGACCTTGGTTAGGCAGAGGTTGTGGCTTCTTGCACCTGTTGTCCCTGCCCCACTTCCTAGAGTAGTCCTGTCTTTGTTGTTAAGGATAAAACTGTGGCACAGGCTAGGGTTTTAAAGTGCTTCCTCTGCATGCTCAGAGTATACAGACCAAGTATTTCTGTGTGGCCCTGGAATTCTTTAGACTGTGCAGTTTCAGTATGTTCCAAAAATAACCCTGAGTCCTAGAATGGCAAGTCCTGAATTGTTTATTGGACCTCTGGACGAAGGCCCGACATCCATCCTCCTCATAGCAATCGCCGAGGTCAGCAATTGGCCGAGTCCATTATGTCCAAGGTTGCCTGCAACGATGTCCTTGCCATGGGCTTGCCTTCCTCAATAATTATGGCAAACGTTTGCTCCAAGATGACTCCAAACCAATCTTTGAATTTTGTCATAGCCTCCCAGGAGTTGAAATTGTAGCCGCTTAGTGTAGTCTGTTGGTTGGCTATGCGAAGCTGGAGCCCCAGCTGTAGAGTGCATCTTTCTATCAAAGAGATCCAGCTTCTTTGAGTCCTTGGAGTTGGGCATTGGTGCCTGCTGTCCCTGCCTTTCTTTATCATTTGCCACTGCTACCACCAGCAATCCCAACTGCAGGTAGGTGAAAAGATACTTGTGCTTGTGGATGGGGAAAATACTTCCGTTCTATCCCCTTAGCTGTTCAGGGGATAGAAGCCAGTTTGCCACAGTGTCTTACTAGTGGCTTGGATTGTCTTAAGAGGTAGAGCTACCCTCGAGGGACCCTCTGAAGCCAAAATATACACCATAGAGTCCTCTGACTCTCACTTCTTCTGTTTGAAGACCCAGGTTTTTGGTCACCCTTCTTAATAGTTCCTGGTAGGCTCTATTATCCACTGGCAGTAGCACAGATGAAGTTCCTGCCACCACCTCATTGGGAGACCGGATCTCCCTGCCCTAGAGGGTTGTAAGACATGCTGTACTCTGTGTGGCCTTCAGCACCAAGATCATCTTTTGGTGCCACAGGGGGATGGTCAGGTCATCGACGGTAATGGTGCCCATGTTTGAGAGGCGACCAAGTAGGACCGCCTGGAAGAGAACCCTTGGACCTGATAGTGCACACATGGGGTTCAGAAGGTCCATTGCATAGGCATCTGCCACTGCGCTGGTCAAGGTCCAATGAAGGGGTTTTCTGCCCCTTCTCCTATCTATAGCCATGACTGTGTGAACAGTGCTGGCTATACCTGGAGACATAGGATTCTGCCTCTGAGCCAGATGACTGCAACTCTGAGTGCAGGCACCATGGCGACGCCAATCAAGACGGGATAAGGGAGCGGTGCCAGCGAGAGGGAAAGTGGTGCCATATCATGGCATTATGACGTTTCCCCTAGTGGAAGCTGGACTGCTGAGCTGCTGTGTCACCCCAATCCCCCACTCCTGGAGCCCATCTTATTCTGCTCTGCTGTGAGGAACCCCACTCCTGGGCTTTTCATGCACAGCCTCCAGCAAGCAAGTTGATCCTGACTGAGTGCTTCCTGCCAGCCACTTTTTGGATTATACAACTGAATGACTCCAGTAATACCCCCAGTCCCATATGAAGCCCTAGAAACCACTGTCTTAGACTATTCAGTTATGCCCACTGAATAATGTAAGCTCATAAATTCATCAATTTAACAAAGTAATTGATATGTACCAATCTTATTACCCCAAGTGGAATCTCCAGCACACTTCAAACCAAATGCATTGTTTTAGATAAAACCAAAACAAACTTGTTAACTACAGAACAATTTTAAGTGATTATAAGTCAAAGGGCATCAGGTTAGATTTGGTCAAGAGAAAACAAAAGCAAAATACATTCTAAACCAAGCGTAACACTTTCATCAATCTTACAATCTTAGGTGTTTCTCACCACAGGCTGGCTGGTTTCCCTTCAGCCAGGCTCTCCCCTTTGGTCAGCACTTCAGTTGCTTGATTGTGTTTGTAGATGTAGGAGAGAGAGAGCATGGCCACTGTCTCTCCTTTTTAAAATGTTCCTTCTCCCCTCTCGGGCTTGCCCCACCACCAGGGTCAGGTAACAAACAACGTCCTTGTATCATTTCATTTATGTCCTGAGTCAGTGAGCATTTCTTCATCGTGATTTCAAGCTGGCAAAGGGAAGGGGGAGTGGCTCACTTGAGAGTCCCACTGAATCTTTGTTGATGCCTAGGCCAGTCCTTTGTCCTGAAAAGCTGAACTGGGTTTGTCCTATACAAGTCTTGATGAGGTGTGAACTGCCCCTCTGCTCCTGAATTTTGCCTGGATATGTTTCAAGCCATGAGGACACATCTTTGGGAATATTACACAGTGAAACCTCACAATGATACATGACATTGCAACAAACATATTACTATGCCAATGGCTCAGGACATCATGAATATTCCAAAAAACATGTGATGGAGAGTCTGCCAAGACTTATCAAGCCCTCAGACTGCTATCCCTTCCTACTTCTCCACATGGGCACCAATGATACTGCCAAGAACAACCTTGAGTGGATCACTGCAGACTACATGGCTCTTGGAAGAAGTATAAAGGAGTTTGAGGCGCAAGTGGTGTTCTTATCCATCCTCCCTGTTGAAGGAAAAGGCACAGGTAGGGACCACTGAATTGCTAAAGTAAATCTGTGGTTACGCAGGTGGTGTTGGAGAGAGGGCTTTGGATTCTTCGACCATGGGATGTTATTCCAGTAAGAAGGATTGCTAGGAAAAGATGGGATCCACTTAATGAAGAGAGAGAAGAGCATCTTTGCAAACAGACTGGCTAACTTAGTGATGAGGGCTTTAAACTAGGTTCATTGGGGGACAAGAACCTAAGCTTGGAGGGAAGTGGGACACCAGGAGAAGTGCAAGGAGGAGGGTGCAACAGGGGAGCCCTACTGATTTGTACTCAGAAAGTAGGGCAATTGGCTAGTTATCTTAGGTGCCAGCACATGAATGCAAGAAGCCTGGGAAGCAAGCAGGAGGAATTGGAAGTCTTGGCACAGGCAAGGAACTATGATGTGATTGGAACAACAGAGACTTGGTGGGGTAACTCACACAATTGGAGCACTATCATGGATGGTATAAACTGTTCAGGAAAGATAGGAAGGAGAGAAAAGGGGGAGGAGTTTCACTGTGTGTATGAGAACAATATGATTGCTCAGAGCTCCAGTATGAAACTGAAGAAAAACCTGTTTAGAGTGTCTGGGTTAAGTTTAGAGGTGAGAGCAACATGGGTGATGTCGTGGTGGGCGTCTGTTACAGACCACCAGACCAGGAGGATGAAGTAGATGAGGGTTTCTCCAGAGAACTAGAGAACTTTTTCTGCACCACAGCCTCCCTTAGAGAGGGCGGCCCCAAGGTGCTAGATGCTGAGTCAGAGAGGCTTGGCTGTGGGTAGAGAGCTGTCTCCATGAGAAGGTGCTTACATCTGATGCTCCCATCTTTTTTGGTCCTTGGCCAGAAACCCCTGATGATCTTAGACTGGTTGGCCTGATGGGCTTCCCCAAAACACTTCAAGCAGGATTAGTGGGGATCACCCTGGGGATTAGGCTTCTGGCAGGTCCCGCATGGTTTGAAACCTTGGGACTGAAGAATTCCCCAGTCTCAGATTGTAATGGGGGAGTGTTCCCCCAAATATACTTATCTAACTAAAAACTAAACTATTATTTATAGGTTGATGAATTTCTAACACTAGAGGAAAGCTTGCCGATGAGAGAAGGGAAGAAGCTCCAATGACCATCACAGGCGGTAAAGAGGAACTGAGGAGGCGGTGGGTCTGCAGGTCCCTATATACAGCACTATGGAGGCACCACGCCAGGGGATACCTGTACTGACTGGATGGGTACCGCTAGAGGAAAAACTTTCTGACAATTGTGCATGCAATGCACCTACACCTACTTGGAATTGACATGAGCAAACACTTGAAGAACTCTTGAATTTTGTCTGAAAAGATGCTAGTATTCCCTCACATCTAACCTTTTGTATCAACAAGTACTTATATGGACCTCATTAGTGTAATGTTTGAGCACCTCACAATCTTTGATGTATTTATCCCCACAACATCTCAGTGTCATTAGGAAATGTGGTCATAGGGAGACAGTGCCTACCTAATTTAGGAGCCTAAATCTCATTTTCAAAAGGAATTTTGGTGCTTATGAGCCTAAATTCCATTGACTGTCAATGGTATTAGCCTTGTAAGTACTTGAACCCCTTTTGAAAATAAGACTTAGGCTCCTAAATCAGGTAGGCATTGCAGTGCAGAACACAGCAATGCCTAAATACCTTTAAAAAGTTGGTGTCTAACTGACTTGCCCAAGATTACACAGGAAGTCTGTGGTGGAGCAAGGAACTGAATTAAAGTCTCCCAAGTCTCAGGCTAGAGTCCTAATCATTGGATGGTTGATTAAAGATTGTTGTTAATGGAGCCATATAAGTACCCTAGATAGACAGAGAGGCAGTTATAATATTGGATACCTAAAAGCTGGCATTTTAGTGAATGATGAACACTAGAGTTGGTTCTCCAAAATTGGGGAATTCCATCTGTACACCTGAAAATAGAAGCAAGTAGCTGATGTTTCTAAATCTTGCAGTTTGTCATAAAAACAGTAATGGAAATAATGTACATTTAAAAACTGAGAACATAGCAGTTATGTCATCTCACAATATGTAAATACATATCCCAATGACATAAGTAAGATTGATACAAGCAGATAGATATATTACATTTTCAAACTTCCTTTGCTATTACCTGGATCAAATAAAGCAATACTTACAGTTATAACACAACAGTAGACCAGCTTCACCATCTTCATATACATCAATAGCTGCAACAAAATTAACCTGCAATGATAATGGGTAAGGGTAGTGGGCAGACTGGATACTGAGGTTATTACAAACTGCTTTTCAGAAAAATTCACACTTTGTCCCAGAGTTAGTAGAAACGCACTCCTGCAGCTCAGAACAAAATCTGTCCTTTTCAAGTGTAACCCTCTGTAATTATGCCTTTATTTGGAATTCATTGTAAATGCACCCATAGTAAGGGATTCAATTAGTTTTCCAATTAATATTTTCTACAGTAACATTATAAGGTAGAAGAAGAACTTATTTGGCAACACAAATGTTTAGAGACGGGGGTTACTTATCCTTCATAACTGGAGTTCTTCAAGTAGTCTCTATCTGTATTCCAACTGTGAATATGCATGCACTGATGCATCTGAGTCTGGAGGGTTTTAGATTTAGATGTGTCTTTAGATTTTAGCAAATGTTTTTGCCTGTTTAGCTGTTCTCCTCATGATCCATGCTGAGAGTATAAGCGGTGGTGAGGACTGACATCTCTCCAGTTCCTTTTACTGTAAATCATAGAGATCTGAATCAAAGGGGAATGGTGGCAGGTAGTAGAATACAGATAGGGACCACACATCTTGAAGAACTCCAGTTACGAACACTATATAACTTTCCTTGTTTCTTCAAATGCTGGTCTCGGTGTGTATTTCACTACGGGTGACTGACGAGCAGTACTCAGAGAACCGGTCGGTGCGAGGATGCAGCTGGCATGGTTGCTTGTAGAACTGCCATCCCAAAGAATATGTCAGTGGAGGAGGCTTGAACGAAGGCATAAATTGTCTCATGAATGTGTGGCTGGAACTCTGATACAGCCTTGTAAATGTCAAGCAGAGGTACTTATTCGAGTGATGGTACTAAGGCTGCCTGTGCTCTCACAGGATGAGCCCAAATCCTCCCGCTCTCTCTCTCTGTGTGTGTGTGTGAGTGAGAGTGTGTGTGTGAGTGAGAGTGAGAGTGAGAGAGAGGAGGCAGCCAGAAATCCACCTGAAGATCCTCTGGAAGGAAATAGTTTATCCTTGGACTCGTTCTGCTGTAGCCTTACTATGGCAGAGATGTGCGCCTTCAGAAAGAACACAGGTAAGTGCATATTCTGTTTTATATGACATTCCTAAACTGATTTAAGGTGTCACTGTAGTGAGACCTCGTCTTTACGAAATGTAATATAAGGAGGATCTGCTATTAGGGCCCCTAGCTCACCTATTTGTCTGTCTGAGATGATGGCAGCAAGATAGGGAATCTCCATTGACAGGTAAAACATCAAGTTACAGGGTGGTGGGATGACTGTTGGGAAGCACTAAATTAAGGTCCCAATGAGGGTTGGTTTTATTACTCTTGGGAAAGTTCTAATTAAAACTTTTTAAAAAACTTGGGAGGTGACTGGGTGAGTAAAGACAGTGTAGCTGTCTGATGGAGGGTGATGTGCTGATTGCTGCTTGGTTAACCTGTGTCAAACTAAGGAAAAAGCCCGACATCTTGTGTGTAAGAAAGTAATCTGAAGTATCAGGGATAACTGCTGACTCAGGAGACATACGGAGTTGCTGAGCCCAGATAGAGAGGCGTTTGCACTTAGCAAGACAACAGTTTCTCATGGAGTCCATTCTACTATTAGTAAGTATGACTTCTATATTCAGGAAACATGAAAGAAAGATTACTTACCTTGTAACTGTTGTTTTTCAAGATGTGTTGTTCATGCCCATTCCCAAATTAGGTGTGTGCGCGTGCCACATGCACCAGTGCTGGAAAATTTTTTCCCTTAGTGGTACCCGTAGGAGCTGACTCTAGCACCTCCTGCAGCGGCATGCACATGCACCCACATATAGGCACCGTTGGCTCCCCCTCCCTCTCAGTTCCTTCTTGCTGGAACTCCGACTGAGGGGAAGGAGGGTGGTTGTGGAATGGACATGAGCAACACATCTCGAAGAACAACAGTTACAAGGTAAGTAACTGTTCTTTCTTCGAGTGCTTGCTCACGTCCATTCCTAAATTAGGTGATTTACCAGCAGCGTCTCCAATGGTGGGTAGGAGCTTACTGACGTGACACTTGAAGCATCATTCTGAGCTTGCTGTGTTAAGGCATAGTGGGACCCAAAGGTATGTACCAATGACCAGGTAGCTGTCCTGCAGATGTCCTGGATGGGGACAGTGAGCTTGACAGGCCGCAGATGAAGCCTGTGCTCTTGTTGAGTGGGCTGTCAAGACACAGAAGGTGTGATTCCATCCTGCTCCTAACAGGCTTGGATGCAGGCCATGATCCACTTGGTAATATGCAGCAAAGAAACTGGCAGCCCCTTCATGCAGCCTGTGACAGCCACAAAGAGTTGCACTGAATGACAAAAGGGTTTGGTTCTGTCTATGTAAAATGCCAGAGCCTGTCTCAGACTGAGAGAATGCAGGAGTCTCTCTTCACTGGAGCTATGAGGTTTGGAACAAAAGACAGGTAGAAAAATGTCCTGGTTAAGGTGAAAATGAGAGACTACCTTAGGCAAAAAAGCTGGGTGTGGGTGTAGTTGGACCTTGTCCTTATAAAACACAGCGTAGCGTGATTCTGATGCTAATGTGATGATCTCCGAAACTCATCTGATGGACATAATAGCCACCAGGAAGGCGACCTTCCAGGACAGGTATGTAAGGAAGCACAAGGCCATGGGGTCAAAGGACAGTCTGTTGAGTCTGGAGAGGACCAAGCTCAAATCCCACTGAGGAGAAGACTCCCTTATTGGTGGGAAAAGCCTTTCTAATACCTTAAGGAACCTGCCCAGCATATTGTGCTAGAAGACTGTTCCACCTTTCACCGAAGGGTGGAAAGCAGATATGGCCGCTACATGGACCTTGATAGATGAGAAGGCCAATCCCCCTTATTTCAGATAGAGCAGATGCTCCAAAATTGTTAGGATCAATGCCTCTGTTGGACACGCCATGTTCGGTTGCCCAGCAGGTGAAGTGCTTCCACTTAGCCCTATAGGCTGAGGGCTTCCTGTTTTCCAAGAGCACGACCTTAACTTGGGTTGAACAGTCTTGCTTCTCCTGACTCAGCCATGGAGCATCCATGCTGTCAGATGAAGGAAGGTCAGTTCCAGGTGGAGCAGGTGACCTTGATCTTGAGACAGGAGGTCTGGCTGCAGCGGCAGGGTCCAATGCCTGGGTCCCGCCAGCTCTAAAAATATCCCGAACCAGTGCTGTTGTGGCCATGCTGATGCTGCAAGTATGACCTGTGCCTTCTCCGTCTTCACTTTCAGGAGGACTTTGTGGATTAGAGGTTTTAGTGGGAAGGGGTACAAGAGGCTCCCTGACCAAGAGAGGAGAAAGGCATCTGTGATGGAGCCCGCACTGAGTCTCTGACAGAAACAGAAGTGATGGCACTTCTTATTGGCCCTTGTGGCAAGGAGGTCCATTTGGGGATTGCCCCATTTTTGGAAGATGCGGGTCGCTACCTCCGGATGGAGGGACCACTTGTGGCCAGAGCAGAAGGACCTGCTGAGACAGTCCACCAAAGAGTTGTTGACTCCTGGGAAATGAACAGCTATTAGGTGAATGTTGTGAGTGAGGCAAAAGTCCCAGAAACTCACGGCCTCCTTACACAGAGCCGATCCCCCTGCTCCCCCACATCTGTTCACATAGCACATGGAGGCCATATTGTCCAAGAGTATCTGCATCACTTCATTGGTAAGATGTGGCAGGAAGACCATACAGGCTAGATGAATTGCCCTGAGCTCCTTGATATTGAGATGTGCTGCTGCAATTAGGTCCACATGCCCTGGGTCTTTAGGGAACCCAAGTGAGTACCCCGCCCCAGGTCTGAAGCATTGAAAATCAGTGTTACCAATGACTGGGGTACTTTCAAGGGCATTCCCAAGAGCACTGGACGTGGATCTGTGCACTCCAGGGAGATAACTACTCCCAGACAAACCGTAAGTATCCTGTCCAGGTGGTGCCTAACTGGAGAACAGACCGAAGCCAGCCACATCTGGAAGGGTCTGAGGTGCAGTCTGGCATGGGGACCACATTGGTGCAGGCCGCCATGGGGCACTGGAGGCTGAGGCAGACCCTTGCTATCATGGGGGTGGGGGACAAAATGTGGGTTATAATATCTGATGTTGCCAGGAACCTTACATCCGGAAGGAATGCTCTGGCCCTAGACAAGTCCAGCATTGCTCCACTGAACTCTATCCTCTGCACAGGAACTAATGTTGATTTTTGCTCATTTATTAGGAGACCTAGCACCTGGCAAACGTTTCGGGTAATCGTGATGCTGTCCTGAACCTGAGACCTTGACCTGCCCCTGATGAGTCAATCGTCCAGGTAAGGGAACACCTGCACACCTCTCCTTCACAAGAATGCTGCCAATACTGACATGCACTTGGAGACGACCCTTGGTGCCATTGAGAGACCAAAGGCAAGCACCATGGATTGGTAATGGTGGTCCCCTACCATAAACCACAGGAATCTCCTAGCCAGGAAAGATTGCAATGTGAAAGTAAGCATCCTTTAAATCGAGAGAGGCATACCAGTTGCCCAGATCTAGAGAGGGAATGATGGTGACTAGGGAAACCATATGAAACTTTAGCTTTCTGAGGTACTTGTTCAGGCATCTTAAGTCCAGGATAGGCCTCAGTCCTCCCTTTGCCATTGGAATCAAGAAATAACAGGAGTAAAAACCTCAACCCAGTAGGTCCCAGGGAACCTCTTTCACCCCCCCCCCGCAAAAGTGCTCGCACCCCCTGCTCGAGAAGTTGCTCGTGAGAGAGGTCACTGAGGAGGGATGGGGAGGGAGGGTGGAAAGGTGGGAGTGAGGCAAATTGGAGGGTATAACCAATGGCCAACGTGCTGAGCACCCATTGGTCCGAAGTTATAGTGGCCCAGGCTGGGAGGAAGTGGGCTATGCAAGAAGCAAATAAAAGGGACGATGAATCCATGGGCAGAACTGGGAGTTCACTCTCGGGTGCACCTTCAAAAGGCCTGCTTTCTACCCCAATTATGGCAGCTAGAGCCCAGTTGTGGGCTGGCGGATGAGTGGCCCTGGTGTCTTTTATATCCTTTGCTCTTCCTCTTATAAGAGTCCCTGTGGGAGTGCTCCCCAAACTGCTGCTGAGGCTTGATGTACCTCCTAGAGGAAGACAGGGCATACAAGCCAAAGGAGCTCAGTGTTGCCCTTGAGTCTTTCATGCCATGCAACTTGGAGTCCATGTTCTCGGCAAAGAGGGCTGTGGTGTCGAAGGGGCGGTCCTGAATCAACTGCTGGACCTCTGATGGGGGACCCAAGGATTGCAGCCATGACCAGGTGTAGTGCCGAACTCTGGGGGATGGAGGACTACAGTACCGATGCTCCTCAGATGGAACTGGACTGCGGCATCCCGAAGGGAAACCCCCACCAGGAAGGCCACGGTCCAGGCCATTGACCCTGTGCCCATGCTCCCATTGGTGGTGCCGTGAGGAAGCCGGGCATTGGGACCATGGTTTGCCTCATAGGAATAACCTCAATGCCTGAGAAGGAGGTGTCGCTGTTTGATGGCCAGGTGCTGCTGAATCCGAATATCTCAGTGCCGTTTGGAGCACACTGATGCCCTGACACCAGTGAGTGGCACAGGGAGCCCAAGCAATGGACGTAATGGGACCAGTTCTTGTCCTTTGGTTTCTTATACGGACTAGGCTGTGGACATGAGGATAAAGGATGTCAGTGCTGGGCCACATTCCTGGGGGGCTGGGAGTTGGGCCCAGGCTTTGGACACGAATTGTCCTCTGTGGGACCCCTCACTTGAACTGAAAAGGCCATGTACTACACAAGCAATAATCACGTGCAAGCCACAGCAACTTTCTGGCCTTGAAGTTAGGGACAGAGTGAGTAAATCAGGGCAACTTTCTAGCAGTAGCTGGAGACCCGATAGGTACCATGGTAACGAGGGCATAATATGAGTTGGCTGTGTGCTCCCTTTTGTCCTAACTTCACCACCTGGACAAGAATGTAGTAAAAGGGTGTTATCTCATCTTTCCGAGGCAGCATGTTTGTTAGGGAGGGCTCGGGATCTCTCCCCCTAGTTCTTCTCTTGTTGCTAGTTTGTTAAGGGGCTTCACGGTCATTCCTGCTGTTAAGATAAAAGTATATGCTATGCAAGTTTTGTGGAGACGAGGAGAGTAGCAGTAAGGGGAACGCTGCCAGAGGCTTGAACGGGGGCCCCATAAGTCTTGGTAAGACCAAGTTCAAGTCCTAGGGAGGCAGTGGGTCCTTGACCTGGGGATAAAGACACTCTAGACCTTTAAGAAATCTACTTGTCATGTGATGGGAAAACAGACTTTCCTTGAATCAGAGGGTAGAAAGCCAAGATGGCTGCCAGGTGGCCCTTTATCAATGCAATCACTAGGCCTTGCACTTAAATTGCATTAAGTAATCTAGAATGGACAGTACTGAGGCCTGGAGAGGTTGGATGCCCTGGTTTAACGCTCAGCAGGAAAATATTTTTCCTTTGGCCAGGAAAGACGTTCTTGTAGAACGTTTTCTGTTGCCCATCAGAACCTACTGTACATGGGATGAAAACGCCAGTTCTTCTGTGTTTATCACTCAGCCTCCATGCTATTAGGTGTAGGGATCCCAGATCTGAATGTAAGAGTTGGCTGTCATTCTGCGACAGTAGGGTCTGGCCAATGCAGCAGTGCCAGCAGGGAAGAGAGGGGGGTGGGCAATGGAAAGCTCCAGCAGTGTGCTGAACCAGTGTCATCTTGGCCACGCAGGAGCTACCATGATTACCTCTTCCTTGTCCTCCCTCTTGATCTTTAACAGAACCCTGTGGATCAGTGGTGTTGTAGGAAAAGCGTACATGAGTGGCCCCGCCCAAAATAGGAGAAAGGCATCGGAAAGTAATTCTTCGTCAGCTCCACGGAGTGAGCAAAACAGGCTGCATTTCTTGTTCTGAATGGACGTGAAGAGGTCCACTTGGGTAGTCTCCTACTTCTGGAAGATCATACTGGCCACCATTTGTGAGGAGGTAAGAAGGATCTGCTGAGACAATCCGCTACAGGGTTCTTGGCACCTGACAGGTGGAATGCCACAATGTGGAAGTTGTTCTGGATGCTGAGATCCCACAGGTGAATGGCCTTTCGACACAGATCTGACGAGTGGGCCCCTCCCTGCTTGTTTATGTAGAACATTGTGCTGGTATTGTCCATTAGAACTTGTATTAGTCTGCCTTGAACAAAGGTAAGGAATACCTGTTTGGCTAGGTGTATTGCCTTGAGCTCCTTGACATTTATATGCCAGCTGAGGTTCTTCTGAGACCTGGTCCCTTGGGTGCTGAGGCTGTTGCCAATGTGAGCCCCCCAACCCAGGTCTGCCCTGCATCACCAAGCGTGAGTCGGCCCACCATCTCAGGGATGACAACACATGCAGGGGCACTGTGAACACTCAGTTCAACCTGCTCCTGTTTGGGAAGTACACTGTGGACAGCCATGACTGTAACAGCCTTAGGTGGGTGTGCTGCACCACATGGCCTAGTAATTGCAGGCAAGCACAGGTTGTTGTAAGAGGACAGGAGCAGATGTCCCTGATGAGTCTGGACATGGTTTGAAAACAAGATTCCGGTAGGAAGACTCCAGCACAAATGGAGTCAAGGACTGCTCCTACAAATTCTATCCATTGTACTGGTACAAAAAATGACTTTTGATCAATTTATTAACAGGCCCAAATAATGGTAAGTGGACCTGACTAGATGTATGCTGTGGTATACCTGATCCTGGGACTTCCCTTTCATGAGTCAGTCATCCAGATAGGGGTAAATCTGAACTCCTTGTCATTTTAGAAATGCAGCCACCACTGCCATGCACTTTGTGAATATTTGTGAAGCTGATGAAAGTCTGAAGGGAAGTGCCATAAATTGGTAGTGTGCACGGCCCATTGTAAACCTGAGGAATCTTCTGTGGCTGGGGAAGACTAAGATGTGGACGTTTGCGTCTTTTAAGTCAAGGGCAGCATACCAGTCTACCGTAACCAGTGAGAGGCTAACAGAGGCCAGTGATACCATGTGAAATTTTAGTCTCTTGAGATACTCGTTGAGACATTCGCAGGTCTAGAATAGGTCTAAGTCCTCCCTTTGCTGTGGGGATAAGGAAGTAGCAGGAATAAAACCCCTTGCCACGCATAACTGTAGGAACTTTCTCCACAGCTCTGACCATCAAAAGGGTCCCCACCTCCTGAATAAGGAGTTGCTTGTGAGAAAGGTCCCTGAAGGAGGATAGGAAAGGGGGAGGGTGGAGAGGGAGCAAGGGAAACTTTAGGGTATAGCTCTTCAAGATGATCTTGAGGATCCATTGGACTGAAGTAATGCAGGCCCGTTCTGGAAAGAAGGGAGAGAGATGGCTCAGGAAAGCGTGGAAAGGTGGATCCTCGGAAGAGACTGGAATGGCGTCCTTGGGTATACTCTCAAGACGGCTTTCGGGGTGCTGCAAGGGACTAGTTGAAAAGAGGTTAAGGCAGGGCACCAGCACTTGAAGCCCCTATCCTTCTCTCTCCTTCTATAAGAAGAGGTTTGTGGTGCCTGAAACCTAGGTTGCTGCTATGGCAGGTGGAAGTGCTTCCTCTTGGTCTGTGGTGTGTAAAGGCCCAAAGAGCGCAACATGGCTCTTGACTCTTTCAATACATGGAGCCTTGCATCTGTCTGGTCTGAGAAGAGCGTAGAGCCATCAAAAGGGAGATCTTTGATGGACTGCAGCACTTTCTGGGACAATCCGGAAGATTGCAGCCACAAGCACCTGCGCATGGACACAGCTGAAACCATGGATCTCACTGTCAAATCAACTGCATCCACTGCCTCCTGCAATGCCGCTCTAGCCACCGTCTTGTCCTCCTCCCAGATGGTAGTAAAGTCCTGGGAGTGCTCCTGCGGAAATGCCTCCATGAACCTTGACAGTGAGCTCCAGAGGTTGAAATTATACCTGCCGAGCAGAGTCTGCTGGCTGGCAATTCTAAACTGAAGGCTAGCTGTTGAATGTATTTTGCCAAACAAGTCCAGCTTCTTAGAGTCCTTATTTTTTGGGGTGGAACTTGACTGACCTTGCCTATTTCTTTCATTGGTTGCTGCAACCACTGGGGGTCTGCCCACAGGGCCCTGACCATCTTGAGCACCCCTTCACGTACAGGCAGAGCGAGCTGGGCTGGTGCTACAGCTGCCAATATGTCAAACAGGCTTTTTGAAGTATAACTGTACAAGAAAAAAACTCAACTAAAATACTGCTAAAGGCTAGCTAATCACTTGTCGAAGCAAGCAAGAGATAATTCCATCAACCGTCACTGGCGGAAAGAAGGAACAGAGGGCGCAAGGCCAGTGATGCTTCTTATACTCTGGCATAGGCGCAGGGCTCCAGAGCAGGCCCTACAGGTATTGCTAAGGGGAAAAAAATTCTGGTAACCGTGTACGTGGCTTTAACACACTAACTTTTCCAAACATCAAATAAAGAAACCCAACATTGCACACCATTACTGGTAGGCTGGAAAGACTGTAAGCGCCCATCTTCCCACTCAGGAAACTTATTTAAAAACAAGAAGATCAATTTGGCAGTTCCAGGTTTAATGAATTTATACAAGAAAATAAAGCATTGCTGAACAGACCTGATGCCCTGGAAAATAGGAGAACAATCAAGAATCTGAGAATTGGAATGAGAGAAAATGGACACTGGAGAAAGTGGAAAATTTTACAAAGTATGGGCTACAGAAATTCTTCGACTGCAACCCTCAACTGATCCTTTGCAACTAAATTCAGAATCTGGAATGGCCATAAATAGGCTTGGACGCAAACCAATGAAAATATATTTCCATCAATAACAATTGAAATTTACAGACAAGCAAAGTAAGAAAAATGCTGCTTGAGAAATTACTACAGTTAAAATCTGGTGATTCAGACTTTTTAATTAGGCTTATTACAAATGGACTAGCAAATGAATCGTAAAAACAGGTATACTCTTTTGATTTAAGACTATTTACTTTGTCAGCTTCACACGTAAAAATGTACAAATTTGTTTTAACAGTTTATAAAGCTTTAGCTTTTTGAATCTCAACATCTATTGTCATTAAATAATATTGTCTGACCCCCGTAATTTTACACAACTCTGAATATTTACATTGATAATCAAAAAATCCAATAATTATGCATAACAGTGAAAATGTAAAATAGATAAAAAAGCTTTAAAATAAACAGATTTTATCTGCTGAAATTATATAAAAATAAAATTTGAATTATTGATGGTGTGCAGTATGTAATGAGGAATCATGAAATTCAGTAAGTAGAACAATCAAAACTATAAACTAATTATAACGAATACTGGACTGGAATCAGTATGGTATGAAAACCTTGGATGCACTAGATTATATTAGACAAATACTTTCCAGATCATATTACTAAATTAATGAATAAGAAGATTTTAACACAGTTAAAATCAACTTCACGAGCAATGTCTCCTCAGCTATCCTTTAGCCAAACAGCCTCAGAAGAGACTGTACTGGACATTTATATTTTTGTTTAGTGGGTCTGTATTGCTCAGGCAGTTGATAAAGAAGATATGGAAACATATACACAGTAGAACTATCTTTGAGGTACTACTGTATATATGTTTCCCAAACACCTCAGGAATGGAGGTTGTTTGTAACTCTGAACAAAACATAATGGTACAGCACTCTTCAGTCAGTGTCATCCAGCTGAGGTTGGGAAAGATCTCTGCAAAGGTGGCACCTGGCACCACTGCCTGGTTTGCAAGCAGCTCCCTGCCCTATTCCTGTTTCCTATTCCTATTCCAAGAAGCTGAAGGGGCAAAGTGGGAAGTAGCCCAGGGGAAAGAGTCACAGGTTCAAGCACTGTCGGCAGTGCATAGCTGCTATTTATAGGGCCCCTGGGCTGGGACCTGGAGTAGAGGGCAGGATCAGGTCCCTTCCCCCGGGCACTAGCGTAGTGGCCAATGCCTAGAAACAAGGGCAAGAGACAGCACCCTGACCCACTATAAGAGGGAAAAGCATGAGACCCAATATAGCAATGCAAGCAATTTGCTACAACACACACTCACCACCCATTCAGACCCATCCCAGATCTGTAGTGATTTGGTGAACTAAGTGAAATGATTTGGTGGGCATCAGTCCAATTCTCAGAGGTCAGTGTCCACATCCCAAAAATAACCACCATAATTGGTACTAATTAGCAATCTTGTTGGTAGTCTCAGCCAAGAGGGCAGTGACTGAATGGGCCATGATGAATGAAGTCCCCTCTCATCCCTAGAGATAGCTTCTCCAGATCAGGGTTGATGAAAACTGTCAAGGCCATATGGGGAAATCTGCATTGTAACTGTCCATGCTGTCCTGATCAGTTTTCAAGACTCTCAAACCTAGTTCCCTTCATCATCACTAAATTCACTCGAAAATCATAAAAGGTTAAAAATAAAACAAAAAGTAAATTAAATAAAACCATCAAGAACCAGCAGAATAGAACAGAATTCATCTATCTGCATTTTGAGCAACACTGTCAATATAAACAGACTGCCAAAATATTCAAACTTGGGTATCTAAAGCCTGGCACCTAAATCCATATTTAGACACAAATAAAAATAGTTTGATTTTCAGAGATACTGAGCATCCCAGGCACAGAAATCAATAGGAATTCTGGGTACTCAAAACTTCTGAAAAATCAGACCACTAATTTAGATGCCTAGCTTCAGGCAACCAAGTTAGAACATTTTGGCCACTGGAAATACAGTGCTGATTCTGCTTATTTCCCCATTTCAGTACTGCACTGGGCAGTGATTTCTTAGATAAGACTAAAAGCCATTTCTTGAATTCAAGTTAAGAAATTTTTATGCAATACTCTAAGAATAAGTAGTAGTTTTAGGCAGTTGTGGTTGGTATTTAATACACCATAACATAAGTGCTGATATTACCTGCTTTGATTGTTTTAAGAGCTGTACACAGAGCTGTAGCTACTACAGTCTAACAGCAAAATAATGCCTTCTTGGATGCACTGAATCTTGACAGAAAAACAATTAATGGTGACTTCCAAAAAGATAGCACTGTGGCTAACAGTTCCATATGACAACAGGAGTGATGTTGTACTAACCTTACAAAAGCAATTGTATAAGTTCTTTGTGATTTCTATATCTATGGACTGTTGCCTATTGAGGAGGGAGGAGAAAACTGCCTTTTCGGTTTACCGACAATCTGAGTAAGAGAGTGGGTGTCATGAAAGTGAGTAACAGATGCGCTGTTGTGAGAAATTACCCTCAGGTCTCACAGACTAAGGTCAGAAGGGACCATCATGATCATCTAGTCTGACCTCCTGCACATCACAAGCCATAGAACCTCACACAGCCATTCCTGTAATAGACCTATAACCCCTGGATGAGTTACTGAAGTCCTCAAATCATGATTTCAAGATCTTCAAGTCACAGAGAATCCACTATTTACTTTAGTTTAAACCAGCAAGTGACCATGCCCCATGTTGCAAAGGAGAGCAAAAAACCCCCAAGGTGTCTGTCTATCTCATTTGGGGAGAAATTCCTTCCCGATCTCAAATATGGCAAACAGCAGGACCCTGGGCACGTGGACAAGATCTATCAGCCAGACACCTGGGAAAGTGTTCTATGTAGTAACTCAGAGCCTTCCCCATCTAGCTCCATCTTTGGCTGTTGGGATATTTGCTACTAGCAGTTGCAGATGGGCCACATCCCATTGTAGGCAATCTCAACATAACATCCCTCCATAAATTTATCAAGCTCAGTCTTAAAATAAGAGGGGAAAAAACTTAACACTACTTCTTTAGGAAGGCTGCTCCAGAACTTCACTCTTCTGATGGTTAGAAACCTTCATCTAATTTCAAGCCTAAACTTGGCATAGGCTGCTGTAGGCTCAAGAATAGCCATACATCTTTATGGTGCTAGGTATGGTTACACTAACAAACCCTGTTCTAATGATGAGAACTTACCCTGCTTGCTTCAACATGATGTAACTTGCAGGACTCCCCAGTACTCTCATTAACTAAATCAAACTGATGTCGATATGCTACACAGATCATATTGTCATTGTCTCCAGTAGGTCCATCCACCAGAGTCATGATCACTGGAGGGTCAGAAAGACAAATCTCCTGTAACGTAAATGACATCAGATTAAGATGGAAATAAATTAGAGAAATTATTTTACTTTTCATATTCTCACTGGAAATAGTTTGTAGTATAGGTGGTGCCCAGTGAGCTGTGCTAGAGGGCAGACAGGCTGCAAACAAATGTTTCATTGGTGAACAAGAACCCAGTTAAAAAAAATGGAGGATTTTTGTTAAAGTATCTATCACGGGATTTCCCATCACCATGGTTGGGCCTCTCACCTGAACCAATACCAGGGTTTAGCAAGGCAAGATGTGTGCCCATCCAGAACCAAATGTCAACACTGCCCAGTGTGAGAAAAGATAAATTTAGCGATCTGATTCAAGCATACCCTGATGTATTGGAATTCCTCCACTGGTGATTCAGACATGGGTGACATCAAAGAGACGCTGGTTAAACTGTTGCCTTGATTGTATTTCTTTGTGATGAGGAGCAGTTTGTTCCGAATAGCAACAACAATCCTCAGTTCAATGCTGTGATGAGTATTAATGGCATACAAATGGCAGCCTAAAGAGATAATGTACCTATTAACATTCCCTTCAAGAAACACACACATGGACTCCACATACTTCCTTGTAAAGTGAAACCTAATATTTTTTTCACCCTTTAAAATATGCAAATGAATAATTTCTTATTGAAGTGAATGACTAAATGCACAGGCTTATACCATAGGTAGTGTGCATTTCAATCCTGCCCAATAAAGGTCTGTTGCTCCCCACCAAGAAATGCTCTCAGTTTTGCCAATACAACTAAACAATAAGATGCGACATCCCTGCTATTTCCAGGATTAGGAACTCATACAACTCTGCCAGTGCACCTAAAGCCTGACCTGCATCATTGCCCTATTATTCCAGTCCTCGGCCTCCATACATAGCTCTGCCAGAGTCCTTTAATTCTGCTTGCAATAAATCTAGCTATTCTGCTCCAGAACTTCTCCTAGGGAAAAATTTCCTACCAAGTCATGTGATATTTTTGTGACGAGCATAAATGGGAATTGGGATTAGTTCAAATTTATTTTCACATACAATCTAACACAGGATTTCAATCCACTGTCCAGAGGAGAAGAATTAAGGGTCAGTTGTTGCAACATTTCCAAGGGATTCAAAGGACCTTCTACAACTTCTGGTCCAGTGCCCTAACTGGGTCTTTTGACAATGAGAATCAAATCACCTTTTGTTTTCTCAAGTTTATTTTCTCTGCAGTCATATTTGCTTTTCGCCATCTGCTTTGCTTCTATGCCTTTTTGTACTGCACTCATTCTGAAGACAAGGAGACGAGAGTCCTTCCCTGTCAGGTGGGGAGAGCCAGGGAAACAGCACATTAAAACAAAGAATGAAACTAACATTCCCAAACAGAATAAACGTCAAATCTGCACATACACAGCCACAATCATGACGATAAGAGGCAATTCTCTCCAACTTTGTTTGGAGATGAGTGGAAATATGCTAGGAAGGAAAAAATGCCTGTGAATTCTGCTTAGGTTATGCAATTCTGCTACCAGATTGAGAGCTCCTGAGCTGATGAGCAAAACTAGCATCATCTCTCATGGTATGAAATTAAATCTGGAAACAGATTCCAGAAAACAAAGGAGCCTTCAAATCAATAGGAAAGGTTTCCCTGCATCTGTGGGCATAAGCTTTTGTGGGCTGCAACCTACTTCATCAGATGCATGTGGTGTTGACTATGGCCAAAAGGGTATATGAACTTGGTAATCTCAAGCAGTAGAACAGTTATTTCACCTCTTTATTTGGCACCAGTGTGACAGTTGCTAGAGTACTTTATCCAGTTCCAGTGTACACAATTCAGAAAAGGATGATAAATTAGAGATGATTCAAAGAAGAGCCATGAGAATGATTTAAACAATTAGAAAACCTGTTTTACAGTGCAAGACTCAAGGAGTTTAATCTATTTAATTTAATGAAGAAAAAGATAAGGGATGACTTGATCACAATCTATAAACATCTACATAGGGAACAATATTTAATAATGGTCTCTTCAGTTGAGCAGAGAAACATGTAACATGATCTACTGACTGTAAATTAGAACTTTTTTTAAAAGAAAAAACAGCAAGGGCAATTAACCAATGGAAACATTTACCAAGGGTTATGGGTTATTCTCCATCTCTGAGAATTTTCAATCAAGATTGGCTAACACATTTGAGACTACAGTGACGATTTGAGAAATCTGTCTGTAAAACTTATGAATTTTGGTTGACTTTGTAAAATTGTGCTTATGAAAACTGCTGTATTGACTACTTCCACATCTATGCTGACAAACCTTTAAATACATCTCTTCCAAACCAGGGATAATGGAGATACATTAACCTTTACTTACAACTGTACTTTGACCAGTCAATAAGCATGCTAAAGTGGCTGCTGGGAATGAGAGACACTACTTCCTCCTACTTGTGTGCAGTGGGCTATTTGGAGAATGACAAAAGAGACAGAGTTGACAAAGAAGGGGTTAAAAACCCAAATAAACAGGTGAAAAATTCCAGAGGGGTAGCCATGTTAGTCTGTATGCAGCAAAAACAATGAGAGTCTTGTAGCACTTTAAAGACTAACAAATTTAATTTCTGCAGGCATAAGCTTTCGTGGGCTGTAACCCACTTCGTCAGATGCAGAAATGGAAATCAGATAGGGGGTATATATATACAGCCAGGGGGAAGAAACAACGAGGGGATAGGTAATAGCCAAGTCAATACAGTTAGAGTAGCTGAGGCCTATAAATAAACAGGGGAAGACACACAGGGCCACACTAGACATTTTGAGCAGTAGAAGGAAAAGGGAAGGACTGGCCAAGGTCAGAGAAGATGAGTTAGGGAGAGAAGGCTCTATGTTTCAGAAGCCAGCCATACTTTGCAGCATAAGGATGCTGGATGGCCCCAGAGGACTCTGACCCAACCAAAGATTGAGCTGAAGTGGTGAGGAAACTGAGGCATTGAAATCCATGTAGAGTTTATTATTTTAAAATAGATCAGTATATTTAAATAATTAATTATGCAATAAATAAAGAACAATGGTGTGAGATTCCTGTGCATTGTGTGCGTTACTCCTACCACAAGCCCCTTGAAAAGAACTGTTGGCCCAGAACATCCACACAGCTGGAATTCTGGGAAAGGGTGTGTTTAAGACATGCAGAGAGACTCGGGGGGTCAGGATTGGTTCTAGGGACTTAGCAGTGGGTCCCACGTCTTAGAAGGGCGTGCTAATTAGAGAATCTACACCCCAAGAAAGTGCCTAGAGACCACCAAGCCAGCAGCGGTACCCAGACTCCATTCAGACTTGAGGGTTACAAGAGATGCGATCTAGTGACTGAATCCCCTCTCAGCAGCCTGGCAAGAGTCCACCAGAGGGAGCTCTTCTAGAACTGTGGCAGCTCACAAAACCTTACTCTGAAGATTAATTGCAAAGGATTTAGATAAGAACATGGTCATGTTTATTGAAAACTGTCTGAAGGACTGAAACAAATGTGAAATACAGGGAAAAAATCACTATCAATGGCAGTTAACCACCCTCAAACTGAGTGAAATGCAAACCTTTCTCAAATGTTTCACATGAATTAAAGAAGCAGTTGGTTATCTTCGAAGTGTCATGCTTTGATAGTAATAATTTTTTGTTTTGCAATCAAGTGAATTCAGTGTAAGTGCATCATGTATTCAGCAACCTCACTAAGGCCTCTGGTCAGCATCCAGAACTCTTACACAAAACATGCATTCACAACCCCATAAAACATCTCTTTGAATCTTTCCCGCCTCAGGTGTAACCAACAAAGCAATGATAAAGCACTCAGCTATTACTATTATATTCAGAGATGATACTATAAACATTTACTCCAGGAAATTAATGAAGTAAAGTTTAGATAGAAAACATAACAATAATAGTATTATAGGTTGGGTTAAATCTTGTTGAAGGTGGTGGGTGTAACAACCCCCTCTTGATTTCAGAGAGTAGAAACATTTAAGCTCTTTTATGAAATCATAGTGGTCTCTGCCCAAAACAAAGGCACATCCAAGGCACTCAGATTTGAACTATATGGGTGGGGGGGCTTTGCTGGGTATTATTTGAATAGGTGTGTTAATGTGAGAGAGAGAAAAAAGAGAAGCAGGACTTATTCTGTCTGGACAAGCACAGTGTGTGGCCTTGAGAGATGCTTAGAGAGATGGCTTTGGGCTCTGGTGCTAAAGGGTTTGATGTTGTGAGCAAGGAAATTATCTCCTGTTTGGTTCCTCTTGTGTTCAGAGAAAAAGCACTTTCTATGTTCCTTGTAAATAAGACTGTTACCAAGGTACCTGACTTCATCATCAATTTCTCGTCCTAACTTAAACAATCTGCAAGACTGAATTTTTGGCGAGCCTCATGGATCAAAGAGGATAACAGCAGCATTTGGCTAAGTATCAGATGAAATTATCATTACAATACTAACATAATAATGTATCATTATTGATTTTAGACATTTCCATGAGTCCTGACACTACATCATGCGTGACACTTGATATGAAATTATCCCCGAATTTTTTGGTTCTTAGTTATGATCATCCAGTCTGACCTCCTGCACATCGCAGGCCATAGAACTTCACCCACCCACCTCTGTAATAGACCCCTAATCTAAGACTGAGTTATTGAAGTCCTCAAATAACGGATTTAAAGACTTTAAGGAACAGAGAATCCACCAGCAAGTGACCCATGCCCCATGCTGCAGACAAAGGCAAAAAAACCCAGGGCCTAGGCCAATCAGGGCCTATTTAAGTCAATGGCAAAACTTGAATGATTTCAATAGGACCTTGATTTAACAGGTAGGCCTCTGAATTGGAATGCTTAGGCAACTAACTACAGCTGTTGCTAACTCACCAGCCACAAAACAGTAGGTAATATATTGCATGAATAATTACAAAAAACATTTGACTCTGAAATGGATTTGATTTTTATTTGCTGCATTTTAAGTTTTCCTCTGCATGAAAATCCTCCTTTAAAATAAAGCTACATTACATTAATGTCACAGCCTTAGTAAAATATCCAGTGCACTATCTAATATCTATTCCCATGCCATCCCCGCCCATTGACTAGAGCTTGTAAGTTGAACAGTAGATATCTGGTTTTTAAAAGTATACTGACAATGAACATTTTTTCTAGTTTTAGATAGTCTGAAGTAGACTTTTCTGTACTGCTAATTTAACAAGAAGATGTGTGTCATTTTCATGCCAACAAAGATGACTACCAGCTGTAAATTTAAAAATAAAGATTTCTTCTTGTCCTCAACAGAGCAGAACAGTAACTGAAATAAAGTCACAACAGCAGAGAACAAGGCAACCTGGAAAAATTGCTAGGTCAATTTATGATGTCCTAGAGTTATATAAAAGTCAGATTAACATTAAAAAGTCATTTGAAGGATTGTATTATTCCTACGTGTATACAACACAGCACCAGTAGAGATTTACCTCTATTAAGACCTAGTTAGTGTTTCACCTTTCTAGACACTTTCACAATATGGAAATGAAATATTAAAGAGCAAACTATGACTCTGTTGTATAGTGCCAGTTGGTAACTTTACATTTCTTTCACTAGGGTATAGTACAATGCAATCAGAGAATCACTTGTACTATGAAATATTCTTTGCTGACTATATCAAATCAATTTTATTTACTATAAATTATGGAGTAGAGAGCATGGTAAGAATTTTGTCACAAGATTAAAAGCCACGGTTACTGCAGGCTTTCTTCTGATAATTGCTAAAAACTAAGTAAATGCATAAATTTCATGATGTCGCTGAGTTAAATAAAAATGAATTGTAGATAAGCTACTGGCAAGACAGTGTTCCCCACTTTAATATCTATTTAATTCTATAAATAATATTTTAATTTTGCAGTTTGACAGATATTTGAACTACAGAAACCGAGCTCCTCCACCTCTTCAGTTCACTTGTTTCTTGCTCATTGCAATTGGAATGGAGGGCAGTTCTAATAAATCCTCAGGACTATAAACTAGGGTGGGGACTCCTGCTCATTAAAGTCAGTAGGTTTACTTACATGAATCAGATGAACAGGATTTGGTCCAAAAAGTTACAATGCTAACCGTAAGCAGTGATTACTTAAGACTAAGAGAATTTCCCCAGCAGTTTTCTTCTGCTATTGCACATTCATGCTGCTGGAAGCTCCAATGCTAAGTGGGAACAAAGTGATGTGCAAGTGCAGTGCTACTGTCTCATAACTTTAGTTACTGGGACATTGTCTTCCATCAACTAGTAAACTTGTTCACATACCACTTAATCAGAAATAGTTAAAGAAATACATTAGGGTAGGATTGCAAGAAGACAGTGGAAGGTGAGAAATCCAGGAATAAACACAGTAGAAACAGAAAATTATTTAAGAGAATTGTTGTCAAAATGAAATATTCTGAAAGGGCAAGAGCATACATTGTTACTTTATTTTACTGATAGCTCAGTAGAATAATATTCTGCCAGCCACATTCATGTTGGAATCAAGAGGCATGGAATCCTACCTTTGTCTGCTCTGGTAATCAAAAGGTCCAAAGCTTCCAGCACATGCATCTGTTTCACTTGGAGAGTTTTATCAAACACTTGCATTGACGACTGGCCCTCTGGAAAGGAAACATAACACCCAAACTTAAACATAACACCCAAACTTACAACTTCTTAGAGCATATTTTTGACACTACAATTTGCTGACCAGTGATTTTAAAGCAACTTGTTTCTTGTTACAAAAACTGCTTTATTTTGTCTGAAAATGAGGTACCTGGCATACTGCCATCTTATGTACAGCACCAAAGATGGTAGTTCCTTCCTAGAAGGAGTTACCACTGATGTGAATCGTATCACAAGAGCAGAGTCTATAAAGGACAGTTCTGAGGAAGTTTGAGAAGAATTACTGAGAACCACCTACCCCTAATATCATTCCTCAAAGTCTTGACTGCCATATATGGCATAATGGAGAAGAGAAGTCAGAGTCACAAAATTAGTACAAGGGAGGAAAGAGGCTTAGATGACTACCTAAATGGTACACCACCACTTTTGACCTCAGGCTCAGTGGAAGCATCAAGGGACGTGAAGTCCAAGAAGGCTACATGGACACCCCTGAGCTTGGATTTGGCTTAATAAAAAGTCCTTTTGGACAGTCAAGAAAACAGCATCTGAAACTAATACAATATTCAGAAGTCTGCATTAAAACAGGGTCCCCAAGATGATCTGATTTGCCGAGTTTTTGTGGAGAGCAAATTTTTTGCAACTAAATTCTGAAAGCCCTTAGTAAAAATGTGTATTAATAGATGTAGACTTTTAACTATCTTAAGTAGTGAAGAGCTGTTAACATCAGCATAGGTGACAGTGATTGAAATCTTGTCAGATACATAAATATTGACCTGTAGACAAATGCTGGATCATTCACTAACCATCTATTAGAAGGATACCAACATCTGTAGAAACTAGCAAGGACTGGCCCCAAGAATCCGCACAAACAACTTCATGAGGAAAATTACTGCAGAAACATTGGGACTCCCAAGGCTGTGAAACGACATAAGCAGTGTATAGTAAATACACTAGGAAATACAAACCTTATTAACACAGAAAATTTAAAGTACAATGGCTGAAAAGTAAAACATGGACATCTTTTGCGACATAGAATGCTCAGAGCTGCACTTTTGGAGTTAAAAATATCAGACGTTGGTCTATTTTCCCTGGGGAGGTAAAAATTCCCTCTATCAGTTAGCTTAGAAGGTTAATAAATACAAGCTACATTTGTAGGACTGGGAGATTGAATCTCCTTTTGGGAAAAGGTCACATCTTACAAGAAGAGACAGCACTCCATGTTCAGAATGTTCCTTTGCTTCATGATGAACCATCTGGGACAAATTTCCAGAGGTATGGGAGATCAGCAGCCTGACTACACTGAGGCTGATATGTAGCGGATAATGAGTGAAACACTTTGAAAACATTTCCTCTGCGTTGCTACTTCAGAAATAATGTTCAGACCCAGAACCTTTATGGTTATCAACATTTATATGGTATTATATATGGAACTTCCTTATGCTCTATGGTCCAGATTGTGGCATTTAGGCACTGGTATGTGCTAGTGGCGGTGCAAAACTGCCATGCCAACTAGCTCCAGCAGGAATTATGCAGGTGAAGTGTATATGCTGCACCAGCACTGAAGATAGCTCAACTTTCTCTACTTGACCAGCTTCATGGGTGGTGCAGAAAGGGGCCAGGCCATGGCACCACTTTCTCTCTAACCTCTTCAGCATGCTGTATGTCACTGGGGCATAGACAGTGCACAGAGGGGCTCCTTGCACTTTCCACTCCTGCACACCCAGATTATGGCCAGGAAAAATCTGAGCCTATACTAGGAACAACAATGCAATTTAATCTTATTTGAAACATGAAGTAAAAGTTACAAGCATCATATAAATGTACACGAAAAACAACTGGCATTTTCATTTACTACTCCACCCACACAACAGTGGAATTGCTGAAACCAGCTTTTAATTCAAAGATAGTTTTCATACCCATCTTTGGCCTCACCTGCAGAGTGAGTCTGCCATTAGCACTGATACATGGATCAATATATCAATGTTTTTTCTTCTGTTATTAAATCAAATTACATACATGCATTACAAGAGGGTTTTGGAATGTAGTCCCATATTCAGTAGCATCTGGAATGCCAAGATTTTGAGCAACATTGTACAGTATCATGTATAAATGCCCACTCACCTCCTTTTTATAGAGGCTTGTGGTTGCTGAACTAGTTAGGGCATCCCCTCTCACAATGGTTTTCAGTTTCAATGCCTTAAACAAGACAGATATTTCATTTAATAAATACTAAAAATATAGAGACTGACTATTGAGGAATGGAGGGAAGCAATTTCAGACTATAATTACAGCTCTGAATTTCTGTGCCACATTACATAATTTCATTCAATGTGTTTTCAGCAGAGATTACACTGTTCATTAAGATGCTGGAAAATTATATTATATCAGGCTATATCTACACTGCCACTTATGTCATTCAGGGGTGTGAATAAACCACACTCCTCAGTAACTTATGTCACGTTGACATAAGCGCCAGTGTGGACTGCTCTATGTTGATGGGAGAGCTTCTCCCACCAACATTTACTGTGCTGCTGTAAGCTCTCTAGTGTAGACATAGCCTCAGACAATACATATCTGCAGTTGGCAAAAACAAAACTTAAAGTAACAGAAATTTCAAATATCATAATGGAGAACACCTTAAACGACAAAAAAAACTCCTCACATCCACAAATTAAGTCAATGAGCTAACTATGCCCTTTACACTAGCTGAGGATCTGATCCTATATAGTCATAGTCACATTGTTAAAAGAGCATTTCAAGACAATAAATGACACTGTTTGCACATTCTTGTGGAATGATATAAACCAAATTTGTCATGAACAGCATCACAAACCCTTCAAGATACAGGTGGATAGAAGCATGCTGATTTTGAAAAATACTTAGCTCACAGTACAGAACACAATAGCAATGTTACACAAACAAAGTAGCAGTGAGATGACAGACAAGAGAACTGAAATTAGTTTTATCCTTCCATATTATCACTGACTATAAGAACTTCACAACCAGATCAAAATCCAGTGTTTCATTACCATATAGTCACATAGAAGGAACTGTGATTGAATAACGCACACAAAGAAGAAAGCAAATTCTTCTTTATGGAATAACTTCTTTTAAAGACTGGTAGGAAAACTAATTCTTCGTAAGCATTGCAAGAAACTGATTTATTCTGAGAGATGCCCAAATTCAGAATGTGTACAACTTATCTATACATATTTGCACTACTCCACCTGAGCTGCACTATTGAGAACCTTGCACCTCAAGTGAAGCCAACGATGTGAGCCAAGAATTTCCAGCGCACAAAATGGCTGCCTGTCACATTTTGGATTTTTATTTTAATCTTTGCTTCCTGCTAGTTCTGCAGATGCCTTGATTCATTCTTTCTGCAGAAACAAGTCAGTGGCATCTCAAAGTCATTTATCTTTTTTACTTCAATCACCTTCCCTAATAACTGATACTCTGAACAGTTCTGTCTCAGTTCTCCATTTAACCGTACTTCCATCATATATATTACCTAGTTTTTTATACCATTGCTAGTGTAATTGTCCTATCATTAGTCTTCACTACACTGTATATCAATTTATTTTAAAAAAAATAAAACAAAATGAGTAAATTGAATTTATTTTACACACTATAATAATCAAGAACTTTGTGTAATGACAAATGTCTCATTTTCCTTGAGTTACCATCACCATTTCTCTAATTATTTCTCAAAATATGTAATTTTACTAAATAAAGGGAACATTTCAGATAAGTGTTAAAATGCTGTATTAACACAATAAAGATTAAGTACATTCCCCCTTTCTTCTGACAGACTTGCTCCTGGAAGCACTCCTAATACATTCCATGAGATTCATGGGCAAGTTAACAGCAACAAATGCAGTCAGCATCTTGGTTTGCTTACATCACTCTGTGTCAGATAAGCTAGAACCTGATGGAATCTCACAAACCTGTTTTTGGCCACACAGAATTGTATTCATCCCTAATATTACTCCACATATCCCAATGTGTGATTAATTTGAGTAATACTTTTTACATAAATCCTACCTGACCAAGTCGGACAAATTCTGCTTGACGGGCCTCCTCCTTCTTCCTTGCTGATTTTGGGGATTCTGGTAATACATCACTGAAGGACCTCCTATTAAGCATGTTCTTTCCAAAAAAAAAAAAAAAAAGTCTTACTGAATCAAATTTTCTTCAGTTTCATCTCACATCAATTGATTCTGCTGTATTCTTTGAGCATTTTCCTGTGACCTCAGTTTAAGTTTACATTATTAACAAAAATAACTCCACTATCTTAAAATATGTTCCTACTGATGAATTTAAGAATGCATGTATTAGCCTTTTGATTTACAAGGCTGTGGAGCAGCTGTAGTACCCTTCACATATATCCAGGTGCTACGTAGTAGATCAAGGGTGATGTGCACTACAGTATGTGGAGGCATCTTAACTAGCACATCCCTGCTCTTGTTACATACATAGTCTGAGAGATCATGTTATCACTGATGTGCAAGCACAGGAAGCCAGAGATCTGGAACCCTGATCTCATGTAATGCCATTGGCAGCTGTTCACCACTCTGAGCAGATGTCCATCCTGAAGGTCAGCCTTACTTTATCAATCCAGTGTTTTGTCAGTGTCATGGAAAATATGGTCCATTTGAATTGCATCTGCACATCAAATGGCAGCTGTGCCTACATCCTCCATAAATGAGGAGGACTGTGACAGTATGCAGAACGTCTGGTAGCTGGAATACCACGCCCTCTGTCTAACCAACTGGAGCTCCCTCTCGGATTGTGTTGCTGTGACAGGCCACAAACTTCTGGCAGGTTTTGCACTTCAGAAACCCTCCACAGGCAGGGATCACACCCAGCTTAGTTCAATGAATGTTTTCCAGCAATTCACAAATCAACAACAGAGAAACTCCAGCTGGCTCCTCAGCCCAGGAGCCCAAGACCACACCATCTATCTTGGTTAAAAAGCCTGATCAATGGAGATTATTATACAGTCTGCCCTTCCCTCTAAGTGGAAAAGACATGCAACAGCATTTGTTACTGAGCAGTTTGTCTAAACACTTCACTCAAAGACACACTGGCTAAGATAAAACATTAAACAAGTTTATTAGCTACAGAAGAATAGAATTTAAGTGATTATAAGTGGCAAATGTAAAGAGATTAAAAGAAGTTACCAAATGAAATAAACAAAAAATTGCAGTCTAATTTCTATACACTAACAAGTTTAGCAATGTCTCACCCTTGTTAGCTGCAGTTTCTTAAACAAGCAGTTTCTTACACACAGGCTGGGCAATTTTCCCTGCCTGCCCCTCCCATCTTTCAAAGTCCTTTTGTCTTCCAGACAACCCTTCAGGTGTTCAGTTGAATGGGAGTGGAGCCAGCTAAGTGATGTTATACTCCTCCTTTTATAGTCTGTTTCATCTTGTTAGAACAGTCCATGCTTTTGACCTGGCGGTTGTTTCCCCGTGGTTCAGCAACCCCATTGCGAATGTGCTTTCTACAGTGAAGATTTCACTGTATTTTTGTTAGGGGAATCTATTATTGAATGGGTGAGAGATAGCCATTAACGCTGTCTGGCCACTCCATTGTTGTGCCTGAAAGGCTATTTGTGGGAGTTTCCCACTTACAACATGTTATAGTAGCATTTACTACACTATTTTGCAACTTCACATGCTATGGTAGCACATGAAATCCAACAGTATATTAAAGTTCAGTGGATCCAGACTTTTAAAATACCACCAAACAAGGCATACTTTGTACAAAACATATCATATTTATATGACATTGGTGAAGATGGGGTTTTTGGGGTGTTGTTTTCAGGCACAGGGTGTCACAGAGACACAATCCTATTCGTGACTCAGAAATGGACTCCAAGATATAGAACACTCATTAACCAATGTCCCAAATGATCACATCCTGGTGGTATTGCTGCCATCCATTCCTTGTCACCTGAAGTCATCAACTGGATTGACTACCTAGTCTTGGACACTGCTGTTTTTAAGGCATATGAAAGCAGCTGCAGCAGCTCTACTCTAGTTAAAAAAAACTTCATTAACACAGAGCGTTGTTTCCCAGGTGTTCTCTCGTTCACAGTAATAGCTAAAGCAGCATTTCTATAACTGAATATAAAAGACCTGGAAAAACAAGCCCAGGATAGGTTGCCTGGCACCATCTGAATTCTGCTTTATGCACCTGGTGGTGCAGGAAGAATGATGACGACGATGGCACTTGAATTATACCAAGACACTCTTGCCTACACTCAGCAGCCAACCCAAAGGTTGGCACCTATCTTTCATTCAAAGGAAAATGGACTGGCTAGCACCTCTCTTAGGGACTCCGTCTACATATGAGCAGTGTAATTCATTTGGCATGTGCACCTTGGGACCGGTCTGTACTTAAAAATTAATGCCTGAGTACCATGTTTATGTCACTCTAACCCCTTGTGTAGACGCGGCTAACTTAATGGAAGAATTATTCTATCACCCTTGTACTGCCTCGTGGAGAGGTGCATTAATTGTATCAATGGAAAACCCACTTCCATCAGTGTAGGAAGCACCTACACTACTGTGTTACATCAACACAACTACACTGCTGTAGCAGCCATAGTGTAGGCTTGAGCATGTTTGTAGAGCTTAATTTTTTGTTGAACATTGTTTTCAATATTATTTTCCCAAAGGGGCAGAGGGTACCATGCACTATCTGAGGTAAATGTCAAGTGATTCAGGCCTTTTGAGACCCTAACAGAGCCATGATTTGACCCTTTAGGTCTGTGCAAAAAATTCTGGTTGAATCTGGCAACCTTCAGAAATCCTGTTTTTTCAAGGGATTGGCGCTCAGGAAGCCCTTGCTCAAATGACCCCAAATTTAGATCATTAACCCTATCTTGCACCCCTATGAGGCACACCAAATGTCAAGGCAATCTGAGTAAGCATGGGCACTTTTGAGCATTAGAAGAGTTGTCCTTCAAACAGAAAAGGCTTCCCAACCTTAACTATAGTAGAGCTGGTGATCTCCTATAATACTAACGGTCAGTTCAGCCCTGATGGCAACAGATGTTTTAAATCTGTGATAACAGAAGAGAAAATCTTTAAAATGGGACACAAACATGTTCACAGCATCTAAGCACCTCTGAGTTCCCCTTCTACCTTAGCATGCCAAAGTCTCTACTGTCTCTTATGGACCTAAGGCCAGACCTGATTCAATCCTCACCGCAGTGATAAAAGGAGCTTTAATATAAATGAACAACTATATAGTCTCTCTCACGAGGCTGTTTGCTGGCAGAACCTACAATCATCATCAATGATTAGACAGCTCCCAAAAATATCTTAGAATGTTCAATGAAAGAAAATTTTAAAAAGTATCCTTGCTTCAAAGATACCTAAATGTGCATTGCACATATCAGGTGAAGAAAAGGTGCATCACACAATCACTATGATTTTCTCTCTCTTTTGGTAGCTATGTTACTGTTCTTTTTAGGTTTGTTAAAATCTCTGACTCACCATCACAACAGGGTGACACTTTCTAGTAATATTTTTTTTATTTATCAGCTACTTATTCTTTAGTAGGAAGAAAAAGAATGGTTACTTAGTTTATAATAACTTGTTCTTGGAGATGTTTCATCCACATTAATCCCACTCTAGGTGGGAATGTGCCCCATACCTGCAAGATCAGATTCTTTTAGGCAGCAGTGTCCATTGGAGCCACACAAGCACCCCACATGCCCTGAGGCCCCCCCCGCAAAGGCATAAAAGATGGAATGGACCCAACTGTCTATCAGTTCCTTTACCAATACAGAATCCTCAAGGCTAAAAGACTCTGCATTAGTGGGGAAGGAGAGTGGGTTATCAGAACTGGGTGGACAAAACACCGCAATTCTTTCTTCTTCAAGCATTTGTCCACATGAAACTCAGTCTAGATGACTGGCCAGCAGCTGTCACTCTAAGACGGTGGGTGCCAGAAGTCCTATTTAAATAAGGACAGTAAAACTGGCCTACCAAACTGTGCATCAGATCTAGAGGCTGACACTAGAAAATAATGGCTTGTAAAGGTATGGTTGGAGATCCTATGTAGCATCTTTACAGATTTCAAGTATAGAGATGCCTCCTAAAAAAGCTGAGGAGACTGCCTGAGATCTAGCAGAATGAGCTTTGATATGAGACAGAGGAGTTAACTTACTCAGTTCTTTAGAAATTCTAATGCAGTCTGACAACCATTTTGAGTGTCTTTGTTGAAATAGTGTCCCCCCTGAATTTATTACCAAGATACAAACAGTCTTGGTGATTTGTGGAATGTTTTTGTCCTATTGAAGTAACATAAGGTAGCTCTTAAACACTTCCATAGTGTGAAGTATAGCTGTTACAGGTGATGAGTGAGGTCTTAGAAAGAACACTGGCAAGTGCATAAATTGATTTAAGTGAAAGTCTAATACCATTTTAGGCAAAAATTTAGGAGGATGAAGAGTAACTATTGTCATAGAAGGTGTTATAAGATGGTCCTGCGATCAGTGCTTGGATTTCACTCAATTTGCAAGCAGAAGTAAAAGCCACCAAGAATGCCATCTTAATAGACCAATGATACAAAGAACAAGAGGACACATAGCCTGCAGTGAGTCAGATGAGTGGTGTGTTCTCACTCTGAATTTAGCTAGTAGCAGGGATGGTGTTCAGTTCCAGGACAGTTTCTGAGCAGCGCTCTTTTCTACTCCAGGCAGCAGAAGCCACTAACTGACCCAAGGGAATCTGTGCCTAAGTATCAGCGGCCTTTGACAACATGCCATGTCTTTCGGAAATGAAAACTCTTAAGATCTGGGAGTCATCTCATGTGTAGCTGGAGCACTGGCTGAATGTTGTTTTGAAGTGGTAGGAACTTCTTTCCGACTATAGCTCTCAGAATCAGATCCTTCCTTCCTGGAGTGCCCTAGCAAAAATAATTTTCAACGAGTGTCTCTGATCTATTGAGTATGTTTTGAAAAAGGTGTACAAATCAAGTACAAAGGCCTAGCCTGTACTATAAGGGTAATACCTTGGTACCAAAGAAATAAATGATATATTGATGGAATAAAAAGGTTTGTTCATGTGTTTTTTCCCAGTGGGCTAACAAGATTCTAACGAACTACAAAAACTACAAGAAAACTCTACCTAGACTAAGAGTAACAAAGAAGCTGTAGCTACAGAATAGAGAGGAACACTGAGGCAGTTTTGTATTATTTATTATCAAAGCCCTTGCAATTCTAAAAGTTTTACTTATTTGTAAAGATGTCACAGTGCTTGATGCCTAATGCAAAGCCTTCCAGGTAACAAACCATGCCTATTTCTGGAAAGTAAGCATTGTTGTAGTTCTTCTTCCTCAGTCTGACAACAGCTTGGCTGTTTTCAATTGTAGTAAATGATAGAATTAGGAGCAATGGTCTCAAGTTGTAGTGGAGGAGGTTAAGGTTGGATATTAGGAAAAGGTTTTTCACTAGGAGGGTGCTGAAGCACAGATATGGGTTACCGAGAGAGGCGGTGAAATCTTCATCCTTAGAGGTTTTTAAGGTCTGGCTTGAAAAAGCCCTGGCTGGGATGATTTAGTTGGGGTTGGTCCTGCTTTGAGCAGGGGGTTGGACTAGATGACCGCCTGAGGTCCCTTCCAACTCTAATCTTCTGTGATTCTATAACAGTGGTGTTTCATCAAGAGAAACCGAGAGAGGAAGCAAGGCAGAAATTAAAATACACCAGCACTCAATTTTAGTTAAGATGGAGAGAATCACTGTTGCCTTGTTTTCACTTTAAGTTAATGATTAAAAATCCAGCAGTAGCCAAATGTCATTTTCATTTGACATTTGATAGCACCGATGTCAGATGAGTTGTTGGATTTGTACTTCAGTTGCTAGTAGGAAAGCAATCACATCAAATGGAGAAACTTCGTTTGTCACTAACTGGCCTCTTGGGGCAGCCTTGGCAAAAATGCTAATCGCATAGCCCATGGAAACTGAGCTACTCTTCCTCCCCAAGTGGGAATCCCCGTAGGTTGGAGTGAAGTTGCAATGGAGGGGAACAACGTGAGAGAGGCTTGCATTACTATTTCCCTCTGTACACTACAGTGAAGGACTGAAGCCAAGCGTAACTATCTGTACATTGCCTCTTCCATAAGCCTCCGATCTGACTCTTCTTTAAGCAAACAGTCAAATCAAACCCTCTCCCATCTGCCAATCCTTCCCACAAACCTTTGAAATGACATGACCCTTGAAATCACAAACTTTTTCCATGACATGCATCTGACCCCACCTTCCAAATTCTTTTCCTACTGCTGACCTATCCCTACCATTCTGCTATTTTCTGCCACTCAACAATCATTCAGTCCTTGCCTCTCTTCCATTTCACGAAGTCTTCCACAACCTCTCAACAGATGACCAGATCTTTACTCTCTCAGGGACTTCAACACTGTTCCCTGGAAAGCGTCCTGACCCACCTGTGAAACCTACCACAAGCATCTAGTGCAGAAGAAACCTTCTACTGCTCCTAAACAAGCCTCTTGTCCTGATATCCCAGCCCTCCTAATACACCCAGGTTCTAGATGCGATTCACTTTGGAGCCTCTATACTTAGACTGCCGAGCCCAGGCTGCCCAGAGCAGGGGGCAGGCTGCCAAGGAGCCATGTAGACAAGCTAGCAGTAAACCAGGCAGGCAGGGCTCTGTCAGAAACCTGCTTCGTTTCCAACAGAATTTTGGTAAAATTTACATGATCCTGCAGAATGTTTTGATTTTGACAAATTAGCAAATTTTGACAAAATGTTTTGTTAAAATTTTTCTGACTAGCTTTTACTACTAGTTTTTCCATTTTTTAAAAAAGATACGCCTTTTCTTAAATCAGCGATTACCATTCCCTGGCTCCTTCACTCCTGCAGTCGCCATCCCAAACAGAATAGATTTGACATCTTGATAAACAAGAAACCAAGTCTCTCTCAAGATTGTAACAAAGGATTACAGAGTTGTATGATACAGAAGCTTTAAACTATTTTACTCAGCTAAGAGAAATAAAAGGACAAAAAAGCCCTCTGATTATAGGTTAGAAGGGTTCAACTGCTTAATATACAATGATCATCATCTAAAAAGTAGTTGGTTAGTCATACCAAAATTAAGCATCTTTGGACAATTATCCTGTGGTAAAAGTTATCTAAATTTATGCAGAACACGAGCTAATTGCAGTTCTTTTAGTGATCAATAATTGTTCTGGATATTCTCCTTTATTCTCCTTTATCCCCTCATTAGCAGTAGATTTATCCAAATTATAACATGTCATTGTCCCCTTTAAAGACATTGATATTTAATAATCACATGAAGGGTTCTATTCTAAGAGGAGCTCGTGAACAGGAACAGAAAATGGGAGTTTTGTGAGGGAGTTCTCCAGGTGGAGGAGAGACTGTCAGTGTTTCTCAACCTTCTAAGTAGCAAGTAACCCTTAACTTCTGAAAAATTGAATAAGAACCTGGCTCTCCGCCTGGCTTTCTGAGCACCAGGCTTTGAGCTGGGGAGGGGAGCTGCCAACTGGGCAAGTTGCAGGTGGCTTTTGCCTGGCTGCCAGCCCGGGAGGTGGGCGACTGCCAGCTGCTCTGAGCTGGGGCAGAAGAGGCTTCAGTGCAGGCTGGGATCCAGGGATATGGGCAGGAAGCAGGCAGTTGCTGCCCGTCTTCAAGCCAGGGCACAGGAAGCTGTCTCTCGGCTCAGAGCCGGGGCTTGAGCTGCAGACACCCAGCCCAGCCCAGCTCGCAGGGAGTAGGAGGCTGCCTACATGGGAGCTGGGACCAGTGGGAGACAGGCAGTTGCTGCCTGGATTCCCAAAATGCCAGCAGCCACTGCCCAAACCAGCGGCTGCAACCCAGCATCCCAATAAGCTGGCAGCTGACACCCAACTTCCCAGGACTGGGGCAGCTGCTGTCTACTTCCCAGCTAGGAGGTGGGACCAGGCTGCCGCCTCTCTCCCCCAGAAGTCGACAGTGGCTGTCTGCCTCCTAACTGGGACTGGGCAGGAAGCAGGAGGCTGCCGCCTGGCTTCCCCAGAAGTTGGTGGCTACCACCTACCACCCACCACCCCTCCCTTCAATAGGTTTTTTGCCGCATAACGCCTGCCTGTGTCTTGTGTACTCCCAGGGGTACACGTACCACAAGTTGAGAAACTATGGATTATGTGTTCCTCAGGGTGGAATTTGTCTGTTTTTTTGTTGTGTGCTTGTTTGAAAGTTACAGTGTGGTCTGTTTTGGTGGCTGTGTGTTGATCCAAGCAGCCTGCTAGGCTAGACTGAGATCTTACTAATGAGGCTCTAGCCTGCTATCCTTTGACCCCTAACACCTTCAGGATACCGTGACTACGGGGTGGGGCTAACTCAGGGAGAACAGAGATTTAAAAAGCATCCAGGGGATCTAGTGAATGGGAGTTTTCTAAGGAAATTTAGAGACAGAGTGAGAGAGGCCAATACACCTAACAAACATATTCCAAACTTAAGGCAATAACTAACATCCCTTCCATCTCCCCACTCCCCCCCACCAACCTCCTGGCAAAAAGCCCCAAAACAACCAGCCTCCCAGAGTAAAAGTAATGCAGGTAAGAGTCCAGCAGGAGATTGAGGGCTATCCAGTTTATTTCACTGAACGCAGCATGTATGATTATCTGTCTCATGGGCAGGTGGTGTATATGTGCATACACTGCAAGCAGCTCATAACCCTCAGAGACCTAGTATGGGCTCTTGAGACCAGAGGGGCTTAATCGGAGGAGATAAGGGAGATAGAGAGGTAAACAGATGAAGCTTTTTGGGACAAAATAGAGTGATCCCACCCCCAAATCTGACAGCATCTGTGCTGTTAGGGAGAATGAAAATCTCAGGGAAGGAGAACATCAAGTTGGAGCAGAGGGAAACAATCCCATAGTTGAGACCCTCCTTCCAAATGATGTTATGATTCAGTCTAGCACTGAAGATACCCTTCCTGGGAAGGGAACCCCACTTACAAGGAACAGCCAGGTAATAGTTATGGGGGATTCAATTATTAGGAATATAGATATTTGGGTTTGTGTTGAATGGGAGAACCACATGGTGAATTGTGTGCTGGGTGCAAAAGCTGTGGATCTCACAAGACATCTAGACAGTTGATATGCGGTGATGGGGAGAAGCTGGAGGTTGTGGTACCAACATATACCAATAACACATGCAAAGATCGGAGGGAGGTCCTGGAGGTCAAATTCAGATTGCTGGATAAGAGATTGAAATCCAGGACCTCCATGGCAGCATCATCTGAAATACTTCGAGTTCCATGTACAGGGCCAAAAGACAGGCAGAACTGCAGGATTTCAGTGCATGAATGAGAGGATGGTCTAGGGAGGCAGGTTTTAGGCTTATTTAGGCTTATGAACAATAAGAAGATCAACACAAAAAAATGCCACCATGGCTAAACAATAGAGTAGATGAAGTGGTTGGAGACAAAAAGGCATTGTTTAAAAATTGGAAGTAAAATCCCTAGTGAGGAAAATAGAAAGGAGCATAAACTCTGGCAAATCAAGTGGAAAGTAAATTAAGGCAAGCCAAGAAAGAATTTGAAGAATAGTCGAGAACACAAAAATTAACAGCAAATTTTTTTTTAGTACATCAGAAGCAGGAAGTGTGCCTGTCAGTGGAATAACTGGACAACTGAGCAACACTCAAGGAAAACAAAGCCACTTGAGAGAAGCAAAATAAATTCTTTTTATCAGTCTTCATTACATGTGAGGGAGATCCCCACACCTCTGCCATTCTTTTTAGATGACAAATCTAAAGAACTGTCTCAGACTGAGGAACAAATTGAAAAAATAAACACCAGGGCCCGATGGTATTTACCTGAGTTCTGAAGGAACTCAAAAATGAAATTGCAGAACTACTAACTGTAGTATGCAACCTATTGCTTAAATCAGTTTCTTTACCAGATGACTGGAGGGTAGCTAATGTAATGCCAATTTTTTAAAAAGGCTCTAGAGGCAATCTTGGCAATTACAGGCCAGTAAGCGTCACTTCAGTACCAGGCAAACTGATTGAAACTATAGCAAAGAACAAAATTATCAGACACACAGATAAACATGGTATGTTAGGGAAGAGTCATTATTGCTTTTCTAAAGGGAAATCCTGCCTCATCACTCTATTAGAATTCTTTGACGGGGGTCAACAAGCATGTGGATGAGGGTAATCCATTCAGTACAGTGTACTTAGACTTTCAGAAAGCTTTTGACAAGGTCCCTCACCAAAGGCTCTTAAGCAATATAGGCAATCATGGGATAAGAGGAAAGGTCCTCTCACTGATCAGTGATTGGTTCAAAGACAGGAAAGCAAGGTTAGTAATGAAACATCAGTGTTCACAATGGAGAGAGATAGATGGCAGGCTTCCCCAAGGATCTGAACTTGGGCCTTTTCTGTTCAACATATTTATAAACAATCTGGAAAAGGGAGTAAAGGGTGAGGTGGCAAAATTTGCAAATGAAACAAAAACTACTCAAGACAGTTAACGCCAAAACTGACTGAAAAGAGTTACAAAGGGATCACACTAAACTGGGATATGGGCAACAAAATGGCAGATGAAATTCAGTGCTGATAAATGTGAAGTATTTCCCAATGCGAAACATAATCCTAACTATACATACAAAATGATGGGGCCTAAATTAGATATTACCACTCAAGAAAGGTGTTGGAGTCATTGTGGATAGCTCTCTGAAAACATCCACTCGTGCAGCAGCTGTCATAAAAGCTATCAATTGAGGAAAGGGACAGATAATAAAACAAAGTATCATAATGGCATTATATAAATCCATGTATGCCCACATCTTGAATACTGTGTGCAGTTTTGGTCTCATCATCCCCCCGCAAAAGGTACATTAGAATTGAAAAAGATGCAGAGAAGGACAATGAAAATTATTAGGGCTATGGAACATCTTCCATACAAGGAGAGATTAAAAAAGATTGTGTAAAGAAAAGAGATGACTGGGGGAGGGAATATGACAGAGGTCTATAAAATCATTACTTGTATGGAGAAAGCGAATAGGGAAGTATTATTTTCCCTTCAGATAACACAAGAACTAGGAGTCACCCAATGAAATTAATAAGCATCAACTTTAAAATAAACAAAAGGAAATACTTCTTTACACAACACACAGTCAACCTGTGGAACTTAGTGCCAAGGGAACTTGTGAAGACCAAAAGTGTAATTGGGGATAAAAACAAATTAGGTAAATTCATGGAGGATAGGTCCATAAATGGTTATTAGCCAAGATCATCTGGGATGCAACCCTGTGTTTTGGACATCCCTAAACCTCCACATTCCAGAAATTGGGACTGGACGACAGGAGATTAATCCCTCAAAACTGCCCTTTTCTGTTCATTTCCTCTAAAGCATCTGGCATTGGCCACCATCAGAGAGAGGGTATTGGGCTAGATGAACCATTGATCTAACCCAATGACTTATTGCTCAGAACCATTGATCTAACCCAATGACTTATTGCTGATTTTCATGTAATTAAAATGTAAAGAGGAAGAACAACCCTTTAATATCTAACATACTGTATGCAAATCAGTATTCACCAGGGTGGATGTTTTCTTTAGCAATAGTGCACAGAGATCACTCAGAGCTGGATTTACCTTGTGTAGATCAGGCATGAGGTCCTGGTATAAAGAGCGAATCAGCATGTCTAGCGTGCGCTGCCGTTTCTGAGAAAATGTTGGGGTTTCCAATGTGGCTTTTTCCCCATTTATTACTAAAACATATTGAATAAAGGAGGATGTGTTACTTAAAGGAGTTTCATGTCCTTTACTAAATCCAAGTTGTCTTCAGGTAAGGATATTCATTGCACAAATACTAATTTGGTTTGTTTGACATTTGTACATATTTTGAACTGAGTTCTAGTTGTTTCATCATCATGATTGTGAAGAGTTTTTTTTAACCCTATTTGCTTTTGAGCATCTAAACTTAATTTAGCTAGTATCATTCTTTATAGGCACAAAAACAACTATAAAAATTCCAGGAAGATAATATTTCACAGTCATTTTAAAAAGAACCATTTCCCAAATCTCAGTAAATGTGCTGAAGTTCTTTGAAGTATAACAAAAAAAAAACCTACCACCCCTGTCTATGTCACAGGCTGTCAGTCCAGCTTCCTTATACTTTAGAATTGTATTGAAAAATTCAGAGTTCCTTCTGGCTCTGCTAAATTCAATGTGAGGCCCAAACACTTTCCAATACTGCTGTAATCAATAATTGTAACTGTAATTAAAGCAGTTTTCAATAAACTAAGTAAGTTGCCATTTTCTAACAGGATCTTAATCAAAGTAATTAGAGTCATTCCTCTAGCTTTAAAAGGCAAAGAGCAATCATAGATCTCAATCACACAGCCCAATAATCTCCTGACTAATATACAAGTTAGGAGCCTACCCTTCTAATCCATTTAAATATCAACCAGTATTCTTTAGTAATTTATGTGAAATGAACTGGGGAGGTCTCATTTAAGTTCCTATTGGTCAGATGTCTACATTACAAAAATCATGATTACTCAGTGGCCCCCTTCCTGAGAGTCTTAGTAGGAAGTCACCTTTGAATGGGTCCATTAAAATTGAGTTCTCTCCTCTGGAACTGGTTCATAACAGCACTAAAACATTCACAATAGCACTGAAACATGCTGACTGTTTTCCATGCTGCACAGTTTCTGTAGATAAGCTATCAGTCTGGCACCTTCTATTGGTAAATATATTAAATAACTTTAGATTAATATGCTTATGAAAATCAGTCTCCCTTGTTTTTAAGAAGAATTCTTTGCAAAAATGAAGAATTCAACAAGCAATGGAACCAACACCTCTGAAATGCTCAAACCAGACTGGATCTGGTAATTACATGGGAGTTCAGCATTCAGAAAAATTATTTACAATCTATAATATTCCAAGCAAGTGTGAAGTGCAGATTCTTATATATCAGACTAAAAGTTTAAAAAAATCTCTTTGACTTCAAAGAGACTTACATTTCACTAGTACAAAGTCCCTGAATTCCTGGTGATCTGTGAACACAGGTGGGGATGGAAGGGGAGGCCCGAAGAGAGGTACACTTTCTTCTGAAAATATTTTCAGCCTAATGAAAGAATTATTATTTATTTGGTTTGAAATTCACATACCAAGAATACCAGAAATACTGCTTAAGCAGGAACAAAAACTAGACATTGTTACTGGGAAACATCATATCAACAACTTCAGAAACCACAAATCTCAATGAATGTTCCCAGGATATTCACCTGGGGGTCAGATGTTGACACCCATCCATTAACTAATGCATTACTTCACATTCAGTGGAGTCTTGTAAAATGATACACTACTATTCAGTGAGAATAAGAGTGGCAGAATCTAGTCATTATTCAAATGAACATGAAATTACAAAGGTAAACATTTCAGTTACAAAATCCTACCACTGTACATTACCTCTTCTTTTACACAGTGTATTATAGACATTTTCCAAAATAAACCCGAGGCACATAAATAAGAAGCCAAAGACTAGAGTACTATATGGAGCATGGTTTAAAAAAAATAAAACAAAAAAACCATTTTCTTATCTGGAAAGAATGGTTACTTTTTTCGTAACTGTTGTTCTTAGAGATGTGTTGCTTATGTCCATTCTGAATTAGATGTGTATGCGCTGCATTCACTGGTGCCAGAAATTTTTCCCCTAGTGGCATCTGTAGGGTGAGCTTTAGCACTGTCTGCAGGGGCTCACATTTGTGCTCGTATATAGGGCGCTGCCAGGCCTCCTCCCTTCCAGTTCCTTCTTGCTGAAACTCCAACAGAGGGGAAGCAGGGTGGATTGCGGAATGGACATGAGCAACACATCTCGAAAAACAGTTGTGAGGTGAGAAACCGTTCTCTTTCTTTCTTCTTCGAGTGCTTGCTCATGTCTATTCTGAATTAGGTGACTTACTAGCAGTACCTCTGCAGGTGGGAAGGAGTTCATGGCTGTGACGATCGCAACCCTGCTCTACTGAACCCCACATCATCCCGAGCTTGCTTCATGATGGGATAGTGGGACACGAATGTATGGACCGAAGACCATGTAGTGGCTCTGCAGATATCCTGAATGGGTACAAGCCAGAAAAGCTGCTGAAGACGCTTGCGTTCTGTAAAGTGGGCTGACAGCGAAGCTGGGAGCACTGCCCCCACCTGGTCACAGTAGGCTTGGATGCAAGCCAGGATATGCTGCGAGGATACCAGACAACCTTTCAATGAAGAGTTGCATCGAGCAACGGAAGGGCTTGATCCTGTCAATGTAGAACACTAGAGCCCTTCTCACGTCGAGAGAATAGAAATACCTCTCCGCACTGGGAGTTGTGCGGTTTTGGATAGAAGACCAGTAGAAAAATGTCTGGGTTGACATGGAAGCAGAAGAGTATTTTTGGTAGAAACACGTGGTGTGGGCATAGCTGAATCTTATCCTTGTAAAAAACCATGTAGGGGGTGTCACGCGGGCTGCATTAGGAGGGGGGGG
>ML675655.1:67212-118573 GCA_007922155.1 Mesoclemmys tuberculata
GACCCTGGCATTATCAGTGGGCTACCCTGGGCACGGACGGGTAACAGGGGGGTTCCAAGGTTAGGGCTCTAATCTCTGATACCAGAAATGCTACTTTCCATGACAAGTGTGTGAGTGGGCATGAAACCAGGGGCTCAAAGGGGGGTCCAGTGAGCCAGGAGAGGAGAGATTCAGATCCCATTGGGGGACCAGGTCTCAGAGCGGAGGAAAGAGCCTCTCTAGTCCCCGTAGGAATCTTGTTGCCATCTCGTGTGAGAAGACTGTCTTACCCTGGATAGGTGAGTGGATGGCCAACATTGCTGCTAAGTGGACCTTAATAGATGAAAAAGCAAGGCCTTCCTGTTTTAGGTGAAGCAAATAGTCTAAGATTATCTGGATAGGTGCTTTCATTGGCAAGGTGTTCTGACACACAGCCCAGCAGGTAAAATGCTTCCATTTTGCCTGGTAGGATGCTCTCATGGAGGGCTTTCTACTTTCCAACAGAATCCTTTGAACCTGAGCTAAGCAGTGCTGCTCCTCTCTACCATGCAGTTTCCATGCTGACAAGTGCAAGGAAGCTAGGCCCGAGTGCAGCAGTCAACCCTGATCCTGGATCAAGAGGTCTGGCTGTACCAGGAGCTTCCAAGGGTGGGCCACCGATAATTCTAGCAGCATGTCAAACCAATGCTGCTGAGGCCATTTCGGGGCTACCAGAATGACTCGTGCGCTGTCCCTCTTTATGAGGACTTTGTGCAACATTAGAATCGGGGGAAAGTGTACATGAGGTGGCCCAACCATGGGAGGAGAAACATGTTGGTCAAAGAAGTGCTGATTGCCTACTGTGAAGTGCAGGAATCTTCTGTGCCCCAGGAAAATGGAAACATGGAAATAGGCATCTTGAAGGTCAAGGGCGGTATACCAGTCGCCTGGATCCAGAGGGAATAATGGCAGCCAGAAAGACCATGTAAATCTTCAATTTCCTAAGATATGTGTTGAGGTTTCACAGGTCCAGAAGGGGTCTGTCTGCCCTTTGCCTTTGGGATTAAAAAATAACAGGAATAGAAGCCTCTCCCTTTCAACTCTTGAGGAACTTTTTCCACTGCACCCACCTGCAAGACGGTCTGAACCTCCTGAGTGAGTAGTTGCTCGTGAGAGGGGTCCCTGAAGAGGGACAGGGAAGGCAAGTGGTGGGGTGGGAGGGAGAAACTGTAGGGTATAACCAGTAGCCACCATGCTTAATACCCATCAGTCCAATGTTGTGGACGACCAGGCCAAGGAGAACGGGGTGAGGTGGGAGGAAAAAAATTTGGAGTCCTGATCTCTAGTGATGGCTGGTAGGTCGCACTTAGGCATACCCCTAAGGAGTGACAGCTCAAGCACAATTGGTGAGCAGAGGCTGGCAAGTGGTCCTGGTGACATTTAAACCCTTTGTTCTTCTTCCAATAGGGTTTTCCCCAATGATGCCCTCCAAACCATTGTGGTTGGTACAGCTTGAAATGTCTCCTGGAGGAAGAAGGGGTATACAGGTCCAGGGAGCACAGTGTGGCCTGAGAATCCTTCAGCCAATGAAGCGTAAAGTCTATCTGATCAGCGAGCAAGACCGCCCCATCGAAGGGGAGGTCCTGGATGGACTGTTAGATCTCTGCTGAGAGATTGGCTGAGAGATCACTGGAGCCAGGATGCTCTCCTCATAGAGGTTGTGGAGTCTGCAGCATCCAACGCCACTTGTAGGGAAGCCCTGGCCACCATTCTCCCTTCCTCCAAGATTGCCTCAAACTCCTGTCTGAAGGTCTGTGGCAAAAAGTCCATGAACTTTTTGAGGGACTGCCAAATGTTAAAATGGTATCATCCCAACACCACCTGCTAATTAGATAGCCCTTGCTGTCGAATAAACCTTACAGCCAAAGAGATCAAGTTTCTTAGCCTCTTTACTTTTAGGCATAGAACTCATTTGGCCCTGTCTGTCACACTCATTAGCAGCCACAACCACCAGCAATCCCATACAGGGGTGGGTGTATATGTACTCGGAGCCCTTGGCTGGCACATAATACTTCTTTTCTGATCAAGTGCCTTGGCCAGTTTTAACACCCCATCATGGAGCAGGAGGACTACCTTTGGTGGGGCTACAGATGCCAGAATGCCAAGAAGTTCATCGACCTGTTCCTTGAGCTCCTCTATATTGAGCCCTAAGTTGCTCGCTACCCGCTTTAATAGGTCCTGGTGGGCCCTGATATCGTCCAATGGGGCTGATGTGGAGGGCCACGCTTCCACCTCATCTGGTGAGGAAAAAGAGGAGGCTTGTACTTGAGCAGGTGCTAGGTCCATTTCCCTGGGCAGGGTAGCCTCTGACTGACTGACAGAGTGCCCCCTCTTGTTATGAGTCTACGTCTAAGAAGGGTGCTGCTACCTGGGCTACCAGAGGATGTGGTACTGAGGTTCCCACTGATGAGTAAGTCTGCAGCACTGTGGGAACCACCTGGTTTCCAAAACTGCCAGGGACTGGGCCACTGTCCCTGAGTCCAAAGTCCCATCTAAGGCAGCATGGGAAACCTGGCCCATTGGCTGGAAGGTTATCACTTCGGAGGGACTACTACCTTCCCTGCTGAGTCCGAGGAAGTGTCCCTGGGTGACCATGGAGGGGTGAATGCTGCTTGCCTCTTCCCACCGCCTCTTGAATGCTGGTACTCCAGCGCTGGGGAATGCTGCCAGGAGCCCTCGCATTGGGAATCCTGTGACCATGCCTTGTCCTTAAGCTTTCTGTAAGGACTTGGCGAGCAGTGCCGAGGCTCCGGGGACCTGTCTCCGGAGTCGAATTGTGCCGCAGTCTTGGAAAACAACAGCACTCCAGTGATCGGTGCTGGTATTCCAGGGATTGGTGCCCATGTGCCGGAGAATAGTGCTGATGCTCCAGGGAACAGTGCTTCCATCCACAGATGGGATCCTGACCTCTCATGACATGGCTCTAGGGACTGGTCCAATGGCCTGGTGACCACTGACAGCCTGGTGAGTGGCACCCTACTAAGGGAGAGCATTGTGGCGGGTCCAGCACTGGCTTTCCCCTTGACAAGCTCCCCAAAGGGGTAGTTAGCTCACAGTGTGCAGGCCTCACTTCCTTATATGTAGGCGGCACTGGAGCTGCTAGGAAGTTCTTCATCGCCTGGAATGCTTCAAGTGTGGTGGAGAGCACCAGGTGACAAGACCCTCTGCTGCTTCCCTGGGGTCATTGGTGGTGCAGGCAATGGACTCAACACCCCTACATGTGGAGATCCCTGAGGATGCTGTCTTTTTACTGGTTTCAGTGCCAGTGAGCGTCCTCTCTTGGCATGGCCCTTCTTTGAATGTTTCTTCAGCACCGGAGATGTCGATTGATGCTGGGTGGACACCGATTCCAGGAGAGTGCTTCTTGTCGACACTGTAGCGCTCGGTGCCAAGTCTCACCTTTGTTCCGACACTGGTCTAAGTGCCCATTCCATCAGGATGGCCTAGAATCTAATGTCTGTCTTTTCTTGTTTGAGGGCGAAAACCTTTGCAAATCTTGCATTTTTCCCCACAGGTGAGCTTCTCTTACGCACTTCAAACAGCTTTGGTGGGGGTCATGGAGAGGCATCAGCTTCCCACAAGAAGCGCAGGGTTTAAACCCTGGGGATCGGATCATGCCCCAACCCTAGGATGAAGTACATTAAACTAACTGCTAAAACTACTAACAACAATAACAACTATGTACACTAGATTAAACAAACAAACCACTAAGACTACAAATACTTGCAAGAGCAAGAGAGCGTTTCAGCATCGTCACGGGTGGTAGAAACCAACTGGAAGGGAGGGGGGCTAGCAGTGTATGAGTGCGTACACGCGCCACTGCAGAGGGCGCTAGAGTCGGCCCTCTGGATACTGCTAGGGAAAAAATTTCCGGCACCAATGTACGCGGTGCGCACACACCTAATTCAGAATAGATATGAGCAAGCACTCGAAGAAGCAGCCTCGTTTCTATTTGGTACAGAGTAAATACAATAATTCTGGATTCATCACCTGAGTATATTCTCAGTCAGATTACTGAATCAGGACAGAAGAGTCTTTGCTTAGGCACAGTAGAACACACTATGTATTACAAGGTGTGACTCTTATTTGTGGGGAAAATGCCCATAGATCTCAACTATATTATGCCCAGCCACAGAACCGTTAACCACTCACTGTGATGATCACTTAAAAACACCCAATTCATGAAATTAAATAGCTGGACAATGAAGAATGCATTACTTCTGCTGCTACTATGACATCAAACTAACAAAGCAAATTATTTGGTTAAAGTTAGCACCTACCTGTAGCTATCATTTTGTTTGTTATATCTCACTAAGGCAAAAATATCTGCCATGCAAGTTAAAGAAATTAATCCATTACTTTCATGCCTAAGGAGTTCACTTGTGTTTTGAAAATGCCCATTCTGTTGAAAAAGCAGATGAAATATATTGAGATGTATTAATTGTTTTATTACATTTTATGTCATTCTAGTCTATGCACTTTAAATTGTTCTAGTAGGGCATCCCTTTTCTGAATATTTAAAATGGCAAGGCTTCACAAAAATGCAAGTTTCTTTGTCCTCGTCTACATTGAGAAGTTTTATTGCGTTTAAATACTATTTTTAAATACCTGAGCTAGCTAATGTGATGGTAACCACAACTCTTGTGGTCAGGATACACAAGAACAAGGCATGTTCAGAATCATCTTAGTCAGTCAAGGCTGGGTTTAATGATGTTGAAAATAATTTGTCCTTGGCTACAGTGACCTCCAAGTGGATTTGATTCACCATGATAACATTTTCTAACAGTCATAGTCTAACTGAAATTCTTCCAGCATAATTCAGTTAAGCAGAGGTTCAAATAGGGTAGCAGTGTAAATTTCATGATTGCATCAAAATCTACCACCAATTTTGATTCATAACGATGGTCAGAATCTAGGCAACAGAGCTTATGGAAAAATGGCCAGAGAACTCAATGTGGATACCTTGCAAGTCTTTGATGGAAACAGATCAGAGGAATCTTGCTTGAGTATATTTCTGTGACACTGAATGAACCTTTGAGCTATTCTATGCTTTAAACAGTGTCTGAGCAAACTTTCTATGGGTTTTTAGTGTGCTCCTAATAAAACCCTGGGACCTTTTGCCATAAATTAGGAGTTGTAATTCTCCAGTGGCACAGCTCACACAGTGGCAACGTAGGTAATGCATGGGGGGAGGATATGGAGTCACATGCTCCCGCCATTTCTGCCAGGGTTGGAGTCGGGCTGAGCACCACAGAAGGCCACCAGCAGCTAGCGCTTCTGCTGAGCCCCACTCGGTGGCGCCAACAGCAGGAAACCGAGATCTGGCTGGCAGCACAGCTCTCCCCCAAATGGGGTGTGTGGAAGCTGGCTGAGTCCGTGCCTTCACTGGCAGCTGCAGTTACCTGCCGGTTAGGTGTCTGGATTAGCCTGTTTGGGATGTGCAGAAGGGAGCTTGGGGAGTCGGAGCAATGGGAGGAGGCAGTCAGCGGGGTCTGGCGCTAACTGGGGAGCCCAAGGAGGCAGCAGGGGCCAGGGGCAATGGGTGCAGGTCTAGGTGATGCAGCATGGGGGAGGGAGGAGGGCAGGGTGGATGGCTGAAGAGCTGAGGAAGCAGCAGGGGCCAGAGCACCAAAATACAAGTTTGCCCAGAGCACCATTTTCCCTAAGGATGACCCTGGCAGGGCCAGCCTTAAGGGTGGGCGCCATGGGCAACTGCTCAGAGTGCCATGGCCAAGATGATGTTGCTGCAGAGTATTTTGGCAGTCCAGGCAATCCAGGAAGTTGACCGTGGCTGAACTGATGGGGGGAGGGCTGCCACTGTGCTTCCTACAAGCATTTATGAGCCACAGGATGACCTGGGACACCTGCTTGGACAAAGTGACTCTCTATTTCTCTCAAGAGTCATGCCAACAGGGAGAGGAATTCCAAGGCTGAGCTGTAAAGAGTTGCTCTACAGATATTATCAAGTATATTCAGACTTTCAACCTGATGGGATTAGCACAGCACTTGATCACAGGCAAAGAATCTGTCTTTCTTGTTCTAAAAGGGGTCAATTAGAATTGGTGTCTCTCCGGAGTTTCGTCAGGATTTTTGCTAACAGAGCAAGGGAGGAAAGCCATACATTAGCTTTCCACCTCACTACATGGAGAAGGTGGAGCTCAACCACCACCTATGATCCAAAAAGAACTGGCAGCTGAAGCATTACGGAGTGTTCACGTTACATAGCAGGGACTGCTTCGGGATGCCCCCTTTTGGGACCAATGGTTTTAGAACTTTGAGACTGTTGAAACCCAAGAGCGTGATCTATCGTAAGTATCTTTAGATAAGAGATAAATAAATATTCATTAACTGATCCTCCCAACATCCTATGTGGTAAGATTTATTAACATGATTTTACTAATATTGAAATTGAGGCATAGAGAGATGAAGTGACTTGCTCAATTCTTATTAACATGTGTATTGCAGTAACATCTAGAGGTCTCTATAATGTGCGTCCCAACTGTGCTAGGCATTTTACTAACATATAGTAAATGACAACCCTGCCCAAAAAAAATCTAAGAGACAAGACTTAACCTGTAGATAAAACAAACAATTGGGTGATGTGAAAGGAGTAACAATGACCATGTAATCAATACCAGAACTGGGTTTAAAACTCAAGTTCCTGACTCTCAGTATTGCATTCATTTCTAAAGGCCACACTGCAAATTAAAAATGTCTCATCAATCTGAAGGTTTTTTTTTGTTTTTGTTTTTATTTTTGTTGTGTATCCCATTCCAACTAGAGTACATATCTAAAATAACTGATCTCTAAGTGTCATGAGGCAGCATTCAGTGGATACTGAAAAATTTAATCACATCAATAGCAGAAGTATTTTCTGAAAATACACTTTTGGAAATGTATATGGAATTAACTTCGTGATGCCACCTAAAGAATTCTTTAGTAATAAAAGCAGAAAGTGCCTGCTTGTTTTTAATCTTCACATCATTGATATAGATCATGATGAAGAATATTCACAAAGTAGGTTTAGGGATACAAAATCAAGTAATCTATACAATGTGGTGTGCAATTTCCTTTTTAAAATATAGTTTCTCTTCTGTGAATGGTATATCGAAAGGAGTTAATGGGGGTTAGTAAACAAGCTTTAATCAAACAAAAAACAGAAGGAAAAAGATACGTGTAAAATGAGAGCGAATCATGGAGGGCTTAAATGCTGGAGAAGAGTCTGCTGCTTCCTGGAACACAATGGTGACAATGTCATTTCCAATATGACGCTTCCTTTCTACCTGCAAAAAGGACAGATACCATCACTAGAATTGGATACTGAGTACTAACACAGTGAAACAATAATGAAACAACATGAGATTATTGAACATAATGCACTTTTTCTATGATGGCCATTGGCTGTAATCTGAAGTGTGTGCAGGCATCATTTATACAAATATACTGTTCTCTTTCTATCTAAATACAGGCATTTAAAAGTGCAATACAGTAATTTCAAAATACCATGAAGCTGCTTTGTTCTTCTTGTTCAAATTGTACAGTGACCAGGGAAATATAAGGAGCTGATATTTGTTTATAGCACAAACACAATATTTGTCAAAATTAATTAGAAATTATTATATTTTATTTAAATTTAACTGAATTACATGCAAATTACATTTTAGAATAATTTTCCATCCTATTTGTGAGGAAGGGAAAGCAAGATGATATACACCTTACTGTACAGCGTATGCGAAGGACTTGTGAGGGGTCCAATTCATTTTTAATTTGGAAGCATCAAAGTTAGTCTAAATTAAATTGGATTTCACTAACCTCATTCTGAGAACCATGAAACCAAACTTCAGAAGTGGCTATGGAACGTCAGACTAAGCCAAGAGAGATGCTGAAATCTGATCAAACGGGAAACGGTTTGTCTGCTTTTTCAGAGGTTAATTATTGATCTGGGTCAATAGAACAAATTGGTAGCAAACCTGGGCACAGAAACCAGATATGCTGATTCTTAGTCCTTTCATCTAATTACTAGATCATGCTCTCTTAGTTAAAGACTGACAGACCATACCCTTGTACAGCTAGGATTTAAAAAGTAGTATGCAAGAGCAGGGGCTGGTGTTTGGTGCAGGCAAGGGTAATCTAATCACAATTAAAAATATGACGCATCTGATGTGAGAATCTATAAGCAACATATCTAAATGTTCTCTTGCTCCTACCCTCCTCTTCCTTTTTATAACAATTGGGTGAGGTCCCAAAGGACTGGTAAAGGCAAACATAGTACCTATCTTTAAAAAGGGGAACAAAGAGGACCAGGTGTATTATAGTCCAGTCAGTCTAACTAAAATACCTAGAAAGATAAAGGAACAAGTTATCAAACAATCATCTAGATTGCAGATGACACCAAACACATAGAGGGTAATAGGGTAATAACCAATAGCCAACAAGAATTTGTCAAGACAAAAATCATTCCAAACCAATCTAATTTCCTTCTTTGACAGCATTACTGGCATACTGGGGGTGGGGGGAGGAAGCAGTAGATGTGATGTATTTTGATTTTAGGAAGGCTTTTGACACAGTCCCAGAAGCAAACTAGGGAAATGTGGTCTAGATTAAATTATTAATAGGTAGGTCCATAGGTGGTTCAAAGACCGTATTCAAAGAGTAATTATCTATGGTTCATTGTCAAGCTGTTATCAACAAGTAGTTATCAATGGTTCGTTGTCAACATACCTAGTGGGGTTCTGCAGTGGTCTGTCCTGTGTTGGGTACTAGTCAACATTTTCATCAATGACTTGAATAACAGGGCAGAGCGCATGCTTACAAAAAACATAGTTACTTACCAGTAACTGTTGTTCTTCGAGATGTGTTGCTCATATCCAATCCACTTAGGTGTGTGCGCGCCCTCGTGCTCTTCGGAGAACTTTTCTAGCAGCCCCTGCAGGGGCCGGTCCCAGTGCCCCCTGGAGTGCCGCCCTCATATGGCGGTACATATAGCGCTGCTGGCCCCTCCCCTCCTCAGTCCCTTCTTTCTGCCGACTCCGACAGCGGGGACGGGGGTGGGTGTGGAATGGATATGAGCAACACATCTCGAAGAACAACAGTTACTGGTAAGTAACTATGTTTTCTTACTTCGAGTGATTGCTCATATGCATTCCACTTAGGTGATTAACGAGCCTTACCTGGAGGCGGGTAGAAGTTAACGGCGGGCTGCCCTCAGCACGGCCCTGCCCACGCGCGAATCGTCCCTGGCCTGATGGACGACGGCATAGTGTGCGGCGAAGGTGTGCACGGAAGACCAGGTGGCAGCCCTGCAGATGTCTTCCAGGGGAACCCTCTCTAGGAAGGCCGCCGATGCGGCCTGGGACCTCGTCGAGTGAGCCGTCACTGGTCCGGGAAGCTGGACGCCTGCACGCTCATAGCAGAGCCGGATGCAGGTGGTGATCCACTTGGCGATGCACTGTGTGGACACTGGGGAGCCCCTCATCCTTTCTGCCACCGTGACAAAGAGCTGCGTGGTCCTTTGGAACGGCCTCGTCCTGTCCAGATAGAACGCCAGCACCCTCCTGACGTCGAGGGTGTGCAGTCTCCTCTCGTCCTCGGACCCATGCGGTTTAGGAAAAAACACGGGGAGGAAAATATCTTGGTTACAATGGAACCGGAAGACTACCTTAGGCAGGAATGCTGGGTGAGGCCTAAGCTGAACCTTATCCCGGAAGAACATGGTATAAGGAGGCTCTGAGGTCAAAGCTCTCAGCTCAGAGACCCTCCTAGCCAAGGTAATGGCCATGAGAAAGGCCACCTTCCAGAACAGGATCAGCAGGGGGCAGGTGGCCAAGGGTTCAAAGGGGGGCCCCGTCAGTCTATCGAGGACCAGGTTCAGATCCCAGGGAGGCACCGGGTCACAGACCTGCGGGTACAGCCTCTCGACCCCCCTGAGGAACCTCACCAACATGGGGTGGGAGAACAGGGACCGCCCCTCCATCGGCTGGTGGAACGCCGAGATGGCTGCTAGGTGCACCCTGAGGGAGGCTGGCGCTAATCCCTGTAGCCTAAGCTGCAGCAGGTAGAACCGCTTCTATGGCTCCTTTGAGTAGGAGGGTGTGAACCTCCTGACGGAGTAATTGCTCGTGAGAGGGGTCCCTGAAAAGGGACGGTGGGGGTAGGGAATGGGGAGGGGAGGCCAACAGCTGAAGGGCGTAGCCCCAGCGCACAGTGTTGAGGACCCAATGGTCCGATGTTATCTCCCACCACAGGCCAAGATAAGGCCTTAGCCTGTCCCGGAAAGGCGGGGAGCAACCCAGGGAACATAAGATGGTGCCACCCTCGGGCGCACCATCAAAACTGTCTCTTGCCCTTGGAGCCCTGGGAGGGTCCTTTGAGGGAAGAAGAGGATGGCGCCGGGTGATCGCGCCATCCAGAGCCCCTATTCCTGACCCTGCCCCTCGCGGGGGGGAAAGGCCTAGGCGGTGGCCTAGTCTGCTGCCGCTGCAACTGTGGCGGCTGCTGCAGCTGCTGGCGGGTTTGTAACCTCACCGCCTGGGACGTGTACAGACCCAAGGAGCGCAGCGTTGCCCTTGAGTCCTTCAGAGCGTGCAGCTTCACATCCGTCCTCTCCGAAAAGAGGGCAGCTCCATCAAACAGCAGAACTTGGATGGAGTGCTGCACCTCCTGTGACAGGTCTGTGGATTGCAGCCATGCTGCCCGCCGCATGGTGACGGTGGAGGCCATTGCCCTGTCGGCCGTGTCCGCAGTGTCTGACGCAGTTTGTAAGGCTGCACTAGCCACAGTCAAACCCTCCTTCAGGACTATAGCAAAGTCTGCGGCCTGGTCTGGAGGCAGGGACTCTGTAAACCTTTTCAAAGAGTCCCACAAGTTCAGGTTGTACCTGTCCAGGAGAGCCTGATGATTGGCTATCCTGAATTGGAGCGCCCCTGTGGAGTAGACCTTCCTGCCGAAAAGGTCTAATCTCCTGCCCTCCTTGTTTTTAGGGGAGGCGCTCTGAGCACCCTGCCTATCCTTTTGATTGGCAGCATCTACCACCAAAATACCTGCGGCAGGGTGCACATACAAGTATTCGTGCCCCTCAGCTGGCATGTAATACTTCCTCTCGGTGCCCTTAGACGTGGGGGCAACCGAGGCAGGGGTCTGCCAGACTGCTTTAGCCAGGTGCAGGACCCTTTCGTGGACGGGGAGGGCTACCCTCGACGGTCCTTGCGTCCCCACACGCCCGAAGAGGGGGTCCACCTCTTCCTCCAGGACCTTGACCTCTAGGCCAAGGTTCGAGGCCACCCACTTCAGGAGCTCCTGGTGGGCCCTGAAGTCAATGAGCGGGGCCCCTTGGTCCCTTACAGCCGCCTCATCTGGAGACGACGAATAAGATGGGTGGCGGGGACCAGTAGGGGGCCCTCCCCAGAGTCTTCCTCCTCCTCCTCTTCCCCAGAGGAGCGGTCACCCTCCTGTACCGAAGGTGCCTGCTGTACATGGGTGACAGAGGCAGGGGCCGACATAGTTCCCTGCCCCATCTGAGCTGCCCACTGGGCCCACATTGGCCACTGCCAGGGTCCCTGGGGCCAACTCAGGGGCAGCACCGGTGCCGAGGGCAACGCCGGTGCTGCAACAGTTGGTGCTGGTACCGGTAGTAGCGCCGGCTGCGGTGGCGGCGACAGTACCTGCTCCTGACGTCGGGTCTGGGATCCCGAGCCAGGAGAGCGACGGCGGCGATGACACCGGGAGGAAAAGCTCTGGGACTCGCTGCGCGACGATCCCGAGGAGCGACGTCGTCTACGGTGCCGACGGGGCGATGCCGAAGACGAGGATGACCGGTACTAGGACAGGGATGACTTTTGCCGTCTCTTCCGTGGTGCTGGGGAGCGGTGCCGAGAGTGCTGTCTCGGTGCCGGGCTAGAGCTGGACGACGAGGAACGGAGCCGCGACGTGGAGCGGTGCCGGGACCTGGAGTGGTGCCGGGATCGGTGCCGCGACGTGTCGTCCGAAGACGAGGATGGAGAGGAACTTCCCAGCTCGACTCTCCGGCGTCGGGTGGTGGGCGGCCTATCCTCCGGTGCCGCGGCCGCCCACCCTTCGGGGACACCCAGCGCGGGTTTGCCCTGGGACACAGGCCCTGACTCTCTCAGACGAGAGAGTGCTGGAGGCGTGGGCAAGGCCAACAAGGCTTGTGCCTTCTCGAACGCCTCCGGCGTCGAAGGGTCCTGTACAGGGGGTCCCCCACTCGCAGGAGTTGGGGGAATCTCCTTGGTCGGTGCCGGTGCCGGAGCAAGGGCCGGCAGCACGTCTGAGAGGAGGAGCACCTCCGAGCTTGACCCCGGCCGCTCCTGCGGTGTGGGGGAGCGCTGTAAGCGCGGGCGGCGCTTTGTCTTCTTCGGCACTGAAGCCCCCGGTGCCGGGGTGCACTCCGCACCGAAGACACACTCAGTGCCGGAGTGGTCCGCGACAGCTCGGACGCTGGACTTAACGCGGACTCCATTAGGAAAGCCCTAAGCCTCACTTCTCTCTCCTTCTGAGTCCGAGGCTTAAAGGACTTACATATACTGCACCGATCTCTATGGTGCTGTTCCCTCAAACACTGCAGACAACGGTCATAGGGGTCGCTAGTGGAGAAGGCCTTCCCGCAGCTAGCACATGGCTTGAAGCCGGGCGAACCCGGCATGGCCGGGACGCCCCGAGCCCGAAGGCTCCCTAAACTAGCTAAAACCCTTGACTAACTACAGACTAACTTAGTTCAGGATGAACTACTAAGCTAACTACTCACTTTTAGGAGCAAGAAAAACCTGTTGAAGAGCAGGGGTAGTTCTCAACCGGCTGTCACGGGCAGAAAGAAGGAACTGAGGAGGGGAGGGGCTGGCAGCGCTATATGTACCGCCATATGAGGGTGGCACTCCAGGGGGCGCTGGGACCGGCCCCTGCAGGGGCTGCTAGAAAAGTTCTCCGAAGAGCCGTGCACGAGGGCGCGCACACACCTAAGTGGAATGGATATGAGCAATGACTCGAAGTAAGAACCTGCGAATGACACTAAGCTCGGAGGGGATGCAAATACTTTGGAGGACAGGATTACAATTCAAATTGATCTTGACAACTTGCTCCAGTCATCAAGATGAAATTCAATAAGGACAAATGCCAAGTGCTACAGTTGGAAAAGAAAAATCGAATGCACAGCTGCAAAATGGGGAATTACTGGCTAGGCAGTAGAACTCATGAAAAGGATCTGAGGGTTATAGTGCACCACAAATTAAACATGAGTCAACCATGTGATGCAGTTGCAAAAAAGGCTGATATTCTGGCATGTATCAACAGAAGTGTTGTATGTAAGACAAAAGAGGTAACTGTTCTGCTCTGCTCAGCATTGGTAAGGCCTCATCTAGAGTGCTGTGTCGAGTTCTGGTTTCCACACCTCAAGAAAGATATGTACTAACATGAAAGAGTCCACAGCCATGTTGATGAATTGATCACCAAACTAAAAACTGATAGTTCTCTAAGGGCAAGTGATCATGATATAATCTAATTTGCTATGCATAACAGAATATTATTCTCTTGTAATATTCATAGGTTGATAAAGCAAATTTCCCAAAGCTGAAAACAATCATGAGCTAAACTGAGTGGGAGAAAATATTTTGACATAAAGATGTAAATGATAATTGGAAACCATTTAAGAATGATTTAATAGCATGTCCATAAATACCAGAATCTCAGTCACAAAAGATTTCCTTAGTTAAAAATGCTATCCTTGTTATGAGGAAAGGTGAAAGCAGCAATAGAAAATAAAAAGAAATATAAAACAAATGGAAAGGAAGCTGATAAAAATAAATACAAATCAGCAGTTAGGAAACGTAGACAGTTGATAAGGAAAGCTAAAGGCAACAGGTGAAAAAATTATGGCCAGTAAGGTTAAGCACAATAAGAAGGAATTTTTTAAATATATCAGTAACAAACTAAATCCTAGAAATGATGCAAGTCTGACAGTAGACAAGAATGGCAAAATTATCACTCCTGATAAAGTAAACACAGAAGTATTCAATATGTATTTTGTTCTATATTTAGGAAAAAGCAGAATGATGTATTCACATCTTAAAGTGATAATTAAATAGTTACCGTTCCAACAGTAACTGGGGAGGATATTAACAGCAACTATTAAGTTTCAACTTTTTTAAATATGCAGAATAGTTAACTTGCACCCAAGAACATTAAAAGGATTGGCCAGACATCTCTCTGAACCATTAATGCTGACTTAAATTTTGGATCCCTGGGGATGGTCCAGTGGACTGGAAAAGAAAGCAAATGTTGTACTATTATTTACAAAAAGTAAATGTGATGGACCTGGAAAACAATAAACCAGTTAGTCTGACATGAAACCCAGGCAAAATTGTGGAACAGTTGAAAAAAGATGCAATCAAGTGAAGAATTTGCCAATACACAGATACATTCATAATAATTTTTTCCTATATGAAAAAGTATTCCTGTTGGTAGATTGAATAAGACCAAAGGTCCATAAAGGCCCGTGTATGTCTCCAGTAGCAGATGAAGTTGCAAGAAGCTTCATAATTACACAACTGTCGATTAACCCGTCCATAGGGGAAATTTTTTCGAACATCCATAAATTCATGGCTGTCTTATGTTAGGAGTTCATATCCCACTCTAATGTAACTATGGATATTCTCTCTATCCATATAAATATCTAATTTTCAATCCTATTGAGGTCTTCAACTCAGTGACATTGTGGCAGTGAGACCCACAAGTTATTTGCATATTGTATGTTTTAGTTTTAAATTAGTTACTTTTTAACGTCATTGTGCATTTGCTCTTATACTATGAACAGACTTCGCAGAATTCTTTATTTTTTTATTTCAATGGATAATATTGATGTTTATTTTTAAGCCTTTTTATTTTTATCTATTTAAAGTTTCAGTTTTGGGAAATAATGGAAAGGTCTGACAATTATTATTTAATGACCACAGATGTGTGATTCAAAAAATTAAGCTTTATCGGAATTACAACATAAACTGTCAACATCTTTTGTCAAAATATACCAAGTAAAGATCCTGTAATCAAAGCCTAATAAGTTCTTAAGCAGCATTTTTCTTACTTTGTCTATCTGTAAATATCAATCATCATCAATGGAAATTTTTTAAAAATCAATATTTACTGACAGTTACCAATAAAAATATAATCCTTCCAAGACTAGCTATGAGATAGGTAATGTGATGCAGTATTTTGACAATAAAGAAATAAAATGTTATGCATCAAACACAATTTTGACTGTAATAAGAACTGAGAAATTTGAGTCTTACGTTTCAAAAACGAGTTGCATTGACAAACAAAACCTTCTCTTTTAAACAACCTGGTTTTGTGGTTTACTAAGAAAAACCAATATGAAAACCACATACTTGCTGTTTGTTCTCTTTAGAATATGGTAGCATGGTTGAAACATGGAACATAATCTCATGCCCTTGATACACTGTGTAGATGGAATATATTCCTGTTGTATCATCTGCAAAGGAAGAAAATCTCTCTCAATGGGATTATGCAACACTGCATTTCTAAGGAAGACAGGAAATTTCATTTCCAGTCACAGGACAGTCTCAGGGCACTTCCTTTTCAGATCTATACTTCTTGCTTGACTTTCAACAGGTCAAAGATAATTATAAAATCTTGACATCCTGCATAATTTAAAGTATAGATAAGGTGGGCTACCCAAATTAGTGATACAGCCACATTAATGTTTCCGTCAGTGGACTTACCCTGAAAGGAGAGATGTATTCAGCAACTCAGTGATGCATGAATATTAACAAATACAGCCACCAACATGAATCAGTAGAATTGAAGAAATTTGTAATTCAGTAAAATGTACTCCTGTATATGGGGTTGACAGCCAGTATTATTATTAGATGAGAAAATGGCAAGATGTGTCTAATAATGTGTTTAGGAAATAGTATTTTAGCAGCTCTCTTAGATTGGATTATTATTGCATTGTGTACATAGTACATAAGTGTGTTTACATTCTGCACAGATGCATGCACACTAACAGCACATTTACAATGCACCTGTCACCAGTTATTTCAGCTGAAATCTTACTTTTGATGTCCAGGCCTCCTCTGTAGCCTGTCCAGCCCTTCAGTGTAATTGTGTCACCCAAAAGATTCAATAATTTTTTAAAGCTGTCACTTCCAGTTTCTACAAGTGGAGGAAAGTAGTGTTAGGCATCAAACAGCTAATCAGTATGGCAGATGCAACCGCACATTAACCATAATACAGAATGCAGGGCCTGCTCCTCAGCTTATATTCAGGCAAGCACTGCTCCTTCATGTGAGCGTCCCATCTGAAGTCAATGGGAACACTCACATGCACAAACATAGCATGATCAGGCCCTCAGTTTGCCTAACTGGTCTGAAAAGGTGCATAAACTATACTGCATAAGCCCTAAAAGCTAAGGGAATATACCAGTTATGGAGTAAGGTACTAACCAGCAGCATGCATCCTTTTCTATTTTAATTCTCTAGATACCTGCATGAGTATATTAGAAATGTAATACATGAAACAACAATGTGTGAGCTCCACTTCCCCAATAGTAGAGCAACACACTACCATGTGGGGAACCAGAATTGCACAGTTGAGCTCAGTTCTCCTGTTCAAAGAAATAAAGGTTACTTATTGTAACTGGAGGTTCTTCAAAATGTGTGGTCTCTATCCAGATTCCATATGTGGGTGCACAGTATCCATTGACCTGCGTGTGCATCATTCATCGGCCATCTGATGCATCCAAGGTCTTACGAGGCTGCATGGGTCGATGCCCCTCCAGTTCCCTCATCCACAGGCGCAGAGCCCATAGTAGAGGTGATGGGACCTGGGCTTGGGATACAGGTAGGGACCACACATCTCAAAGAACCTCCAGTTCCAGTAAGTTAACTCCATTTCTTCTTCGAGTGCTGGTCCCTACGTGGATTCCATACGTGGGTAGCATAATGAACTGTATCCAGTGTGGAGGTGACAGCAAGGACTCAGCAGAAGAGAGGGTCTGTACGAGTGCACGGCCGACTGCTGCATCTGGTGCTGCCAACCGGGCGATGGCATAGTGAGTGGTGAAAGCGTGGAAGGAGTACCACGTTGCTGCTTTACAAATGTCCTGCCATGGGATGTCCACAAGGAGGACAGTTGTAGTGGCTTTCACTTTCATTGGCAGTGATGCTAGATGATGGAGAGACTCAGGTAAAGGAGTAACACTCTGTGATGCAGCAGGAGATCTAGTTAAAGAGGCACTGGAAGGAAAGGGCATGTCACTGGCAGTGTTCCACTATAATGAGAAAGTCTGGGCGAGGCTTGGAAAGCATGGGTGCATTGGAGATAAAAGGCCAGTGAATGACAGACGTCGAGGGAATGTAACACACACTCCCTGATGGAAGTGTGTAGTTTAGGTTAAAAGGTTGAGAGGTGAATGACTTGATTGAGATGGAACGGAGAGGCCATCCTTGGGAGAAACTTGGGATGGTGTTGCAGGGAGACCTTTGTCACACTGGCTGATGGAAGGGTCACAACCTTGTCCTTGTGGAACATGTAAAGGGTGGGTTAGCCTTCCTAGCTGCCAGTTTGCTAACTCCATCAAGCACAGGTGATGGCCACTAAAAAGATTACCTTCATGGATAGGTGGGTGAGGGAACAAGTGGCCAGGGGCTCGAAGGGCTGAAAGGATGAGATTAAGATCCCAAAGGGGAGTAGGTTTCTGGACCGAAGGGAAGATATTGAAGACACCTTGGAGGAATCAAGCGGTGGTTTGGTGGCTAAGGGCAGAGAAGCCATCTTTAGGTGGGAGGAAGGCACTGAGTGCCGCCAAGTGGACTCAAATGGAGGAGCTGGCTGGTGAGTCTTGCCCACATGCTCAGGGTTTAGCTGATCGCCATATTTGGGGTCGGGAAGGAATTTTCCTCCGGGGCGGATTGGCAGGGGCCACGGAGGTTTTTCGCCTTCCTCTGCAGCGTGGGGCATGGGTCGCTTGCTGGTGGATTCCCTGCAGCTTGAGGTCTTCAAATCTCATTTTTGAGGATTTCAATAACTCAGTCATGGGTTCGGGGTTGTTATAAATGTGTATGGGTAGGGTTTTGTGGCCTGCCTTGTGCGGGAGGTCAGACTAGATGATCATATTGGTCCCTTCTGACCTATGAGTCTATGAGTGGGCAAGCCTGAAAGTCGAAGAAGGAACAAATAGTCAAGGATGGTTGGTATGGACACAGCATCTAGGGGCTAATGGTGGTGGAACACTCATGCTATGAAGCGCCTCCATTTGGCTTGGTAGCATGCTGTGATGACATTGCAAACTGGTGGGGAGGACCCACTGTCTATTCATGAGCCCCATCCAAGTATCAGCCTGGGAAGTGAAAAGGCCCCAGGGTTGGGGTGATGGATCTCACCATGCGTGAGAAGATTTGGGAGAGAAGGGAGACAGAATGGAGGGCAACCTGAGAGGTGAAGGAGGTTGGAGAACCAATTCTGGTATGACCAAAAGGGAGGTATGAGGATGAGGACTGCTCAATCCTACCTCACTTTGCTGAGCACTTGTGAGAGGAGTGATATGGGTGGGAAGACGTAACGTAGTTCTGGTGTCCAGGACAGGAGAAGCACATCCCCTTGAGAACCTTGCCTAAGAGTACCTCTGGAGCAGAAAAGGGGAAGGCTGTAGCCGGTAGCTATCACAAAAAGATCCCAGCATGGTGTGTCCCACTGATGGAAGATGGATCGAAGAGTGGGTTGTCAGGTTCCCACTCATGGTTGCAATGAAAGGAGCATCAGAGTGTCCACAAGGTTGTTATCAGTATCAGGTAAATGGACAGCACGAAGGATGATGTCGTGTCAGAGGCACCAGTTCCACAGGTGGATTGCCTCCAGACAAAGGGTCAGAGATCTGGCTCTGCTTTGTTTGTTTATATATATTCACAACAGTTGTCATGTTGTCAGAGAGAAGTTGCACATGTATGGAGTGGATGAGAGGAAGACGCTCTTGACGGTGTACTAGACTGCTTATAGTTTTAGGATATTTATGTGTATCCTTGCTTCTCTAGGGGAACAGAGGCCTTGGGTTGTGTGGCCCTCTGTGTGAGCGCCCCAAGCCACGAGTAACGTGTCCGTGATGAGGATGGTGTGAGGCGTAAGAGGGTTTAAAGGGGTACCTGCCATGGCGTTGGAGGGGTTGCAGCACCATGAGAGGGTAGTCAGAACTGAGGGCAGGAGGAGGATCTGCTTGTTTAGGCGGTCCACCTGTGGATTGTATACAGAGCGAAGCCATAGCTGAAGGCATCATATGTGAAGGCGGGCATACGGAGTGACAGAGGTGCATCCCGCCATATGCACCAGAAGTGAAAGGCACTGTTGGAGGTGTGTGTGGGGACAATGTTGCAGTTTAGTGATGAGGGAAGTGTGGGTGGCGAAGAGATTTGTTGAGAGGAAGCCCTGTCCTGCAAGCGAGTCCAAACATAGAATCATAGAATATTAGAGTTGGAAGGGACCTCAGGAGGTCATCTAGTCCAACCTCCTGCTCAAGGCAGGACTATCCTCAGCTAAATCATCCTGGCAAGGGTTTTGTCAAGCCGCAGCTTAAAAACCTCTAAAGATGGGGATGCCACCACCTCCCTAGGTAACCCATTCCAATGCTTCACCACCCTCCTAGTGAAAAACCTTTTTCTAAGGTCCAATCTAATGTCCACTGCAACTTGAGACCATTGCTCCTTGTTCTGTCACCTGCCACCACTGAAAACAGCCTAGCTCCATCCTCTCTGGAACCCCCTTTCAGGTAGTTAAAGCTGCTATCAAATCCCCCCTCATTCTTCTCTTCTGCAGACTAAACAGGCCTAGTTCTTTCAGCCTCTCCTCACAAGTCTTATGCTCCAGACCCCTTATCATTTTTGTTGCCCTCTGCTGAACTCTCTCCAGCTTCTCCACATCCTTTTTGTAGTGGGGAGCCCAAAACTGGACACAATACTCCAAATGCGGCCTAACCAATGCTGAATAGAGGAGAATAATCTCTTCCCACAATCTGCTGGTAATGCTCTTACTAATGCAGCCCAATATGCCATTAGCTCTCTTGGCAACCAGGGCACACTCCCGACTCATAATCAGCTTCTTATCCACTGTAACCCCCAGATCCTTTTCTGCAGAACTGCTGCCTAGCTTGTCGGTTCCCAGTCTGTAGCTGTGCATGGGATTCTTCTGTCCTAAGTGCAGAACTCTGCACTTGTCCTTCTTGAACTTCATTAGATTTCTTTTGGCCCAATCCTCCAATTTGTTTAGGTTCTGCTGTATCCTATCCCTCCCTTCCAGGGTATCTATCACTCCCCCTAGCTTAGTGTCATCTGCAAACTTGCTGAGGGTGCAATCTACCCCATCCTCCAGATCATTAATGAAGATGTTGAACAAAACTAGCCCCAGGACCAACCCCTGGGGCACTCCACTTGTGACCTGCTGCCAGCTAGACATGGAGCCACTGATTACTACTCGTTTAGCCCTATGCTCTAGCCAGTTCTCTATCCATTTTATAGTCCATTCATCCAACCCATCTTTAACTTGCTGATAAAAATGCTGTGGGAGACCATATCAAAAGCTTTGCTAAAGTTAAGGTATATCACATCCACTGCTTTCCCCATGTTCCTATAAAGAAGAGTTTGTGGATAGGCATGAGGGTAGACTTGTCATCATTGATGCATATACCCAAGCTGGTGAGGAGGTCCCACAGTGTATGGATGGTAATGAAGAGGCATTCGTGGGACAATGACACTAGAAGCCAGTCATCCAGGTATAGAAACAGGTAGTGGCCCAAGCATTGCATATAGACTGCAACTACAGCAAAGACCTTTGTGAAAATGCTGGGGGGGGGGGGAAGAGGGCAGTGGTGATCCCAAAAGGGATGATTCAGAATTGGTAATGAGAGCGTCCCTCTGTGAAGCTAAGGAATTTGCGATAGATGGAACAGAATTTGCAGATAAACTGGTTTAATGCCCGTAGATCCAGAATGGGGCAAAAGTCGCTCCCTTTTTTCGATAGAAGAAAATAGGGAGAGAGTAGAAGCCTGGGCCACAGTGGTAGCATGGCACATGTTCTATGGTGCCCGTTTGGAGAAGGGTGCAGGCCTCCTCTTGGAGAAGGTTGTGTTGAGATGGGTCTCCAGGGCTCCCACGGGGAGAGCAATGAGGAGGGAAGGCAAAGAACTCTATGATATACCCCTGGTGGATGATGTCAAATACCCAACAATCAGTGGTAATCTTGTTCCAATTGCATGGAAGAAGAGCAAAATGGCCCCTGAAGACAACTGGAGGGACCAGAGGAACCGTGGAGACGGGTTAACAGTTCTCAAGGTAAGAGTCAAAAGGGTTGCTTGGAGGGTTGCTGTGGGAAAGCGGACGTGGAAGCAGAGGTCGTTGGGAGTGTTGGTGGTGATGGAACTATTTTTGCTGGCATGTAGTGTAGGATTGGTAGGCAGATCGGGTGGGATATAGAGGTTGGAAGGAAGCCCAGTGGTGGCGGCAAGTTGAAGCTGAAGTATAAAGGCCCAAGAACTGAAGCGTGGCACAAGAGCCTTTGTGCAAGTGAAGACACTCGTTGGTCTTATCGCTGAAGAGTTTTTGGTTATCAAAAGAGAGGTCCTATTGCATGATTTGGACCTCCTTAGAGAATCCAGAAGTCTGGAGCCAAGAGTCCCTGTGAAGAACTACACCGGACGCCAGGGAGGTAACCCGTAGCTGCTGCATCAACTGCTGCTTGCAGGGAGACCTTGGCCACTAGTTTGCCCTTGTCAAAGGGGGTCTTAAATTTGATTTATTTATTCTCTGGAAGTGAGGCTTGAAACTCCACCAATTTAAAGTACAACCAGAAGTTGTACTTTGCCAGTACTGTATAGCCTGGTAGCTGGCAATATGGAATTTCAGACCTGCCGACGAATAAACATTGCACCCAATCAGGTCCAGCTTTTTGACCATTCAATCTGAGTAGGACAGAAAGAGTGCTGGGTCTGAGAGAAGTTTGGTCATGGTAGCTATGTGGCTCATCAGGTGCTCGAGCACTGCTGACTTTAGCAGCTAATTGTCCAAAGGGGTAAATGAAAATTCCCTGATTTCTTATGTGAGCCACTACCACAGAAATACATTTTGTAAATACCTTAGGTGCCAAGGAAAAGCCAAATGGGAGCAGCTTGTACTGGAAATGGTGCCCAGCCACACAAATCAGAGATAGTTTAGATGATTTGACAAATTGTGATATGAAAATGCTAAACTAACTCTTAGAAGAGAAGACTGGCTCTGAAGACACTGGAGGGGTTCACATCTGTCCAGGCACATGGGAGGGGGGAACTGAGGTGGGAGGGCACTTCTCTCCCTGTGTACCCTCGCACTCAGTACATGGAGCTATGCTGAGGCGAGGGGCAGGAACACAGAAGCCCCTTAGCCACACTGTTAGAAAAAAAGAGTTCTACCGGAAGGTGGCACAATACCACAAGTGGAAATATGCAAAGCCACTCAAAGAAGAAAGTGCATTTGCAATATCACACCTTTGTTGGAAGAGCAACTGGGAGAAGCAGACTTTTTAAAATAATGCAATATTTGACTATATCACAAAGACCAGCTCACACCCTGACACTGGATTACGTTTGCAAGCACTGCATACAGAAAAGACCCACTACTAGCCTAACACTAAAAGCCATCTCTCTTCTGGCTTCTCCTGGTCAATATACTGGGCCAATATGTAGTCCTGTTGTTTTCCACTTGGGCAGCTATAAGTGTTCAATTACCAGACAAAAAAGTGAAAAGAATGTATAGACTTACCATTGCTGAACATTTCATCATCTGTAAGTTGACCATCTTTGGCATAAAGAACTCCAAACTTAAAATTTACACAGCCCTGAGAAATAAAATTAGGGATATAGTGCGTTAATCAGGCAACATTGGCAAATGGACTTTTCTTATCATTTTTCCACTAGGTATTTGTATACAATCCTTGTATTTTCCTGCTTATGGAAATATATAGCCCATATCCCTGTGTTACACAAATACCACATTTATATTTTTCTCCGCTAATTTATCTTTGAATCATATGATGAAATTCTATTATGTGTTTAAATCTATTCACAATAGAACTTACAGACAATTTTCAGCTTTGCATACTCTACAGTGCCTCATATGACAGTTCTTGTTACCAGAAATGACTGGTTTCTCAGTTATTACAAAGGAGAACTTATTCTAAATGCAAAGCTAATATTCACTGAATGGGTTTGTGAGTTCAAAGTGATCAGTTTACACTTACCTCTTGCTCTTCAAGAACAAGTAAATCCTGTTTTTTAAAAAACAACAACAACCCTGGTTAGCAGTCTGATAAACAAAAGATATAGCTATCTTATTTCCACTCATTTTAAAAACCAAAATTGTTTTCCTTTTCAAGTGACAAATTCACTTCAAGCCACACAGAAATGATTTTTGGCAATGTCACAGAAGCCTAATCTGCACAATCATATCCTGCCCTTTGCAATTGAGCAACAACTAGTACAATTTATTTACTTCTCTAAATAAAGTAAACACAGAGGGAGGAAAAACAGTCTTTCGTACCTTTTGTATCTCAGGATGAAGAATTTCCCTAGGGTTTTTTTCAAATTTGTCAAGACTCATGGCACTGAAAGGCAATTAAAATAATAGATTTTGTAGGAAAGAAAGGTTATTTTTCAGTATTAGTGCTTAAGTGATGCACACCTGCATATAAAGAATTAACTGAATAGCCATTTTATCAGACATGTGTGCACGATAATGATCTCCTTACCCTGTGGCATTGACTACTAAATGAGAGTTTGGGTGATTTTAATTGTAGAGAAAATAATGAGTATTACACTGCCACCAAGCTAAACCTTATTTTGTTTTCATATGAAGCCCTGGGCTAAGGACTATCACAGATACCCTTTTAGCACAGTACATTAGTGAATTTTGTTTTGTAAACTTTTCCTCCACTTCCTACAAAGTAACACAAGGGAAGTGAAAATCAAAACAAATGTGTATTATTAAGTTTAACATAAAACTACAACCTAAATATGCACAACAAAGGAAAATAGAATAATAGACAACTATGTATATAAGAAACAGGATACAACCTCTGTAGATGCAGAAAAATACAAAATATGACTTTTATTAAACAGAAAAATAATTTGTCCTTTTCTACAGTGACTATATGTAATTTTATCCATCATCTCTCACCTAATCTTGTTTTACTCAACAGATCAGCATTTCACGAAGTGTGGCGTATGGCCCTTAGAGCCAGAAAGGACTAGCTGGGGGGAAGAGGGGGTGCGGCAGACAAATCTTACACGTTTTTTAGTAACTGAACTTTCTTTTCTTTTTTTTAAATAATAAATCTCTGTTATGGTTATAACAAGAAAATTCAAAATATTAAGCAAGTGTAACTGATGCAATGATGTCTCCTTGAGCCTGCAGAGAGATTGGAATGATTGCTTTGGGAGATATGAACTGCCCCTTTGACCTCAATGAGGTGTTAAAATTTAGAATATCATTGATATATGAGTTAACACTATAAACCTTTGCACTTCATGGGTAGGAAGACAAAAGACTAGGTGGAGGATGAGGTTGGGAGGCCCAAATATTAAGATGGGTAAGGTCTTTAACAACACATGGTGAGTTTGTCAGGAGAGGGGATGTATTCGATTTCCTTTCCTGAAAGAGTGGGTGGGTGTCATTTTTCAAAAGTCTGAGAAACAGTGCAGAAGATAATCCACAATATCCCAGATGAGAAAGCAGAGCATGTCTGCCCACAAAGTTTATTCTGAAGTGGAGAATCAGCTATGGGCTCCGAATCTGTTTAATAATCTTTGTTTCTTTTTCTTGGTTGCCTTCATCTCCTCAGCCACATTCTACTTGGATCTCTTCACCCAACTTTGTGAGGTTTCTTATGTCTGGTCTGTCCCTAAGCAAGCCCATGATCATTTCCTCTTAAGCACCAGGTAGTTCGCTCCAGTTAGTGCCCAATTTGCCATGGAGATATCACAAGGATATTACTTTGCATTCTGTAACACTTAGACTGGAAACATCTTGCATATATGTGCCTCCCTTGATTAAAACAGTATTCTTTATTTCACTGTTTTCTACATCCATAATGGAAAAGAAAATATAAACAGAAGAAAAGCTCCTGAATGACAGAAAAGAAAAAGAGAGCAGACACAAATACCTTTAATGACAACTCATTTGTGAATATTTACCTTAAAATAGATTTCACTGATAATGTTTTCGTGGGACTGTAAGGGAGGCATATTTTCTGAGTACCCTATAAAGGAAAAATATTAGGAGAGGTTAAATCAGACATGCTGAAATTCTCTATGTAATTAAGCGTGAATCTTAGTAAAAACAAGCAAACTAAAAACTGGGATCTCATTCTCAGTGTTATTTAGTTATATTTGTTAATTACCTGGAAATATGAGGAAGAGAGTGATGTGGCAAATAGTCTAGATGGTGCAAAATTATTTAGGCTAATCTAGAGTATAATGGAATGTGAGGAACTGCAGAGAGAACTAACTACATTAGATGATTTAACAGCATAAGGACTGATGAAATTAAAATGTAGACATGTGTAAAACAATGCCCACTGAGAGGAACACTTGAACTATGAGTTTTAAATTAACTGTGTATCACTATGGACTGCTAAATTAATCTTAATTTAAGCGGCAGTCAAAAAAACCAAACCAAAATATTCAGTTTCATTATAATTATGATACATTGATAGTATGTCCTCACCTGGAATACTATATTCAGTTTTGACCACTCATCTCAGAAATAGAAAAATATTGCAGATAAGGGCAATGAAAATGATTAGTAGCATGGAAAGATTTCCGTATGAGGAGAGTCTAAAAAGATTAAGGCTATTTAAGTTTAGAGAGCAGGCATAAGAGGGGATGAGTTTCAAGTACAAAAATATTGAATTGCACAGAGAAAATAAGTCAGGTGCTCCTCTTTCCACTGTCTCATAATAGAAGAATAAAGAGACAGCTAATGAAAATTCAGCCTAGTACATGAACAACAACTAGAAGAAAGTAGTTTTACAAAATGCATTATTAAACTTTGGAACTCACTACTACAAAGTATTGCAGTAAAAAGATTACCAGGGTTAAATAACTTCATAAAACTTCATAAAAGGTATATAAATCCTCCTGAATGAGGATTTAATCTAGTCACTAACTGTCTTGGATTAGGAAGAAACTTCACCTATAAGCATGCTATTGCTTAAATACCCATTATGGAGACTATTAAACCTTCCAAAAAAGCATCAGAGACTAGCCTCTGTGAGAGGTAAGCTACCTGAATATCTGAACCCAAAGGTGGCTTAAGTAAGGCATAGGCACGACAGCCCTGTGCCTGGGGCCCCAACTCCAGGGCTCAACGGATTACATCAGAATCTGAGCTCTCATTTTAAAAAGTTTCTAGCCCCCATGGTTGGGAAGAAAAACTTGAAGCCATGAACTGACTGACATAGCAACATCTCTTCAGGTTTGCAGAGAGCTTGAGAAAATAGCTCTGAGAGGTTTGAACTACACCAATCATTTCAATTGGATATAGTCCATCAACACCAGACCAGCAAAAGACTGTGCATGGCAGAAGGGGAAAAATGCAATAGGCACCAGTCCACCCATCTAAGCATATACTGAAAGTGCTGAGGATGGGTTCCCCTTGCTAACAGCACTACCTATCTAGGGTCAGGACAAGGGCTGCAATCCCATGTTGCTACCCATACCTCTTTGGGATGGAAAGAGACAGCTGGTATTGTCACTCTAAGGGTGGGGGGAAGGGAGGAGGAGAGAGAGGCAGTGTCACGGTGCAGAGGCAGGGCTATGGGAGATGTTTGATTGTTCATTTCAGCATCTGTCTCCTGAAATTCCTGCAAAACAATTTGTTCTTCTTTGTATGATTGTGTCATGCAGCACAGTAGAAGAATGGTTTCTCTTTTGCCAATGGATATGGTATCTTTAAATCTATGGGAACTATTTCTGGAAGTGCTAAAAGAGACTGAAACTGTACACTGTAATGCACGTACTGCAGAACTGGATAAAAAGATGGGGATGGCCAAGAGGTTTCTCGAACATGGTGGCATCTGCTAGTCTGGCCAGTAATTCATAGCCAAATCCAACTGACCAACTTGGTCAATAATAGGGTCCTCTTGGACTAGTTGAGGCAGAAATTCTTCTAAGGATGTACAAACTGAAAATAGCACTTCCCACTTGTAGCAGTCTACAGATCCAACCCAGAACACAGAGGCATCCGCAGTGGTTCTGGCACTGGACAGACTAGTTTACTAGGAGAACCTGACTGAGTTTTAGGAGCCAAAACAGAGGCCATGCATGATGCTCCTCTACCCTTCTCTTTTCAGTGGAAGCTAACTCTGAAGGTGATCTCTTCCTTAATTCTTCACTTCCTGGATCCATTCAAGATGGAGGCATCAGATCCAAATGATAGATCTGAGCCACTACAGTAAAAGGAGATTGGGTAAGAAGAATGGAACCAATGTAGATCTGGCACCAACATTCAATTTCTGATTGTCTTGCTGATGATAAATTCAGATCCTTTACTTTCTGGTTTGGAAGATTTGCTACTTCATTGGAGTGTTTTTCACTCTATGCACTGAGTCTCTACTTGGCTCTAAGATTCCTGGTTCTGAAGAGGTTCTCATTCATGGAAAAGCTTCTGCTCACACATTCCATTTCTATTGATCTTTCTTTTGTTAGATTTCTCATTCATAGATTTAGATCTTTTCTAGATATCTTCTTAGAGTTTAGAACCAAAGAGGATGGTGGAACTGATGATGGGACCTTATGATACTTCCCCACGGATGTATCCAGACCCAAATCTTGTCTGTGCAATTTCCTGGGACTTGACTGATGTGTTGGATTCAGCAGGCTTGGTTGCTAGCACTTCTTGAAGGAGTAAAGCCTGAAGCCTGTTTTGTCTCTTTCCTTGCACCTGGCTTCTTGATCTTCAGATCTGCCATCAGGATTTCTTCCAGAACAGAACCACTGCTTGAATAAGTTATACTAACTCATACTAAAAATCTATGTACTTGTTTAATAAAGCCTTATACTAAGTAACTAAATAGAATAGCTATATCTAAAACCTAATGAAATAGCTATCTAGAAAAAAGCTTCAGACCATAGGTCCATACTGGTTTTTAATCTACCACTGCTGGTGCTGGAAGGGACTGAGGCAGTCAGAGTGCCACACTGTCTCTTATAGCCCTGCCCCTAGACCTGTAGGAGTGCTGAGGAAATGGGCAGACGTGGGCACAAGAGTACTACAAAAGGTACTATGAGCTAGGTTCCACCATCTCAGCTACAAACTGTTAGTGCATCCCACAAATGGCAATATGCAGAGACCCCTTGAAGTAGAATCATGTTGCAGTCATCTTAGAAGTTTTTACACACAATGCCAAAAAGGGGGGGGCAGTTAAGAGAGCAGCTAACAGTGATTCTGAAAGAATATCAGCCTTGTAAATTGTGGGCCACACTGTACCTATTAGTCTGGCCCACTCTGGGTGTGGAATGGAGCTGCAATGCCTTAGGAAGAGCTCTGTGAAACACAGTTCAGCTTGGCACTTCTAGAGATATATGTTCTCCAAGGTATTCAGTAAGTTCCACAGACTGAGCGAAGGGGAATGGCGACATAGCCTCACCTTCTCTGTGTCCCCCTTTGGAAAGGAGGCAGTACCATGAAGCATATATTTTGCTGTTGCAGTGCATGTTATTTTGACCTTTCAAAAATGTGTCTATTCTTTGTAGTAAGGTCAAGAGCATAATGGATCACATTATGGTGCCAGGCCCCTTCATGGTTGTGCCGGGGAGACAATAGGGGAAAAAAGCCTCCATTCCACTTACATCTCCTTTATGGGGGTGGGAGGGAAGGGCAGACACAACCAGCCGGTTATGTTCCCAGCCTTATCACAAAGAAAAGAAATACATTTTTAGAATCACAAAACACACAATACAACAGCAAATTGTACAGAAAATAAAGATTGAAAAGCAACGTCTCAGTTTTCTTCCTGATGCTGGAAGAAAATATTCTATTAACATAAAACAATGTAGTAGGTTTCTGTAATGGTATTTAAAATGGAATTAATGGCCTCTCAAAGACACCTCTTTGCTGGCACTTACACTTTAATTTTGAGTCTACATAAAACCAGTGATATTCTTTTGACTTGTATAATGGCATGAGGTTTATTATTTATTTTATCAGAATATTTCCTGAGCACACAATGGTGTTTTACTGTCATTTAATAACCCACAGAGGGAAATCATGTAAGGCTCACAGCTAGATGACATCAGTTCTTAGCGGTAGAACTAACTATTGTAAAACTGCTCCTGAAAACTTAAAAAGAGCTCATCAAATGGTTTAGTCCTTATTTTGTGTATATAGTCAGTCATTTTATGTAACGGGTGTCATATGGTATCACAGTAGATGGACATAGTGAGGGCACCATCTTGTTTCTAACAGCCTGGGAGTTTACCAAAATTCATTAAACAGTTACCACTTAAAATTGTTATGTGGAAGACTATTTCTGTGAGTAAAGATTTTATTGGCTATTGATTACATCACTAGAGTGTCATATCATATAATTAACAAAAAACCCAAGGAAACAAGAGTTTTTATTCATTTGCAGCTGATGTTCATATGCGGCACTTCTGATGAAAAACATAGGACTATTAAGACATCCAGTAGGACCAAACAACATTCTCAGCAAAACTAAATATGTACACGGTCCAGCTTTTCTGCCACACAGTAGGTGCAATTAAAAAGTTAATTCCAGTTTTAATTGTATTTCCTATACTGAGAATGGATAACACCACTAAAGTCAGTAATATCTTGAGAATGGGAATTAATGTAAATGTGACTATTGTACTAATTCAGCAGCCATAAATTGCTAAACAGTTTGGACTAGTGTATTTTAAAGTAACTGACACTTCCGTCATTATATTTTTACTGTAAAATGGGGGAGCCTAAAGTGCAGACTGAAGAGAACATTCCCCCCTTATGTTCTCTTCATTTTTTTTGTTTGTTTTGGGTTTTTTTTTTGTTTCCTTTTCAGGTTTATTTGTTTTCTTTTATTTTTGTAAAGACAGTCTACTCAGTAGCCAGGACATATGGAACAAATCAATATGAATGGTATGATTTTTAGGAGGAAAATGCCACCAAGAATTGACCAAAACCTCTTCTGCAAAACACATGAGACAAGAGGATGTATGTGGGAGATATTCTTTTGATGTCCTCTCACTGTCTGGGACTTGTATAGTCTGTCTAATTTGCCTGCTTGCGTCTTTAGTATGCATTCATTTTTTAAGTGTTATGCATTATTTCAACCTACCAACACTTCATATTCCACATATTTCTTTCCTTTGAACCCATTTTTCCTGCTTCTGACCAGGACACTTCCTTCCTCCATTAGCTTCATTTTGCCTTCCATATCCACTTTAAGCTTCTTGTCACCATCTGCTTGACAACTCCATCCCTGCCTGTATCTCAATTTTCTCCTCCTATGTCATGTCCCATCCATTGGCCTGCTCTCCTAAGCTACCTTACTATCTTCCTCCTCTCATCTTTGCTTCCCTTTTTATGTTATTCCATAGGCACCGATCTTTCTCCCTCTCCTCGGGGCCACACATCTACCCTCTATGCATTCACCTCTCTCCTTAAAACGCAACTTCTGTGAATCTTTTCATTGATAATTCACTACAGTGTATAATTTAAATATCTCCATTTATGACTGGACCTCTATGCAAGTCATCCAACATATTGAGAGTCCAAAATGTATGATCTCTTTAAATGTAGAATGGAAGGTGCTTGGAGCAAGGAATATCCCTTCTCCTACGTTTTATATAAAGCTAGCCACACAGACAGTGCTCCAAAACAGTAAATATTTAAAAATAAGTTAGTTTTAATAACTAGGGAGTTAATGTCCTTTAGGGGGCCAGCAGGAAATCCAAAGGTTTTCTGGAGGTGACAAAAAATTAGCATCTGGCAACATGAACCCTACGAAGAAGATTTGTTTGGATTCTCTTCTGGACTTACCAGTACCATATATGTACCTCCTGTGGTAACCACAGCATGGTAGCTATGAAAAAATGTTAAGAACTCGGTGGTACAACTGAAGGAAAGAAATGCACTAACAAACCATGGCAAGCAGGGAGGCAGCCAATAATTAGTATTTGTTCCTTACTGTTTTTTTCCAGAGAATTGAACGGTATTGAGGGACACGCTGATTGTTTTGGTTGGACAGCACGACAGACAGAAAGAAAGGGTTCTTCTCTGGATCTGTACCTACATAATTCTGATGAACTGGAAAGGAAACATGATAGGTGTAAAACAATTATACAAGGAAAATCAATTACTACAAAAGGAACTACGTTGTTAATAGGTTTCCAAGAGCATTTTGACAAAATCTCCTTACTCACTTTTCCCACTGATCAAACCTTTGTCCACGTGCTATGACCCATATTGATTAAAGTTACCTAATTTTGCTTCAATCACTCTGCCACTAAACTCTCCCTTACATACTGGGAAAGTCATTTTCCACTCCTCCAACTCCCACCACTCTCTGAATTCTTCCATTTACTGCATCCAGTATGAGTTCCTCACTCTAGCAGGCCCTATAATAATATCTCAGTCTCATTTCCCTCTAAACTCTCTTGCCCCACTAAACCCTTTCTATTCTTTTTGCTTACTCTTTCCTTTGTCCCCTTTTCTACTATTGGCTTTGTGCTCTCTATCATATAGGGGAGATAGAAGTGGGTTGCAACATAGGCAGGGGTGCTGGAGCTGACAGCATGCCTCCGTGAGGAGATCCAGGCAGGAGGGGAGGTGGATCAGAGGCAAGGCAGAGAGGTAAAGGAGGCTGGTGAACCAGTTTTGATGGGGTCAAAAGGGAGCTATGAGGTTGAAGGTTGCTCTGTCCCACCACACCTTGTGGAGGACTTGTGGGAGGAGGTGGATGAGTGAGAAGGCAAAGCAGAGTTCAACTGCCCATTGTAGAAGAAATGCATCGCCCTGAGAACCAGGCCTGAGGGTGTCCCTGGAACAGAAGAGGGGACGCTTGCGGTAGACGGTGGTCACGAAGAGTTTCCAGCGCAGCGGGCCCCACAGACGGAAGCTTGAACAGAGAGTGGGATCATGCAGCTTCCACTTGTTATTCTTGTGAAAACAATGGCTGAGTGAGTCTTCAAGGAAGTTGCTGGTGCCCAGGAAGGTGGAGGGTGTGGAGCATGATTCTGTGCCAAAGGCACCAGTCCCAGAGGTATATGGCCTCTACGCAAAGGGATGGAGATCTGGCGCTGCCCTGTTTGTTTATATAGACAACGGCCATCATGTTGTCTGAAAGGAGTTGAATGTTGTGGGAACTGATGAGGAGTAGAAACCTGGCAGGCTAGGCAGACAGTTTGCAGTTCCAGGATGTTAATGTGCATCCATGCCTTCCTGGGGGTCCAGAAGCCATGTGACCCTCTAAATGGGCCCTCCAGCCCCAGAGCATAGCATCTGTGGTGCGAGTAGTTTGGGGCATGGGAGGACTGAATGGGATGCTAGCCTGGACCTTGGACATATTGCACCACCACATGAGGCAAGCTAAGACTGAGTTGGGAATGAAATCCACCTTGCCTAGGTGATCCAACTATGGGTCGTAGACTGACCAGAGCCACAGTTGGAGGCATCACATGTGCACGTGGGCATACTGGGTGACTGTGGTGCAGGCTGTCATATGGCTGAGAAGGGAGAGGCACTGGTGCAGGCATATGCAGGGATGACAGTGCAGTTGTGTGATTAGTGAAGTGAAGGCAGTGAAGCTATCTGGTAGGAGAAAGGGTCATCCCACCAGGGAGTCCAGGCATGCTCCTATGAAAACGAGAGTGCAGGTAGGTGCGAAGACTGACTTTTCCTCGTTGATATAGATCTCCAAGCTGGTGAGGAGGTTGCTCAGGGTACAGAGGGTGATGAGTAGGCGTTCACAGGACAATGCAACCAGGAGCCAAATATGGGAACAGGGAGCAGCCAATGTGTCACATGTAGGCCGCAACAATTGCAATGACATTCAGATGCAGGAAGCAGTGGCAATCCCAAAAGGGAGGACCCAGAACTGGGAATGGGAATGTCCTACTTCTTGGTGACAAGGAGAAAAAGAAGTTGTCGATCAGGTACTCCCACCATATGATGTCCAGTACTCAGTAGTCAATGGTCCCAACTGCAGACAAAAAGGGCAAGACAGCCTCCCAAAAAAATGGGAGGAACCACAAGAAAGGTGGAGGAAGATTCTCAGGTCTCAGGGGAGGAGTCAAAAGGGGTGTTTGGAGAGGAGCTGCAGGGAAGTAGAAGTGGCAGAGGGGCTAGCAGCAGGATAGGAGGGTCACTGGGACCACTGGCAGCGGTGGGACAGCTCTTATTGGCATGGAGGGTAAGGCTGGTAGGCAGGGTGGGTGGGATAATGGGGGCGGAAAGACAACCGATGTCGGCAAGTTGGGCCCGGAGAGTAGATTCCTAGGGACCGGAGTGTGGCACGAGAGTCCTTGAGGGAGTGCAGGGACTCATCGGTCTCATCTCTGAACAGTTTATGACTGTCAAAAGGGAGGTCCTCGAGAGTGGTCTGGACCTCCTTTTGGAAACCAGAGGACTGGTGCCAGGAATCCTGGCTAAGAACCACACCCAATGCCAGGGTGCAGGATGCTGTGCCTGCTGTGTCATGGATGGAGGGCCACCTTGGCTACCAGTTTGCCCTCATCAAGGAAGGTCTTGACGTCAGTCTGTGTGTCCTCTAGGAAGGAGGACTGGAGCTCTGCCAGTTTGGAGTACAACAAGAAGTCGTACTTCATCAGGATGGGTTGGTAACTGGCTATGTGGAACTGTAGCCCTGTGGAGTAGACCTTGTGTCGAGCAGCTCAAGTTTTTTAACTGCTCAATCAGGAGGGGTGCCCTTCTAGTGCTACTGGTGGGCATGCTCAGTTGCTGCGTAAACAATGAGGGAGTTTGTTGGGAGTGTAAAAAGGAAGTCCGTGCTCTTGGCAGGGACAAAGTAGTGCTGTTCTGCCTGCTTAGGTGTTGGGGGTATATGAAGTCAGGGCATAACAGACAGACTAAGACGACTGAAGGATTGCGTCATGGATGGCAAGTGCAGTACAAGAGGGCCCAGCTGGTTGAAGAATGTCCAGAAACTAGTCCAGGGGGTCCTGCATATCTTCAGCCTGGAGTTTGAGGGCTCCAACCATGTGGCAGAGCTAGTCCTGGTACTGGCTGTGATCATCTAGGGCAAAAGACAAGATGGGACCAGCACATCATCCAGGGATGAGGAGGCTCCAGTCGGGAACAACAGTGCTGATATTGGGGTGGTGCCTTCGGGTTCCTCACACACTGAGGAAGGGGCAGTATGGGTGGAAAAAGGTCGATGGTGAGGTGGTGGCAGTCCCACATGACAGCTGTAGGGTCCCAAGTGGGTCTGTAGAGCCAGGCTTATGGGTCAGCAGGTACTGGTGGCCTGTGAGGGTACCAGAACCAGGCCTCAGTAGGAGGTCCATATGCCAGTGCGTAGGGCAGGCACTGCAGTTCCAGACTACAAGAACATGCCGATGAGATTGCAGGGTCCAGCTCTGAGGACCACTCGGACTCAGAAGAATGGTCCAGGAAGTGCAGTGCCGATGGGACAAGTGATGCCAGCGGTGTGCAAGACAATGCAAAGTATGTCTGCAATGAGGTTGCAGCTGCCTATGGAATCGGCAGTGCAAGTTGGAACAGAGCAGGACAATGGCACAGCAGCAGCAGTTCATCTTCCAGTGACGGAAGCTCCAAGGCTGGTGGTGATCCGTAACATGGAGGGGTGCCAGCACAGGACAACAGAAGCTCAGCTAAAGGGGACAAGTGGCAGGGTGTGTGTGGCACTGGGCGCAAAAGTCCAGATGGTCCCGGTGGCGTAGACGGTGCTGGGAGCAAAGGTGGTGGCCCAGTCACCATGGCTAAAGATGGCACAGGCGGTTGCAGCGATGTTTAGACTTATGCTCCATCTAAGACTTCTTTGGAGGAAGAGCAACTGTGTCCACTCAACTTCTCACCTGACCTGGCTTAGCTCAGGGAGTCAATGCTGCATTTTGGGGTGGTCCCCATCAAGCAGTCTCCCTTATGCCCATGGCTGTGCTTCTTATGAGTGCGGTGAGGTTTGGGCAGTGGCACCAGTACAGTCCAAGGTGGGAAGGAGCAGCAGATGGAACAATGGGATACTACGTGGGCTTCTCTGAGGCAGTAAAGACAACTTTGATGCTCATTGCTCACAGAAAAGGAGTGTGGACATGAAGCACAGCTTCTGAAGCCAGTTTGCTGGAGCATAGGCCTCCCAGGCAGCTAGGACAGCCCAGAAGAGGTAAGCAATCTGAAACCTAACCAACCATAAACTTCGAAGAACTATATACAAAACAAAACTAATAGAACAGTTTGTTCATGACGAAAAAGGCTTCTTAGCCAGCTGAGAATGAGGAAGAGGGATTCTAACTCTGGCCATGAAGTGGTAAGACAGACCTGGAGGGGCATTGACTTGCACAGCTTCATAAGTCCTCGGGTGCACCATGTGGCCAACACATGATGCACACAGGGGTCAATGGACTACAAACAATTCTGGCTCTAGTGCATGGCACACATACCCACCCACATATGGAATCCACATAGGGACCATCACTCGAATTGCTATTTCCGGACCTACAAAACAGAGTAGGGGCTTAAGTGACTAATTTGGTATGAGCCTGCCAACTCCATGGGCCAGTTCTGGAAGAGATTTTTTGAAAAAGAACAAGGACAATTGAGTGAGCCACTTCAGATAGAATATAAACCAAACTGAACCTTTACTCAAGTCTTAACCAAGCCCAAACCTTTCCCGGGGTGCAATTAACTTGGCCTTCAACAATTCATATGTACTTCAACCATATTTCCTTATTTTGTCTGGGACCAGAAGTAAAAACACAAAATCCTAAACAGAAAGTGTTTTGAAAGCAGTTCTACCTTATAGAAAAGTGAGGAGCACCATAATTCTTGAAAGAAACCCTAAAGAGACAAGACTTCTCAGGTTTGGGGCTTCTCTCTCACTAATGAAGGATCAGTGATAGAAGTTTAGCTTACAATGCACTGGCAGTAAAATCTGTAACGCAAAGAATGATTTTGGCTTTAGTGACCAAATACTACCATGTGCTTATCCTGGATTGTATTGTGCCTACAGTAACATCAGAAGCTAAGCCTTTTGAGGCATGGACCTGATACTTGTCCATCTCCTGTACAGCACTACACATACTGAAGATGCAATATTAATAAGAAATAAAGTCAGTCCCATACACTTTAGCAGTTACAATTCCTCAAATATGAAGGTATTTCTCATTTTACTTAAGCATGATTTTAAGCCATTTACAAAGAGTTTAATTACCTTTTCCTAGAAAATATTTGAAATACCATCTGGTGTGGTACTCCGGGTTTTCCAAGTGCACATCTGTTCTGCGCCATGTACCTGGGGTGAAATCTGCATTCTGAAGCAGAAACAGAATTGGGAAATTATTAGATTGAACCTCTCCAAATGCAAAAGTGGGGGGAGGGGAAGGATGCAGGAAAAAGTCAAGTAAAATTAGTTCATGTGCACCAGAGGAGTTTGATGCTTATACTGATCCTTCATTCAGAAATGTGAAGCTGATATGGATATCTATTTTAATGCAACTAAAATAAAAATTTCTTACAGCTTCTTTGAATATTGGATTGTTGAATAACTGGAATATTGCTACAGATGGGCATAGATTGTTCAGAAAGAACAGGCTGGGTAAAAAAAGGAGATGTTACATTGTACCTCAAGAATGTATACACTTGTTCTGAAACAGGTGAGAGGCAGCCCAGTTAAAATCCTCTGGATGAAGATAAAAAATGAGGGCGACTTCATGGAGGGGTCTACTATAGATCACCCAATCAGAAGGAGTAGGGGAATGAGGCATTTCTAGAACAGAAACATCCAAAGCAAAAAACCTGGCAGTAATACGACTTTAGTTACCCAGATATCTGCTGGAAAAGTAATACAACAAAACACTAAGTGTCCAATAAGTTCTTGAAATGTGTGGGAGATAACTTCTTTCAGAAGTGGAGGAAGCAACTGGGGGAGGGGACTATTTTAGAGTTGATTCTGACTGATTCTTGAATCTGAAGGTAGAAAGCAATTTGGGTGAAAGTGATCATGAAGTGTTTCTAAGGAAAGAAAAGGGTGAGAGCAGCAGAATAACGACAATGGACTTAAAGAAGCAGATTTTAACAAGCTCAGAACTAGTAGTAAGGTCCCATGACAAGAAAATCTAAGGAAAACTGGAGTTTCAGAGAGTTAGCAGTTTCTCAGAGACACAATATTTAAGGCATAACAGCAAATTATCCCAATGTGGGGTGGCCAAAAATCAATGATTTAAAAAAAAAAAAAATTGGATTTTTTAAATTTAAATTGGATTTTTTTAACATCAATAAAATACTAAATTTCTCTCTCATTTAAAAAACAACAGTTACAATTAAATCTCAGCATAAATATGCTAAGCCTACACTTACACACTGATAAAAATGAATTAATGGCTCTAGTCTGTCCAGCCTTACTACCAGCTGGTTTCTTGAAAGTTCTGGGCTTTCAGTTTCTGTTTCTCAGCAGACTAACGGACTAACGCCATTGTTAGAATTTCTTTTGTTCCTAATCTATTTTTTAAAAACTCCTGTTGTCCTTAAATCTTCTGGCTTTAGATTTCTCCTTGTGTCCTTTTGCTATGATTTCTAAGTTCTGGTTTATATTCATTAGCATCAGCTTCCCCTTTCTTCCATTTGTTATATATTATTTTTATAGGTGCTTTTATTTTACCCTCTAAGCCAGGTTAGTTTTTTAACCAGTGTGGTGGTTTTTTCTTGTTTTGTGGGATCTTATTTCTGGTTTGAATTTGTCTAGCTTCAGCTCCCAGCTATTGGATCTTGTAATGCTTTTGCTGGCTAGATAAGAGCCTTCTGCTCTGAGTAATTATCTCTCCATGTAGGTATGTATAGATGGTGATCAAGTCACTTCTTAACTAAATAGACTGAACTTCTTATTGTAAAACATGCCTTTCAGTCCTCAAATCATTCTTGTCTCTTTTCTAAACTCTGTTCAATTAGATAATTGTAGCTTCATATAGTTCCAATCAGAATTAGGTGTCAGTGGTATCAGTCTTTTGGTCATAGCCATGGTAGATCACAGGATTCAGACCTTAAAAGTGTAACATTCTGTACATAGTCCACATACCTCTGAAATAAATAAAATTCCAGTTAAAGCAGATTTTAATGATGTGTTCAAATGAAATATGTTTGTTATGTGAAATAGTGTATATTATCAACCTATTAATAGCTGATCCACAGAATCAGCTTAATAGCCAGGGATAGCCAAGCCCCAAAACTCTTGCTGAAAAGTTTAGCTTCCTTTGCCAGACTTTCGTATTGCAGTAGTGACACATGACTGTTTCTGAAAGGTAATTTGGAGTCATTTCTGCCAGAATCAGCCCAGACTCATTCATGCTTCCCTAGAAAACAGTGATTGATGCCAGGATTATTGAACGTTAATGTACTATGAGTATGTCTCCTTACTGGACAGTAGCTGAATCAGTTATATATGTTAATCTGTAATCTGAAATAGACTGGGGTGTATTGCCATGCCCCATATGTTGTGTAGTACATATGATTAGACGCTTGCTTCTTGTGTGTTCCTCCTTAAAAGTAAATACAACATAATGCGTTGGCAAGGCACAAAGAAAGGATATAGCCCTCCCATAGAAAGTGTTCCATTGAATTATTGCAACAATCAAATAATGAAGGCATTATCCTTTAAACACACCCTGGAGTGAGGAAGGAAACATCTTAGGTTAAGTTGTGTTTTAATGTCACAGTCCATTGCAGGCAGGGTGGATAAAAATCAACGACTTTAAAAAAAAATTGAATTGTTTTAAAATTTAAATCAGATTTTTTTATTTTTAAAATACTTCAATAAAATACTAAATTTCTCTCATTTAAAAAAATAACAGTTACAATTAAATCTCATCACAAACATGCTAAACCTATACTTACAGTCTCATAAAAATGAATTAATAGCTCTAGTCTGTTCAGCTTAACTACCAGTTCTTGCTTCTTGAAAGCTTTGGGCTTTCAGTTTCTGTTTCAGTTTCTTTTTCTAAACAGATTAAAGTTACGTGTGCAAAAAAAGACACAGGCTGGATAGGATTGCTCTGTACTTATGCAGTGGTGGAGTTGGGCCAAGCAAAGCAGAGGAATTAGTTAAGACACTCTTTAAAGACAGAGAGACAAAGGACGGAGGCAGGGTAGAAAGGAACAGTGGAGTGGACTGGAAAGAAAAAAGGAAGACGTTATTCAGTACACAAACAGCTTCCTATATTCTCCTACACTTTTGTCGCAGAAAAATGGTCATGGCTTCTGGGTGTAAGAGAGACCTTATCTGGGAATATTTTGGAGAAATTCCTTCCCTGGGTAAAAAAGGAAAATGTGTCAAGTGTAAGCAGTGCAAGAAGGAGATGCAGGCTTAGTTGTAAGAATGAAACATGATGATGAAAATTGCCTTATTTTGGGAGAAAACAAACACAGGAATGATCTGAGGACTGAAAGGCATGTTTTACAATAAGAAGTTCAGTCTATTTAGTTAAGAAGTGACTTGATCACCATCTATACCTACCTACGTGGAGAGATAATTACTCAGAGCAGAAGACTTTTATCTAACCAACAAAAGCATTACAAGATCCAATAGCTGGGAGCTGAAGCTGGACAAATTCAAACCAGAAATAAGATCCCACAAAACAAGAAAAAACCACCACATTGGTTAAAAAACTAACCTGGCTTAGAGGGTAAAATAAAAGCACCTATAAAAATAATATATAACAAATGGAAGAAAGGGGAAACTGATAATAATGAATATAAATTAAAACCTAGAAATCATAGCAAAAGGTCACAAGGAAAAATCTAAAGCCAGAAGATTTAAGGACAACAGAAGTTTTTTTTAAATATATTAGGAACAAAAGAAATTCTAACAATGACATCGGTCCATTAGTAGATGGAAATAGTAGAATTTTCAATAATAATGCAGAAGTGTTCAATAAATATTTTTGTTCTATATTTGAGAATATGGTAGATTATGTATTCATATCAACTGATGACGATAAAATACTTACCATTTCAACAGAAACTAAGGAGGATGTTAAACTGAGGCTACTAAATCTAGATATTTTTAAATCAGCAGGTCTGGATAACTTACACCCACAAATTTTTAATGAGCTGGAAAAGGAGCTCTCTGGACTGTAAATGATGATTTTCATTAAACCTTGGAACGCTGGAAAGATCCAGAAGTCTGAAAGAAAGCTAATGCTGAGCTATTACTTAAAACGTTTAAACAGGATGACCAGGTAATTATAGGCCTGTCAGCCTGACACCAATCCTGTGCAAAAAAATAAATGGCTGAAACATGCCTCGATTAGTCAAGAAGAAAGGTAATATAATTAATCCCAACATATACGGTTTATGGAGTGTATATTTTATCAAACTAGCCTGATTTTTAATTTATGGATTAAAGGTTGAAGGATAAAGATAATAGTACTGATTTAACAGACTTTTGTAAGGAGCTTTGACTTAGTAGCACACAACTACAATGGCACAAATTAAATAGATTAAAAACTGGCTAAGTGATAGATTGCAAAAAACTGTAAACAGGGAATCATCATCAACAGAGTGCGTTTCTAGTGAGGTGCAGCAGGGATCGGTTCTTGGCTCTACACTATTTAACATTTTTATCAATGACCTAAAGAAAAAAAAATCCTCACTGATAAAGTTTGCAGATGACAAAAAGATTGGGAAAGAGATAAATAACGAAGAAAATAGGTCACTGAAAGAGCCATCTGGACTACTTGGTAAACTGGGCACAAGCAAACACCACATCTTGTAATATGACCAAATGTAAATTTATACATTTAAGAACCAAGAATGTTGCCCATATTTACAAGATGGGGGATTCTAATCCAGGGAAGCGGTGACCAAGGCATGGACAACAAGTGGGGAATGGGAGGAATTCTATCAGATTTGTGTGTTCATAGTTTGCCCTCCTCAGGGAGGTTTTCCGATGAGCGAGACACGAGCATGGACAGGCTGGGTCACTACTGCCATCAAATGACATTGCCACAAATGGACACCAGTCTGTCTTCCTCACCAGCAAATGCCTCAAGGCTTCCCCAGCTCAAGTAACAATCAATGAACTCCAGCCCAACTCCTCAGAGATGTTTCTTGCAATGCACAGCCCCTATTACTGTATGCTTACCGATGATAAATGAGTCAATACATTACAGCTTATTAACTTAACTTAGGTAAACACACACTCCCCTTCAAACACAGCATTGCATTCATTTATAGCAAAATAAATAGGTTTATCAACAGGACGTAGGTTAAGTTACACCAACTAGAAAGAATAAAGATAGAAATAGTTACAAACAAAAAGTAAAAGTAAAGTAAAAACAAATTATCTAATTCTTAAGACCTAACTTAACAAGCTGTATCTCTGTTCAAAGTAGTTTTCTCTCCAACCTTCCTTTCCGAACAACAGATGGCTAACTTTTAGTCAGGATTAGGCAGACTACTTGTCCAGTATTAAACCTGACACTCCTGCTTTTCTAGGGTGTCGTGTCGTGTCCGTCCCGTCCCCCCTCAGTCCGCTACTGAGACAAAACTGCACATGGTTTTGTCTGGTATTGGACAGGGGGATGCACACAAGAACATGCCAACAGGGGCAGAGCCAATTGTGCTTAAAAATGGCACCCCCCATGTAACATGACCCCACACCATCCATGGGGTCTGTGACTGGGTGGCGCCAGTAGGGGTAGACCCACACTGTTCCCAGAAGTATCCCAACATCCAGTATTTGGGGAATATGTGAGTGGCCACCCTAGGCAGGATCCCCACAGAATCAAAGGGTCTACTTTTCTTTGTCTCCTCATGTGTAGGATAATGCAGTCTATGTGTCCTTATATCTCAAAGTCTGCCTTTATTTCAATGGTCAAATTAATCCTCTGGGGTTCAGTCTCCTGTCTCCTCCAGGAGGTCAACTCCATCTTGGTGAAGGTGTTCCCTGGCAAATGGCAAAGGGAGATTTTATTCCAAGCTGCCAGTGCCAAGCCAGCTGTGTATGCTGCGTAGGTTTTCAAACTTATGGTGACAGAGCAGCAAACCTACAAAAGGAGTGGGCTGGTAACTTACAGAGAAAGGCCTGGGAAATATACCCTTCACCAAAATTTGACTATCTGGAGTTCCTATACAGGATTGGTTTGTAACTATCAGAGCCTGGAACTGTGCCAAAATTCATGAGGGAAATCAACAAAACGCAGCCTTAGCATTCACATGGGATGACTGACTCACTACAGCTCCTGATGTAAGCTGCTCTCAATGCATCTAACTGGGGACTACGTGCAAACACATCGACTCTCAAAGAACTACACAACCACATCCGCGCCTTTCCCAGGTCATTTCTGGCCTGCATACAAACTCCTAGCTGCATTTGGGACAATGACTTCCTCACCCATAAACTATATTTAAGCTCCCCCACCCTTCTAGACAGTTTTCTTTTTACAGGCACCTCGTAACACTGAACCTTGTTCGACTTGTATGGCATGGCATACTAAAAGGGAAGACAATACAGGTTCTTATTTTTAACACCCCAGTACACCTCTAAGAACATGTGAGTTTCTAGTAAAAAAAATTTATTTAAAATACTTGTTTCACTGTTTGCACTTCCCCACCTTCATTTTGAATTCCACACGGTGGGGTTGGTGGGAGGTGTAACATACAATCTGCCATTAGCAGATACAAACCGCTGCCTACAGCTTGTAATAAATTTTGCAATAAGTCATAAACCAAAAATCCCTCTCATCCCTATATTAACAACATACATGGTGCCAGAAACTTACCAGGCACAGGGGTTACTTCTCCCTCTTCTATTTCTGCAGCTGGTTCCATGGTGATCTGCTTGTCCAGAGGGGACATCAAAAAGCTCCACTGAGTAAGGACCAAGAATGTGCTGCAGCTACTCTGTCAGCAAAGCTTCCCTGGGGACCAGTTTGAGCACAAGTCACTTTGGCAGCCTCATGTGGCACTTGTTGGCTCCCCTCCAGTCCTATATTGGATCCAGGGGTTAGAAGGTCACCATCCTGACAGACCAGGCTGTTGGAGAGCAGTAGTGGCTCAGTGCTCAGCAAAGTATCCAAAACCCAGTCAAACCTCCTCGTAAATGAGGAAGTATAACAGTGAGTTTCCAGAGGTGCGGTTCTCATCCCTGGCTTTCTGGTAGTTGTTCCTGAGCTGCTCAGGCCCTGTCTACACTTACCTTCAGGACTCGGCAGCAGCCGACGGGAGATACGCAAGTGATCTAAATCACTTGCGTATCTTCCGTCAACTTCACCGTGTCTCTTCCGTGCGCCATCCACACTGCACTGCGTCAAAGGGAAGAGTGTTCCTGTCAATGCAGCGCTACACCACTTACCGGGGTGATCTTCCTGCGTCGATTTCTGGAGCGAATGAGCAGGTCTACATAGACCACTCAGTTAATCCAGAGACATCGACCTGACGGCAGCAAATTTGCTGCCATCAATGTGGACCCAGCCTCAATTTGCTCCCCGTGCTGGTCACTCCAGTGAATCTCCAACGCCACCAGCTTCTTTACTATTTCCTGATACACGTTGTCATTCCTGGATCTCTTCCTAAAATGGAACTGCTTGCTTGCCTTGCACAAGAGAAGCTTCATACCATCACATAAATAAGCAGCAACCTTCCAGCCCAGCATTGCTTCCACAACATGATCACATTACCAATACTTTGACATGGACTGATGAGATGAAGTACTAGATTTAATTTTTTCTTGTAAAACTTTTAAATGGGATCCCAAAATGCTATTGTAATTTAAGGTATCAAATAAGTTTCTCCAATTAAACACCAGATGTTTAAACATAACATAACTTTGGTAAATAAAGAGAAACAGTGGGATTTAATTTGAATGTAAGATTCTTAATATTCATTAATTTGCCTATCTCAGGATCACTCCTACAATGGAATCTTTTAAGTAGCTGAATAAATACTTTCTCTGGTTTTGTAAGACTTAGTTAAGATCATTCTCCTTTGCTCAGATATAAACTGTTGATCCATGGTAAACCAAACAGAATTCTCCAAACCTTAAACAAAATTCCTTGTCCTATCTCCAAACTGTTTTAATGCTCAAAGACACACTAAGACAGGATTCATTACTGACCTAGGGTCTACTGAACTTTGATCTTATCTTATGTACAGAAAGTGTCTGTACCAGAGAGGACCCACTCTTTTGGTGTGATCGCCGTTAAAAATTCTCTACAGACACAAACACATAAGAAATTGCAACTGAAGCGAGTGAAACATTATTTACTGCATATGCTCTGTTTTCTCTTATTTTCTCCCTTTACCTTTCTTTAGTAATAAACTATTCTTAGTTGATAATGGTGATTATTTTGCTTATCTTTAATTGTGCTGTCCTTAAGGCATAGCAAGAACCCCATTTAACTAAAATAATGAAAATCACATCCCTGAAATGGCATTAAATTATCATTTCTTGTTTCTCAAGACTATACGTTGTTAGGATGAAGTTACTTGGTGCTCAATACCTTAAAACATCCCTTTCCACCAGACAAGATTTTTCTTCAATAACGCATGCTATTCAACTGACTGAGATAATCTAAATGCCCCTATCTCTTCAAAAATGAAATATATTATTTAGAATTTTCATTAGATGTTTTAACAAACAAATTTAAAACCATCTATGCAGATGGGAATATAGACGACAATATTCCTCTAGGTATAGAGGGCCAATATAATGCCCTCTGCAGCACTTATATCCTGTACTGAGGCTATTTTGAGTGATGGCAATGTGGTGGCTCAGAGGAGTTTATAAAGACGTGGGACCAACATGAAGGGCAGGGCTGGGGTAAAGCCATGAGATTATAGCTGAACCTGTTCAAATGATCTCAAAGATTCAAACACCCTTGCTTTCTTCCTTTCCTCAACTCATCTTTTAAAGTTCTCATATTAGGACACCTTCCTTCAGAAGGAGTAGGTCCTCGGCAAATTCCCTCTATAATCTATCCACTCTGATCCTCAAATCTTTAAGGAAAAGATGGAAGGATTCTGCAAAGCAACCTGGGTGCTGTGTCTACATTACTCCCAGTCCTTGCTAGAAGGAAAATACCTAGCTTGAATTTAGATCATCTATGATCTGCCTGACCAATCTGATTGACTTCTATTATGAAATGACTGGCTCTGTGGATGTGGGGAAAGTGGTGATGTGATATACCTTGACTTTAGTAAAGCTTTTGATACTGTCTCCCACAGTATTCTTGCCAGCAATTTCAAAGAAGTATGGGTTGGATGAATGAACTGCAAGGTGGACAGAAAGCTGGCTAGATCATCAGCCTCAATGGGCAGTGATCAATTGTTCAATGTCTAGCTGGCAGCTGGTATCAAGTGGCATGCCCCAAGGGTCGGTCCTACAGTTGGCTTTGTTCAACATATTCATTAGTGATCTGGATGATGGATGGATTGCACCCTCAGCAAGTTTGCGGACCGGACTAAGCGGGGGGAAGTGGTAGAAGAAGGAATAAGATTTTGAGTGACCTAGACAAGTTGGAGGATTGGATCAAAAGAAATTTGATGAGGGTCAACACAGACAAGTGAAGAGTCCTTGTAAAAAAACATGCATTTTAAATTAAATATTCTAACATGAGAAAAGTCTGGGGATAGAAGTAGCAGAGCTGGAAGTAGATACCTTGATCAGCATTCTATATCTCATCTCAAAAGTGTAGGAAAAGCATTTTACCTCAAGAATGTAATTTCTAAAACTATATTACACATGCAACCATGCTGGATCAGAATATTAGTCACTCAGATCATCTAGTCCTGCTTTATGACTCTGGTACAGGTTTACATGCTTCAGCAAACTCCCACCCTCCCTGCAGTAATGTATCCAGCTAATTGTGCAAAGATTGGTAAAAGTCCCTTTCTGACCCCAAGTTCACCAACTCATGTTCTACAGTGTAAGGCTAGGTTAACCCTTCACTACATAAAATAGCTATTTTTACAGTTAAAAGACAGAGAAACCAGACATATTCATGAATGTTTCTGACAGGAAACTTCTCTGACAATGCCCAATCACAGCAGCTGAATACAAATTCTCATATTGAATATACAGCACTTCTATTGATTAAGTAACAGCATTTTCAAATTTCTGGTCTTTGAATAGAAAAAGCCAACAAACGGGGACTTTTCCTTACCTCATCAGAAGATCCGTTTTCCACTCGAAAACGTCCAGCTCTTTGAATGGCTCCATCAGCATCACTAGATATAAGCTGTGGAAAAAAAAGTTAAAGTTAGAGAGGAAAGTTCTAACTTCCAAAGCCTCTACCTAATCAGAAATTAAACCACAAAACCAGCTCAATTTGGCTTCCACCATCTCAGTCAGACATGCAGCTTCCACTGAAGATAAGCACAACTTAGAGTAATAATTATCAGTTTAACCAAGAAAAGACAACTTCCAGAAGAAATAAACTCATTGTAACTGTAAGGACTCAGGCAGGGGAGGAGCCCTAGCACTCACTGGTGGAGTGGCTGCTCACTACAAATTACAAGATTTTTTGCCTCAGATCTTAGCTGCACTGACATGCAGGCTGCACAGTTAGAGGCCCCAATCATGAGAAATGCAATTCTATTAACTAATTATCAGAAGGCAGACATGGTTTTGCACAGGGAGAGAGCACTAGGCTACTTGCTAAAAACTGGTTTGGAAAGGAGAAATCGCTTCCTTGGATCAGGAGGTGAGAGGGAGACACTAATTTTTTTCTGTATAAGTGATGCTGACAGGCTCACCCAAGGAATCAGAGACTGGATTCCTTTCAGATGAGGTAAACTATTTTTTCCTCTGAAATGAAGCGAAATAAAAAGTTATATCTAATTTAGTTTATGAGTATAAATCTAAATATGTTAAGCAAAACATTTTTTAAAACTCCATTTTCCTTCTGTTTATAATAAATATTGGTTTTGTTAGAGTGCTGTTGTCTTGGTAATACCATCCAGATTTCCCAGGAGAAAAGAAAAACCTGTAACTTCTAAAACTTCTATATAAATATATCAGGGGGATTAACGTTAGGGAGGGAGAGGAATTGTTTAAGTTTAGTACTAATATAGGCACGAGGACGAATGGGTACAAATTGGATATTAGGAAATTTAGACTAGAAATTAGACGAAGGTTTCTAACCATTAGGGGAGTGAAGTTCTGGAATAGCCTTCCGAGGGAAGTAGTGGGGGCAAATGACTTATCTGGCTTTAAGACTAAGCTTGATAAGTATATGGAGGGGATGTTATGATGGGATAGTTTAATTTGAGCAATTGATTTTGGATTATCGGCAGATAAGTCTGCTCAATGGTCTGTGGGAATGCTGGATGGGATGGGAACTGAGTTACTGCAGAGAAATCTTTTTTGGGTGCTGGCTGGTGAGTCTTGCCCACATGCTCAGGGTTTAGCTGATCGCCATATTTGGGGTCGGGAAGGAATTTTCCTCTGGGGCGGATTGGCAGGGGCCACGGAGGTTTTTCGCCTTCCTCTGCAGCATGGGGCATGGGTCGCTTGCTGGTGGATTCCCTGCAGCTTGAGGTCTTCAAATCTCATTTTTGAGGATTTCAATAACTCAGTCATGGGTTCGGGGTTGTTATAAATGTGTATGGGTAGGGTTTTGTGGCCTGCCTTGTGCGGGAGGTCAGACTAGATGATCATATTGGTCCCTTCTGACCTATGAGTCTATGAGTCTAAAAGGAGATGCTGAATGGTAGAATTTCTGGAACCTACATCCTCCATTCAACTACAATCACAGAAAGAGGCATCCTATCCCCATGAATGGTGTTGACCTTAGGCTGCAGTGAGGCAACACAAGGACATAGCATCTCTTTTACTCCAATGTTCACTTGAGTGGTGAATCAATTCTGTGATGTATATATTTTTAGGAGGAGGAAGGAATCTGATTTTTAAATAAGCAGCATGTTCACAGAATCATAGAATCTTAGGATTGAAATGGACCTCAAGTCCAACCCCCTGCTCAAAGCAGGACCAAGCCCAACTAAATCAACCCAGCCAGGGCTTTATCAAGCCAGGCCTTAAAGACCTCTAAGGATGGATACTCCACCACCTCCCTAGGTAATCTGTTCCAGGGCTTCACCACCCTCCTAGAGAAAAAGTTTTTCCTAATATCCAACCTAGACCTCCCCCACTCCAACTAGAGACCATTGCTCCTTGTTCTGTCATCTGCCACCACTGAGAACAGTCTAGCTTCAGCTTTCCTAGAATCCCCCTTCAGGTGCTTGAAGTCCTCTATCAAATTTCCCCTCACTCTTCTCTTTTGCAGACTAAACAAGCTTAGTTCCCTCTGCCACGCCTCATAAATCATGCGCTCCAGCCTCCTAATCATTTTCATTGCCCTCCACTGGACTCTCTCCAATTTGTCCATATTCTTCCTGTAGTGGGGAGACCAAAACAGGACACATTACTCCAAATGTGGCCTCATCAATGCTGAATAAAGTGGAATAATCACTTCCCTCGATCTGTTGGCAATGCTCCTACTAATGCAACCCAAAATGCCATTACTTTTCTTGGTAATAAGGGAACACTGTTGACTCCTATCCAGCTTCTTGTCCACTGTAATCCCCAGGTTCTTTTCTGCAAAACTGCTGCCTAACCAGTTGATTGTAGCAGTGCATGGAATTCTTCCATCATAAGTGCCGGACTCTGCATATGTCTTTGCTGAACCTCATCAGATTTCTTTTGGCCCAATCCTCCAATTTGTCTAGGTCACTCTGTAACCTAATTATTATCCTGTTATGCTAACATGCTCAAATACTATATTGGGTGCATATTAAAAAATATGTAAATATAAATAATTTATTCTCTGAACATATTAAGGAGGACTCAAGCTGATTACTAGAGTTCTTCAGCCTACGTTTATAAGGATTTCTAAATAAGAAATAAGAAAACAAAATCAGGTACAAGAAGATTATTTTGGTTATAATTTGCCTTTACTTCCCTTCCTACTTCAGTTGATTTTTTTTTCCCCCACTCATTTTTTTTTGGATCATTAAAGACTGTTTTCAATAAATTCATGCATTATAGATTTTAAGGCCAGAAGGGACCGTTGTGATCATGTTGTCTGACCTACTGCAGAGATTATGGCATACATTGCCACCCATTAATTACTTCATCCAGTCCAATAAGTTGTGGTTGAACTAGAGTATGTTGATCAACTTTAAAAGCTGCTTTGACTATTTACGTATTTTATTCAATTGTAGTTCACAAGACTTCAATCAGACTTGCCATATTTACATGATGAAATTCAAACTAAAACTTGTTTAATATGTATATACTATTTAACTAATACATTTGAAAATGCCTAGGTACACAAAAAGGCTGTGTGTGCTGCATTTACAGTAAAGGACTGAGAGTCAAGGGTGCTAGGCTCCATTTCCAGCTCTGCCAATGACTCACTGTGTTGCCTCGAGCAAGTCACTTGGCTTGTGTACCTCAGTTTACCTATCAACAAACTGGATATACTACTTATTTGCCTCAGAAAAATTTTGTGAGAACAAATGCTTATAAGGAAGTGGATTAAAACACAATATGCAAACTGTGATCAGAGAATGACAAAACTGCATATAAATAAAAACAGCAGCAGCTGCTGGTGCCTTGTCCGTGGAAGATCTCCGGCCACAACTGTGGAGTTGCACCAGTGGTAACATCAGTGGGAAAGTTCAGGGAAAAATTCTAGGATAGATCAGCCTTCACTAAGGGTGGAAATCCCCAGCAGGAAATAAAACTATTTAAGCAGTGAACAGGCTAAGGGGAAAAAAAGCATTTATTCAATATTTTGTTTTTAAAAGCCTGAAGAATTATAGGGATTTATATGATATAGTAAGAAAAAAAAGTTAAACCAAGTTTCATGACAGTCAGTCCTGGTATTGTCCCCTCAATTTCAGCTCCATGTCTGCCATTATTTAACATTTAAAATCCTGTGTTACAGGAACTGATATTTACTAAGTAGAAGAGAGAGAAAAATTACTAAAAGGATAATCTTGTCATGCACAATTTAGTCAGATTCAAAGCTGAGGTGGGGGGGAAGGCCGGGGTGAATCCATAGTCATGGAAAAGTCACAGCCCAGGATTGTGGAGGTGGGAAGGGGGTTGAAGAGTGTGCCCAGCTCAGCGAGGAGGGACAACTCTCAGAGGGATGTTGGAGAGCATGCCAACTCTGGAGAAGAGGGGAGGCTAGAGAACAAGCCCATTCCAGCCAGGAAGGGAAGCCTCAGGAGACTGAAGAGGCAGGAGAGTAAATCCACCCCACACTCACCTCATAGTATCAGATCCTGTCCCATGGAGTTGGGCCCAGCTCCCCACTCCAAACATTGGAGCACTACTCAGGTTTGGCACGGCCACCTCTGTGTCTTCATCTACAGATGGGCAAGCCACCAAACCTGAATGGCCATGCAACCATGTGGGACTGGTTGCAATTCCCAGAACAGGAAGCTGGGACTCCAGGAGCCACCACTATGTGGGTCAAGAACTTTATTAAAATTCATAATTACCATGAATACCATCACCTCAATACCAAAATTGTAATCACAATTATGATTGCCACAAATAAATGTTAGTTTCTACCCATGTGATACCACCAGTAGATTTTCCAAAATGTCAAACAGGCAAAGAATAAATAAACCAAAAATTAAGGTCATTTGTCCTATGTTACTGTACTTTAGACCTATGAATAAAAATTTGCAGATAGTATTTAAGTTACTTAATTGAAAAGCTTTCCATAGGATGCAAATAGTCTGTTGAGTAGACAACAGTTCACTTGCCCTTTATGATTATTTCTTTTATTATTAAATGACCATAGAAAATACCTTGAATTAATACAGAAAAAATTATAAATATAGAAATAAAAAATCTGATCCTTGGTTTCCACACCACTGTACTGCTGAACAATAATCTATCAGTGTACACAATATGCATACTTACCAATGAATACACTTTCTACTAGCTTGTAATCACAGTCCTATCTAATAAGATATTATACATTCCTTCCTATGTTAAGAGTAAAAATACAGGTTCTCTCCCTTCCCTCCTTCCTCAATTTCATTCTGGCTATGCATAATCAATTTCATTCTGGCTATGCATAATCAATTTCATTCTGGCTATG
>ML675655.1:118583-144236 GCA_007922155.1 Mesoclemmys tuberculata
AATCAATTTCATTCTGGCTATGCATAATCAATTTCATTCTGGCTATGTATAATCAGTGACAGTGTTTTAATAACTGATATATTGTTAATTTATGCAGTATCCAAGTTCTTCCTTCATTAAGAAACAAAGATGTTCACCCCATGCCTGGATTTTGAAGGAAAAAACCTTAAACAGGATAAATTAACATGGATTTTTTTTGGGCAGAGATTTTTCAATAATCCAATTCTACCTATGTTTTAACTTCAGCCCCTCCCAACACACACACACACACACACTCTCTCTCTCTCTCTAAATTTTTCTTTTAAAAGATAAATACACACTATTCTTCAAAAGACTGGCAGAGAAGATTTAGAATTGAGTAAAAGGTCTGCAAGCAAACGTATAAATATCCACTTCAAAATACATTTAAGACAATATAATTTTCAAAGTCAGCCTAGGAACCTTATTTTTCCAGGCTATTTGTCATACTATTTCATCTGCAAATAAACAAGAATAGATTTCCACAAGCTCTGCATTACAAGCTCCTAAGATTCAAATCAATTGAGAATCATGGAATGGGCTATATAAACTTACCAGCTCCACAGATCCATAGTGTTTTCTGCTGAACTCTCCACGTCTACAGCCCAGGTCTTCAGAGACAGAACTGAAACAGAAATGCTTCATCAGTATACATAGTTAACTGGCCTTAAAGCTCCTGCAATACTCAGCTACCATTGACAAAAATCATTCCTGCTGAACAAGGTTTGTGGTGCATAGGCTCATCACTGCAGGGGACCCCTCCTTACAACAGGCACAACCTCTAGCAGCCATTGCAGTCTGGCTTTCATATCACACTGAAAGAGAATGAAATGCCTGAGCCTGATAGGAAGAAAAAACCATGATTAAATTAAATATTTAGTCATATATGTGATCAATTGAGAGCTCTAAGGTGGATGGTGGTTTATAATTGCATTTGAGATCTCTGCCTAACCTAAGGGAAAAAAAGCCCTGCAGTAAACTTAATGCATAGAACAGGACAGCGTCACTAAGCTAGATTTCCTGACACTTGGCATGCTGTAATTAATTTTCTTACAGGTGATTCTCTTTATCTAAATTACCTAAATAGTTATAGAAAATAAAAATACAATGATTTTATTTCTGAAGTGTTTTAAAAAACAGTAATTAGTTTATAGTTTCCTCCTCCAGGCTTTAGTGAAAAAAATAAAATTCTCACCTCAGAATAAATGGAAGTCTAGCCCCAAGTTAAATATATGTATGTGCACACATGTGCATTCAAGCAGTCATTTCATATATAATGTACATCAATTTATGGGTTTGGTGTAGCTAGAACAAGTGGCAAATACATTTTTCTTTCTCAATACCTATAGTGCACTTTGGTCCTACATATGTAGAGGTGATATCCATGGGATAAAAAAAATCTAAAAACCAGCAAGGCTGTAATTTAATAAAAACCTTTGACTGCCTGACCTGCACTGTGCCCACTAGTCCATCTCCCTAACACTTTTCCTGACAACCCAAACCTACCACTAGCTTCCTACAGTCTCTACTACTGTATAGATTTTTTTCAACTTGCTACAATAATGTTTTTCGTCAAAAAATTGCTTTGGTGTAAGATAAGTAATGTCAATCACAGGCCAACAACAGGGATGAGGTTAGATATCTTGGACATCATCAGTAGTAGAAACTGCAGCTTTAATTCATTGGAAGAATTTTTTAGCTTTCAATAAGACTCATGGCACTTGCTTCGACCCAGAGGACCCCAAGACAATGAATTTTAAAATCACAATTTTTAATACAGAAAGGCTATTTTGGGTATTTATATTTCTAGGTATTTAGTTGTTAATTTTGTTTCATTTCACTTCTATGTCGTTGAACTCAAGGGAGCTCAGCTTCAGGTGGAAGAATACAAATAAAACAGCTGTAATAAAATTTTTAAAAATTGCCAAAATAATTCTAAAATATTTTTCGTTAAATACAGAAATTATACAGAAAACATAACGAAACGTCGCTGGTACTCATTTGAGAAGGACCTGCTTTACACTGGAATAGCTACGCTGCTGATGGGTATAGTTGCTGTAGTAGAAAGTGAGAGCCTGAGATGTGAAGCCTAGTATAATAGGCCAAGTATAACATAATAGTTAAGCCCTGCTGTTATAAAGCAAAGTTAGCAAAAGTTAGGCTGTCAATGCTGGCAGACTTACAGTAACTGGCAAGAACCAAGCTGGTATTGCAAATGCACACATTTCTAAAGCAGCACTAGGTACAGAACACTTACGCAAGCACATTTTACAAAGGTACCAGAACATTTTAATACTCCAAAGATAACGAGCGCATACTACCCCCTTAGAATGACAATATAATGGATAGAGATGCTTTGGCTGAACCAAGGTAAAAGGTGGTATTTTACCATGCCAAAGGGTGGCAACTACACGTCAGAGGGGCAATGTGCAACTTATTTGTGTCAGTGTATAAAAGAGGGTCTCAAAGGGAATGATTTTGTCCAGTCGAGGGGGGAACGGAAAGTTCCATCATTTATTGAGCTGGTTCATTGTAACAAGCATACATGTATTAGTGGTCCTGTAGAGTGTTCAGGATACTAGAACCAGCTTTGTTTACAATAAACGTGGCCTGGTGCTTTCGTAACTGAAATGGATCTTTGGCATGCCAAAAAGTCATGCCAACAAAACCTTCACACTATACCACTTCATATAGTCTATACCCATTCACGCACCACATGCTCAAATTACACACCAGCAGAAAAAATATATTCTTTAGCGAAGTACAGAACACTCTGGCTAAGTGAACTGGGTTCTGTGGATAGAGTTTTCAAAAGCACCTACATCAGCCTGCCACCTCCTGACCCTGCCGCCTATGGCCTCCCCTAACCCACCGTCCCGATCCCTCCCCACCACCCATGGACCCTCTCAGCCCCCACAGTTCCAGCAGGGGCAGGATTGGGATTACTTGGGGGAGTGGGGCTTGTGTCCCGATGCAGTATGTCGCCTCCTGCCTCTGCACAATCCTGTGGGGAGAGGTAGAAACAGGATAGGGCACCCACCAGAAAACCAAAAAAACCTATTTTTTTACTACTGAAGTAGTAAAGGCAGTTGCCCAAGACAGGAAGGCAGGTGAATCTATGCAGCTGATAAGGATAGTAATTCAAGTGCTTGACCAAACCATCAAAATTTCTGCTTGGAGGTGGAAGGTTGAGAGGTGGACAGTTTTCCTTGCCTGGAATCTCGGTCTCTTTTGATGTGGGTTATATGGCTCTAGGAGGTGAGAAATTAAGCAGGATGGGATCTCGGTCATCTGGAACTTGCTGAGCTCTCTCTTTTATGCAAATGTATATGTCCTAGGAGAACATAAGGTAAACCTAAAGTCCCTTAAGGTTTGCAGAGATTCATCCGTGGTGTCCACAAATAATTCAGACTCATCAAAAGGAAAGTCCTCCCCTGTATTCTGGAAATCCAGAGACTTGGAGCCAGGAAGCCCTTTTCATAACCACCACTGTAGTGATCAACAGGCAGCAGCAGCAGCAGCAAAGTAGGCTTATAGAGATGTTCTGGCTAGTAGTTGGCCCTCTGTGATAATTACTCCCTGTGCTCTTTGTGGTCAACTTTGTATAGTTTACACAGAATTGTATTTTACTCTGCCTGGTAATTGGCACTAAATTGTAAGGCGGCTAACCAATAAGATTTCTTACCCAGTAGATCTAGACGCTTAGGGTCTTTTTCATGGGGTGTGGTTTTATCATGGTGCTGCCTTCCACGTTTCCTAACTACGTTGACTACCAAGGAATTAGGTGAAGGATCAGAAAATAAAAATCCTGAGTCCTTTGTTGGAATGTAACATTTTTATCCGCTCTCTTGCATGTGGACAGAATGGTAGCTGGCATGTGCCAGACTATCTTCACTGGGTCCAGAAAGGCTTCATTAACAAGCAAAGCTATCCAGGCTGATGAGGGTGAATGAAGGATATCAAGCAGCTTATGATGAGGTTCTTTAATCTCTTTAAGAGGGATCTGCAAAGAGTCAGCAATTCTCTGGAACTGGTTAAAATCATCCATCAGCGATGGAGGAGAAGGCAGACAGCTTCATCCAGAGATGAAGATATGTTGGCCATAAGAGAGAACTCTTCATTGGCTCTAGCTTCCTGCTCTTCAAAGGATTCTTCTTGAGGGTCAGGTCTCCTAAAGGGAGTAGGTGATGCAGTCCTGACAATACAATGGAGTCGTGCAGTGGAGACTTGGGCGTCTCAGATATAGCCAGATGCGGAGGAAAACAGAACTCCTGTGATACTGTGTGCACCAAGAGTATGGAGTCCGTGGTCTGCATTGGGGTGATCATAGCCGAGGGCTCTGATGCTACCATGGGTCTTGGGTACTTCAAGGGAAGTGCGGTAAGTGCCCGAGCAGGCTTCTTCACTACCCAGGAAACACAGGAAGAGCTCTTCTTGCCACCTTGGTCTGCTAATAGTACTGATGATCTCTCTGGGCCCAAGGCCTTGCAGTCTTTCAGACTAGCAATGCCCTGGATATCTAAAAAACCAGCACCCTTGTGGGTACCTGACTGAAGAGCAGATGGCGCTGAAGTGGCTGAAGACAGCAACAAGCTCAGCTTTTTAGAGGCTGATTCCCTAACTGTGGAGCCCAGAGCAGTCATTGGAGGACTTATGAAAGGAGTCTAGTGTCTTGCTCTTATCTGTCCTGGAGGAGTGGGGCTTCAATATCACAGAGGCAGTAGATTCGCTTGAAGACTAGCATACAGATGGGGTCCCCTGGCCTGGATCCAGAACTGAGCATAGAGAGCACTCTATCATGAGAAGGAGTAGCTTTATCTCCCTGTTTTTTCTTGCTCTGGATTTCAACACCAGACAGAAGAGATGCTCCTGGGCAACATGTGATTCCTTGAGGCAATGGATGCAGCAGGAGTAGCCATCGCTTACTAGGATAGCCCCCCACCACAGTAGACAGCATCTGAAGCTGGAAGAACTTCGCAAAACCACCCAGCAACAAGAACTACTAACTAATAACTATATAAATATGAGGGGGGGTTCTTTTTAAAACTAGGAAGCTAAAGCTACTACTACATACTAACTAATTACATTCAACTAACTTCGACTAACTGCTAGAATAAGAAATAAGGACAAAATTGTAGAAACCTCAACAGGGATAACTGCCAGATCTCCCATTCAGGCTGAGGAAGTTGAGAAGGAACAGAGGGCAGTTCACCATGCACCATGTACAACGACGGAATGGGGCTGACTATTATCATGCGCTGGCTGAACAGACGCTGCTATGAGAGATCTCCAATCAAAGCCACAGGGACACTACTCACAGAAAAAGGTGTGTGCTGGAAATGGAAAAAGAGAGGCAAGTCAACCAAAATAAATACTAGTCAAGACAAGAGAAAACTGAGGAACTTCAGAGGTATCTTAAGAAGCTAGCTTAATGAGAGAAAAAGTAGTATGATGGTAGTTGAATTACACTATTGACAAATACAAAGTAATGCATGTGAAAAGGAAAAATTTTAACTATGCAAATACATTACTGGTTCTAACTTAACTGTAACCACTCTGGAAAGCCACTTGTGTGGGCATCATTGCAGACAGCTCAATAAAATCCTCTGTTCAGTATGCCACTGCAGTCCAAAAAGTTAGGCTACATTTTGATTGGTATAGAATATATTATAATGCTATAATACAATATATTATATTATATATAATGCTATATATAATTTGAAAAACATTACACTCTCTGTAGCACAGTAGCAATGCCAGTTAAGGTTTGTTATATTGCTTTACACTTTTCATTATTAACCTGTTTTCAGTTGCTTAAAACTCATAGGTCCATCCTTGGTATCTGCTTCAGGCTGATTTTTTTTTTCTTTTTAATGAGGAGATAAAAAACCGTATGACTTGGGAAATTAAAATGCACAAGCAAATGCTGGAATTTGGCTCCACATTACAAAAGAATGCTTAACGTGTGTTACTCTACTTTAAATAGGTTAATCTTGCACACCTGAAAGGGACCCTACCTATGAACATTTCTAAGTACTTCTCACTGTTATAGCTGAACTATGAATAAATACAGCTAACAGTTATACTCAGAGAGAGCTCATCTCATGCAGCTACTAAACATTCCAAGCAACTTTTTCTCCTCATATCCTCCCCTTCACCCTATGTTCTCACACTTCCAATGTAATTGGGTTTTGATGCAAGAATTTCTGCAAGCTGTGTATTATGCTGAAAATGCCTCTTTATGACTAAACTACCCTCTTCCTATCTTTTCATTGTCTGAACAAAAGAAATTTTAGCACTTTTTGCTGCATGAAGCATCCCTGAAGCCCTTAACCTCAAACTCACATCATTTTCAGACAGAAAAATGCATAGATCTGATTCAAGGGTTTTGCCCTAAGTTCTTAGACTATCAGCACCAGAAATACTCCCAAAGGGCAACATTTTTTAAAAAGGTCAAAACAAGAATCTTTCCTAATCCTTCTCTGTCTAGAACTAAAAGCTCCTGAACATATGTGGAATATCAAATGATGTGGAAATTCTAATCTCACCAAAACAAATTTTTACAAGACTTCAAGAACCCTGTGTTTTTATCTGGGTTAAAACCATCACAAAGAAAGGGGGAGAGAGAATTTCAGGTGGTATTTTGCCATGTCCTGGCCAAACCTAGAAACTGCTAATGCACTAAAAACAGATTAGTAAGCCACCAACCTGAACTTTCCAAATTCTCAAAAAGTTTGGTTTGAGTTTGGGACCAGGAACAGAGAATTTTATCCCATAGTTCAAAGAGTGCTCTGTGTTTTGTTTTGTTTTTTTCTTTTTTAGTAATGTAAGTAATCATGGAAATGTTGGCATTTTCCTTCTGTGCAACTTTTGCTCTCTGCCATTCCTTTGCTCTCTTTTCCATTCCTGTGGCTGGGTGTGCTAGTTGCCTTGGAAACTAATGTAGAAGCAATTCTGCTTGGACGGACATTTATCACTGTCAGTGTTGTGGGTGGAATTTTAAGCAAACAGTGGTCAATATGGATTTGTGTTGTTCTCCTGCTCTGAAATTCTAAGTGAGTTCCATCTTTGAGCAGACGAAGAAATACAATTAAGATGTTGCTTTAAGAAGAGCAAAACCAGACAGTCTTTCAAGTTCTGCTAGAGATATAAATCAGAAGTGTTGAGGTATGTCCAAAACGTAGGTGACATTAAAACAAGTTATATAGCGCTGCAAAGAACATTAATGACTAGCTATACTCTTAAAGGAACAGTTATGTTTCACCTGCTCAAAAAAAGTATACAGGCTAGACAAAAACCATTAAAATTCAATACTTTCTAGAATTATTCATCTCAAAGTGTGTGAAACAAAGGAAAAAGTCAGCTTGTCAACCTTACTGAAACTGGCAAAGAGAAAAATCTGATACTGCAAACATATTTCCAAAATATTACTAATATCAAAACATTACTAAAAATACACAGCAGGTGCAGAAGGTACCAGAACACCCTAACACCAAAGAGATAAAAAAGGCAACCTGACCCCCTCATATGACACTTTAATGGACAGAAATGTCTGATTAGGTGACAAATAGAGCTGTTTTGCCCAAAACATCCAATTTACGGTAAAAGGTGGTATTAGACTATGTCAAGAGAGTGGCAACTACCTACACCAAAGGGAGCAGAATGAAATTATCTGTAACAATGTATAAAAGAGGGTGTCAGAGGGAACAATGTTGTTCAGCATAGGGGATAACGGAAAGCCCCGCAATTAAGTTGTGTGAATCCATTGTAACAGAGCACTCATTTGAAGTAGACCCATAGATACCCTGTAGGTCGCCTCATTGTGCTTGAACTGTAGTAAAGCTGGCCCAGGTGCCTTCGGTGCCCTGCTAATCCATGGTCGTGTCAATTCATTCAATAGTGAGTGTGGTCTCGGTTGCCTGAGCAGAGCTGGGACAGCACCTACACCGGGATGCACGCACGCAGCCTACACTGACAACCAACAACAAGGACTAGCTGTGATAGTGTTTGGTGAATGACGTGCAAACACAACATAACAGCAACAAGCCTAATGCAACATTGAGTCCAATAGCCCCCTTCACACAGGTCTAGTGAAATTGCATCTAGAGCAGTGCGCTCAGTTCTGAGCAGTTCGTTACCAGAGACAATGACAGACTGGAATTAATTTTGCTAACACATAAAAGGGTTGAGAAACTAAATTATGAGGGATGACTGAAAAGTGAAATATGAGTAGATTAGGTAAGTGATGACTGAAGGTCTTGGGTATAACAGGTATACACACAAAAGGAAGATAATTGAGTAGCTTACTAAAGGTGGAGCAAGTGATAAAGGAAGAAAATGAAAAAACACAGGATGTACAGCAAGGGGAGTCTTTCTGACAGCATACTTTAAGTACCTGTGGAATAGACTCCAACAGAAAGTGGAGGCGACACTGTCATTACAATTAGACTGGACAAAGGTCCAATCAGTAAAGGTACTCTGTAATATATTCTGACACTGGCAAGGAGTAGGACCAGATGATTTGGGCCCAAACTGTTAAAGGTAGTTAGGCACTGCTACATTCAGCATTGCAACTCCTCACTAGGAGCCCATATTTCATTTTCAAAAACGATTTAGGCACTTAGGAATCTGCATATCATCAACTGTCAATGGGATTTTGGCTCTTAAGTGCCTAAATCCCTTTTGAAAAGGAGATGTAGGCTCCTAAATCAGTTAGGTGTCATAATACTGAGTGCAACAACACCTAAACACCTTCAAAAATCTAGGGCTTAACACTTTCCAGCTTTAGATTCTGTGATACCCTGTAACTATTTCTGAAGTTTCTCACAAGAGCTTTAAGATGAAGGAGGTGCACATTGAGAAAGGCATGTGACGTTTCTCTGAGATATTTCTCTTAATTAAAAACAGCTTTTTAAGTTGGTATGAAAATTAAAAATCTACAATTTAAAGAGATTTTATATTTGTTGGCATCTAGTAATATTGCTACCTACAACATTCCCATTCTCCTGCTGTACTTTTTCTTTACATGTGTCTATCTACTTGGACAACATGCTGAGGCACTGAATGACTCAAACAGTTGGCAATGAGATCTAAAGTCTTTCACCCACTAGGTCATTAATTTGAATCCAGCCCAGCTCAATAATAGCTATAAGCATTTAAAACTTGACAGCTGTTTGATAGCCTTTGTTGAATGAGCTGATGGCTTTAGTCCACTTTCTAATTTCTAAAGTTGTCCTCATTGCAAAAACCACTATTACACTTTGCACACTTCCTATGGGTAGTCTCAGAAGAGAGGCCAAAAACTGAATGGGACCATGGAGGATGAACCTCACTTTGCAAGATAATGTCTAGAAAGGGGCAATGCACTTCAACAGGTGGTGGCATGGGGCAACCTGGCTCTGCCACAAACTGGTCTGTATCTGAGCCATAGATAATTTCACACCCTAAGGAATATCATTACAGCACTTTCCACAAGTACCATACCCAGGTTATTTAACATTATTACATCAGGTTTTTCATAGCATCCACTAAAGATTGCAAAACAACTTGCTTCCACTATAATCATGTTTGAACTAAGTTTTTCATGCTTGGTCTCTGCCAGAGGTGACTTAGATAGCTTGAACCAAGTCTCTTTAGACATTTTGAAGTTATGAGTACCTCTAAAAAAAGAAAGATTTTTCCCACTTCAAAACAATCTGATCATCTTTGCTTTCATACAGCTAACTCAAAACCTGTTCAACTCTGAAGCTTCTAAATCAAATGTAAGGAGTACTTGTTGATGAATGGGTACTTATGTACTCAAAGTACTTATTGATGAGTGGGTGTTGTATTAAGTTTAAAAAACAATAGTTATAAGTTGTGATGGGGGGAAATCATAGACAAATGGAGTTCAGGAGTCCGGCTGGTTTCTACAAGGAACAATATTAAAAGGCACAACAGCAAACTATTCCAATGCAGAGAAAAGAGAATAGTAAGAGACCCATTTGGCTCCACCAGGACCTTTTAAATGACCTGAAAATCAAAAAGGAATCATAAAAAAGTGAAAATAAAGACAAATTCCTACAATTGACTATAAAACACCACCACAAGCATGTAGAGACAAATCAGGCTAAGGCACAAAGTGAGTTACAACTAGCAAGGAACATAAGACAATAAGAAGAGGTTCTATAAACACATTAAAGGAAGAGAATGATGAAGGAAAGTGTCTGTCCATTTCTGAAGAAGGAAGGAGAACAAATACTGGATGACAGAAAAGGCTGAAAAGTTTATGGCTTTTTTGCTTCAGTCTTCAATAAAAAGGTTAATTGTGACCAGATGCATAACAATTAATATTAACAAGAGAAAAGGAAAACAAAACAAAACAGGGAAATAATAAGTTAAAGAATATTTAGATAAGTAACATGAATTTAAGTTGGCAGGGTTGGATGAAATTCATCCTTGAGTACTTAAGGAACTAGCCAAAGCAATCTCTAAACCATTAGCTATTATCTTCAATATCTCATGGAGGACAGGTAAGGTCCCAGAGGTCTGGAGAAAGGCAATCATTACACATCTTCAAAAAGGGGGAAAGGAATTATAGACCAGTCAGCATAACTTTGATACTAAAATACCTGAACAAATCATAACACAATCCATTTGTTCAAATCTGGAGGCTAATAAGGTGGTAAGTAATAGCCAATATGGATTTGTCAAGAAAAAATACCCTGCCAAGCCAACCTAATTTCGTTCTCTGACAGGATAACCAGCATTGTGGATGTGGGAAACAGTAGTTGTAATATACCTGAACTTAATTAAGGCTTTTGACATTGTCTCACATGACATTATCCTAAGCAAACCAGGAAAATATGGTTCAGATGAAATTACTGAGTGCACAACAGGTTGAAAGACTGTACTTCAAGAGTAGTTGTCAATGGTTCACAGTCAAGCTGGGAAGACTTATCCAGTGGGGTCCTACATTACTCAATATTTTTATTAATGACTTGGGTAATGGAATGGAGAGTACGCTTATTAAATTTGTTGATCACACTGAGCTGGGAGGGGTTGTGAGTACTTCATAGGACAGGATTAGAATGCAAAATTATCTTGATAAATTGAAGAACTGGTCTGAAATCAATCAGATTACATTCCGGTAAAGACAATCGCAAAGTACTACACTTACAAAGGAAAAAAAAATCAAATTCATAAACACAAAATGCAGAGTAACTGCATAAAAACATCCAGAGGTATAATGAATCACAAACTCAATGTAAGTCAACAATGCGATGCTGCAGCTAAAAAGGCAAATGTAATTTTGGGATATATTAATCGGAGTGTCATATGTAAGACAGGAGATAAATGTTCTGCGCTACTCAGCACTTGTGAGGCCTCAGCTGGGGAACTCAGCGTCCAATGTTGGGCACCACATTTTATTACAGATGTGAACAAACTGCATAAAGTTCAGAGGAGAGCAAAAACTGTTATAAAAGATTTAGAAAATGTGACTTATGAGGAAAGGTTGAATGAATTGGATATGATTAGTCTAAAGAAGAGAAGGCTGATAGTCTTCGATTCTATAAAAGGTTGTTAAAGAGGATGCTAATCAATTGTTTTCCATGCCCATCGAAAGCACGGCGAGTATTAATCAGCTTAGGGCAAGATTCACAATGGAACTTTGGCATGTTAACGTTGAGTGTTGCAACCATCAACTTTTAGGTGCCTAGAAAAATCACTGGGATTCACAAAGTCGGAGTTCAGCACCAAGGTTCTCTACACAATGAATGGGGAGAGATGGGGAACCTCAAAATGGGATTCACAAAAACAATACGGTAGGCAGCTCCTCGCCTAACTATAATTCTAAGGGTTCTCTTAGGTTGGCGTGGCCCAGGGTTGAGAGATGTAGTGGGGGGTAGAGTGGGGAGTGTGATTGGCAGAGTGAGGACCATTATTTGCAAAGGTGATCACCTGCACAGGCTCTGAGATAGTCCTTTTGCTGGGTTGTCTTTTAAAAACTCCAGTCTCTCCCAGCAGAACTCCTGCCTCTTTGATTTTTGCCACTGGTTCATGCCAGGTGAAGTGCTCTAAGTTCACCACCCCTTTGGTCATTTTGGTCTGAGAATTTAACCTGGCATAAATGTTCTGTACTAATTCAGGTCCCTGATAATGGAAAGAGATAACCCCACTCTGTTCTGTCTTGGATAAGGAATCAGAGAGAGCTGCCAGCATTTTTTTTCCAAATTAGGTAAGCTTCTGGGGCCTCTCCTAGTTTCTGCTCTTCCATTATATACAGTTTAAGGGAAGAAGCAGGCAGTAATGTTTTAAGAGCACTTGTCATCCATTCCCGAGGTCCAATGGCAGTCCACTCCCAAGAAAGCTAGGCAGTGGGAGATGCCAAGCCAAAGGGTATGTGCTAAATCCCACTCACTTGGAGATAAACTTAAATCCAGGCTGCAGAGAAGCACCTCCTTCTGTGTGGGATTCTCAGATGAAACCCTTTCTTGGTGTTAGGCATCTACAGCATTTTTGTGAAGGTAGAAGGCCAATGACCTCCCTCATAACTATTTGCCTACTGATTAGTGTATTCACCTGGAGTGTGGAATGTTCCCTAGTCCAAGACGCTCTCCATTAGAGGGACAGAAGGGATTTGAACGGACCTGCCATTTCTCAAGTGAGTGCCCTAGCCACTGGACTATATGATATTCTGTGATATGTGATCAGACTATGTGATAGTCGGATTCAGTCTTTCCTGCAGAAGCTGTTTCATTCCTGATCATGGTAGATGATGTAAATCAAGGTGATTTAAATTAGCGATTTAAATAATATCTAAATCACCAAGTAGCTAGACTTGATTTAAATCAACTTTAATTAGCTTTTTCATTTGTACTTCAGTTATTTTCTTGAGAGGTGCACTCTCATTGGCTGATATAGCCATTAAAATGTATTGATTTACAACTAAATAAAGCCTTTACTCAAGATTTGGAACATCTTATAGTGTTGCCCTCCTAAATAGCAAAAACTATTTATGGTTATTTAAGCAATTATAAAGCTTAATGTTTTCAGATTCTTATTAATTGTACATTTTTAATATGTTAGAAAGTGATAAATGATATAGTGCTTTCTTACTAGATAATTAACTTTTCGCCCATGATTTGTGTTAAGCTGCATTAGTATGGTAACTGGAATTTTATTACACACACAAAACAGCATATAAAATGTATTTTTATTAAACAAAACAACCATAAATGTATTGGATGCATTAACTTTTCTTATAAAAAAGTGCACATTTAAAACTACATTTATTAAATAAAAGGATTAATTGTAGTCAGTGAATTAAATGGATTATTTCAGGTCAGTCTAGGAAAATTTTCAAATATGGTTAAAAGAAAGTGACTGCAGCTTAAGTTCCTAGTCACCTAAATCTCTTTAAAATAAGTCCTAAGTTCCTTAGGCTGTCCTTCAAACTTTTAAAACTAGCAGATCTCATCCCTTCCCTCCTCGTTTTTATTGACAGATGGAAGAGAAAGAAAAGTTTCCTGCTTTTCAACTCCCAATCAATTTTTCAAGTTGAATTAATTAGTTCAAATGAAGAAAATATTCTTTCTGTGCCTGCAGAAGAGGGTATTGCTGTCAAAAGCTGAATAGCACTTCAACAGACTCTGGTTCCAAGTTCTTTGCTGGTGACTACCACTAGTTCAGTGGTGCACCTTTCTTTAAAACCTCATCAGATAACCTATACTGTTTGCATAGTTCGCCTCCAGCCCTGAAATTTATTATTGTTGGCATAACTGATGGGTGATTATTAGATGCCCATGTCATAGCAGCATTTTCTTCAGCAGTTAGGCATGTACGCTGGTACTTTGGGTAGAAAATACTGGCAAGATGATGAGGTGGAGTAAGTGGTTAATCCATTCACTTCTTTACTGCCTGCAATTTAACTTTGCTATTGGGTATCTCTTTCTCCAACGTCTCTTGAAGTTCTTTCCAAAATTCAACAGCATCAGCAATACAGCGGTAATCTTTCTGCAGTTTGTCCAAGGCTGTGGAAATAGGATTCAAAGTATATTCTGCATATCTCTTACATTTTTTTTAGTCCAATGTAGACTAATTTGACTGTGACAGTTCCATCTGTTTTGTTATGATTTTCTTCACCAACTGTCATCACAAGAGGCCAGTTCTAACAAAAAGCTCAAAACAGTCAACCATTGAATTCCTTCATACATCTTGGGGGAGAATTAGTTTGAATCTTCCTGAATTCTTCAATGAAGCTGAAGCAAAGTGGTTGTTCTGGATGTATTTTGCTATTTCAACATTTTTCTTTTTTTCTGGAGTTGGACTTAAGTCTTCAGCTAAAAGATGCATCAAATGAGCATTGCACCTATATGTTAAAAGTTTCAGGTTCTCTTCATTATCTTTTAGGTTTAGTCTCCTCTCTGATATATTGTCATCATTGTCTGTGATAAAGTTATGCACTTGGCACTTGAATTTTTGTTCCTACTTTGTTACAGCTTTTATTGCCACTTCTTTCAAGAATGCTATTGCATGGCCATTTCTTATGTATCAATTGTTTCTGTAAGATAGAAAATTTTTAATCTGAGTCTTCATGGGTGGAACAATGTACACAATGATCCAGTAATATGTGCTTGTATGACAACAGAAGATTGGGTTGTCGGTCAGTGTTTTTTTCACACCATTCTTTCTTTTTCATATACTGCATTCAGCAACCTTCCAGCAATATGTTCTGCAGGGTAGAGTGTAGTTTTATTGTGATGATTGAACCATGCCAATTATATATTTGTTCTGAACGAGATGAAAAGGAGAATTTGTTGCATAAATGAACCAAGCAATCTTTTCATCTACAGACTCTTGCTGGAATTTCCTGGTCCTGACTACAAACTCATGCATTATTTTACTGGATGATGAAGGAAGTTTAATATATATACACCTACATACACACACAGATAATTTACTGACACATTTAGTTGCAGCACTGCTGTGGTAGCAGCAGATGATTCTGAAATTGTAGACATTGCAGAGGATGGACATTTATAACCCCAGAAACAAAATGCTTTTAAAAGAGTCACTCGCTATTACTCAGTGCACTGCTTTTAAAAAAAATAAGATTGTAAATTAAAGATTTCTCCTACTGCAGCTATTGTACCACTTTTTAAATTATATCACTTATTCTAAACCCATTTTTATAAGGAAAATTACTAAATTATAAGGATTATCTAACTATTAAAATCTTTATCTATAGCAACATACTACCAAACCGCTTGAAAAAAATGTGAATGTTGAAATTCATAAATGCTAATCAAAAGTTTACTTTTAAACAGGTAGGATGTTAGATTATACTGAGCAATAAAAAATTCATTTCAGAAGTCCAGCAGTAACAGTAAAAATGTAGTTGATACTTTCAAACATATGAATTGTATTTTGAATAAACATTTTGAAATTCATAAGTAATCCATTAAAAACAAATGTTATAATTTACTAGCGTAGTAAATCATGGTAGGCAGTCCATAAGAATGGTGCAGAAATAAATTTACTGACCTGTTGAGCCAGATTATTCAGACACGTCCACTTCATCATCTTCAAGGTCACGGCTTTCTGAGGAGCATTTTTCATAATGTTGTTTCATTCTGACAACCAGGCATTGCATCTCTTTTTTGCACTGTTTACATTTGTCACATGCTCCTTTTTACCCAGAGGTACAGAAATTTCTTGAATATATTCCCAAATAGGGTTTTTGTTTTTTAAATATTGTGCAGCCATGTTTTTTTTCCTCCAGTTTCTAGGTGTTGAATTCAAGACTAGATGCTGCTTTCTGAAGAATGATGTCCCTTCTTCCCACCCTGTCCTGCTCTGACACCAGCATTGCTCCTTTCTGGTTGCACACTCTTCTCTTTCTCTTGTTACATAACTCCTCTGCCCGACCCCATCCCACCCCAACTCCCAGAAAAATGAAAGAACTAACAATCCAAAACGTCTGCTCTTCTAACGCATATGCCTTTTGCACTGAAATATTTTATTAGTTTAGAGACAGAAATCCATTAATTTCTCAACTGCGCCCTGTTTGTTTGCATCTCTGTCTGTGTACACATGAAAAGAGTCAGACCAAGCCCCAAGTGACCCAGAAGCAAGGGCTGGTAGTTACTGGGCAGATCAGTATTTTTCCAAGAGCTGGAGAGTAAATTTCCCTTATGGGTATAGTCATAAATATTCATAATTTGAGAACTGACTAAGAGTTCAGGATGGGAGAAGCTATAAAAGAGGATGCTGACACCCCACCACTCCAATAAACTCTGTGGATTATCCTGATGAGTTATCTGATGGGATCTGGACTCTGGCTCCAGGATACACCACTACCTCTGATGACTTTGCCAGTGTCTTGCACCCAATAGCAGAGCCTCTAGGGCCGCCATACAATCAACCCCATAATACAATACATGATCTACCATGCCATATTTATAAAGCTTGACCTCTAAAGTTAGACTCCGGGGCGGGGTGTGTATGTGTGGAAACTCTCTTTATATAGAAAAGCAGTCTTTAACTTAGTTTTTGATAGAGGCTCATTGATTCAGCATTTATTTTAATTTTAAAAGATTTAAGAGATTATAAGTAGTTTAGGCCTTAACATATTTTGTATTAAATTCCAATTTCATTTTAAACAATTTTGAAAAAGGAAAAATTATTATAATTTAAAATAAAAAGAACTGATTTCAATGCAAAAAAATCATCCATTTTTCTCAGGGTAGATAGATTTAAATCACCAAAAGAACATCGATTTAAATCAATTTTCCCACTGATACTTCATATATTTCTTTAAAAATGGGTGCATATCTGATCATTAAAACATGTTAATTTACAACTCAGTACAGCATTTTAAAACATCTAGGAGCATATACTTAGTGTAATTTTTTAGATAAATTAATAAAATCAAGTTAGGAAATAGTACATAATACTCATCACATGTATCAAGCTGCAGATGCAGTACATTAGGAATGGTATGAACTAAATCTCTCTCTCTCACACACGCGCACGCGCACACGCACTTATATTTTATTAAACTAAATTTTAAATGTTACATAAATGTTTCACATTTTCAATTGCAAGTCTCCTAAATTGCCGACTGACAGCTGTCAAACTTTTTTCTTTTTTTTTTTTAATTTTCAAACTTTAGTAACTGACAACTCAACACAACACTAAACGCATGCTGTCCTTAAAACTTCTACAACTCGCTCTCATCTTCCCCACTCCCCCTGTCATTTTTATTCATAGACAAACAGAAATACAAGTTTTCCTGCTTTTCCAACTCCCAGTCGATTTCTTAGGTTTGAGGGAATAATATCAAATGATGAAAATATTCTCTCTGTGTCTGCAGTGGAAGCTACTGCTGTGAAAAGTTGGCTTGGTCACTGAAGGAACTCTGTTTCAAGGTGCCTGGCTAATGATTTCCACCAATTCAAAGGAGTAACTTTGTTCAAAACATAATCAGTAAACATGTACCACTTAAATGGTTCTGCTCCAGCCCTGAAATTTATTATGACTGGCATAACCGAGAAGTGATTTTGAGATGCCCATGCCATAGCAGCATCATCTTCAAAAGTTAGGCATCTACCTTTATATCTAGGGTTGAGAAAGTTCGCAAGAAAACGAGGTGCAGTTAGTGCCTGATGCATTCGCTTCTTTATTGCCAGCAGTTTAACTTTCTGGTGAGGTACTTCTTTCTTCAATGTCTCTTGAAGCTCGGTGACACTGGAAAAAAATGGTTGTTTTGGAAGTATTTTGCGACTTCAACATCATTTTCTTTTACTCCTAGAGAAGTCGTACTTAAATCTTTGGCTGAAAGATGCATTAAATAGGCACTGCAGCCATATGTTAAGGAGCATCCTTCCGCTTCTTTTTCTAAGTATCTTCTCATCTATGCCATGTTTACAGTGTCGTCTGATACAATGCTGCGCATGTGACAGTTGAATTTTTGTTCACAGTTTATTACAGCTTTCACTGCCACTTCTTTTAAATATTCTGTTGTGTGGGCATTTCCCGATATATCTATTGTTTCTGAAAGATATGAAACCCCATCTTCTGTTGTCACACAAGGCACATATTACTGGATCATTGTGTACGTTGCTCCACCCATTAAGTCTTAAACTGGCAAATTTCCTCTCAGTATTTCTTGCACACTGTTCAAGATGACTTATGGCATCACCATATGGTCTGTGGCCAAGATGTTCCAAAATAAGGGGCATGTATTATGTAATATAAAATAAGAAAATGACACCCAGTGGCAACTGACAACTCTAGATTTCTCTTACTGCAGTTTCTGTACCGTATGCTTGGATGATAGATTCTAAACCTAGTTAATTAATTAAACAAGCCATAAGGATTAGCTAAGCTAAACTTTTTTTTCTAGCAACATCCAATATAGCAAACAGCTTAGGAATGTACTTGTTCAATCACACTGATACTAAACGGCATAGAGAGTTTTGAAGAATGATGTATTGCAAAGTGAATTATTTAAGTTACTAACCAGTTGATCCACATCGTCCTTCAGACATATCCACGTTTTCATCCACATCATTTTCTCCTAGAATAAAGCAGTTTTCATTATCATGTTTCAGTCTTGCAACTAGACCTTGCATCTCCTTCTTGCACTGCTTACACTTGACACATTTTCCTTTTTTACAGGGAAGGAATTTCTTCAAAATATTCCCAAATAGCATCTTGCTTACGCCCAGAAGCCATGACAGTTTTTCCGTGGCAAAAGTGTGGGGAAATATAGGAAGCTGTGTGTGTACTGAATGTCTTCCCTTTTTCTTTCCAGTCCACTCCACTGTTCCTTTCTACTCTGCTTCTGTCCTTTGCTTCTTTGTCTTTAAGACAGTCTCTTAACTAACTCCTCTGTCTTGCTTTGCCCAGCTCCACCACCACATAAGCACAGAACACAGAATCCTATCCAATCTGTGTCTTTCTTTGCACATGTGACTTTAGTCTGCTGAGAAGCAGAAAGTAAAAGCCCAGAACTTTCAAGAAGCAAGAGCTGGTAGTTAGGCTGGACAGACTACAACAATTAATTCATTTTTATGAGACTAAGTGTAGGTTTAGCACATTTGTGATGAGATTCAATTGTAACTATTATTTTCAAAATGAGAGAAATTTAGTATTTTTTTATTTTTTTAATAAAAAAATCTGATTTAAATAAAAAAATCCAATTATTTTTTTAAATAATTGATTTTTATTCACCCTGATTTTTATCCACTTTGTTTTTGATAGATAATGAAAGAGCTATTGGTCCAGAAAGAGAGAGGGAATACGAGAATGTGTCTGTATCTTGGTAGTTAGAGCACTCATCTGGGAAAAGGGAGATGCAGGATCCAGTCCCCCTGCACCAATGATTTTTTAAAAATTCTTTATCCAGAATGGAAGAACTCCCACATGTGTACTCTAACCTTTGGGCTAAATGTTATGAGGGAGATCATCCTTGTCCTCCATCGCCACCTCCTCCCCCACCAGGCAATTTTGTGTAAGCTCACCTATAGGATTCAATCTAGTAAGTGAGCTCTGATCACTCTTATTGGATTGGGCCCTGCAAGTGAGTTAGGAGGACAAATGCCTATCTTTCCCCAGTTTGTGAATCGCTCTGGGACTTAGACATCTGGATGCCTGCAGTGAGGCAGCAGCACACATACTCAGAGGCAGAAACATAGGCACTCAGGGAACTTTTACCGCAAAATTTTAGGCACTGAGCAAATACAGGTACCTAAAGGGTTCAGTGGCAGCTGAGCAGAGTTTCATGAATCCCAGTGGGGTATGATTCTGGGATTTAGGCACCTACATCCTTTAATGAACCTAGTCTTTAGTTTACAGCAAAGGAAAAGGAGGTTAGATATTAGGAAAATCTTTCTAATTATAAGGATAGTTAAGCACTAGAACAGGTTACCAAGGGAGGTACAGAATACCTGTCATTGGAGGTTTTTAAGATCAGGCAAGACATACACCTGTTGGGGAAGGTCTAGGTACACTTAAACCTGCCTCAGAGCAGGTGGATGGACTAGATGACTTCTCGGAGAGCCTGTCCAGCCTGACACTTCTATGATTTTATGTAGATGATGGAAAGAGAGGACAGAGAGAAGCAAGTTTGAAAGAAACACTTCGGGTGAATCATACCCTCAGCTTGAATGATCATTGCAAACACATCCCAAATATTCTGTAGACATCACAGTATCTTTCCATTTGTTTCCTCCCAGAAACTAAAGGAACTCCTCTCATGATCACTGAGCAATCCTCCTTCTAGTAATTGTGAGGGGAGAAGTCTTTCCCTCAAACCCATCCACACCTGGACCACTATAAAATTGGTACTAATTTATTTCATCCTTCAGCCCCAGAAAATGGTTTATCTGATATTCCATTGGAGGGATACCATGTTTATTCTTCCTCCATGACTTCTGAGCAAATTTTCTCAGTTTGCAAGTAAAAAGATAGTATTTCTAATGGCTAGTGCTACAAACTGTACCAATGATCAGTAAGTCATGCTATATCCATTCTGTCTCTCACACAGAACCAGTACCTTGACCCAACACAGAGAGCTCAGGTTCAGCTGGTACACAGAGAAAAAGCATATTAGCAATTTCAGAAAAGTGCTATCTTGCTCTTCAGAATATCATATTTTGTTTAAAAAGCATTAACGTACCAAAAAAGTAAGCCTCTAGCAAATATGGATGCAAAGAAAACTTCAAAAATGTAAACAATGTAACTGATGCAGACACATCTATGCAAATCTGCAAATAATAAAATAACTCATATGTGAACTGCTCCATTTATCTCAGTGATATGTTAACTCAGATGCCTAATGATGCTAATGTAAATGTCACCATTGTTAATATTTTATTTCTTATGGAGAGGGAGGATCACAAATCTACAATTTATTGAGAGTGACCTCTCATTTTCATTCCACAAGTGAATGACATTTTGGAGATATTGCCAGGTAGTTATTTTCCACAGTCAAGCCCAAAAGGCTTAGCAGAGCTCATGGACACATTCAAGCCCCATTAAATGGGAGCCAAGCAGAGCTCAGACACATGGTCATATAATGAACATCTATCTGCACAATCTACTATGAGTGGTGTCTCATTCTGGTGACTCACATGGGCAAAATTTATTTTGTGGGTGAAATATGGAAGAGCACCAACACCTTCCCCCTGCAATTTGACTCCGCTCAATGGGTGTATTTTAGGGGTACTTTCAGTGCAGTTAAGGTCTGCATCACTGCCCACCTTCATGTAAAGATTCCACAACTGGAAATTTATTAGAAATTCTGTTGATCCACAACCACAAATAAAGCCAGCTTGGTATTCCGTACGGATACATAGTCTATATTGCTAAATAAGAATGGAGTTTGAGTTTTGCTGAACTCAAGTATTCTGGAAGGGCATAAAATACCACTAGGCAACCTTAACTCTGCATTAATGAAGTTATTTGTCAGTGAACAGTCAGTAAGGTAAGCACCTATGACTCAATATACCAAAGGAGCAGATCTGTGAGAAAGGAGGTGCTTATTTTTATTTAAGCAAATCTTTTTTCTATCCGTAAACACACTTTAAATGGCTATGAGGAGATCTCTGACATTGGATTCTATGGCTGGTGAGGAAGGAGTCAACTAATCAGCCTCTTCAAAACTAATAAAGCATAGCCCAGATGGTTCACTGTATCATATAATAGCCATACTGTATGATCAAAATATAAACTGGGCCTGTGGGTTAGAAAATTGAAAGACTTAGCAGCCCTGGAAATGATTGTCATTTTACAGAGTTAAAGGTACATTAAGCTATTGACTCTTTTTTAGACCACCCAAGAAGCAGTTGACTTTATAAGAATGACTCCTTATAAAGTTCTTGAGTCTTCATTATGTATAGAACATATTGAGTGAACTATACATGTGATAAAGCATTTACTGGATTTTGCAGTAATAATACAACAGGCTTTTTCCCTCCCTCCCAGTATATACTGATCATAAAGGTTGGAACACCTATATCAGTCAAACAAACCAACCAAACTTCCCAGTATACTTTTGAAATATTCCCAAATAAAAATTTAATAGTTACTCAACTTGCCCTACAGAGAATACTAAGGAAAAAAACAGACCCACAAACTTTACTGTCACACTTTTTCGTCGTGTCTCCTTGTCAATCTTTTTTTCCCCCTTAACTACATTTTCGAAGCTACAGTTAGCCATTGTCCAGCTTTATTTACGCAAATCACTATGCATGTAAAAGACCATTTCTTTAAAAACATAAAGATAAATAACTGAAGTTTATAACTGGAAATATCATCTGTCCTAAAACCCAATCAATAAACACACCACCAAATTCTGCATTAGGGAAAGCAATTAATTTTTTTTTTAAAAAGGTAACTGAACTTATGTTTTCAAGTGAAGCCTAAATAATGTTTTTAAAAAGCTAAAATCTGAACAATCATGTAAGGAAGGCTTTAACACACTGCAAAGTAGGCCCAAAAGACAAACTAAAAGAATACACACAAAACTTGGAAATAAAAGTATTCCATTACATATATTAAAAGGCCCTGAATCCAAAAGTGACCTTTCAACCACAAGTCTTCCTTAGTGCAAGGTATTTTAAAAAAAAATCTGAATGCCAAGAAAGCTTTCACAGTGTAGTCATATCACCAAGGCAATAAAATAAGTCACTAAAATATATCAGGAAGAAAATTCTATTGCATTTGTATAATATTAAATATATAATATACATACACATTTGTGATGATGATGTTGATGAAATAAATGGCAGAGCAAGGCGATACACTGCAATTAGCAAGCATCTTTGACCATCTCATTTGTACTCTACTCACATATCCACTTTCCTCAGGATTTTGTCTAATATTCCAAATATCTGAGTAGCTTAAAACAGCAGCTGCCATCTTAAAAATCTGACTGCCACAATGGTTCTCTGTTTCATAAATATGTGATTTCCTTCCAAATATACACTCGTCTATAGCATATCACAGACAATATGCAATCATGAACCAGGTCTAAGGTCATATGCTTCACAACCGATCATGACTAGTAAACAAGAGCTTATACCACTGGACAAGAAAATTATTGGGTTTTAGTGAAACATGATGTACTTGCTTCTTGCTCTGACAGGTCCAACAAGCAGAACTTTGAGGTCATGATAGGTGTATGATTTAGGCATTTTATGAGTGCTAAAGACAAATCATCTCTGGCTGGATTAATATATTCCCTGAAGTCACCTTGTACCTGGAAATGCCCCACCCTCTCGTCAACATAAGGGCATAATTTTAACAAGGAGCTAATACAACTGACCTCTGGTTAATAAGTTTCTGACCATATATAGTTAATTAATGTAGATCTCTTTGGCATCTGTGAGGGACAGGTACGCCTATCTCTTCCTAATTTCACAGAGTTTAAGGCCAGAAGGGATCATTAAATCCCCTAGTTTGACCTCCTGTATACCACATGCCATTAATTTTCACACAGATACCTCGATAATAAGCCCACACACTTTAGTCAGACTAAAACATTTCAGTCCTCAGGAAACTAAACTGTATCCCACAAGGACAGAATAGGGAGACTGAGATACCCTGAATGCCCAAGGCCCTTACAATGGCATAGAATCTTTTAGGAGAGATATGCCTAGAATTCAGCAGGCAAACCATATCCGATGCTGCAAAGGAAGGCAAAAAGCTACCAAAGTCCCAGCTAATATGACCTGGGGAAAAATTCTTCTAGATTTTCTATATAAATTGGTATTTCCACCATCACCATTACAACAGTTTCACTCCAAGAGCAAATATAATGAGGGGGTCAGGAGGGACTCTCATAGCTACCAACAAATAATCAACCAAATCTGTATATGCATGGATTTTCATAAATCTAGCTCTGTGCACATATTTCTATTAACTATTAACCCCACCCACTTAATTTGATTCACCCCCCATTACAGCTTCCTTATACATAGGCCTAGTCTACATTATAAAAGTTATTTAAATTGTTTTCAAATCTATCTAGTCAAATTGGTGCAAATTCCTAGCATAAATGCATTTGCACTAGATTAACCCTCACTTCAATCAGTTTATCTTAACCTGATAATTTAAAATTGATGTAAACTGCTAAACCTTTTCTGATATAGCCAAGCCCTAAAATTGTAAATCTAAAGCAGAAACATTTTTATTATGTGTATAGAGTATCTAGCATAACCCACCCACACATGTGCAAAACACCTTGGGGTTTCAAGGTGCTACTGTAATATAAATTAATACTAACTGGGGAAGGGTGCAGGGAGTGGAAAGGCAAAGTTGCAGTGGGGGAGGTCTAGGTTGGACATTAGGAAAAAGTTTTTCACTAGAAGCACTGCAATGGGTTACCTAGGGAGATGGTAGAATCTCCATCTTTAGAGGTTTGTAAGCTGTGGCTTGACAAAACCCTTGCTGGGATTATTTAGTTGAGGTTAGTCCTATTTTGAGCAGGGGGTTGGACTAGATGACCTCCTGAGGTCTCTTCCAACTCTAATATTCTATGATTCTATTCTAAGATAAGGAAAGTCTAGCAATAGTAGACAGTGGAGCCGCGGATAGGCAAAGAAGCCCATTTACTGCTGAATCTGTGAAACTTGTTTGGCATGTCTATGTTCAAAACCAAGATTTTTCAAAAATAGATTCCTGAGGTTGGTCTTCTAAAAAATTAAGTTTCAGGAAGTATGGGGCCTGATTTCCAGATGTGATGAGCACCCAGCAATTTCCAGTGGCTTCAATGGGAGCTAATAAATGTTTAATGTTTTGAAAATCAAGCCCCACATTTAGCTGCCTAAACATAAATGTATTTAGGACTCTAACATTTGGGACCTGTTTCTCAGCCCAAAGTCACTGAAGGTTTTATATCCCCCAGGACTTCCCCGCAGAGCACAGCCTGCTGTTTCTGAGACGGAGAGAACACCTGTGCGATCACAGCCCTTCGCTGGCCTCCACGTCTCAGCGCACGTCAGGCCCGCCGTTCACGTGTTTCGCTGGGACGCCGGCAGGGCGCGGGCCCTACGAAACGAGCGGCTTGGCAGGGGACACACTGGCACGGGGAGCGCCCCCGGGACCGCGTGACAGGTTTCACGTGTGCGACTCAGCGCCGTTCTCGTCAGGTCACCGCCCCCGACCCCGACCCCGACCCGGACACGCCCGGCCAGGTAACGCCGCACCCGGCGCCAGCCCCGGCCGAGCCCCGCATTTCCCTCCGCGGGGCCAGCCCAGCCCGCGCCGCTGAGCGACCGTGACCCGCGCCGCGGCAGACCCTGCGACGCCCGCCCGACTGCAGGCCCCCAGCCCGTCAGCGAGGCGGGCCGAGCCTGAGGCGGGAGGAGCGGCCCCGCCCGCCCGAGCCCGGCGCGCTGTGGCCACGCCCCGGCCCCGCGGGAGGCCGCACCCCGAGCCCGCCGGCCCCGCGGCCCGCCCTCCGGTACCGTTGGGCGATGCTGAGGACTCGCGTGGAAGCGGCCTGGGCACGACTCGGCTCCATGGGCGCCGCCGCGCGCCGCGCCTTCCCTCGCCCGCGCTCCCAGGAGCCGGCGCTGCAGCCGAGGGCGGCGGCCCCGCCGCTCGGAGACCATTCCGGCCGCCGCGACGCGACCCGCCCCGCCC
>ML675655.1:144636-346496 GCA_007922155.1 Mesoclemmys tuberculata
CCGCGCCCCCCGTCAGCCCGGCCCGCCACGCCGCCCCCGCGCACAGAGCCGCCGGCCCCGCGCTGCATCCTGGGACTTGCAGTTCTGAGGCGGCGCCCCGCCGCGGCCTGAGCACCGAGGGCGCCGCCAGACCGCCCCGATCCGCAGCCTGCGCCTTTCACTGGGCCACTGCGCTCCGCAGCCTGTCCTGCGGCCTCGTGCGGTAACCGGTGCTGCGGGACCACGCTGATGCCATGCTCGGCCTGCTTAAGTTCCCGCGGCAGCTTAAATCGCTGACGGTCTGTACTACCTTTAGTGGCGCTGTGTCCTGTGTTCACTAAGGCAGCACCCCACACCAGCAGTGGCTGAATTTCACGGGTGGATGAAATGAACCCTGTGCATAATTTTTTGCAGTTTGGAATAGTTAGAGTGCACACTTATTTTACTATCCCCTATACAATTTCTGGCAGAGTATTGACTTTTCTTCTATATCTGATTTTATGGAGAAGAGACTGTCTGAGGATAAAAGAGGTAGTTTAATTGCCAAAACCCTTACAAGTCTAGACCTCTCTGAAGAATCTGCCCCTTAGAACAAAACATGGTGGCGAGTTTACGATGTGAGAGCTGCAACTGAGCCCCATCAAACTCATGTTACCTTGGGGTCACCAAACATCCATGATATGAGAGCAACTTTTGAAGTCTCACTGATCTGGATGAGAGTCAAACAGGTAACATTCTAATTAAAAGCTCTATAGCACTTTAGCAACACCTTGAAGCATCCAGTCCTGGAGAGAAAAGTTTATTAGATCAAGTTCTGACTTTTTTTTTATTTTTACATGGGCAGGATTTGCCAAGCGTTGGCCACACAGGATATATCTACACTGCAGATGAGAGCTTGCACTCTCAACCCAAGTGGACACATGAATGCTATCTCTACTTGAGCTGGCACACTAAAAATAGTAGTATGGATATGACAGCAAAAGTGGCAGCATGGTCTACCCACACAAGTGTGGACCCTGGCAATTGGGCAGGTTTGAACTCAGGCAGCTAGTCCAATCCGCTGCCTGTGCTGCAACATCCAACCTGCTATACTTAATGCATTAGGTTAAGCAGCGCTAGTTAGAGTCTTTCTATCCATGTTGGGAGGCACACTCCCAGCCACAGGGTAGACAACCACAGTCAAACTCCAACACAATGCTCTCACCTTCAAAATACAATCTACAATTAAGTGCCCCACTCTGCTCTTAAAAGGAGTGCTCCCATTAACCAATATGCAAACAAAACAATTGTTAAACATCTAAATATTATATTTTGCTATATAAAATTATTTCAACAATTCGTCATTCTAGAATCTTAACATTAATTTAAGACAGCCATTATATATATATTTTTTTTTCATACATTGGTCATTGTTAACATCTGACAACACAATTTTCAGAGCCATAACACAAACTCCTTTTAGTTCAGCTACAGAAATAGCTGGCTGTTAGCTTCTGTGTGTATCAGCTTGTAGAAAGAGATGTAAGACAAACCTGTAATACTGGCTATCAGGGATCTAAACATTTAAACGGTAATCATCTGTTTGAATGTTTTAAAAAGCCAATTACTGTTTAAACTGGGGGGGAGGGGAGCCGCAGCTGGGCTCGGCTCCCCAAGAGCAAGAACAGCTAGACAGCTCTTGCTGGCGGGGAAGCATGGAGCCCAGCACAGGAGGAGCGGTAGCTGCAGCTGGAATCGGCTCCCTGCAAGCAGCACGGGGTGGGAGCCGCAGCTGGGCTCGGCTCAGCTTCCCACAAGTAAGAGCTGCCCAGCCATGGCTCTGCACGTGCAGTGGGGAAGAGCCACAGCTAAGCAGCTCTCTTGGCAATAAGGAGCCAAGCCCAGCACAGCTCCCCACCCACACATTTAACCATTTAAACATTCTATTTTTATAACATTTAAAGGGATTTCTAATTAAACTAATTTTTACATCCCTACTATCTGGCTGCCTAGATACTATTCCTAGCTCTAGAAGTAGAATGTGGTATAGTGGTTACAGACAGAAGAGCCAAACAATATGACATTTACCTTCTGAAAAGCAATGCAGCGGAGTGGATGAGACTTTGGTCTGCTGTGTGAAAGACTAGGGTCCTTTTTTCTGACATGATTTTGTGCAACCTCTCAGTTACCTCATGTGACCACTGGCAAAAGGACCAGCATACTGTAACTTCTATCAGGCCTGACACATTCATTACCTCAACACAGTGTTGTCATAATATTTATCTAAAAAGTGTCATAAGTTATCATGTAAACTGATGTATGTGCTGGAAATATGTTCTTAAAATATGTTTGGTAGGTGGTGCATAAATCCAGCCCAACCTAAACAAAGGAATGTGTATTTATTTGTGTGACCAGCTTGATTAACAGGTAGAGGACAATGAAAGTACAATTACATATAAGGAAAGACATCAAGCTAACAAGAGGGGGAGAAGACAATTTCGTAATCATGATGAGGGACACAATCTGCACCCAGAAAGATTTCCTAGCTCTTAAGGCAGAGACAATGGACTATTGGTAATATAAGGGAAGCTAAAAAAGACACTTTAGTTATCCATCGCTAAGTATCTGCCAATACTTTATAGATTCAGTGACTTTCCGGGACCTCCGTGATTTCTGCGGCAGGGCCGGGGGTGATGCTGAAGAACTGAGTGGCTGAGGCTGGGGGGGGAGTGGGCCCCCACCACCAAAGAGCTGAGTGGCTGGAAATGGGCCAGGGTGTCCCACACCACTGCCAAACAGCTGAGTGGCCAAGGAACCCCACTGCCAAACAGATGAGCAGCTGGGGCTGCTCAAGGGGACCCCACACCCACAGCCAGTCAGCAACATGTCCACATGGTGGGAGAGGGGTTGCTACCAAATACCTGAGCAGCCAGGGTGACAGCTCTGTTTTCCCACCTTCCCAGAGTATTTTTTTTAGTAAAAGTCAGGGACAGGTCCTAGCTTCCATGAAGTTTTGTTTATTGCCTGCAACCTGTTCCTGGGTTTTACTAAAAATACCCATAACAGAACCTCAGGCCTGGTCTATCTACACTTACCTTCTGGATTCGGCAGCAGTCGACGGGAGATACGCAAGTGACAAATCATTTGCGTATCTCCCATCAACTTCCCTTTGATGCAGTGCAGTGTGGACGGTGCGCAGAAGAGATACAGCGAACAGTGTTCCCTTCGACACAGCACTGCGCCACTTACCAGGGTGGTTTTCCTGCATCAATTTCTGGATTGACTGAGTGGGTCTATACAGACCGCTCAGTCGGTCCAGAGACATCGAACTGACGGAGGTGAATTTGCCGCCGTCAGTGTGGACCCAGCCTCAACCTTACCCATCACTTAGGGAACAAAGGGAACAGAACCCTCTGATTCTGTGAAATCATGCTTTGTCCATTCATAGAATCAATGAATATTAGGGTTGGAAGGGACGTCAGGAGGTCATCTAGTCCAACCCCCAGCTCAAAGCAGGACAATCAACAGATAGGATATTTAAAATTCTGGGAATCATGGCACAATTCAAGAAAAGACCAGTCTTGGTTAAAGCACTAACCTAGGACTCAAAAAACCTGGGTGCAATTCCTGACTCTGCCACAGTCGGAATGACCTTGGGAAAGTCACTTAGGCCCTGATCTTGAATCATTAAAATCAATGGGAGCTTTCCTAGTGAGTTCAGTAAGCACAGGATCAAATCGTCAATCTCTTTGGCTTAGCTTTAAACGTATTTAAATTCTTTGCTAATCAGAGCCTTTGTGCCTTCATTCATACAGGACCGTCCTGTACTTTATACGGCACCTAGCACAACAGGGTTCCGATCTTGACTAACAACCTCTTTTCCTTACTTCTGTTTTCTTTCATTGTTCATGAAAGGCCTATTACTTGTAAAATGGGTGAATGATAGTTGCCCTTGCAAAGGCAGGTGAGAGTCCTGGGTGGTTTAATAACGGTATGACATGCATAGAAATATTAACAACTGTAAGCAGAAGAGCCGAAACTAAAACTCATGGTTGCCTGGCCTGTAGCTCAGTGCATGTTTCCCTAGGCTAAAAAAAATAGTTATGTTTTAAGAGAGAGTGGAATACAGACGGATATGCACTTTGATAAAGCTGTCAAATACGTGAGTATCATATGAGATGCAGAACACTTGGTAGTTCTGCAGATATGTAGATGATTTAAGGCTATTTTTAAGTGTTCTAGACTGCAGAAGAAAACTATGCTTAAAACAGTGCCTGATCTATGTTAACACTTGTTAATCTCCAATGTGAATAAAGCCCAAATATGAACTAAAATGTAATACAAACTTGTGTATTTTAAGTGCCTAAAATATCTTTGGGTGCTCAATAAATATTATGTAGGCAAATATCTTTCTCAAAACTAAAATTAGTAAATAGAGACAGCCAAGGGCTTGACTCTCTTCCTATATTGGTATAGATAATAATGCTCTGAAGTTGAACCACCCAATTCTCTTCTCTCTCAGACCTGGTGTAAACCAGCAGTATCTGCACTGAAGACAATAAGATTACACTGCTATAAATGAAACCAAACTCCATTTTCCAATCTGCAGCAATTCTGCTGAACTAAATGCACAAACCAGCTGCGAATAGTCTTCAGTCCGCGTTCAAGCACAAGAACACACCTACATGCCTATGTACTGAACATCCATGGGACAAAATTTTCAATCATCATCAAGACAAATCCCAAAGGGATAACCTTCTTGTAGCTCGTATGTCATATGGATCAATCTCTTCCTTAAGACACTGGATGTTCAGTCTATGTCTTAAGACACTGGATGTTCAGTCTATGGCTGTCATTGGTAATCTTATTATGCTGCCAAAACTTTTAGCAACCACATGATTGCTGTTCATGTAGCAGCATTTATTGGAAGAGATATTTTGTAATTAACTGGCCTTCCATCCTAATAATATGTCCATATCAAGAAATGGGCTGAAACCAATTCATTGCTGGTGGAAGTGATGTAGTTGCCACCCTCTGACATGACAAGATACCACCCTTTACTTTATACAGAATGGTTCAATTAAATCACCTCTATTATATTGTTATGTTGACCTTGGAGGGGGCAGTATGTCCTTGTTATCTTTGAGGAATGCACTTGTACCATGCTTGGTATCAGGATGTTCTGACAAGTGCTTGTGTGTTCTTTGCCTAGCATTTCTTTAGAAATGTGTATTTCTGCCATATGAGCTCTGTTCTTGTGATTTCTTGCTAACTTTGCTTCATAACAACAAAACTTAACTGCTGCCTTAACGCAGGCCTGAAAAACATGGTAGCAGCTGCTCTTATACAAGCATCCACATCTTTCAAACATCCTCCAGCACTACCTATGGCACTTCCCAAGTATGTGTCACCTGTTCAATGTCTCATTCAAATAGATTAATACTGAGCTGGTTATAATCTGGAATTGGAGGCTGCTTGATGGTTATGCTTAAAGATGTGTTTGGTGTGGAGATAACACTGTTTACAGTAATCATGAATTTTATTTAAGTCTATGACCCCGCACAGCAGCAGCTCCTTTCCCCTCCAGGCATTACAGCCTAGTGTATGTGGTTACAGCATCACTCAGGTCTGGCACAACTTCCTCTCCACAGATGGAGAGAGGGAGGCAGAAGGGCCAAATTTGATTGGCATTGCAACCTGACCCCTGTGGCCACAGCACCACTCAGTTTTGGTGCGTCCACCCTTCTGTAGATGGAGGGGCAGATGTGCCAAACCTGAGGGGCATTGCAACCATGTGAGACAAGTTGCAATACCTGAAGCAGGGAGCAGGGCCTAACCCACAGGACAAGAGCCGCCACTGCAGGGTGAGAAATCTTTTTTGGGTGCTGGCTGGTGAGTCTTGCCCACATGCTCAGGGTTTAGCTGATCGCCATATTTGGGGTCGGGAAGGAATTTTCCTCCGGGGCGGATTGGCAGGGGCCACGGAGGTTTTTCGCCTTCCTCTGCAGCATGGGGCATGGGTCGCTTGCTGGTGGATTCCCTGCAGCTTGAGGTCTTCAAATCTCATTTTTGAGGATTTCAATAACTCAGTCATGGGTTCGGGGTTGTTATAAATGTGTATGGGTAGGGTTTTGTGGCCTGCCTCGTGCGGGAGGTCAGACTAGATGATCATATTGGTCCCTTCTGACCTATGAGTCTATGAGTGCAGGGTGGACTCAAGCTCCAACCAACATGCCTCATAGGCTCCCTGTATTTTTTCACGTTAGTTGTGAAATATATAACAAATTTCCATTAAAAAAATTGTCGCTCTAATTATGGCCATGGGCTTCTTGAAAACATTTTTGTAAGCTTCTATCAACCAATCAATGCTGAATTGAACCACAATGGTGACAAGATGCAGTGTTGCCGAACTCCTGTGGAAATAGGAAACCAAGCCATGTACCTACTCAAACATAGCTTTCTATTCCATTATAGAGCTCTTCTATGAAGAGCTAAATCTTCCTAGGGATGCTAAGTCACCTCATCAGAACCCAAAGCTTGCTTGATGCACTGAATCAAAGGCCTAATGGAAGCTTACAAAAATGCTGTACACAGCTTATTAAAATCAGGCATCTTCTCAAAAAACTGTCTCAAGGTATAGTTCTAGTTGATAGCGAAATAACCATTTTAAAGCTGCACTGTGTATTCCAGCTTTTGCCATGAAGGGCATTGATGATTTGAGACACTAACATAAAAGCAAAGACATTTTATTCTAATTCTTCTTTTCTTTTCCTCTAATATTCCTTCTAATTTTAAAGCATGCCATTCATCTGGTTTTTCAAAATACACTATACTTTTGATTTAGTCATGGCGAAATTATATAAGAATTTATGGTTTCTAATAAATTAACATTACTTCTACTACAACTGAATCACCACTACTTCATTTTTTCCTCTATGCAAATAATTATCAACAGGATATAATACTAGATTTTCAGTGGAGATACACATTTATTTTTAAATATTTTAGAGGAAACTAAAATCCAGGCATTGTTTTGAAGGGTTTGGAATTCAAATATTATTTGGATCAAAGTAGAATACCACATTCTAAAAATGTAAAACAGTTTTAATTAAAAAATTGGAAAGCAAATTTAGTACTGGAGGAAGGTGCAGCGTGCAGGCCAGACTAGACTGAAGGCTGTGGTGCTCCAGTGCAAGCATCAACAGAACTGACACATGGCTGCAGATAAAGGTAAATACTAGGGGCACAACTTCACCATTGCTCTGAATCTTATGTAGTCATTTACACCAGTGCAAAGTGGTGGTCAAATGCTACTAAATCAGAATGTAATTAGTTAATTCACCTTGCACTGGTGTAAAGGACTAAAGAAACAGAAAGGAAATGGTAAATCAGGCCTTAGGCAAAGAACTATGCATGAGAGGAAGATAGTCTTGAGCCCCATTCCCCCACACATCCTTCTTTTCAAAAACTCAGAGTAAAAAGTTTGTTTGTAAGCACAGGATGGGAGCATCTGAATAGAAATGTATATATGCTACAAAGTTCTCCTTCTTGGCCTCACTCCTGCTTCTAGGAAGCAACACTCTCAGGAGGAGGTCAGCGTGTAAACTTCCTGGCCACTCACCTGTTCATTTTCACCTCATACTTACACATGCATCATTTGGTACTTGTACTGTGTAGAGTTAATGCCCCAAATTTTAAAAGTTTAATTCAGTAATAATTGTGGAAGCAATCCCCCTTTGAAAACCCTGTCACACTGGCTGGATTGGGTGGGGGTGATGATTTGTGTTATTTGGCATCAGCATGCCAAAGTCATAGTGATTCATGTGAGACATGCCATGTCAGGTACTGTTAGAAAGGTTATAATGTGCTGAGTAAAATGATTATGTTTAAGTTCATGTGTTACATCTGTAATGGAAGTTATGGATATCTTTGATATAACTGTATTTCAAACTATGCTTTATAAGACACCCCAGACCGAGAGGCGGCAGGACAATAGCCTGCTTAATGGCCCATCAAGACCTTTACAGAAGCAAAAGGCCCACCTGAAGAGTTACCAAGATTGGCCCATGTGACTCTGGACTCCATTTTGGTTCCTATAAAACTCCACAAGCAGCGTGGCGAGGGCCAGAGGATATATAAGGCGGAGCCTTTGGTATCCATTTTGTCTACAGTTCAGCTTTCAGTCACCTATCTACCTCTGGAGCAACCCATCTGCAACAGAACTGAAGCTGTGAAACAAAGGACTGAGACCCATCCAGGTACTGGATGTACACCAGAGGGCCTAATACAAGCCTGCAAACTCCACAATTCTTCTAGAAACCATGTATATGGACTTTCAAATCATTTGTATGTATCTGATTGCTTTAATCCTTTAACATTTCTCTTATTGTTTGTTTTTCTTTTTATAATAAACCTTTAGTTTTAGTTACTAAAGGATTGGCTGGCAGCGTGGTATTTTGGGTAAGATCCACACTTATTGTGTGAACAGGTACTGTGGCTGGTCAGAGGGAATCTTTTGAGTAAAGAGCACAGAGTTTAAATAACTGGTTTCTTTACTGGACCTAGTGGCCGTTTGGGAGCCAGAGACTGAAATGCAGTAAAGGGGGCTGTGTGTATTTACACAGTGGTTTCTTGATAACCAGTGGGGGGGAATCAGAAGCACTGTTTGTGGCTGGTTGGGAAGTCCGACTTCAGTGTCACCCACCAGTGCTGGGAGAATCTGCTCTCCTTTTACAGCCTGTCTTGACCTTGGCATTATCAGTTGGCTACCCTGGGCATGGATTGGTCACAAACCCTTCTGTCATAATTTTACTCACCATACAGGAATCAAGTGTACTGACACACTCCAATCAGTCACCGGCATGGGGCAGAATAGCATTTCTAACAGTGCCCTCAAACTACGTGATCTGCCAGTGCCACAGAAGTATAGAATATTTTGATAACAGTGGGTTATCAATTCAATACTCTTAAGTTTTTGTTATGATGCAAGAATCCCACCATCTGTTTCTTGATTAAACAAAAAATATGGTGTTCTCTAAACAAGTTCAGTTAAAAGCTGTGCCAAGGGGCAAAAAAACCAGTATCACCCTCATTATGTTAACAAATGTTTTAAAATCCTTTTTGAAGTTCCTTGACCCATGAATGGTCACAGCTAATGTAAATTAATTTTAGAAACAACCCTAATGATTTTTAGCCTTGTAAAGTAATAAAATTGTTAACAAATCTATAAACAGTAACATCTCTTTGCTTGTGAATTATCTGTATAGAGCTCACAATACTCGTGATGCTACGGTCAGTACTGAAATCCTAAACTTTATTGCAAAGCTAAGTAAAATTAGCTCTCAAATGGCACCCAACACCATCTATAACTAAATAGTCCAAGATGAATTCAAGGCTGCTGATTGCTTCTGCATTCAGAAACACAAACAAAATTCAACGCCATAATTAAAGTAAACACTGTTAACAGAGACAAGGCTGGTGAGGTAATATTTTATTGGATCAAGTTCTGTTGCTGAGACAAGCTTTAGAGCTTACAAAGAGTTCTTCAGGGATCAGGTAAGAGTTCTGTGTAAATTTGAAAGCTTGTCTTTCTCACCAGCAAAAATGGATCCAAAGAAAGATACTATCTCAGCCACTTTGCATCTCTAGTATTTTGGGACCAACAAGTCTACAACAACCCTGCAGACAACATTGTTAACAGTCATCCTAGTGATCTTTACTAAAGCATAACTTATCTTATCTCCAAGTATCTGGATTGCATTGAAGCACTACTGTCTTAAAAACTAAAACAAAAAAAAAACAACTCTCCTTGCTTCTTCCAGAGAACCTGCTTATAAAGAAATCATAAAACAGGTCAGAAAACTGCCTTCCAACTGAAACATTTATTTTTAGCTCAAGTATTTTGTGGTTGTAATTTTCTCTCTTTTCCTTATTAGGAATAAATAGGAATCAATAGGTTTATTACTTTCACTGGCTCAAGGTTGGTTACTCGCTCTGTGGTACCCTCTTGTGATTCTGCAGATGGAATTTCAGTTATTCTATCACACCATCCCCTTTTTATATAGCTAAGAAATCCACCCTGCTAATGCATGTATCTTTGGAACTGCAGCATCACTAAAGACTCTCATAACACAGGGTCATCACTAATCTTTTTCCCCCATAGAGGGATCCAAAAATAAAAGCCATCTGAAAGATTTCTGGGGAAATCTCAGCTGTGGGCCTGTTTGCGTTTTGTATGGAGGTTAACAACATGTCCAAACCCAAATGAGGTTGGAATGCAAATACATAGCCTCTGCAGGAAAAAAAAAAATCAGCACACTATACTTAAGTAATATGACACCATTTCAACTCTGCAAGAAATATTAAATGCTTTAGGAAAGAAGGCTTACTTTAGGCAAAAAAGGGCCCTCTCCCTTACCTCATGCTGTCACAAGTCTTTTCCCATTTTATCAAACAAGCACAAAATAAATAAATAAATTAAACGAGAGAGAAAGGAACCGTAGTATAGCAAAATTTTAAAAAACAGGGCAGTCTACAGAGGTATGCTGCAAATTCATTGGCTCCGATGCTGTCTAGCTTAAATTGAGGATTCCAGTTGACAGTTTGCAGGAATGATGGATATTCCTTATTCTGTGTTAGATGGTGCAGGATGCAGCATATCTACTGCAGTTCTAGGCTGGCAGACACACAAATAGCTGGCTGCCTCAGCACTGTTAGGAGATAATGCTGGCTCTAAGCCAAAGCTCTACCCCCCCCAAAGGAAAAATTCCTAACACATACATACACATATTTTATAAATATAAAAACATAAGACTGTCTTGAGAAATGTGTAAAAAGATGAAAGACAGAGGAAAAAAACACTAAGCAATACTTACCAAAGAATTAAGGAGGAAAAAAAAAAATCAAAACAGAAGCATCAGAAAATTAATAAGCACCTGAGTAAAAAATAAATTGACTTGAAAAAAAGCAGAAATTAAAATACTTTGAAGGGAACAGGCAAAAGGAGAAACTGTAAGGTAACAATCAAACATACCCCATTTTTGTTTATTTGGTTTTTTTTTTATATAGGATCCAATTATCCCTCTGGATTACGTTATTGTTGGTTTATATCTGTTCCTGCCCCTTTAAGGGCACAGTAATATTTCATGTAAAAGTTTAATTTTTTGTTCGTTTTGTGGGGAGGGAGGAGAGGATTTTTACTGTTTTTTGTCTGAAGTATAAGAAAACTAACAAATGGCCCAATTCTGCAGTCCTGAAATATCAAAATTATCAGCACTGAAGTACTATAAATATTATTTGAAGACCCATCATCTTTTAATCAGTGTTTTACAAGCTCTCAACAAAAGTCCTGAACTTCAAACAAACTTTTGCAGAAGGTATTCCTCAGCTAGTGAGCATTTGCAGACAGCGAATTTAATTTAAAATATAGCTGGAATGTATTATAGTATTCACTTGGCAATCTAGCAAATACCATTACAGTAAAGATTTCAAATCAGTTCTATTATCACTCTATAACCTACACAAACTTTCCCTGTTATAATTTTCTGTGTGTGATCTCTGCACAGGCTTTTTTGGGTGGGGCAATTAAAATTTCTATAAGTATTTTGGAACTTTGGAGAGAGAATAATTTATTCTTTTATTAAAAAAGGACTATCCATACATTTTTAGATAGGGCTATAGCAAAAAAGCAGCTTCTAAAAAATTTATTCTCTCTAAAAATACTAGGAAAATAAAAGGTAAATAAGTATGCTAACACAGCATTAGGACTGAACAATGCAACATAAAATTAGGAAATATAAAAGTTGCAGTTATGTGCACAATTTTAACACTGCTTCCTGGCAAGTCTACATTATGATACAGCATTTAGTTACGTGATTGACATCAAATTTAACTTTATCGTTTCATAAAAGTTAAGTGCTTAACTGTACAACCCTAATATTACATTAACATTGTTTTGTGCTATTTGAGACATGAAATCAGATTTTCAGCTGAGCCGATGTAGAATCCTGTAACCTATAACATCACATACCACCTATAAATAAGTTTAATCAGTTCTAAACCTTTTGGTTGGTTCACTCAATCACTGCAACTAAACAAAATCTCCCTGGAAAAACTGTTTACAAGCTGTCAATAAGAAGGGAAAATATTCTATAAAAAGATTTGTCCTCAGCTTCTGATGCTACAGGGTATAGTGACACAATATGTCTTACCCAACTGGCAGGAAAAAAATAGTAAGCCCCTTTTAGATTGAAGTTTTAAACACCCTCTACACAAATAGTGTATACATTAAAATATATTATCCCAACTCTAGGGTAAGTAGTGGGCCTCCTTCCAATCCCTTTGAATTCCCAAAACAGCTCACTTAAAACAAAAGTCTTGTTTTCTGGATCCACACTATATCCAAATTGTGCCCCTCCAAAAACAGAGCAACCATCTCCACTGAGCACTCAGAATGGAGCATACATTCCAAATGCTATTTTTAATGCCATCTGTCAAGGATTTAGGTCTGCTTTCCACATGTAACTGAGATCTCCTCCTAAGCACTATCCGCAGTCTGTCTGGCTTGTCCTCTGCCCCTTCTTTTGATCATTTTTTTCCTCCTTGCTTATTAATTCTTTACCCTCTACAGGGATAGCAAACCTCTGATCATCCCCACCCTAATAAGTGTGTTTGACACTGGTGGAGCGTACCAGCCCCACACTAGTGAACTGGAAATTAAAGAACAGCTCCAGGCTCACAAGGCCCACCCTGCCACTCTTGCTTGGCATGCCCTCCTTGGCGGCAGGGCTCAAAAGAGAGCAGCTCAGTTCAGTCTGGGCAGACAGAGCAAGGGAGCAGTTGTATACAGCAAGATGGCTGGGACTAGGCTCCACTGCCAAGTTACAACAGGCCCTTAACTCCCTGGAAGCCAGGAACAAAGGAATGCAGCTGATAAAGTAAGATACTCCAGAGCCTGGTCAGAGAGAACTCGAGGGGGAATTCAGAAACAGACCTGTGGCACTGACGGAGAAACTAAAATTGGGTAGGAAGTGGCCCAATGAACAAGCATAAGGGTGCCTACCTGTAGGCCACAGATTTGAGCAATTATTCCCAGGGCCCTGGGTGGGAACCTGGTGGAGTAGGAGGGCCTGGGTTCCCCTACCTTTGGCCATGGACTTTCACTGGGTGAGATAGCAGTCAACTCTTGCCACTGGGCAGTAGTACCAGGTTTAGACATCACCCCCTTTGCCCTGGCATATACCCATCCACAAGTTAATCTCTCCTTCTCTGGAGGCAAACCTGTTATCTAATGAAACAATGAACCCCGATATCATCCTTAGAACCCATCCTTCCTTTTTCTGTTCCAAGAAATTCTCCTTCTCTGGAAGTTGAGCACTACTGAGATTAACCCCATCAGAGAGATAATCAAATTCGCAGCCATTCCATCTCCATCTCCATTTTCCAAGATTCCTAGTAACCTATTTGCACCTATAGATGTTGCTCCCCCAATTCTTCTTTCCCCAACCTGATCTCCCTTGACTCACATATTAGTTGTCAACTGTTATTGTTTGGGCTCGTGTTCCAATCAGTATCGAACTCTACTGTTGAGGTCTCCATCCCCATTTTTCTTATTGATTACTGTATTTTTAAATTATAATAAAAGTCCTTCCAATGATAGAGAGGCTTTACCAATCAAATCAGATTATTCAATATGCTTGCAGAGCCCCCAAGATTCATCTGACTGTTGCTCTGGGAGGAAGGAAAAATCCCTGTGTGACAGAATGAAACGTTTCACTATTGTGCCAAGTCTCTGGACATTGTATATAATGTGATAAAGTCAGACCAGAGGGCCCTAACGGGTTAAAAACCCTCTGCCCTGCAGGCAGAAGAGAAAGCACAGCAGGGCGATTAGAGGCACCTGGCCCCAATGAAGGGCCAGGCCAAGTGTATTTAAACCCTGCTTTCCCTAAAGAAAGGGGAGGGAATGAACATAGGCAAAACTGCTGGAAGGTTTGGAGCAGCTGGAGGAGAAGGTTCCCTCCCAGGCCAGGGGAGACAGTTCCTCTACAACCAGGGGAGATGGGGTAGAATCATAGAATATTAGAGTTGGAAGGGACCTCAGGAGGTCATCTAGTCCAACCCCCTGCTCAAAGCAGGGCTAACCTCAGGTAAATCATCCTGGCAAGGGTTTTGTCAAGCTACAGCTTAAAAACCTCTAAAGATAGAGATGCTACCACCTCCCTAGGTAACCCATTCCAATGCTTCACCACCCTCCTAGTGAAAAAGGCCTAGTTCTTTCAGCTTCTCCTCATGAGTCTTGTGCTCATCATTAGATTTCTTTTGGCCCAATCCTCCAATTTGTTTAGGTCCTTCTGTATCCTACCTCTCCCTTCCAGGGTATCCACCACTCCCCCTAGTTTAGTGTCATCTGCAAACTTGCTGAGGGTGCAATCTACCCCATCCTCCAGATCATTAATAAAGATGTTGAACAAAACCAGCCCCAGGACACACCCCTGGGACACTCCGCTTATGACTAGCTGCCGCTAGACATGGAGCCATTGATCACTACTCATTGAGCCCTATGATCTAGCCCGTTCTCTATCCATTTTTAGTTCATTCATCCAACCCATACTTCTGTAACTTGCTGATAAGAATACTGTGGAGACTGTATCAAAAACTTTGCTAAAGTCAAAGTATATCATGTCCACTGCTTTCCCCACATCCACAGAGCCAGTCACCTCTTCATAGAAAGCAAATCAGGTTAGTCAGGCATGACTTGCCTTTGGTACATCCATGTAAATCACCATCCTGAATTGCCCAATCTGAGTTTTTTTTAATTAGCAGGTGCATCTTGTCAGGTTCTGCTCTAATGAAAACACTATAATCCCAGCTACTAGATGCAGTGAGAGGGGAATGGCTTTTTGACAGGCTTTTTAGTAAACTAAATTCAAGTGAAACAGTGTGTGCCAGGAGCTGCTGTACGGTATATCTCATGCTCTGGTCACTGTTCTGTTGTAAGTTAATGGATGTGGATGCAGACTGAGTACATTGCACATAATACGGTGACATTTAAGCATTAAGGGTAACAGACCAACCATGGCAGCATGCAATGAGTCTGTGAATTCAAGTGACAAATTCTTGGATGTCAAAAGAGCACTAAAGCACCAGCCAATGCACTGGCAATCTGGCTGGCTCTGTGTGTGTAGATATTGTTTAACCAAGCGATTAAACCATTGACTTAATTAGCCCAGATGGGGTGGTGTGACTGGTTTAAACTTCTCCAGTGAAAACACTTTCAGGCCCACCTGTATCTGGTGAGTTCCAGTGCTCTGCTGTATGCACAAATTGGGAAGCCAGCCATTGTAGTGTGCTATATAGTAGAGCATAGGTTGCTGGTCTACATCAATATACTGAATGCAGTACAGAAGGGTCTGTAATTTCAAAAAGCAAGATTGCCTAGGCATCTGAGGAATACCCCAATGAGTCTCTGGAGCAGGTGCCAAACAAGCCTACTGCTAGGGACAAAGCCTGGCAAGGAGAGCGGAGAGGACATGCATAGTGGTCATGGCCACATTTAAGAGTTTACAAAAACGTTATCCATTGAAAGGACTGATAACTGACTGTGAGGGAAGGCGGAGCAGTGTGAATTAATTTTATTAATATGTGTAGCTCTGTTGCTGCTCGTCAGTTGAACTATCTTGGGCTTAAGAACCAAATTCAAGGGCTGTAGATAGCCCCAATTACCACTGCTTAACTGGCAATACAGGTTGGCAAGGTGTTTGGTTGCTAAATGGGGCATAATCAGTCCCTGGCTTGGGTGAGGGGCAGGGCTCATCAGGCAAGACCCATTAAACAAAGCATTAGAGGCCGGGCAGAAAGAGCTGCTCAGATGCCGAGGCAGAGCAGCAGCGCGCCCAGAAAAGCAGAGGAAGGCTGGGCACCAGCAGCAGGCGCTGATCTGCATTAAGCTGCGCCCACCCAGTCTTGGGGTGAAATGACAAGCTTTAGCTAAAATACTCGTGCTGCAGTGCTTGTCTTGTTCGCCAGCCACACAGGTTATTAATAAATAACTATGCCGGGCTTTTGAGTATGTGGTACAGGCAGTGAGAGCCAGGTGTGAGTGCAGTCCAGGGGAGCGGGTGCCCGGGGCGGAAGGGGGCCGCGCTGGGGGGGAGGAGGGGGCGGCGGCAGCCTGGAGTTTAGCTGTTTCAGCCAAAGCTCTGTTCTTCACTCACGTTATTTCTCACCCGCCTGTCACGTCTCTGCTGCTGGCCCATGACTGGACCATGGTGCCACCAGGAAAGCTCCAGAGGGGTCCAGGAGGTGGCACGCAGCACGGCTGCCCCATCCGCTGATCCTGGGCGGCTTCTGTGGAGAAGCACTGCAGGCCCTGCCGCGGTGCTGGGCGGCCGTTGTGCCCGTCCAGTGGGCGCACGCTAGGCTGGGCTTTGCAGTCACCTCAGCCTGCCCAGCAGCACTGAGCAGGGAGCACAACGCACAGCGTGAGGGGGTGAACGGATCCCCTCCCCCTGCCCCTGGATTCTGAGACTTCCAGAGACCTCACTGAAATTAGCCACTTTAGCATCAGGTGCATGGACCTGGGGGCTCCCGCACACAACAGGTGCCCCACGTCCCAAAGCATACCACTGCCGCTGGCAGACCCCTGCTCCAAGTCACCCCAGACATTGGAGACCTAGCCCGTAGCTTGGGGGGGGGGGTTATGGCCAGGTAACCTCCGAGCACTCAGCCGGCTAGGCAGCCCCTCCCCCTCCCTGCTGCTGTGCGTGACAGGGAGCCCCACCACAGAGCCACCAATGGCCCTGCTGCTGTCCACAGGGGCAGAGCCGGAGGATCCCAGAGCAGGGGGTGGGGGAGGCATCCTACTGGGCCAAGCCTCTGCAAGTGGCAGAGACCTAGTATCGGCAGGGATCTAGTATTGACAGGGACCCTGGGTGGCTTGGCTCTGGGTGACTACGGAGGCTTGGGACCCCACAGCACAGACCTGCCACAAGTGGCAGCAGACCCTGCAGACTCGAGCTGCAGGCATGGTTGAAGCCCAGAACCCCAAGCCTCCCAGCAGGGATGAAGCTGGTGGTGATTGCTGAATCCTTCCCCTCTTGCAGTGGGGCTAGGGCTCTCCTCCACCCTCTTGGCTTGAATAATGCCCTCAGCTGCCCACCTGCATTTTTAGTAGAAGCCACAGATGGGTCCTGGACTTCCATGACCTGTTGTGTATTGCTTGTGACTTTTACTAAAAATAACCATGCCAAAAATCTTAATTAAAGTACACTTTTTTACTTCACTTACTGACAGCTTGTGCGGTGTTTTACTTTATGCTTCACCTCTGTCAATGCCATTCTGACTCTTGCTTTCCTTGGAGACTTGAAGATCTAGCAAATCTACCTTTCCTTTGGTCCAGTGGGATATTGCATCTTTTTAAGTTCAGGAATCACAAATCCGGTCCTGGGAAGGTAAACTGTTATATTACAGTTGGGTACTTCAGTGGTTTCTGCTTAGATTATTTCTTGATTTAGCCCTCTAAGCACAAAATCAGAATCATTGAAAGCATCTGTAAGACCAAGAGTTAGCCCTTATATGGTATGTTTCAACAGGTAAGTGCAAAGCACTTTACAATGTAAAATATATGATGGCTGCTACACACGAGAGGTTCAGGGATCTCCCCACAGCTGAGAGAACTAGTGCATGGATACTGGAAAGCTGTGCACCAAAAATGTCCGTGCCTATTCAGGATTTAAAGTCACTGTAGATTTCAATTGTCCCTAATATCTTCTACAAGTCAAGCCCATAAACATTTCAGACAACAGTTTTAAGAGCTGTCCTGCAGCGTGGCATGAATTCTGAAATTCTGACATATATACTTGTTTTAAAGCAGGTGAGTAGTCAGGGTTCAATGGAACTAGTGCTGTGCTTAATTTTAAGCACATGCTTAAGTCGGTGCAGACCTGGGGCCTAAATATCAACAGTAACCATTTCACTGCTGTTAATTTCTTGCAGTAATATCCAATGTGAATGAATTCAGTTCAAAGGATGCTCAATGGACAACGTCCATAGAGGGTGAATGACAGACGCTATCCTCTCTAACAGGACTGATGGTCATGGGTGAGGTACATGGTAAGTGCAATATGAGAAAAGATATGTTTTCCCCTTCCTGCCAAACATGCAGTCTGTTCAGTAGAGAAATAGGACACTCAATGTGACATCCACTGAGGTGCTTGTACTCTAGGACACATTTCAAAGGGATGAATGGGCAGAACAGGCTGCTGCATTTTATTTATTAAATCCCCTCTACAGCATTTGGAAATCATGGTCTTAGGCATTCCATGCCTTAACCTTTCTTCTATTAGTCACCCTTATTACAACTAGAGCACATAGTTCTTTTCAGCCCACCTTCCCTCTTCCCTAATCTCATTCCATCTATGAGGGGGGTGAAAAGCCTATCATAGATTAGGAGTGGAAAGGACCTCAGGAGCTCATCTAGTCCAACCCCAACTAAATCATCCCAGGCAGGGATGCCTGCCTTAAAAACCTCTAAGGATGGAGAGTCCACCATCACCCTAGGTAACCCATTCCAGTGCTTTACCATCCTCCTAGTGAAATATCCAACCTAGACCTCCCCCACTGCAACTTGAGACCATTGCTCCTAGTTCTGTCATCTACTACCCCTGAGAACAGCCTAGCTCCATCCTCCCTGGAACCCCCTTTCAGATAGGTAAAGGCTGCTATCAAATACACCCTCCCTCTTTTCTTCAGACTAAAAAAGAGCAATTCCTTCAGCTTCTCCTCATGCCATGTGCTCCAGCCCCCTAATCATTTTTGTTGCCCTCCACTGGATTCTCTCCAATTTGTCTACATCCTTTCTCTCGTGTGGGGAAGGGGCCCAAAACTGGACACAATACTTCAAATGTGGCCTCACCAATGCTGAATAGAGGGGAATAATCACTTCCCTCCATCTGTTGGCAATGTTCTTATTAGTGCAGCCTAATATACTGTTCACCTTCTCAGCAAGAAGGGCACACTGGTGACTCTCATACAGCTTCTTGTCCACTGCAACTCCCAGATCCTTATCTGCACAACTGCTGCTTAGCCAGTCAGTTACCAGTCTACAGCAGTGCATGGGACTCATCTGTCCTAAGTGCAGGACTCTGCACTTGTCCTTGTTGAACCTCATCAGATTTCTTTGGGCCCAATCCTCCAATTTGTCTAGGTCATTCTGGTTCCTATCCTGACTCTCTAGGGTACCTACTGCTCCCACCCAGCTTAGTGTCATCCACAAACTTGCTCAGGGTGCAATCCACCCCATCCTTCAGATCACTCATGCAGATGCTGAACAAAACCAGGCCCAGCACTGATTCTCTGGGGCACTCTACTTGTTACCAGCTGCCAACTAGATATCAAGCTGTTGATCACTACCCATTGAGCCAGGTGATCTAGCCAGCCTTCTATCCGACAGTCCATGCATCCAACCCACCCGTCTTTAACTTGCGCATAAGAATACTGTTGGAGACTGTATCAAAAGCTTTGCTAAAGTCAAGGTATATTACGTCTACTGCTTTCTCTATATCCAATTAACTAGTAATCTCATCACATAGAAGGCAATGAGCTTAGTCAGGCATGACTTGCCCTTGGTGAATTCATGCTGACAGTTCCAGAGCACCTTCTTATCTTCCAAGTGCCTCAAAGTATCTATACCCACACTCTGCTTCTAGAATTCTACCTTCATAGAAAGATTCCTCTCCCTTCAACCTATCAATGCTACTGCCACTTTCAGCCTTCTAACAGCAGTAGAGCTCCACCACCACTAACCCTAATGGGAGTTGCAGAGTAAAGGATTTGTTATTGTTTTAAGTACAGAACTATCCAAGCCTAGTTAAAGGAAGTCTAATTCATAAGTTGCCTAAAAGGTCCCTGTGGCAACCAAGCAGTGTAGTACAGAAGGGAGTTACAGATCACTGCATTCTTTTAAGCAGTAGGGCTTCAAGGAAAAGAAGGAGCCTGAGATGATAAAGTTGCTGCTTTTTGAGGCAGGGAGTAGGATCCAAGATACCAGATTATTTCACAGCAGCCACCAAAAAAGTGTTAGATACTGCATTTGTCACTCTATGGCTCTACAGCTTGATTTTTACCAGTGACTAAAATATGCATGGTTATCTTTCATAATCAGTCTCTCCCATTATAGTTCCATCCCTCTTGGTAAAATTACTGTATAGAATAGGTTTAGGTTAAATAGAATAGTAGTAAACAGAAGGAAAAGGAAAAGTAAACACAGTTTTGCATAGCATCATTCATAAATATTTATCACTGAATGTTTGGTATGGTAATCTCTAACAGAACAGCAGAAGTAGGTGTTTTATAAATACAGCAACAGTCTCATGCTTGAATAGCTGATTAGGGTTTTTGATGTACAGTGCAAGGAGCGGGGTTTTATACAAAGTAATTTTTCCAGTTCACAGAAGCTTTTTCACTGATCTTTCATTGTCTGGTCAAGTTTTTAGCATTACTAAAGATATTTGTTAGAAATTTTAAAAGGCTCTGTTTATTCTGCTTCACTCAGATTACAACTCAATATTATGAGATTTCTCTGAAGGGCTCAGATCCCCTCCTGAAGTCAGAGCTCTTAGAGGGTGTTCAGATAATATATGCCTGATAAATTAGTGACAAACAGCTTATAGCTAGTGCACTAGTTGCAAGATCCTTGTAATTACAAAGGGGCTAGACTTTATTTTGTTCAGTAGTCAGGCCAGTGCATATACAAGTACAAACGAGCAAAGTGGAAGAATCAAAATAGGATATGGAATTAGTGCAGTTCAGGCTGTAGCACATTTCATTTCTACTATGTATAGTATGCTGAATATCAGGGTGGTGAATTCCAATCCTGAACACATGCAGTAAGAGACAGAATGAGCAGCATACTGCCTAATACATTAAAGGCAATTATTCAGCCATCACAAACTAATTTACACTAGGTAAAGGGAACATTGGAACGATAGAAACAACTGTTACAGCCCAAATGAAGCTCCAAGCCCTTGGAAAGAGAGTATCTCAAGTATCACAGTGAATTAGCAGCACTTGCTGCTGTGTAAACCTGAAAGAAGCTGAATGTGCACACATGCATGTGAAAACAATGTTTTGGTCCTCCATCGTGCAATTCAGATTTTGCCAAAGTTAACATAATTGATTAGTCTTTGATTTGAATTAAGTTTAACCACACCATGTTTCCCATCTAGCCTACTAATCCAGAGGATGTTTCTTAGCAAAGTTTAGACAATAACACTATCAGTACCCTGTAGGAAAGTTTCCTATTAGGTTAGAGAACCTCAGGTCACAGGTGATCTTCGGAAGTGAGCTTCTATTTGTTCCAACGTCTTTCCTTTTGTTTCAGGAACATATAGGACAGTAAAAATTATGTTTAGGATGCAAAGAGCAGAGAAAAGCCAGAAAGTGCCATAGGAAGTCAGGAAGCCCTGAAAGAAAACAACAATTAGAAAAACCAAAGCTGCACAGGACTACTTGTAATAGCTTATGAGGGAAGAGCAGAGTTTGCAAACAGCATCTTTATCAACTTTCATTATGAATCAGAAGGGGTAAGACTCATAACTGGGGTTAGAGAATGCTTACTGTAAGGTCATGAAATTCCTTGGTTATTAAAAAAGCCATAAACCAGTTGGTTAAGACACAGGCACCACTGGAAATCCCTCTAGCTTTAAGTGGGAATATTTCAGACATCACCAGCCATGGAATGGGACCCCAACCAAGGGCAAAACCTGAAATTGAAAATAAAGAAAAAGAATAAACTTGTTTTGCATTTAAAGAGAAGCAAATATTATTAATTCTACCCCAACTCTAAACATTGTCCTGTCAGACTGCTGTAGAGGGAACATTTCATTTAGAAAACAGCATTATAAAGAACACACTCCAAAACTGGTACATACTTGTTGCAACAATACCTCAAAATTATTAAATTTCAGCATCTGAGAACATGCTTATATAAATCAGGTATTTTGGGGGTTGTGTGTTAACTCTCTAAAGTGGGGGTTTCTTCAAATTAAATCTAATTTCCACCTGCAACTGCCTTGCACTACCTAAAATTTACCTCACTTTCACTGGGGCAGGAAGGAAAAAAAAATGCTTCTTGTTACTAGTTGTGAAGGGAATAAAAACATAGGATAAACTAAAACAGCACTAGCAAAGGTACAAAGCATCATGTTAAAAATAACTAACTATGACAATGGAAACTAGTTTCCTAAACTTAAGGACTTGCCTTTTTGCTAGTTCAGTGGTAATCTCTAAACCCTGTTATACTGCTCAACAATCATCTTATGCAACAGAGTCTCTTCCTAGAGAGCTCAAGTCTTCAAAATGTTAGAAAATTTCTTCTCTCTTCTAATAAAACCTAGATTCATAGCTTAAAAAAAACAAAAAACAAAAAAACCCCACCACATTAAAATGCAATTTCCAAGAATGTGGCCCAGTCTGATTAGTCCATATTCTAATGGATATTAAAGCCCCCCCCCAATCCTAGACCCTATTCTCAGGAGTCCCCACTGAGGAAAGTATAGACTGCAGGAACAAGCCCTCATAGCTTGATTCTAAGAAGTGTTGAGCTTTTGCAACTCTTAGCTGAGTCACTAGACATTACAGGTGATCAGCACTACTGTAAGACCATACTAGAGAATTCCGGAGGTACACAATATTCCTATCTCCAGTGCTTTTATAGTTGCTGACAATTTTTTTTTGCATATCCCGACTGTAATGGCAGACCACTTACCAGTGATGAAGAGACTCAAGCTCACTACAGCCAACCATGCTAGGTTGTTTTCTGTTCCTGCAGATACTGAATTTGGTGTGGTCAGTAAATCAGGTTGGGATGAATTGCTGGGGTTTGAAAGAATCATTTTACAGTACAGCCCAAATGCTGCAGTGCTGATAGCCATAATGACCCCTGCAAAAGTAAGGAAGAACCAACTACAGATTTATTGCCACTTGGAAAAGGTTTGAATGTGTGAGACCAGAATTGGTAAATTAAATACAAAATATAAGTCTCTTATACAAGTTCCTAACATTTATGCTTTGCCCACAATGACTGTCCTCTGGAACCCTTTTGAATAGGTTGATACTAAAATGAAAGATCACAAAAGAGCATATAAAGAAAAATGGATCTAGAATTACAACAATCTTAATCTCAGCTAACACTGCAAATATACATACAACTACAGGATTCAAATATACTGTATATACATATGCATATTAAATGAATTCTGCTTGATATAATTAATACTACCAAACCTACTTGTGAATAGGCACAAGTAAAAAAAAAAAAGCGTTCACTGTACAATTTCAGACAACAATGGTACTTTAATGTAGCTAAGAAAATAAACAGCTTCTTTGGAAAGATCTCCCCTTGCATCATCTGAAGTGAGTGTTTATGAAAAATTATCTTTTAAATCTTAAAAAGGGAAGAAGGCTAGAATGATACGAGCTGGCCCAGTAGCAGTGATTTTAACTAAAAATAAATTACAGCTGCTAGTTTTAAGTTAAAGATTTTATTTTTATCTTTTAAAAAATTTGGCATTATGCAGATGAGTGAAGAGGTTACTCTTCTGCCAATGTGTACACATAAATCCCATTGTCATTAACAGGAACAATTTTTAGATAGACTCTCCAGTGTAGAATATATAAATTGATCACAACTTTTCTTCTAAGTCATCAGACTAAGGTTACAGAAGTTTTAAAATAAACCTCTTCACTGCATGAATTACAAACCTTCATGCAATAGGTGATCTAAGATATATTTGGTATTTAAGAACAATATTGTTTTTAAGGATGATGTTTAACAACAGAAGCAATTTTTAAGCTTTTGCAGATATGACCCAAGTTTGGAATGTTAAAACAGACAAGTTTTTGTCTGAAAGACTCCTTTTCTTCAGTGTCCTAGCCTTTAAATAAAAAGGCCACACACGCACACAAAAGGTTTAGAATTCATTTACTGCTTCTGGAACTTATTCTCATTATTAACTGGCAACCTGGAAGCAGGATTCCTTAGTTATGCCTATGGGAATTCTGTGCCACTATATGCATGCAGAACTCATGTCCTCTGCAGATTCCCACCCCTGCCCCCAGAATATAGATTCTGCAGGAGAGAAGCTGAAGTTACACCTTTATTCCACCAGGGGCTGCTGTGGCATCAGAAACAAGAGCAATCAGTGGGCTGAAAGGCTGCATTCCTCACAGCAGGACCAGGTGAGGCAGCACAGGGGACACAGAGCAGGGCACATGGGGCTTTTCGGGGAGGAGGTGACAGATTGGGGATCAGAAGGGCCAGTGAGGTGACAGCATTGAGCTAGGCCCACATAGGGATGGAAGGCCCCAGGGCCACACAAGGACAGGGGCAAATGTACTTAACTGAATGGGAGAGAGTAGGGGACAGCCATAGTCTGCATGGAGGCTCCTCAAAAATCTTCTCCCCCCCCCCCATCCCACAAAAAACAAAAAAAACCCTGTTCCATACTTCTCCTATCCACACCCAACACCTCTCCAGGTTCACTCCCAGGCTCCTTCCCCCTCTCTCTCTCAACTCCTCTGTTACCCCAACTCACACAAGCCTTTGCACTGTTTCTGAGGGGTGCAGAAAACATTGTAGTTTAAATCAATTACTCAAAGTTATGTATTCAGATGCTTGTAAGGAATCTATTTGTCAAAAAAAAAAAAAACCCCGAAAAAAAATCCTGAATTTTTTTTTTGTCTGTATCATTACAAACATAGTTGCTGACAGGTATTTTGAAATAAATTACCAAAATAATTGGCAATGGCATGATTATATTGTGTTATTTCAGCAAATAAAATACGCAGTTTTAAATAGTGTGTGCAGAATTTTAAATTTTTTGTCACAAAGTTCCCCCAGGAGTATACAACATAGGATAAAATGGCAAGTTAAGGGCACAAAGTGGAGACAAAAAGATGTGGGACACTGGAGAAGTCTGGACCTTGGTCTTCAGCTCTTTCAGTCACATTCCCTAAAGCAGGGGTCGGGAACCTTTTTGGCTGAGAGAGCCATGAACGCCACATATTTTAAAATGTAATTCCCTGAGAGCCATACAATATGTTTAAAACTAAACATATGTGTGTGAGTGTGTCCTCCTCCGCAGTGAAATTAACAAGGCGTCAATTTCACTGCAGAGTGTGTGTCCTGCTCCCTCTGCAATGAAATTGACAAGGCAGAGTCAATTTCACTGCGGAGAGCAGTTCCTACTTCTCGGATTTTCACCTATCGCGGGGGTCTAGGAACCTAATACCCGCGATAAGTGAGAGATCACTGTACATGAGAATGTTTTATATTTTTAACGTTATTTTTTTTATTAAAGATTTGTCTGCGAGCCAGATGCAGCCGTCAAAAGAGCCACATCTGGCTCGCGAGCCATAGGTTCCCGACCCCTGCCCTAAAGAGACAGATTCTGATATATGGTTTGGAGAAGACAAAAGTGTCTAGATGTTCAATTGTCCATTCATGCTAATACAAACAAGCCATGTCATAAGTATTTTATGTTTTAAAATAGAGGTTTCTTTGTTTTACCTGAAATAGAAAGCAGTACTTTTCGCCCAGTTTTGTCTATAATAAGTGCAGCCACAGCTGTGAAAAACACTTGTATGGAACCCACAACAACAGAAGCCATTCTGCTGTCCTGAAAGTGAAAGAAAGAAATCTGCAAAGGCATTGTTATAGTATTCAGTAAGTCATTATGGATTTTCCAGTAATGTTGCAAGTGGAAAAGAAATAGCATACTCTGTATTGCTAATTTGTATGTAGTACTGACATCTTGGTTGGATTTCTGTATTAACTAATATACTCTGCCTGTACACAACTACTTTTCACATGAGGATTTCAAAATGCTTTTCAAATATGAAGCCTCACCACCAGTATCAGGTATGTATTGTAATGAACAGGCTTGAATCTAATTAGGTTGCCATTGCCCCCTACTGGATATAATCATAATTGCTTAACTATGTGTCAGACTCCTATACTCATCTCTTTAGCTCAGGGGCCATGGCCTATGCTTTTGAAGGAAGCCCTAAACTTTATATCACCCTGCTACTATAAGATTCTGAATGGCCATACTATGCAGCTGCAAATTTTCTAGATAGCCATGGATTGTAACATTGTGCTTCCATTACATGACTTTAGTAATGTCACAGGCAGGTAACAAGAATGTCAAGGATAGACCGCTAAATGCCCAACTCGCAGCTCCTGCTTTTATTAACAGACATGAAGTCTCAATTTTATTCATTTCCTTCAGAAAAAAATACATTGTTATTAGCAGCTAATTCTCTCACAAGCCTCTGCCACTGCAATACCTGTGAATTCCCCAGAGATGATCCAAGAAACACAAAGGAAATTGAGCCAGTGGAGGATGAATGCATGAAAGAAATTGATGTAAAATCTGTATTTTTAACAGTTTGATTCTAACATGCAGAACATACCTTTATGTCAGTTAACTGACACCAGACAGAAGCACTTTGCATGAGGTATTAACTTAAAAATAACATTTAGTTATGACTAGTAAAATGTCCTGACCTTTCTCAAAAGATCCACTCCAGCAATTACACCTCTCCATCGTTGTACTTTATCTGTCACCTGACATAGCAACTTTACTTTACTTCCTCTGATGACTTATAACTATGGTGAGAGAGATTCTGTGCGGACCTTTGGGCATACAAATGGGTTCTGGCACTTTACACTCCATTTCGTGGAAATGAGGCAAACTTGCTGACCAGCAGCCTATTATATATTATATTCCTTGAAGAAACCGTTAATGCTAAAATTAACCATCCAGAACAAGGACAGTCAGAAAGATGTCTGCATACAAACAAAACTACAAGCTGGTACAGAGACAACATTTTTCATAACTCCAACAGATTCACCAAATTCATACATGGCTTCTGTTTGGTGCTCTGGACCCAAGTGTAACATCCAGCTATGCTGTGTCTATCTGTTACATTTTGGAAATACGGAAGTGAACTATATTTACCTTAAAATTAGCTTCTTCAAAGATTGTTTCTGCATAAAACATAATTGCATTAATCCCGGTTACTTGCTGGAAGAACATCAGTGCCACACCAATGAAAAATGGCTTGTAGATAGATGGATTCTTAAATTCAGCTATACTTAGTCCATGCTATAAGAGAACACATAGGCAGAAATTAAGTGACAATAATTTGATTTGCATAACTGACTGAAGACATGTCACCACCCAGATTCAGATTTAATAAAACTATATAAACAGATCAAGTCCCCCATTTAAGTAATCTATTAAACTGGTAATACGAATGTTTATGTTTGGAACAGCTTGAGAACACTTAGCATTTAAATAATGTTGATTTCTTCTACTATTCTCTAGTCTAGTGGTTCCCAACCTTTTCAAGTTTGCAGACCCCTCTTCAACCCTCCAAACATTCTGCGGACCACCATGTGCTACTAGTTTTATTTCAAATTGTAAATTTCCTTGGTGAAGATGTTATTTTTCTTCTCTGCAGATCCCCTGTAGTAGTCTCACAGACCACCTGGAGTCTGTGGACCATGGGTTGGGAACTGCTGCTCTAGTCCAGTATTTCTGAATGTTTAAATAGCAAGTACCCCCTAACTTCTGAAAACTTTAATAAGTACCCCAATACTCAATTTTCCACTCTGAGAAATTGAATCTTTTTCCCCTTTACCACTGGACGACTATTTCTCATAAAGCAGGAGAGTTCTGAGTTCTGCAATGCTGTGTGGCTGTGGCAGACCACAAAACTCATTGCTGTTTCTCCCCTCCTTCCTCCATATAGGAGCAAAGGTCAACATCAGCCAATCACTATGGTCTGATGGCAGGGTCACATAGGCAGAAACTTGTGAGGTATGAGCAGACACTGGCAGCCCAGAGTGGATAGCAGCGTTCCCCATGGCCATCCCAGATTGAGAAACTATGACCCCCATGGCCATCCGCAAGTTGAGAAACTATGCTCTCATCTATCTGTTCCCAGTACTATAACTGAACCACAATATTTGATCACCTGAGTGAGTGACATTTGAAGCCACAGCAGGAAATTTAGAAAACCTGGGCATAAAATTCCTGACATCTCTGCTTGTCTCGTCTACTCGCCCACCATCCAACCCTCACAAAATACCCAAATCCACACACTGCTTATTGGTATTCATTTTCTACAAAGATCTAGAACTCCAAACTATAAAGGCCTGTTTAGTAGTTTGGTAAATATGGTCTCAACAACAAGTTGAGAGGCTAATCTATACTCTTATTTATGAGACACAAAGTGGGTGAGATCTTTTATTGGACCAACTTCTGTTGGTGAGAGAGACCAGCTTTCAAGCTATACAGAGCTCTTCTTTAGATCTTGGAAAAGTACTCATTGTTGCTAAATACAACAGATAGTTTAACATAAGTAGTTAGCACATATTTAAGGTTACATTCAAGGTGAAGTGGCCCATTAACATTCCTGTAGTCATAGGGCAAAAAAAAAAGGGGGGGGGAGGGAGGAGGATTAGTGAATTAAAGATTGTTGTAATAAACTATAAATCCAGTGTCTATACTATGACCATGATTTAGTGTCTAGCAAAGTTATGACACCACGTTCATCTATTTAAAGTGTTGTGCAGGTTCTCTTTGAAAATGGAGGACTGATAAGTCAGATATAGAGTGATCGCTTTATGAAGAGTGCTCATGCACCTCTTATTCATATCAGTGTAAAAGAGCAGATTCTGGCCCAATACTTCTAGTATTTCCATTTCCTCCTAGTTCTTTTTGTATTGTACAGCTATATCACCACCTAATGCAAGTGAGGGCCTGAAAGGACAAGGCACCTGATATGAATAATTAAAAATGGGATTTGAGGCCTGATCCTCCACTCCATGTGCATCTGACGTCAGTGGGAGCTTTGGATCCTAAGAATGTAAGAACTAGTCCACATGTGTATAGATCATAGAATCATAGATTAGGATTGGAAGGGACCTCAGGAGGTCATCTAGTCCAACCCCCTGCTCAAAGAAGAACAATCCTCATCTAAATCATCCCAGCCAGGGCTTTGTAAAGCCACAGCTTAAAAACCTGTAAGGGTGGAGATTTCATCACCTTCCCAGGTAATCCATTCCACTTCTTCTCCACCCTCCTAGTGAAAAAGCTTTTTCTAATATCCAACCTAGGCCAGTGGTTCCCAAACTTTTCTCTGCCGTGGCACACCTTGATACCTTTAATTATTTTGAGGCATACCACCAAATAGTCTCCAAATGAACTCATGAATATTCATAAGCCATTCAGAACTCTTCAATTAGTTTTTCAAAAAAATTCCATGGCATGTCTGCTCATGCCTCACAGCACACCAGAGAGCCACATCACACTGGTTGGGAAATAGTGACCTAGACCTCCCCCACTGCAACTTGAGACCATTGCTCCTAGTTCTGTCTACTATGACAGAGAACAGCCTAGCTCCATCCTCCCTGGAACCTCCTTTCAGGTTGGTAAAGGCTGCTATTAAATCCCCCCTTATTTTCCTTTTCTGTAGGCTAAATAAGCCTAGTTCCATCAGCCTCTCCTCATAAATCATGTGCTCCAGCCCCCTAATCATTTTTGCTGCCCTCCACTGGATTCTCTCCAATTAGTCCACATTCTTCCTCTAGTGGGGGACCCAAAACTAGACACAATACTTCAAATGTGGCCTCACCAGTGCCGAATAGAGAAGAATAATCACTTCCCTCAATCTGCTGGCAATGCTCCTACTAACGTAGCCCAATATGCCATTTGCATTCTTGGCAACAAGGGCACACTGTTGACTAATATCCAGCTTCTTTTCCACTGTAACACTCAGGTCCCATTTTGCAGAATTGCTGCCTAACTAGTTGATCCCAAATCTGTAGTAGTACATGGGAATCTTCTGCCCTAAACAGTCAAGTCCTGAAAAAATAATTTCACTATTATCTTGAACATGAGCACACCCAGTCTGCAATTATCCATTTTCAATCAAGTTTCATCTTTACTGTTTCTTCTTTAATGAATACAAAAGAAAGCTTTTAGTGTAAGTCAAAAGAAAAACTTTCATCACCTGCTCCTCAGCTCTGGTTTCAATCTGCCTGCATTCCCATTCATGGTCCACCTCTGATCCCCGCAGGAACCGTAAAGCAGCCATAGCTTCAAGGAGTTTGTTCTGGTTCAGCAGGAATCTAGGTGTTTCAGGCATGAAGGACATGAACACGAGCATTATGCAGGGTGGGAAAGAACATAGCACAGCCAGCCAACGCCATCTGAGTGCCATTCCTGGGGCAGGAAGGGGAAGGAACATAAATTAAGAGAATCAGCTGACATTTGTGCTCACTATAGTGAGCTGTACAAGCATTGCTGATAAGGCAATGTGTATATTTTCCCCTTTCTCAGAATGCTGATTCTCCTCCTGCAGTCTGGAGAAGCTTCACTAGCTCCGCCTCCCACATAGCCAGCATGAATGTCAAAAACAAATCATTCCAAACCAACTTAATTTCTTTCTTTGATGGGGTTACTGGCTAAGTGCATAGGGGAAAGCAGTATGCGTAATACATCTGGATTTTAATGAGGTTTTTGACACAGCCTCATATGACACTCCTATAAGCAAACTAGATAAATGTGATCTAGATGGAATTACTAGAAGATGGATGCAAAACTAGTTAAAAGACATACTCAAAGATATCAATTGTTCAACTGTCAAACTGGAAGGACGCACCTACTGGGGTTCCACAGGGCTCAGTTCTAGATATGGGACTATTCAATATTTTCATTAATGACATGGATAATGGAGTGGAAAGTATCCTTACAAGTTATGCAAATGACAAGTGCAAGTACTTCACTTAGGAAGGACAAATCAAATGCACAACTGCCAAATATACAAACTACCAAATGGAGAAGAACTAGCTAGGCAGTAGTACCGCTGAAAAGGATCGGAGAGGTTATAAAACATCACTAAGATGGAGATTTTGTCATGATTATTTTTAGTAAAAAGTCAGGCATAGATCAGGGGCAATAAACAGAGATTAACAGAAACTGTGACCGCTCCCTGACTTTTACTAAAATAACTATCTATGAAAAAAATGGGACAACTGGGATTTGGGTGGGTGGGATGAGAGCAACAATGCAGGGCGCCCCCTGGTGCCTGCAGACGCTCAGTGCTCGAGGGCCCTGTCCTGCTGCCCACAGCAGCATGGAGCTGCAGAGGCTGCCTGCAGCAGCCGGGAGCTCCAGGGACCTCCACCCACAACGCCCATGGCACCTCAAAGCTGCAGGGGCTGCCAGCGGCAGCTGGGATCGGCCCACTGTCTGATGACCACTTTCACCATCTGTGGAAGCTGAGTGCACCTGGAGCACCCTAGCCATCCATGGCAGCTGGGAGTTCCTGGAATGCCCCTTCCGTCCATCTGTGGCAGCTGAGAGCTCCAGGGATTCCCTCCTCCTCCTCCCTTCCCCACTGCTGGCTGCAAGCCAGAGCTCTGGCTCTCTCCTTCCCCATGGCAGCGAGGTGCTGGCTGTCAGCTCTTGCCCTGCCCCCTCCAGCTGAAGCAGAACATGTCATGAAGGTCACAGGAAGTCACAAATTCTGTGACCGCAGTGACATAATCTTATCCTTAAATATCACATGTTGAATGTGAATCAACAATGTGATGCAGATGTGAAAAAGACTAATATTCTGGAGTGCATTAATAAAAGTGTTTTATGTAAGACCTAAGAGGTAATTGTCCCACTCTGACTCTACTTGGCATCGGTGAGGCCTCAGCTGCAGTACTGTGTCCAATCCCAGGCACCACACTTTAGGAAAGATACAGCCAAATTGGACAGAATCCAGAGGACAGCAAACAAAATAAAAAGGTTTAGAAAAGCCTGACCTATGAGGAAAGATTAAAAAAAACTAGACATATTTAGTCTTCAGAAAAGGTGACTGGGTGGGACCGCATAACAGTCTTCAAATATGTCAAGGGCTGTTATAAAGAGGACTGTTCTCCATATACTCTGAAGGTAACAATAGCAATGGGGTTAATCTGCAGCAAGGGACATTTAGGTTACATATTACATAAAACTTTCTAACTTTTAAGGGTAGTTAAGCTCTGGAACAGGCTTCCAAGGGAGGTTGTGGAATCTCACTGATCAGAAGTTTTTAAGAACAGGTTGGACAAACACCAGTCAGGGATGGTCTAGGATTACTTGCAAAGGGGGCTGGACTCTATGACTACTCAGGGTCCTTTCCAGCCCTACATTTCTATGATTCTATAACAAAGTTCAGTACCTGCAGCATAAGCTCCCAGTATGCCGGTCACCACCATCAACTGAACACATGATCCAAGTGCTCCTCGAACTTTTGAGTGGGAGATTTCAGAAATATACACCTAAAATGTGTAATTAGAAAATATTTAAAAAGTTTTTTAAAATAAAACAGTTGGTATTGAAAAGACTTTGCTAAAATACACCCACATTATCCCAATATGAACCATAAACAGATACACTCGAATGACTAGAACCAGCAGTGACTCTTTTGGGAATTTACATTGGTTCCATGAAAGGCCCTGCTAGAAATATCAAACAAACGTGCCAAAAATTGATAGAAATCAAAATGCCACAGCTTGCATAGAAGATAGAGCTGGCATCAGAGAAGTGGAAACATTTTGCTGAATGTGATCTACAAAATAAATCCATAATTCTGCTGGCAGATACACAGGTGGAGCCTCAGACAATTCCACTGACTTGAACGGGGCTCTGCACAACACGAGGATTCACCTGCACAGAACTCTTTTTAGGTCAGGCCTTAAAACTCAACACATATAAAAAAACCCAACCCCATATGTCCTATTCTCTTTTAGATACTGGAAAACCAACTTTGCCAGCCGCTGCTCCAGCATACATTATACTGGCAGTGTCACACTTACCATGGAATCCCACAGATATTTGGAGTCAGTTTACAGGGCTCGACTATTATGGAGGAGTCACCATGGCCCCATAGTTAACACAGCGTTAAGTTTTGCATATAAAGCAGACATTCACCTTCTTTGTTACATGTGAAGAACATACTGGATCCTCCCCAAATTATAGCCCTTACTCTGTGGGAAGAGAATGAGTTTTCCAAGAATTTACAAATAAATCTGTTCAATTAACTCAGACAAGTTCATTTTAAAATAATCCCAAAAGAAACTTCACATTGGGTCAGGGCTAGCAATTTCCTGAAAAAAAAATAATTTAGGACATGGTGCTGACAAATACTAATTTAATCTGGGAAAGTAGGGAAAATAATTGCCTTAGTGGCCAGCAAGCTTTGGATACATCCATTCAAAACTGAGGAATAGGCTCCATCTATCCACTACATCAAAGTTAGTCTTCCGTTACAGAACAGCTGCATGGCTAAATGGACCTGGACTGGTCGCCTGCAACTCTCTATGCTTCGGATTGTTTAACGCTTCAAAGCCTACATCTCTGTATTATTGTCATTTCATTTTCATAACATCAAATTTTCTTCACTTTTGTTTATGAAATATTGAGAACTGAAATGAGTCATGATGTCATAATTACATCATATTACACCCACTGCAGTTTTATTTTTTATTTGTATAACCCTGCTGGTTTATGTAAACACAATTTGAATATGTAACTAAAATGAAGTGTAACATGGTGTGCATTAGACAGTTTTTCAGCTAGAAAATGCCTTAAATTAGGACTAAATTTCTTTTAACTGGGGCGTGGAGAGGTTAAGAGAAGAGAAAGAATAGAATTAATGGTCTTTTATGTCATTTTTCTTCATAAGACAAAGTTTCTTTGGCAAGGACAGACAAAATAAGTGTTCTTTCCAATAATTCCACAAAGGGCCCCTTCTCTTTCAAAGTTACTATCTCTTATGTTCTCAATGGTGCCCGACCAAGAGACTAATTAACAGAGGGCAGCCTGTGGCCTCAGTCTGACAGAAGAGGGCAGTCATTTTGAAAGAGAACAGCTCTGAGAGTTTCACTTAATGCATTCTACCAACGAAATTTTCAGTTATGGAAAACACAGCTACAGTACTTCCAACCCCAAGTGTTCAAAAATAACGTTAGGCCCCCAGCCGCCCCAAAAAAGAGAGTCATGATTTTTTGTAAGTATCATGATTTAAGCCATGAATTAATTTTGGGCTTTTTATTTGCCCTCTGATTCCAGAGACTTAAGATTACACTCACTTTACAACACTGATCACAACAAAAAATTACCATTAATTCTAAAAGGATCCCTTCAAAATTACCAATTATATTAGATATACTCACCCAGGAGGACAAAAGGGAGGGGGGGGAGTGAAGGTAGGGGAAATGGAGTGTAGGTGAGAGGGGGAAAACTAGTGTGCGCATGCACGTACAGGGGAAATTGGAGCTCAGGACAAATACAGCTCAGAGGAATACAGTCTGCCTGCTTTGCACTGCTCCAAAATGCTGTAAAGCAGCCACAGCCTAGTGGTGAATCTGACCCTAGAAGTTTAGGATCTTTCTAAAACTTCTTATAGAGGTTCAGTTTAACAAACATCACATGGTAACTATAATACATAAAGAGTAAACAAGAACAAAACAAATATTAAGAAGGACAAGGAAATTCCCAAACAAAGACTACGTTAAAATTGAGTGAAGACAAAAAATTATAATATAAAAAAATATTTTAAAAATGTGATGTTGCACTTATCCCACTAATAAGTATTATAAACCCATGAAATTCAGAGTTAATATCTAACAGAAAAGAAATCCAAACATACCAAGGACTGGAAATGCCATTGGGAAACCTAAACCACCTGAGCTTCGCCTTTCAGAGACACCAAAAGTAAAGATGGATTACATTTCTTTCAAGTCAGTGTTATCTAATCTAAGATTGTAAACAATAATATGCTATGATCATAGTCATATGGTTATTGCATGATGTCACTACAGGGCAGAGTTAAGGTTATATGGGTGTCTAGCTGTGGTGCCCTCCTGGTTAAGTTTTTTTTTTAATCTCATGCAAGTTGTTTACAGACTATGCTGAATTAAAGGGAAGAAAAAAAAGAAATAGAACACTTTTCACTTACTGGAACAACAAGTGAAGTAATGCCACTGGCTAACCCAGTCAATATTCGTCCAGTGTAAAGCATCCAGACATTCTGAGCAGATATGATAATTGTAAATCCAGAGATGTAGGGTATTGAACACAGCATCAGACTCAGCTTCCTCCCAACTTTATCCACCATATAGGCTCCCAGTACTCCTCCAGCAGCAGCTCCTAATGTTACCACAGACTTCAGAAACAAGCATAGAAATATATAAATGAACTATACATTCTATAGCCTTTCAGAAAATTAACCATTGCTTTTTGGTTTAAAAAATGTGCAGAAATTATTAGACCTAAAGGACAAGGATTAGCTTACCTAACCGTTCATAAACTAGTGCATTTTCAACATTAGCCAGGACACCCTGATGAAATGTACCCAAGATCATTAACTTGCCACAAAAAGATAGATCAGTTTTAGACAGATTTAATTATATTCTTGATTACACACACACACACACACACACACACACACACACACACACACCCTTGCAGTGGAAGAGAGACACAGTACCTATTTAGAAAGGACAATTTACAATGTTTGAAAGGCTCATGACAGTGGCCAGTTTGATGATCCTGAGGCCTCAATTGTTACGAGATGCTGCCTGAGCAGTGGCACAGCAAGCTACTGCATCATTCTTTGTTTCCAATATAGAGTAACCTCATTTAGTAATGAGAGGGGGGGAGCTCAGTCTCCATGGCTCACTTAATCTTTGGCTGTTCCACTGAAACTGACAAGAGGAGGCCAGTTAGCACCAAGTGCAATGAGTTCATAAAATGGGGCAGAAAACTTGAAATTCATTTCACAAACTACCAAACAGCCTCCAGATGGAAACAACTTTCCGTCACTCAGACTAAAATTTGAACGAATTACCTACAGCTGAAAGGCTCCATATTCCATTATTAAACCCTAAAGCTGCCTAGTCCCATAGAAACATAGTTTTCTCAAAATAGACCTGCCCCACCATTGAAAATGTGAATTTCTTCTTACCAAATGGGTAAACACACTTTATGATAAAGCATTTTGCAGAGACTTACCCCAAACCACGATGCTTCATTGGCATCTAATCTTAATTTAGGGTCACTAATTTTCTTCAAATCTGGAATAGCTGGTGAACTGTAACCTAGGACAAATCCAAAGCTGAGAGGTCCCAAAACAGCAGCAAATGTGGCCAGATATAGCTTCCTGTTCTGAACTTTGCTGTAAAAGAGCCAGACATGAGTCAAACAGAAATTCTGCATATGTAAACAACTGTTGGGTTCTCACATTACTGCAAAAGCCAAAGATAGTTCCGCTTTATATGCACAAATTGTGCAACCTGGTCAACCAAATACGTTAACAGATCAGTTAAATGTTTCAGAATGTTTTATAATTAAACAAGAATCAGAACACTTAGAACTTAAAGAGCTCTTTCCATCCATACATCTCAACATGCTTTTCAGAAAATAGGGAAAAAGATAAATGAGTTCACAGAGATCAGATTGTAGGAGTGGCAAAACTGGAATAGAATCCATGTTTCTCAAATCCCAGTCCCAATTCATCAGGTTTTACTCTTTACTCTGTTGCTTTCAAAACCCCACTCTTTTATTTGACTTCCCAGAGCCACTATAACCAGACAGTCTGTTCAGAATCCTGTTACAAATATAATCACATCAGCCTTGTCCCCACAGGCCTAAACTTGTTCATGATGTGCTGGAAGACTTGTGTTTGTTTTCATCACTGCTTGTACTCCTATTTAACTTGGCTAGCTCTTTTACCCCAAAGCTGCATTTTCTTTGATCCCCTCTCATTCCTCTCAATATTAAGTTCTTCTTACTATTGCACCAGCTCCTTAGCGCATTCTGCCCTCTTTCATAGTTTTCAGGGCCAAAAGGGAACATCATACTATTTGATTTGATCTCCAGCATCACATAGGTGACAGAATTTCACTAGAGTGGTTCCAGCCTGAAGCACTTTTGATTGAGCTAGAGCGGTGTTTCTCAATGACCGGTCCATGGACTGGCACCAGTCCCTGAGATCTCCCTAACGCAGTCTAGGAAGCTGGTGTCTGGTATCAAAAAGATTGAGAAACACTGAACTAGAACAAATCTTTTAGAAGACATCCAGATATACATCCAACCCCTTTTAACTGTTTAAAACGTACCACTTTCACTCTGTTTTCAGTCTGACAGAGGTCAACTAGCCCATTATGAATCTTTACTTCGCTGTCCCCAGAACTCAGACTGTGATATTTTTCCATCTTACTCACTGAGCTCACTGGTACGCCTCAGGAGGGAGTTGCAGGAATGCCACATTATAAAACTACACTGTGTTATTTGAGGCCTGTTATGTTGTTCTCTGAGAGCTACATCAAAACTGACTATAATTAACTGACAAACTCACTGAAAGTCGGGAAAAGAACTCAAATGAGAGCTAGAGAGAGTCTTAATGGAGCCTAGCCAGGTGAAGGGCCAAATGTCCCAAAGCCAAATGGGATGCAGACTGGAGCCTCACCTGGGAAGGAGCAAGCCGAACCTAGTGTCAGCCAGGAACGGCAATGCCTCCACCTCAGCAAAGCGAAGGCTCTTACCTCAGGTAGGCATCCAGCAGGGGGCAGCGCTCAGCAGGCGCCAGCAGGGGTTGGGACTCCTCTGCAGCCATGGTTTGAAGCAGCACCGCCCTGGCAGCGACACTCCGGCGAGCCTCGCCTCAGCCTAGGGAAATGAGGGACGAGCAGCAGGAGTCACGGGGCTGCCGGAGGCGGGGAGGGGACCCCGCAGCGCTAGGGAGGAGGGTAACGCCAGGGCTCGGGCACGGGGAGGAAGGGCCACAGCCCAGAACTCGCGCAGGCACAGCCGGAGGGGGGGGCGGGGCACGGGGGGGGGGCGCGCCCCGGCCTCCCAGAGAGGAACCAGCTGCCGCCCAAAGCCCGGCGCCAGGTTCCGCGGGACGGACGGTCGCCGGCCCGGTTCTGGCAGGGCCCCGTACAGCGTTCTCGGCTGCCGGGCCGGACTAGCGGCCGCTCCGGGCGGAGCCCCGGCTGCTCGGCCCCTGCAGCCCGCTTCGGCCCCCGTCGCTCACGGCCCCGCCCCTCTAGGCCGAGGCGGGCCTGCGGGCGGAAGTAGTTGCGGACCGGGCGCAGGACGATGACGTAGACGCGCCGGAAGCTGCTGGGGCTGGCCGAGGCTGCGGCAGGATCTGCTCCGGTGGCGGCAGGTTCGACCCCTGGGGCGGGACCCGCCGCCCCCAATCGCAAGCGCCAGTGACCTCCGGGGGGGCACGGGGAGGGGGCGAGGCGCGGGGTCCCCAGGCCGCGGCGATCGCCCCTGGGCGGGACCCGGGGGTGCAGCGGCTGGGCTGGGCTGCGCTGCGCTGCGCTGCGCTGCGCTGCTGAGGTAATGACCCGATCTCCGTTTTGCTGCTGCAGGAGAAATGGCTGCAGAGGAATCCCAGCCCCTGCTGGGCTCCGGGGAGCCGCGTGAGCCGTGGCTGCTGCCCGCTGAGGGGCTGCCTGCGCCTGACACCTATCTAAGGTACGGGCCCCCGTGCCGCCCTCTCCTCCCCCGCGTGCACAGCCACCCCGCCACGATCACCATGGGCCTTTCTGGCCTTGGATCCGTGAACACCGCGCCGGCCCAGGCTGAAATCGTTACAGGGCTGGCGCTACGTGTGTCCTTTAACACAGGGCTGCCGTTTTATAGAGTTCCGATTTTAGCAAACCTGGCGAGGAGCTGCCTGAATGAGCAGGTTTTGACAGAAATGTCTGATTATTGGAGTCTGTTCTGTATTTGGCAAACTGTATGTGTGACGCATTATTTATTACCACTGCGACTAAAAGCAATAGAGTGATAAGTTAGCTGCTTGACCAAAACCAGTAATGAAACCAATGCTGGAAAACTCAGATAACAGTTTTTGCAACATTTCTATACACAAGGCATGGGTGGGCAACCTGGATTTTAAAGCTTTTTATTCTCCTCAAAATCATTACAATAACTAGTCCAGAACCAGGACGGATTTTGGTTAAAATAAAATAGGATTGAGTTTCATTCCTTGGTCCATATAAGATAACTACTGGCTCTAGCTATCATCTGCATACACCAAACAAGGATAAGAGATTTTAAGGAGCTGATACAGTCTTTACATAGAAAAGCCTTCAGCAGAGTATGACAGAAGTAACTGTGAGAAATGAAGAAAACCTATATTAAACTGTGGTCATAATGTCAGCTGTTATTCTGTTAATATGTATTCTATATACGAAACACTTAATTAAACCAAAAGTGATGTAAGCACTTCCAAATATTTTACTTCTATTAATTTGGAAGCCATTATTAATCTTATTGAGAGAAGTAAATTCTTGTTACCAATAGGTGAATGTGCCTGTAAAAGAAGCTGTTCTTCCTACAAGTCTGCTGTTGCTTTGTCATTGTCTATGTTTGGGAAAACTTGTAAGTATTTTGTTGCACCAATGCTATCAACAGTGGAAACTATGGATTAGACTGAACAGATTTACATAGTATTAAAAAGACTTGTCTGTCTGCACAGTAGCTTCTGTTCTTTGTAGCACTGGTGCAGAAAAAGCTACATTTTCCTACCATAAGGGAGGCTATTGATAGATACAGTCTGGATCATGTAATATCTTCATAAAAGCCTTCACAACTATTCTTTATCCTTCCTCTTTGGAATGCTTTTAGGACACATCTTTTTTTTTAAATATTTTGCTATTAGAGACAAATTTATTTCAGATTCTTGCAGTCTTAAATTAATGCCTTGTCAGTATGTTGGATTTTGATTTCTAAAGAGTAGGTTCAACTAGCTGTCTAATAGGTTAACCAGTGTAACTTGTTAGTGAGAGACTCTTTGGAAGACTATAACTCATGGTGATTTTTAGTGACCTCAGCTTGAAGTGTTGCTTATTTGTCTATGCTTTTAAGAATCTGTATCTTATGGAGGCTATGCATAAAATCTTATGTACCTCAGTTTTGCTGTGATATCCTGCCTGATTCCATAGAGTTAAATCAAAGGAAGCTATAAGGGGGAAACCCACAGGATAAGAAACAGTGGCAGAGAACCTTGGGGTAAACAGCTTCAAAAGGAGTGAAGATAACAATGGTTGAGCCATTAATTGGGAAGAAGCTACCTGGCCTGGCTCCATCCAAGTTAGAATGGTTCACTCTTCCCAATGCTAAAACTAGGATCAAAGGAGGCTACTTAATCACTGCAGGTCCTCAGGCCTAGAAAAGAGAGTAGGTTGAGTGAATTGCCAGGGAGCATCAGTGAGAGCTGACCAGCATTTCAGGAGAGATGCAGACTGAAACACAACAGCCTGAGATGGAATTAACTGAGCGAGATAAAACATACCTAAAAGTTAGCAAGGAAAGATTAAGGGTTAGGTAAGGGAAAATATACATATAGATATTTATTGGTTTTACCCTTATGTTTTGTTTTGAAGAAGCTGTTTAATGGAAGGGCTTACAAGTGCAAAACCCACCTGGACCCATTGCATTAACACATTGGGAAACAGTGCAGCTGCTACTCAAGGATCTAGTCCCAGCATAGTTGAATGGCATGGTTTTAACCAAAGAGAGGTGAAGGTAGTGAGGCCTATACTCAAGGGGGACTAAAAGGGAGCTAAAGCACAGTTTTCACTGTAACTATGAAACTAGTCCTTAATAATAAACAAACATTAGCTTTCTATGACCAAATGTATTTCCTAAGACCATTGACTCTACTTGTAAATGTTATATATTTATCTATTGAATGCCTGAAAGTCTTTTCTTGTACATTGACATCATCAATATGTGAAGTTGAGAATCCTGATTAGTCAATGATTAAAGATGAGAAGTGTTTACATTGTCTTTTTAACAGAACTAATGCAATATTTTGATGTATCACAGGTAAATTTTTCCATAACCTTATGGAGAAAAAGGACTTTGAAGCATGGCTTGATAACATTTCTGTTACATTTCTCTCTCTGACGGACTTGCAGAAAAATGAAACTCTGGATCACCTGATTAGCTTGAGTGGAGCAGTCCAGCTCAGGCACCTCTCCAATAACCTAGAGATTCTCCTCAAGCGAGACTTCCTCAAACTCCTTCCACTGGAACTCAGTTTTTATTTGTTAAAATGGCTTGATCCTCAAACCTTACTCACATGTTGCCTCGTGTCAAAACAGTGGAATAAGGTTATAAGTGCCTGTACAGAGGTATGGCAAACTGCTTGTAAGAACTTGGGTTGGCAGATAGATGATTCTGTTCAGGACCCTCTGCACTGGAAGAAGGTATACTTGAAGGCTATTTTAAGAATGAAGCAACTGAAGGACCATGAAGCCTTTGAGACATCTTCATTAATTGGACACAGTGCCAGAGTATACGCACTTTACTATAAAGATGGACTTCTTTGTACAGGTGGGAAGCCCAGTAGCCTTGGAGTCTATTATGATGCTTAAACATTTCTCATCTTTGAGCTTTACCATTTGTTTGGTAACAATATAGTTTGTTTAATCTGATTTATGATAGCAGTGCTGAGGAGAGACGGAATTGCAAGGAGTGAAGGTGGGAAGCTGGGAGGCCATGCACCTAACAATTAAGTTAAAATTATTGCAGTTGTGTTTCAGTGTAATGTTGAGACTTCATCAGTCCCTGAAAACGAGGACTTTCCCATTCACGTAGGGTGAGACTTATTTAATGAGGAAATACTTTGTTTTAGACAAACATGATGAAAAGTCCAGCATAAGACCGGGAATTAGATGTCACTTTAATGCAGCCAGCTATCTTGCTCTTAACCTGTAGGTTCAGATGACTTGTCTGCAAAGCTGTGGGATGTAAGCACAGGGCAGTGCGTATATGGTATCCAGACACACACTTGCGCTACAGTGAAGTTTGATGAACAAAAGCTTGTAACAGGATCCTTTGATAACACAGTAGCCTGTTGGGAATGGAGCTCAGGGGCCAAGATCCAACATTTCAGAGGACACACAGGTGCAGGTATGTTGAGCTCTTATTCAACTTTTAAGTCCACCAGTCAAATTGTGAATTTGTCCCAAACTGAGATTGCAGTTGAACCATTGTACATCAGACACTGCTACTTCTGCTGTGAGCAAGTTTAATATTGTGAATCATGGTTTTCATCTTTTTTGAGAGGGACCCTGCCAGAACAAATCTAGAAATAGGCACACTAACTCTGCCTGCTCTTTGGGGTAAGTTCTAGGCTTAGGTATACCCTGGCCTGTAGGAACATGGACACAATACAAGTGACATAGTTCTGCTAGGTAGCTGACAGAATATTAGATGCCTGCTCAGTGTGACATGGAGCACAGTTCACCAGGGCCTCTACATCATAAGCTGCCGGGGGGGGAGGGGGGGAGGGGTTTGGAGAGCGGGATGAGGTAGGTCCAGTGGATCTGAACTGCCTGTATCCCTGGCAACACCTCACATCTCTCTTCCTGTGGAGGGGGTAACAGCAGATGTAACAGGCTGTAGTAGCAGCTGCAGCTCCACGCCCTCTCTCCATCCCTCTTGCAAGTCACCCTTACATACAACTTGGTTATTGGGGCTGGTCCCTGGAACCACAGTTTGCCCCTTTGAGTTGAAAGGGTATCTGGAATTTACTAATTTTGCTGTGTAAACATGCCCATTTAGAAATTCATCCTCCACGAAGGACAGGAGGCTGCCCAACAGAACAGTTGAGGCTTTAAACGTAGTGAACTCTCTTTGTGGATGAGCTAAGACTTTTCAAAAATAGGATATTTAAAACAAAATGACTTCTAGAACACCTACAATGGAGACTGGCGTAAATAACTAGGTTATTCTACACTTAATGCATACACCAGTCAAAAAACAATCCCTGCTAATTGAGATGCTGAGAACTTCATGGAGAACCAACAGCCTTGGGATCTAAGCTTTAAGGAGTGAAAATAACAGATGAACGTATCCAAGTTTAAAGTAACCATTCAGTCTGTTTGGACTATTAGAACCTTTGAAGATTGAAGTTATTAGTCTTGGCCTGGTAATTCTCATCTGAGGTGGATACAGATGAGTAGGGTAGTGCTATTAATTGAAAATCCTTCTTGCTTGTAGTTTTTAGTGTGGACTACAACGATGAACTTGATGTTCTGGTCAGTGGTTCTGCAGACTTCACTGTGAAAGTATGGGCCTTATCGACAGGGACGTGCCTGAATACGCTTACTGGACACACGGAATGGGTCACTAAGGTAGGTTTGAATTGATGTAGTCAAATCTTGCTTTGCAAGACACTATGCCTGTGTGTGTTTTGCACACATCCCATGTCTCCTCAAGTGGGTTCTCTTTCACTTGCACCCATGGGGAGGTGTAGAGGAGGGGTGGACTGTCAGTAACCATCATCAGAGATCAGCACTTGACACAGGGGTTGTCTTTGTGATTCATCAAAGAAAATGGCTGTTAAGATGTTACAAAATAACCTTTTGGCAGAAGAGAGGTAAGGTGGGGGATGTAATATCTTTTATTAAACAAGCTTCTGTTAGTGAGAGAGACAACGTTTTGAGCCACACAGAGCTCTTCAGGTCTGGGAATGGTACTAAAAGTTATTACCTCACCCTCCTTGTCTCGCTAATATCTTGAGACCAACATGGGTACAACTACATTTCAACAGAAGAGGCACTTAGAAAAGCTACAGTAAAACTTTCAGTCCACTTACATGAAATTGTACTTATTGAAAAATGAATGGAATGACTAGGGTTCAGTGTTTGATTCCAGAAATGAGTGTGATTTTACTGAAGCCAAGCTACTTTGAAAGGCATAAATACAATGAAAAAAGTGCTGCGTATCTGCAACATGTACAGTCCAAATAAAGGTGAATATAGTTTTCTCAAATAAGGAAACTGGAATGCTTAGTTCTTAGCTGGTCAGGGGGATTCTAATGCCCAGTTTAGCATGAGAGGGTTTTCTATCCGTGAGTTGTCGGCAGTGGGCACACAGAGACTTAATTGTTCTGGTTTCTTTTTGATGACTAAGTATTCTTCCTTAAAAGAACCTGTTCCCCAAAGGCACAGTGACAGCAGAATTGTATTTAAATCTCCATTACTCAAATTACCTATCCAAATTTAGTCTAAAATTTGCTCTGGTTTGACATTTTAACATCTTCCAAAACAAGGAATCTGTTTAGTGAGGTCTAGACCTATTTAACTGTTTCTTCAATTGCAGGTGGTTTTGCAGAAGTGTAAAGTTAAATCTCTCCTGCATAGTCCTGGGGATTATATTCTTTTAAGCGCAGATAAGTATGAAATCAAGGTATGTACTGTGTCTGTCTAAATGTGTACCACAGTGCAGGGAAGTATAGTGCTTTCTGCATTTAGGACATGCCTTGGAGCTTTTAAGAGCGCACAGGCTGTGTAGAAAAATCCATCAGTGAAGAGTTGTATATAAGAAAAACAGGTCTTTGAAAGCTAGTAGTGGTTCTTTGCTTTTCTTCATGTTTTAAGACCGAGTATGTAAAAGATTTGGACTCGTCCGGGTCAGCAGAGTCCTGTAATTGGGGAAACTTAGCTCCTCCATGGGCTGCCACGGAGTCAGGAGTCTATTGCCCCGGCCCGTAGCAGGGCGGGCAAGTAAGCAGTCTATTGCTCCGGCCCCTAGTAGGGCGGGCAAGCAAGCAGTTTATCGCCCCGGCCCATGGCAGGGCGGGCGAGTCAACAGTCTAGGTCGGGTCTAGAGGTATTTCTTCTGGTCTAGGGACGGAAGGGAGGGGGAGGAGGACGCAGGCCCACCCAACTCTACCGCGTCCCAGCCCAGGGCCCTACCAGTGGCACGAGAGAACTGCCACTGGGTCAGCGGGGCTCTGGCCGCAACATGCTGACATGGGGTTGGCCCCTATCTCGGCCGCAAGCTGTGGCCTCCCTGGGCCACTTCCTCCCACCCAGCCCCGGAGTACCTGCATCCATGTCAGGCCCTCTGGGGCACGGGGGGAGGTGGTGAGTGGCAGCCCGGCCAGGCCTTCGCCGTCGGTGGGCGGGAGGTCTGGCAACTCCTGGAGGTCATCAGCTAGGGGTAGCTCCTCCAGGTCACAGAGCCCCGGGATCTCCCTTGGGCGGCCGAGGTCTCTTCACGCTGGGGAGGGGTCATCCACCGCCGGCAACTCCTCCAGATCGGGGCCGGCCTCTGGAGGTCTCTCTCTCCCCGGGGTATGGGTCCTGTCCCCAGTTGCGGGGGTTTGGCGGGCCACCCCCCTGCTGGGGGCTGGGTGGCCCCCTCCGCCCGCCTGGGCCTGGCGGCCCTAGCTGGTCCCTGGGTTCGGACCGCTCCCCCTAGTCGTCGAGGTCGGGCAGATCTGGTCTGTCCCACCAGCGTCCATCGGTTGTGGGTTTATCTGGCTTGCCCTCGGTGTCTGGGTCAGGCCTGGGCCGCTGCCTCTGGGGAGGCACGTCTGCCTCGGACAACAGCTTCCCCCTGACTGAGCTGCCTGGCCTGCCTCTTATACTTCCCCCCTGGGTCTTGGCCCGCCCCTCTGCTTCTGGGTGGCTCAGCTCGCAGGGCCGGGTTCTGTCCACCGGGGGCACAGTGCGCCCTCCTCAAATCCAGGCTCAGTGGCAGGCCGGAGCGGCTTGCTACAGAGTACCAGATAGCTGGGTGTGAATTAAGGCTGGGTAGCCTGAGTTTCTAGTAAGGCATAAAAGTGCCTTCAGTCCCTGCCAAATGTACTTTTGTTGCAAACTCTTCTGCAGTAAGGATGCGTATGGGTTGAGGGGGAGGAGCTCTGATTTTAATAAGTAGTTTAGAGCTGCACAGTGTTTCTCATAAGTGTGCTCATTGGGACTTTATTAATCTTGATTGGGTAGAGAAAGTTAATACAGTTAAGAGAACTAGCAACATTTTTGATGAAACATTTGTTATTGCCAAATCTAGTCTTTTTGTTCACTTAGTTTGTATGCAAGAGACTGAGTATTAACCAAAAAACACACACATACTCTTCTGTAGACTGAAAGCAAGGAAACCCAAACCACCAAGTGCTTTCTGTAGTCAGGAACTCCACTTACAGAAATTGTCTGAAATATGTATAGCTTATGTAAATTCACTAATTGGTGGTGGTCCAGAATGACCACTACATAAACAAGTTCAAAGCAATCACAGTCCATTTGTTCATGTAGAAATTTACAGGTTGCAATGTTTTATAGTCTGAGAAACTGGATTTTTTTTAATTGTAGATTTGGCCTATTGGAAGAGAAATAAACTGTAAATGCTTAAAAACCCTGTCTGTATCTGAAGATCGCAGCATCTCACTGCAGCCCCGACTGCACTTTGATGGTAAATACATAGTGTGCAGTTCAGCTCTAGGATTGTACCAGTGGGACTTTGCCAGCTATGATATTCTCAGGTAAATCTTTCAGTTTTAAACTAATGTGCATGTGAAGCTTTACTGTTGAGGTTTAAAAAACACTCTTGTTGAAAATCAGTAGGGTAGACTTCCTGGAAACATCGGTATAGAGCACAGTGGCTGCATATCACACACAACCTTGATGTGAAAGTGTTGTAAACATGTACTTCAATTTAATTTACCCACTTTCATCTAGTTACTGTAACAGGCCTTACTCTGTCAATTGTTGCATAATCAACTCTTACACTAGTTCTCTCTTGCCCCATAGGCGCTAATACCCCCTTTTGTTTCTGACAGGAATAGTCTATATTGTGACTTTTCAGTCTAAATAAATAAGAACCAGCAGTGGCAGGGAGCTCGCTTCTGGAGGGAGAATATTTCATTGCTCTGTAGTGACTCATTTGACCACACTGGGGAGCCATTTGGTGGGATGAGGAAGCTTAAGGACCATCCCTCGGTAGTATTGTTGGGCTTGAGACATTGTATCATAAAACCCCTAAGAATTTACTGGAATGATGTAATCAAATGTCCTGCAAACTGCAGGTGGGGTGGTCAGAGAAGATGATTAAAGTCTGTTCGGGCTTTACTCTTAATTGTATGCTCAGTCACAGAATAGTGTTGATATCCAAGATCATAAGTTCCCAAGAATAGGATTTTTTATGGAAATACTGACATCTCTAACTATAGTGTCTTGAAGGAGACTAGATCATTCAACCAGCTGCGGCTCTAACCCAAAAGAAAAGCACAATTTGCCTTTGGTTACCTGTATTTGGGTAATTTCACCTCTTAACCTGGCTTCAAATATATCTTTGTGGAGCATGTTCTAAGACGGAGTGATTCTGGAGCAGCTTCTAGGACAGGAGAGAGAGAACTCCATAGAAGTGAGGGATTTCCTCCTAGGGACACTGGGTACAGTTTTCAGAAGTGTTTAAGTCTCACTGACTTTCAGTGAGATTTGGGCTTCAAGACCGAGATCCTCAAAGGGTATGTATGTAGGAGTCTACCTCCTATTGAAATCAGGGAGTTAGGCACCTAAGGATCTTTGGAGAATCTGGGCCCAAACACCTAGTCAGTTTTTGAAAATCTTATCCTATGTTTTTCAATTTGTCACTTGAGTATAAGCATTTCAGCTTGAGGGTTCTTGTTTAAGGCTACCACTTTGAAAAAAAAAAAAGATTAAGGATATGCTGAAGATAGTAAATATAATTTTGTTCCCCAGATGACATCACTCTTTAATTGCTTTTTATTTGCATTGTATACTCAAGACAATGAATCTCACTCTGTATGGTGATGAGCACATTAAGCCCTGATTGCGGTTAGTGGCCCTGGGTGCTAGTATAATACAAATAGTAGTCTGACTGGATTATTAACCTAAAAATAAAAGTTTAAAATTTCATCTGTTAAGCAGTTTTAATTTATTTCAGTTTGGATAGAGCCATTAGCATCCTCTTGTTTCTGCTTTGTGTCTCCAGTTTCCTATACTAGAAAAAGGCTGAGCTGCAAGGGAACACTTAAATAACTCTTGTCTTAATATTCATTTCCAAGAGACACTCTTCTCTACCACCACAGCGTTGTAAACTGTCGTACAGATTTCTAACCAACACTATAAAAGCTAAATTGAGGCTGCGGGGAAGAGGTGGGAAGGGTAGAACTGGCTCCAGACTCAGCCTGTGCTGTATTCTGTCTAGGTTTTATAATGAGACCTCCTCATTGTAACCAACACCTAATTGTCTTCCTTTCTCCTGAACAAAAGAGTAGATTTCCCGGTCCACGATGTGTGAAGTGGGGAAAAAAAAAGAAAGTCAGAAAGGGGAGTACTTTTTAAACCACTGTTAATCTAAGGTGCTAGGAACAAGTGAAGAGTAATATTTTACCTTCAGACAGTCACTGCCCAACAAAAGACAGATTATTAATGTAAATAGTTAATCAGCATCTCAAATTAGATATGTGTTATAAGTCAGCTGCATTTCTGCCTGACATCACAAGGGGACATTACATTCTTGTTTGACCTTGCCAAAACAATACTGAATTCCTTAAATAGATTTATGCCAACCTTTCTTCCCTTATTTTCAATACAACTATCTTGACTGGCTTGTGCCTTTTTAAAAATTGGAATGACTCCTGAGCTACAAAAACTTCACAAATTTCTTCATTGGCTGTCTAAGGATAGCAAGCTTTCTGTAAACTAAAAGTGCCTAAATTTAGGATCTGTGGTACAATGAATTAATGCAGTCCTTCCTTCTGGAAAGTTAATCAACCTAAGTCTGATATTAAGAGGAAGGGTTTTGGTTAAGATCCACAGTCATGAAGTTTGAAATGGGCAATCTTAAATACACAGACCCTGAACTGGAATTACAGACCTGAATTAAGGCGTATTAGCAGCTCTTTAGGGAAACTCCTATGTATTTATTCCTTAAATCATTCTTTCCTTAGGTTCCATTTTCCTTTCTCTATAGATTCATATAGGGAATGACGTTTCATATAAGGCAAGCTAGGTATTATACAGTGATACAGATTCTGATTTAAACACTGTCTTGTCTTTCAGGGTCATCAAACCTTCTGATTTTGCAAACTTGTCCTTACTGGGCTTTGGAAATATATTTGCCCTATTGTTTGATAACAAATACTTGTATATAATGGACTTGAGGACAGAAAAACTAATTAGCCGCTGGCCACTGCCAGAATATAGGAAGTCAAAGAGAGGTTCGAGCTTTTTGGCTGGTGAAATGTCTTGGCTAAATGGACTAGATGGCCAAAATGACATGGGCCTGGTTTTTGCCACCAGTATGCCAGACCACAGTATTCATTTGGTATTGTGGAAAGAACATGATTGAAGAGGTGATATACGGCAGGATCTTCATAAATCTGGGACTGGCAGCAGTGTGTCCATGAAAGAAGACTTTGCATGAACCAAAGTTGCACACCTAATGGTATCATCATGCAATGCACAATCATTTATTTTTTTATTTTCTAGGGCATTTGGGAGGGATGGGTTTGTTTTGACATAATACAACACAGCATGCTAATATTTGTCACTGAATTTCATCTGTACTCATATTTAAGCATACATATTTGGGCTTTCTTGACAAAGTTTAATTATAAAGTTTAAATCACTCAGATCTATCAGTTAAGTCTAAAATGAAATGGTACTTGATCTGAAAGACTTCTGTCCTATATCTTTTGGTGAAACAGAAGGTGGCGCTACTATATTAGTAGGATAGGCTTTTATACATTCAAAGGCAAGTGCAAATCACAGTACTAAAACTGCATCAGTACACAGAATACTCACTGCACAACTGCATGGTTTCCTCAATCAGCCTCTTCAGGAACTTGGTTTCTCCTTATTGTAGCTGTAAACTATTATCAGCTGAAGTCAAGGAATCAGTAAAGTCCTTTTGCCATATCAGACTATTTCTCGATTACAGCCATAGCCGGTTTCTATTTAAGTATAGGGCTGTGTTGATATGATTTTTCCCTTCCCTTGGCCAGATTGGGGCAAAGTCTTTGTTATAAACAGCATAAATTACTGCAGGATTTGAACTTGGAGAGTGTGTGGGAGTGTTTATTTCTATGCCAACTCCATCCTAGCAATGAAGTGTGAAAAAAATCTCTTCATGGAGAGTACACAGCACAATAAAACCAACCTTCTGTTTTAATGTGCCATTGCACAGTTATTGAACAAATATTCTGGACTATGGCTTGGTCTTTGCTCAGGGACTGACACATGGAATATATAGTTGTACAAAATTCACCAATTGTTCACCCAGTATGGCTTTATTAGCATTGCATAAATATTTTCTAGAATTCCATTGTCAGAGCACAGTTTAATCCATACATAAGAACATTAAGGGAAGGGAATAGTTTTATTTAAGTCGTAGGCAGCAGGCTTTGGGCTCCATGCACTGTGTGTTTAGTGACATTTGTGACAGACATACCTGTTAAATCTGGATTGGAGAGTAGGGATGAAAATTGTGACAAGGTGAATATAAAACTCTGTTTTCATAAGAGTTCAGGAGTTCTAAACATGAGAGAATAGAACTAAAATAATCCATTGTACTCTTCTCTGACCAGTTTTACTAGGCCTGACTAATGTAGGGAGAAGAGTTTTAGTAAATATTTTTAATAGTAGGTATTCAAATAGTATGCGAATCTGATTTTTATAAACGTTGTACCATCACTACCTGACTCCAATGCTTTAGAATTGCATTTTTACATTTTGAAAATAAAATTTCCCCTCACTGTCTATTTTTACACCACTTCTAAATGTAAGGCTTTTTGAAGATGCATCTTCAATTAATGAATTAAAAGAAACATGCAAATAGGGAAGTGAGGACCAGAGCCTCAAAAGGGGTTTAACATCTCATTCCCTTTCATTTCAGTCAGAATTGCATGCCTAAATATCTTTGAGGATCTGGACCTACGTGACTTGGCAATTTACACAAAAAGAGACTTGATCCCGGGTTTCGTGTGTCTAAAACCAGGCCCTACCACCTGACCCAGCCACCTCTTTACTATGGTAACTTGTTTTTGTTGAGACAGGTGAAAATACACAACTTGATTGTAGATGTAGTGCGTGAGGAGTGACATTTGCTTTTTTTTTTTTTTTTTTTTGGGAACCTCCACATCATTGTGGCCAAGGCACAGGGTCAGCTAATCACCACAGCCAATAAGATGAAACAACTATGGGTGAATTGTCAGTTTAGTCATGGTGTCACATCACTCAAAGTTTTTGGAAAATAATTTTTAACCCTCATTCTGCATAGCAGGACTGAGGACAATAGATATGAAATCAGAAGCTTTTTTTTAAAGTTAATTTTTCAAGCCCCGTATCTTCTCACTTCAGAAAAATGTAAACCATTATTTGGGCAGTAGCTGTATGAGCTATGAGAGATCAGAGTGGAAATAGGGCTTATGAATATATCCTCCTGTATGAAACCAAAGGGCTGAATGTGTTCCCAAAGTTTAGTTTGAACCTCGTTTAAATAAGAATATGGGGAGTTCCCTTGCTAGGGAGTTCCACTAGCAAGAAACAGAGCAGCTGCAACTTTAAGTACCACAAACCTGAGAGGAATTTTGTAAACATTGTGAGACAAAAGTTCAGGGTGGTTGTCATGGATTACTCCAGATTTCCAGGGAGCAGGATATGATACGTGCTTTTCCAATTAGCGCATCATCCATTTCAAGAGATTTTGAATCTGTAACGTTTTGGAAGACAAAATGAGCCTCTATCCTATCTTTTTCCCCCCACCAAGGAGAAAGCACAATTAGAATGGGACAGTGAAAAAAGCACTCCTACAAAAGAATTACATTAATGTGCTGTGCTAAGTGAATGTTAGGCCAGTGAAAGTGTCGAACCAATCTCTTAACTTTATGCTGTGTACCTATTCAATCAATGGTTCTGTTAAGAACCAGTAAGTCAAATTTAGTTGAGCAAGTAAATATAGATTCATCACAAACTAGAACAGCCACACCCCAGGATACTCGTCTCATTGAGTACGTACTGTATTTGGACAAATGGAAAGAGTACCTCACTATAATCAGATAGTGCTTTATAGAACAGCTAAACCATAAGAGCTAACTCAAATCAAACTAAATAGACACTGCTTGTTTGATAGAAGGCTATGTATGACGATTCAGTAAGCACATTACTGCTACTGATGACTGGCACCATTCACTTTAGGTGCTGCTCAGTAGCTAACACCAAGATACCAGGCAGCTGCTTGTTACTGTATCGTCTTCTATCCCTCCCCTCTTCCCCCCCCAGATACACTGTCTGGACCTACAAGGATTTGTCTAATTAGTGGTGCAGCACCATGAGCAGAGGGTGAAGAAGTCTCCTCCACGAAAACATGTAATGGGGATCTAGTAAAGAGCAGTATGAACAGAACCATGCTGCTATCTCTGCTGTGGATGATTACTTGGATTATGCTTAATTTGGTGGAACATATGTAAAATATTGGGAATCATTCTGAAAAGGTCAGCCACCAAAAAGACAATCAAGCAGTTAATTCACTCCTTTACACTGGGAACCCAAAAGTGTAGTATAAGCATCAAATTAAAAACTGCTCAATGAAAATCTAAATACTATGTGGAAACCCTGTATGAGTTAAACACCTTCTCTAATGCCCCAATCCTGCAATCTGCTCTGTGAAGACAAATCCCTGTACCTTCACAAAAGCTCGCTGATAAGGAACTCCATGCGGATGTAAAGCTCTGTCTGGACAGATCAGATTGTGGGACTTGGACCTAAAGTTTCATTTGAGTAAAAGTTATTTATCGAAGTCAAGGATATCTTGTCTCCAACCCCAAGTGGTAGATAGCAGGGAATCCCTACAACCTAACAATGTTGCCAGAAATTTCTTCAGTAATCAGGGCTTTTCTGCATGGAGACCAGATTTGGCTTTTAGTATCTTAGCATACAAAATGTCACCACTCTCACTATTCATAAAGCATGAATGAACACTTTAGTGAACAAGCTAGTCAGAGGATGTCAAGCTTTTCCTCCCTCCTCACCATTCATTGAAAACGAACGGTGTATGTATAAAAAAAATCTAGTCCTAGTATTGCTCAATTATTTTCCCCATATGGCCTATTTTAAAAAATACAGTACTAGAAGTTAACTTGTAAAGGATCAACACAACTACCTGTTTCTTCGTAGTAAGATGAAAGATTGCAGACAGGCTCAAAGACCATGGAAAATTGATTGCAGCCTCTGATAGATCAGCTTTCAAAAGCCTCCTCTCGCCTCCAACTTAAAAAAAAAACAAAAAAAAAACACAGCCTTCCTTTCAAATAACTGACTAACCAACTTTTGCTCCTCAAAAGCTCTCTGTTTTCAAAGTTTCCACACACCTGAGACCAATTAACACTTTCAGGCAATTTGGGACAGCTGAGAAAGGCAGCCCTTTTTAATACCTTCTAAGGTTAAGAAACATCTCTCTCACAGACATGCCATGCCTTTTTATTGCATTTTTTGTTTATTCAAACAAAATTGATGTATGGTTTCATAAGTGTTACAATACAGAATTACAAAAAATGTGTATAAAATACTGTTATCCTGTAAGAAACTATAATATAGGTTTAGCAATAAACAACTAGATTTGCTCAATTATTTTCATAGTACTTTTGTTACCTTCAGTAAATCTTCCACATGATAGAAATTTAGGTAATTTTAATATTTTGTACTTGAACTCATTAAGATAATTCAGCAGTACAGCATGAACAAATAATTACTGTAGTTCAAATTCCATTTTTCTATAAGTAACCTTGTAGTTGCCAGAATAGGTTCCATCCTTTTTGCCAACTTTAAATGTAATTAATAGAATCATTGCTCAGCAGCAAACACTCCACATCATTTTTTTAAAAACAAAAGGTTCCCAGTGCTGCTGATCAATTGTTTTTTCTTCATCCCTTGGAAACTCTTCATTAATGGTTTGAGGCTCCAGTTAGAATTTCTCCTGACTTCTCTTGGTGACTGATGCCTAAAGCTAGCTCTAGCCACCACCTTTAAGGAACATGTTTTCCCTAGTGCCTCAGATCTTTTGGTCATCATGCATGAAGAACATAAAAATTGCCATACTGGGGCAGACAAATGGTCCATCTAACTCAGTATTCTGTCATCCAACCCTGGCCAGTGGCAGATGCTTCAGAGGGAATGAACAGAACAATTATAGAATGATCCATGCCTGGTTGTCCAGTCACACCTTCTGGCAATCAGAGAGCTAGGGACACCCAGAGCATAAGGTTGCATCTCTGTTCATCTTGGCTAATAGCCACTGAGGGACCTATCACCATGAATTTATCTATTTTTTTTTTTAACTGCAGTTATACTTTTGACCTTCACAACGTCTGCTGACAACAAGTTCCACAGGTTGACTGCATTGTGTTCAGAAGTATTTTTGTTTGCTTTAAACCTGCTGTCTGTTAATTTAATTGGGTGATGTCCTTGCATGTTATGTAAAGAGGTAAATAACATTTCTCTATTCGCTTTTTCCATGTCATTTATGATTTTATTGAACTCTATCATGTTCTGCCTCATTTGTCTCTTTTCCAAGCTGAACCAGTCTTTTAAATCTCTCCTTTTATGATTAGGGATATGGAACAGCGTCTATTTTTGTTGCCCTTCTCTGTACTTTTTCCATTTCTAAAATACATTTTTTTTTTTAAAATTGGGCTGACCAGAACTGTATACAGTATTCAAGGTGTGGGCATCCAATGTATTTATACAGAGGCATTATAATATTTTCTGTTTTATTATCCTTTTCCTAAGGGTTCGCAATATTCTTTTAGCTTTTTTGACAGCTGCTGCACCTTGAGTGGACGTTTTCAGAGAACTATCCACAATGATACCAAGATCTTTCTAACTTAGACCCAATCGCTTTATATGTATAGTTGGATTATGTTTTCCAATGTGTATTACTTTGCATTTATCAACATTGACTTTCATCTGCTATTTCGATGCCCAATCACCCACCCAGTTTTGTGAGATCCCGTTGTAACTCTTCACGGTCTGCTTTGAATTTAACTATCTTGAGTAATTTTGTATCGTTTGCAAACTTTTCCACCTCACTGTCTCCTCCTTTTTCCAGATCATTGATGAAGATGTTGAACTGCACTAGTTCCCATACAGATCCTTGGGGGGACTCCGCTATTTGCTTTTAAATTTTGGGGGATATACAAATAATTTGAGTCTCTATGGTGTTTTATAAAAGCTTCCATGCAGCTTGCAGGTATTTCAGTCTTGGGACTGTTCCTTTTAATTTCTGTTTAACTAGCATCCTGATTTTTGTGTAGTTCTACTTTTTGAAGTTAAATGCTACGGGTGGTGGGTTTCTTTGGTATTTCCCCCCTATAAGGATGTTACATTTAATTACCTTATGGTCACTAATATCAAGTGGTTCAGCTATTTGCACCTCTTGGACCAGATCCTGTACTCCACGTAGGACTAAAATAAGAAGTCTAGAAATTTGATCTCTGCATCCCATCCTGAGGTGACATGTTCCCAATCAATATAAATTAGCCCTGACCCCTTGTCAAATGATCCTAAAGGGATTAAGGATCAAAGAAAGACAGGCTAAAGTCTTATTAGGTGCCACAAAAATATTTGCTGGTTTATTGGAGAGTGGATATGAAAAATCAAGCATTACTTAACTTTTCTCATCACGTGCATCATCACTTCCTACACCCTAAACAATGGCTGTGACAGTTGCTAGTGGGGGGGGAGATGATGTCACTTTCTCAGCTATTTTCTCTAGGCTCTCAGATTTCAGTCAGTTTAATTGCAGTGGAGAATTAATTGAAGTGATTGGAGTCTTTGTCACAGCTTCATATGTCACTATAGATTGTCACAAGGTCCCACATGCTTTAGATCACAGATATGTTTTTATCATCTGATGTGTTCACTGATTATTCTCTTGTCTGGATGGGACAAGTCTTTAGCTGTAGTTTAGGTCTCTGCTAAGTACTGTTTCCAGTATCCTCCATAAATACTGGTAATTCCTCTCCCACCCCCCCCGGTCTCATTCTCTATTTACAACACTGTTTTATTTAGTACTTTGTTAACATTCATGATTAATGATGAGCTATATCTCCAGAGTGTTGTATCCCTAAGCAGGGATTCTCTGGGAAGCTTTTCTTGAAGGGGTGTCCGGCAATGGTAAAGCAGGGCAATGTCCATGGGAACATTCACACTGTCTCCATAGGCCTTTAGAACAGAATGGACTGAAGTCTGAATCACTTTCCTTGGATCAACTATCAGTTTTTTAGCATTAAAGAAATCTTTTCTGTCAGGCTCTCTATTAATATGCTGCAGGATGTTAAAACCAGGTACAGCACTCCAGGATGGAATGTTGAATGTGTCAATGGAAGCCTTTATAGTATTAGGGAAGACGTGGTTCTCAAAGACGAAAACGCCAGCACTTGGATTTTGCACCTGAAGGCTTCTCATCATTGTTTTCCAGTCTGGGTATTTAATGGGCAGAATAATTTCATCAACATCATTAAGAAGCACAAACTTGCTCCTGTACATGTTGCGGTAAACACAATCATTTAGAGCTGTGATTTGTCCATAGTAGCCAATGTCTTTGGCATCCATAGAAAAACGCCAGTAAGAAGAAACATTTAAGTATGAAGTAATTGGCCAGGGAATTATCTCAATGGTCCCTTCTGCAATGTAAAACTCCAAGACTTTCTCCATCAATGGGCTGCAGCTGTTTTTATAGATCACCACTTTCCGTGCCCCCAGAATTTTATACATCTCAATGCTCTGTATGAATTGTAAGACATTGTTGTAATTTCCAAACATGGTCGAGATACACACAGTGAATTCAACAGAAAAGTTGGTCTCAGCCTTGCGGTTTTTTATTTCAAACCGTGGTTGCTGGTCAACATTTCCTTCAGGGGACGAATTAATTGATACAAAATTTGGATCACAGTTTTGAGGTTCCACACAAAGCAAATCTGCTGTCACGTAAGGGAATCCAAATCGGTCTGAATGAGCTTCTATTGTTGCCTTTGATACCTTTATTTCACCATCCGGCTGACAGTAGAACAAACAGAACATGTCTTTCACTTTTTCATGGTGAACAATCCCAATCACACGGGTTATGTTGCCTTCTCTGTTATCAAAATATGGGGCAACGATAAAGACTCCGGTATCTTTTAAGGGTGTGATTGTATTCCTGGCAATTTTCCCACTATAGGGGTTGGTTTCTCTGTTATCACGGGTTACGTTGCTTTCTCTGTTATCAAAATATGGGGTAGTGATAGAGACTCCGGTATCTTTTAAGGCTGTGATTGTATTATTGGCAATTTCCTCGCTGTGGGGGTTGCTTTCTTGTGTTGATTTTTGTGGTTGGAAAGGGTACCTCGGTATCCAACTATCAGGCGGACTCCACGAAATGAAAACAAAAACAGCAGCAACAGCAGCAGCAGCAACAACAACACGAGGAGCAGCAACAGCACGACAAGCAGCAACAGCAGCAAGAAGGTATGATTTTTCTTCACTGTGTGACATTCCAGCCCGATTTAAATGCAGATGCAGTTGACTGTTTGCCAGAACTTCAGACCGACACACCTGCAAGAGAGGGGTAATTTGATCTGATTATTCATTTTCTTTATATCAGTAATTTGTCTATTATTTTATGTTACGTTAATAAAAGCTTATAAAATTATACAAGTTTGGCTAGCACTAAGAACCTTCCTGTTGTGCACCCCAGGATCCCTCTAAAACTCTTCTGGAGCCTGGTTCTGGGACAAGAACTTCATTATCTTCTGATCAGAGCAATTGGCAAGCCTAGAATACCATTCAAATTACTAACACACCCAAAATCAGGCTACAGCCTGGCGAGCCGGCAGGAGACTTGAGGAGCGTTTGACAGGAATTTTAGGTGTTACCAGGTATTTGGAGAGTCACCTGAAGTAAACTGAGCTAGAGAGCAAAAAGAGCTATCTGTGTATGAGGCTATGTTTATACTGACGGTGGCAAAGTTGCCGCCATCAGATCGACTATCTGGATCAACTGAGTGGTCAGTGAAGACCTGCTCGGTCAATTCAGAAGTCGACGTTATTAATCCACCCCTGCAAGTGGCGTAGCGCTGCCTTGATGGGAACGCGGTTATCGTCGGCGCAGTGCAGTGAAGACGGCAGGCAGAAGAGAAGCACAGCAGTCGACGGGAGTTATGCAAGTTCTTTGCGTACTTTGCGTAACTTCCGTCGACTGCCACCGAATCGCGGAAGTAAGTGTAGACCTAGCCTGAGTCTGGCAGGCTGCTTTGAAACACCGGAAACTTGATTTCCTTTGACTGTTTCTTGGCAGATGTCCCAGAAGTATTTTTCTGCTCCACTCTAGCATCTGTTTGAGTAGCAATTAATCTTGCAAGAAAAGTCGAACTGTTTAAAGTGATATGTTCATTTAAGGGGCTTAGGAGTGTAGGGACAGTATTGATATTAAGGTACCAGAAGTTAATGTAATTGCAGCAGCACCAGGGCCCAGTGACCCACACTTTGAGGTGGCCAGGGAGTTGATTTTTGCCTTGTTTAAGCCGCCAGAAAGGCAGCAGTATTTTGAGTCCCTACAACTCTCTTGGGCTGCGCCCAGATCCGTCTATCACCAGCTTACCCCGGCTGTTTGGTAGGTCCTGACTGGGTAAAGACTTCTCTATCAGCTAAGAACACATTACCCATCGAGGGAAGAGAAAGGAACTTGCCCTCCCCCCCACTTCTGTTTCTGGGACTTGTCTGAAGTAACTGAAATAAAATTGTTGAGACTGGTCGGGGTGTTATTTTCTCCTTTTATTATCTCTTCATTTGTTATCAAAGGAATGCCTTCAGATTGAGTGTTAGAGATTTTAAAATTTAGAATATAGGGGTTATTATTATAGTGTTGGAAATTAGGCTCACCAACAGAGTTTTATAGAGTTTCAGTTCTTCATTTTGGATTTTAAGTAAGCTCATTTAGTGTTAAGATGAGTGAGGCACGAGCTATAGAGTTTGTGGGCATCACCCGCAGTACATATTTAGAGAATTTTGCCAGGAAATACATTAAGGAACAAAGAGGCGGTTTAGGACAACTAAGAGAGTGAAATTATCTCTGAACAATCATCTATGGGGTTTTGAGAGTCAGGTTTTTGATCAGGAGGTAGAACAAAAGAAAGGTCAAAGAGGTGAAAGGAATTGCTTAAAATGGATTCCTTGAGGACCTGCTCCATGATTTTCCAGGGATTGAGGTGAGGCTGACCGGCCTATAGATCCCTGGATCCTCTTTCTTCCCTTTCTTGAAGATGGGCACTATATTTGCCTTTTCCCAGTCATCTGGGACCTCCCCCTGTTGCCACAAGCTTTCAAAGATAATAGCCAATGGCTATCATATGTTAGAGAGAAAGAAGATGAATCAGCCCACAGCATCACCAGAGTATAGCAGGCCTACAGAGACTTGGGCTGCGAGCTCCTTGAGAGAGTGTAAGCAGAGAGGTGCAGATAGTGACACAAATTGTGAGAGAGCTAGAGGACGACAGAGTATTGGTTCCTATCCCCATTGGTACGGTAGAACCAATGGAGGTAAATCAACTTGCAGGACCAATTACTAGAAGTAGGGCAAGAGCGTTAGTTTAATCTGGCACGGTACCTTTAGAAGCAGAGTGGGAGGTTGTATCTCGGGAGCTGCAAGAAGATCCAAAAGAGGAAGTCAGTGGTAAAGCAGTTGCAAGCAGTATCAGCAGAAAAGGGAAGTCCTAGAGTGGCACAACAGGAAGAGGACGTCGTCTCAGAGGAGGTGACTGGTGATGTACAGGATATGATGAGCAGAGCAAAAGGGGAGGAGATATCTTCTCTTCCATTAGCATTTGCTCTTGTTAGAGAAGAGGAAGTGCCTTTGGAGTCTGTGATTGTGCAGGAACTGGAAGATTCAGTTTCACAATTGACACAAGCAGCCAGTGCCTGTGATATAGTAATCTCTAGATTACAGTAGAGAGCAATACAACAGCCCAGGGATGCTATTCCTGGGACCCACCTATTATTACATTGGCACCATATAGTTCAAGAGTTCTAGCCCCTTCGGGTGGTCACTTGGTATCATTTGAACAATCATTATGAGCACTCCCTAGATCCCTTGAATTTCGTGGACCAAGATCACCCCCTTGGTATATGCTGGTATCTCCCGGTGTACCTGTAGAGCACCCAACTACACCTCTTCAGAAACTACGGAAAGTCTTGCGCCAGTGTGGGGAAGCCTTAAGCGGGGAACGTAGAAATTTAATGGAAAGCTGCCCTGATCCAAACCTAGAATTGTGTTCAAAAAAGTTCTGATGATGGACATACTAATCAGGATAGGAGAAGAACCCCATCTCCCGATTTGGGGAGTCAAACCCCAGAAATCATAAATTCAGAGTGTCCTGTGGCAGTAGTTACAGATATCAAGACCCTTGATTTGGTAGCTAAGCAAGTAGGAATGATGGAGGATACTTCTGTTGCAGTACATGCGCAACATGTACAGGAAATGGCAAAAGTGTTCGGCTTACCAAGGGAAGATTGGATTAAAATCCTACTGCTCACAGTAAATTGAGCATTATGGAGTACCTTACTTCCTGAATATAGAGTGGTGAGAAATCTTTTAAGGAAACAGTATCCCTATTAGAACATAATTAGCACCCAGGGCAAGCTGGAGTGGCCATCCTGTCAAATTTAAAGCAAAGACTTAATGAGTTTCCACATCAATTTCATCTTTGGGTAAGTGCAGTTGGCACAGTCACATGAGAGAGGACACAGACAAGCCACAATATGTTAGCTTATTGATCAATAATTCTCTTCCACAGTTGCAGGAAAAGGTTAATATGCATGTCACTGATAACACTTCCGTGAAGGATGCATTGGCCTTATTGGCTAAGGCACATTTCCAGGGAGGCCTTAAATTAGGTCGGCATGGGCCCTCTGTTGCAATGCTTCAGGAGCCACACACTTATCCCACAGTAAGAACTGAGGGACCTTTAAGGACATCTCCTCAAGGATTACGCCGAGGTGTTTCTAAATTTCCTAGAAACCAACGCTGGCAAAATAAGCCACATAATAATCTGGACCTTCGAGTGGGCATGCCCCTCAACAGGTTATACGTTCAGACCCCGTGCAGAGCCCCGGGGGTCCTTTCTTTTCAGATACAGCCTAGAACCAATCACAACCACAGGGTTCCAGATCACCACCACCCTACCAAAGTGAGGGCTTGCTCATGCCAGTGCTTAAAGTAATGCTGCAAACTCTGGAAGCTCAACACTAGGATATCCAGGAACTTTGGATACGCCTAACTAAACTGATGTTGGAAGGCCAAGACCAGTACCCTCGGACTGTCCCATGGCCTCCATTGACTCATTTTCTTTTCTCCCATGGACAGCTTCCCCTCCTACAGGGATGGCTGCCCCTGAGGAGATGGCTGGAGAACCCATGGACTACTTGTCTGCAGAATACTCAGCATGACGCCATCAGGCCCCAAGTGAAGTTATATCCCTTTTGGACAGGGATGCAATCGGGAGACCCACAGTATCTCCGGTGGTAGGGGGTCACCCCATGAATTTTATTATAGATACTGGGGCAGCGATTAGCATTATCCATGTCAAAGACCCTAAATCCTCTTCTCTGTCTTCAAGGCATACAAAACAGCGATCAACTTTTGCAAGTAAGCAGATCATAACCACACTGTCTAAACCCATGGAAATACAAATAGGTCATCTCTGAAAAACTCATTCCTGTGCTCTACTGAGATTGGCAGACGCAAGAAACAGCTTAGTAGGATCTGATTTCCTATACAAACAGGGATGTGTTATTGACTTGATGAATCAGTTGCATTTTACAGAGCAGGCAATTGACTACGCACCAGTGATCGTGCCTTGAATGTGGCATGGTGTCTCCAGTGGAGGAATCAGAACCAGAAGGCTATAACCTGGACAAAATAGTGGCTAAACATGCAAACCAGTCTGAGTTACAAACTTTGCTCTGCTTGCTACACACAAACATGATTGTGGCTGTATGGCAGTCACTATTGTAATTGTTGAACCACATATGTGTCCAGATACTGCTCAACGCCATCAAAGGGGGGAGGCAAGAAAGCTTTTCCTACCCTTAGTACAGGAAACAGGTTCCTTCAAGTGGTACCAGCTCTTTGTAGACAGCTCTAGTTACTATCATGAAGGGAAACCTTATACAGAGTTTGGAATCTATGCGATTCCACCGGAATAAGGAGAACCTTGGGAGAAAGCATATTCATGCACCCTACATTCGGCCCAATATGCTGAATTTGCAGCAGTAGCTTGTGTATTGGAATACTGTAGTGCAGTTCTCCATCACTACTACAAATCAAAACGTCTGTCTGTTTTCAGACTCAGCATGGGTATGCAATTCTCTTACAGAGTTTCTACCATGTTGGGAAACTAATGGGTTCACATCTTTGGACGGGTCACCTATTAAGTATGCTTCGCTATTAAAATACATCCAGTAGTTAGCAGCAAAACTCACTACTCCAGAAAAACCAGTTAGAGTGAAAAAGATAAGGGCCCACTGTAAATTAGAACTCTATACAATGGAAAATGGGAAGGCCGACAAATTGGCCAGAGAAGGAGCCCGATCAGGAAAATCCTGGAGTGAAAAAGACCAAGAGTGTCCCAGTACTATCTCTGGTCCAGTATGCCCAATTGCCACAACCAAGGTTGTAAAAAGACTAACATACTTGACTTAAGAGAGATGCAGAAATTAGATAAGGACATAGTGAGTAACCCAAGAGCTTTCCAAAACAGAAGGAGAGTGGTCACTCACAGATCCCTCATTCAGAAGATACGGACACCATTTGCAGATAGTGGACGGAGTTCTGATGTATACAGCAGGTCCTTTCCCTGTGCGGGTAGTTCCAGCATGCCTACGGAGGGAAATGATGTATATGGCTCATGGCACTCCAACAGGAGGGCATCAGGGAGTGGACAAAACCGTCCAATGTCTTACATCTATGGGATGATGGCCTCTTCTGAGGATGGATGTGCAACAATACTGGGACAACTGTTTGGCATGTGCTCAAGCCAATGCTACTCAATCCAAAAGAAATGCGCTATTAAAATCTCAGGTATATAAAGGCCCATGGATGGCTTTGCAGACTGACTTCACAGGTCTTCTGCCAAGGACCCAGAGAGGCAACCAATATCTGTTAGTGGTTGTCGATCCTTTTCCAAAGTGAGTAGAGGCATTTCCTTTAAAAGCCAATACTGCAAAAGCCACAGCCAGGGTACTAGTAGAACAAGTCTTCTCTCAATATGAGATCCCTGTAAAGGTGGAATCAGATCAGGGCTCACACTTTACCAGACAGGTGTTCTGCTAATTGAAGGGGTTGATAGAAAGGATACAGACACCAGTAGAAAGAACAAGGTTGCTTTACTATCTCTTTCTAAATATTACAGAAAATGAAATGATATATATACACATAACAGAATAAACTTATTATACTATAATTTTAAGCAATAGAAAGAATAAGTAAGGTAATGCACCTGATCATTACCACATAAGATCAACTATAGTGATTAAGAGAGATACATCGCCAATTGCCCTAATAATAATTTACCATCATCCAGATCCGCAGTCGCTGGGGAGCCCCGGTTGCAGCGAGGATTTGGAGAGCCTGTCCCGGCAATTGGGAAGTCCTACGCGGTGCGTCCACCCGTAGGTGAGGTCTCCAAATTCGCTACAAGTGGGTCCAGCTTTTATAGAGTGGCACAAACAAGTATACGTGACTGTGCAGATCATCTGATGGATATCTGGTCCTTATGCAAGGGGCTGTGACGGGAACCTGGCCAGGGCTCCCATCCCAGACCCTGCACGTTCCTTTCTTATCTTTTTAGGGCTTCAATAGCAAACAGAAACTTCTTACAAAGGGAAAGACAGAAACTTCTTACTTTAGCAACAAAGGGAAAGATAGAAACTTCTTACAAAGGGAAAGACCCCTTTCATATGTTAAAACACTCTCACTCTGCCAGCAGAGGGAGAGGCTCCTTTCATGTGTTATACATAGTAACTTATCATTATGAATTGATACATTTGGAGTGAACAAGCATATACAATAGTAACCTATATGATACAGAGATTCACTGGCATAAACAAATATGACTCCCACCGCGCAGAGGCCAATCCAACTAGATACAGATAATCCTTTCATATCAACAGGTCTTTAAGAATTGCCTTAAATTGATGGGACTCCCGCAGACACTACACATCCCATATAAACCTCGGTCATCCGGGATGGTGGAATCAACCAATTGGACTATAATGTTGAGGAAACTAGTTGATGCCAATGGGAGTAACTGGGACACCCTCATGCCTTTAATTCTAATGGCATTGAAGGCAACACCTGCTGCATCTACTGATAAAATACCCTTTGAGGTGATGAGGCTGAAATACACGGTTGACTTGATCTGGCACACAGTGGCACTCAACTGGAGGGAATAAAAATGGACACATACCTGCAAAATCTGCAACACCATTTAAATCAGATCCACAGGCTCTTAAATTGGGAAAATCCAGACAAAAGGCAAAGGCCGACTTCGACAAAACTCAGCAAGAGCATACTTGGGAGGTTGGCGATCAAGTAATGCTGTTAATGTACAAGGCAGCAGAGTATGGACTGCGTAACCGACGGATTGGACCATTCCGAAGCATCAATAAACTCAATTAAGCAGCGTATAAAATTAAGATAACAGGAGGCAAGCGTAATAAAGACAAAATTTACCACGCTAATGAGTTAAAGTTATATCGATCATCCAGGTCTCAGGAGCAGCTTCCTCCTCAGGAGCTAGGTGAGCAACAGTTGAAATCATTGCCACTGAAGCCCAGCAGTCAGCCACCATGAAATGGACACTGGTATTCCTGATTTACTACTCCCTCATTGTTGCTTTAAGGGTAGTACTGAGCCAAAACCAACAATTTGGGAGTAAACTGTTGAAAAAGATACAACAAATCACCCAAGACCAGGAAACATGCTGACATGTACATGCTCAATTAATTGAACATTTGAAGCAAAATGCACCTAACAAAGGAATGGAAGAGACTCTTACAATCGATCCAGGCTGTATGGTTACCTTAGAAGTGCATACCAAACCACTGGAAAATGCTTCTATGGACTCATACCTTTCCATTGTATGAATGTACCTTGTACCTTTAATGAAACCCAACTTAAAATTAACCAACTGGTCACTATTAACAATGATCAGCAAATGGACCAGTATCTAGGAAAGGAAATTATCTGCTCCACATATGGAGAATATGTTGTAAATACTATCACAGATACATTGCAAGCTCTAAAATAGGGGAAGGTTCCAGACCCAATCAAAGATGAACAATTATTAAGTTGATATTGCCCTAAGTGTTTTCAAAGGCTGAAAAGGGAGCAATCTACACGTGTAGATCTATGCCAGCATTTGTCATTGGGAACAGTGAGACAGATGGGATCTGTGACATCTCACCCAAACCGGGAGAGTCGTTCTTTTCCCAAAGATTGTACCATGGCACAATCCTTGTACATCTCAATTTGCTGTTTCTTTGCGATGTTTGACCCAGACAAGAATGTGTACGAGCAATTGGCAGCCGTCCAATCAATAGGTCACCTGGAAGACAACATCTACAGAGAATGTGTCAGCATGCCTCCCGTGGTGATCTGTCACACTCCAGATCAAACCTAGAAAGCTCCACAGACAGCCTGTTGCTCTTAAACAGGGCCTCAGTACATCTGTAGGTGTGATGTGTTTGGGACAGATACTGTCATGTGTGGATTACAGGGAGAATTACAAAATGAATCATCCTCATCATGCCTGGTGAGTCTGATGAAGTGGAGAACTCCAATGGAGAGGGTATCCTATGCTGGAAATGACCAATTTTGCATGGTACCCAATAAAAAAAGGTACCACTATGGTCCCTTCGAGTGTCAGGTCACAGACCCAAATTTTTATTTTATTCCAGAGCAACCTACATTAATTGGAAATCAAGCAATTTCCCCTATTCCCACCTTTGAGAATATCCCTACCATTCTGTCTGACCCAACTTATTAAGATTTAACTATCCAAAGTACACCAACCTTCCTTGTCTATATTCCCCCACTAGGGTTATCACTGAAATCATTGTCTTGTGAAGCGACCTCCCTCGTACAAATTATGGACAAGGCTAAACAGGCTATTACACAATTAAAGGATGAAACCAAAGAACCTTCATCAGGCCCCTGAGTAGAAGTTGGTTTACAGGAATGCATTGTTGTATAGGGAATTACAACAGGAATTATCTTTATCCTATTAGGATGCATGCAGTGTAAAATTAACAAGTATAAGCCAAAACCCAGACCCAACCAGGTATAAGATACTAATGTTGGCAAATATGTATCCATGGTACCCAAGATTGACAGGCACCAGGACATGGAAGACCATCACTACGATACCCTTCTTCTACCGTAAGCTGTAGGAAGAGGTGGAGAAATTACTCCCTCAAACAATTAGCCATCCATATCCACACTTGTGTGATGGGGTTCATTTTGCAAACTGCCCCTCCCCCCCATCAAAGAGGGGATTTGTAGCCTATAGGACTAGCTGCCTGCTTGATTGCTCATATATCTTTCCTCATAGATTTATGTATGGTTGTTTGATTGTAATAGTCATAGATTTATATTAAAGTATTTTAGCTGTAATCAAAGGTACCCTGTAGGCCACAACCTGTATGAAAGCTAAGGCAGTTCGCATACATATGTTTAGGACCCTTGGCCCACATAAGTAATGATGAGTTAAAGGAGAAAACATATATGGTTATAACCTTTACCCTAGATAAGTCAGGAAGCATCAAAACTTGGGGTGGGAAGGGGGAAGAATGTCACAGGTTATGCCCCAAGAAAACTTCACAGATACACCACAGAACCCACAAAAGGGCCAGAAATAACAAAGGTTGTAGATATGCCATTAATACGCACGAATCTGTCAGCCTATAGAATAGGTGTACCCTAATAATTTGGGGGTGACAAATCCCAGTTTGGACTTAGAAGGAGGACCCATATTGCTCAGTTTAGGAAGGTGCAGGGACCTTCCCCGGCAGCTGGGCCCCAGGAAGGGCCACGGCCCCAAACACAGCCGCCCCAGGACTTAAACCCTCTGCCTGCCCGTCAACCCAGGAGGCAGACCAGCATAGGCCCGGCCGACTGGCCAATCCCCTCCTCAGAGGGCGGGACTTCCCCCAGGGACCAGAGGATAAAAGGCAGGGCCCGCCACTCAGTGTGGGGCCAACTGCCAATGGGGACAGACATGCCTTCCTGCCAGCTGCAGCATCGGCCTGAGCCCGGCCGGACCGAGGCCCAGCGTAGGGCCTTCCTGGATCCGCAGAGCTGGGAGCAGCCCTACCGCCCTGGTGCCAACAACTGGGTCGGGCCCCCAGACACCAGGGAGTGGGCTGAGCCCCTGGACCCTCTGCAGTGGGAAGCCCCACCTGAGGCGGGGCTAGACCTGGATGAGCTTCCTGCAGCAGAACCCTCGGAGGCGGGACCGGACCTGAAGGAGCTGCCAGAAGCACCCCCGGAGTCCTGCGACCTGGACGAGCTGCCCCTCGCTGAGGAGATCCCCGACCTGCCGCCTGTCAACGAGGAGGGCCTGCTGAGGCTGCCCAAAGCGGGCTACCCTACGACCACAGAGGAAGGAGGTACCTGGGACGGGAGGGGAGGAAGTAGCCCAGGGGCAGCCCCGGTTAGGGCTGCGGTTAAGGGCTTGTCACCGTCGGCGTGTTGCAGTGGGACCCCGCCAGCGCAGTGGCAACGTCTCTGCCGCTATTATGGCCCTGGGCTGGGACGCAGTGGAGTCGGGTGGGCCTGCGTCCCCCTCCCCCTTCCCCTTTTGTCCTGGGTGAACCTCCCGAACCCTCCTCCAACCCTAGAATAGACTGCTGGCTCGCCCGTCCTGCCAGAGGGCCAGGGCAAGGGACCGATTGTTTCAGGCTAATTCCCCATTTCTCTTAGGAAGGTGCAGGGACCTTCCCCAGGGGCTGGGCCCCAGGAAGGGCTGCCGCGACTGGCGCAGGATACCCGCCGGCCTACACTCAGGGTATAAGAAGGGGCAATCGTGCTACCTGGGGCAATCGATCATCAGCTACTCCTGCTTGAAGCTTCTTTTAATTAGTGTTAAGATTTTGTTCTTCGTTTATACTTAGTATTATTTGTAGCGTTCGTCTTAGGCTGGGTCTACACTGACGGTGGCAGATTCACCACCATCAGATCAATTGCTCTGGATCCACTGAGCGGTCTGTGTAGACCCACTCAGTCGATCCAGGAATCGACATAGGAAAACCACCCCAGTAAGTGGCACAGTGCAGTGTGGACGGCACACGAAGCCGATGCAGCAAAGTCGACGGGAGATACGCAAGTGCTTTACGTCACTTGCGTATCTCCCATCAACTGCCTCTGAATCCGGAAGGTATGTATAGACTGGGCCTTAGTCTTATAGTTCTTAGCCCTTGAGCATTGCCTACTCCGCCCCTCTACTCAAAAGAGTTGGGGAACCAGACATCTTCCCCAGGTCATCAGGGAAGGGTGTGAGTATATTAATTAAGCACAGCCAACAGGGCGAGGTGGCTACCAGGAGGCAAGGACAATGTGCCTCCTGTTCAGGGTGGGAGAAGAGGTTCCGGCCACTAGAGATGTTACTTGAGGAGGCAGCAGGGGCAGATGATGGGGCAGTGGCTCAAGGGGTGGTGGTTACCTGGGTGTATGCTCTGGGGGTTGAGGCAGGAGCACCCCCACAGCTGGTGAAGGGGATGGCAGAGGAAGTGGGGGCTCTGGCTGATAGCAGAGCCACAGCCAGGACAGTGGCCCACAACCTGGGGGGCTTCAACTTCCAGGCGGGGCTCTTGCCCTTCTTTTTCCCCTAGCCCTTTCTGACAGCCAAAGAAGTTGTAGCAGCAGCAGTGGAGGTCCCTCCTGTGCCTGCCACTGCCAGTGCCCCAAGGGGGTGGTAGATCCAGCAGCAGGGGTCATAGTGGTAAGCACAGGAATGGATGGGGGAACAGGCTGAGGGCAGGGGACAGGGTCAACCAGGCAAGGAGTCCCCCCCCCATCCATTTGAGGGGAGAGGAGCAAGCACCAAAGGGGGTGGGTGAAATGCTGACCCTTCATCCCCACTAGAACACAGGTGGGGAGGAGGGTACTTACAGGAAGGGTTCACAGGAGCAAGCACCAGGGAAAAGAGAGAGAGGGGCAGAATGGCTGACCTCTCCTCCCTGCTAGGCTGCAGGCAGGGAAGGAGGGCCCTGATAAGGAAGGGTCACAAGGGCCTTATTTGGGGTGGTGGGGTGCTGGCTCCTCCGGCTGTCCTGGGGGGGTTACAAAGGCATCAGGGGGTGCAGAGAGCAGGGACAACAAAAAAAAGAACCAGGGGTTGCGGGGGCTCACGGGTGCTTGGGGAGCATAGGTGCACAGAGCAGGTAGGGTGGAGCGGAGCAGGGACAAGCAGCAAAAGGTGGGTTGGGAGTGTGGGGGGAGGCCTACTACAAGCCAGGGATGAGGTAGGAAAAGGACAAGGGAATCACAGGGGCCAAGATGGGGTAGAGAAACCAACAAAAGCTGAAGGACTGGGGCGGGGCAGGGAAACTAAACAAGCTCCAAGGGAAAAATAGGAGCAGGGGGAGAGGGACAAAGTGGGCAGCAAGAGATGGGTGGGGCTGGCTGGGGGAGGTGGGGAAACTGCTTCACGTAGGCCAGAGGACAGAGTAAAGGGTGGGGGGCCCTCCAGCCAAATGTAGCTGGGGAAGGGAGGGCAAGTCCAAGGGGGGAGTAGGGAAAAGGAAGCACATGCTTCCACGTGCACTTGGGTAGTGAGGGGGAAAATAGTACTTGCTGTTGCAACAGTCCCAGATGATGCACGAGGCAAAGAGCTGAGTTGAGGGGTGAGAAGGTGATACAGGAGGCGGAGGGTGGCAACAACAATGGTGGTGGTGTGCTGGGGAGTAGATAGATGGCGGGAGGGCTCCATGCTGCTCCACCCTCTCCCCACAGCAACAGTAACCTCCCCCACCACCACAAGAGCAGAGATGGCAGAGTCACTTAGTCCAGCAATGAACAAACCTCCTCCATGGCTCCTGGCGCAGTCCTAAGTACTCCCCAAGCAGCAGTGGTCCTCCTCCATCTCCTCACAGGGAGCAGCCGCCGCCGCCGCAGCAGCAACCAGCTGGCCAGGAAGGGCCCCCCACAGGTGGTAGCAGTAACAGTGGTGGGGCCACTCACTCCCCCGTGGAGAGAAGACCAGTAGAACCCCTCAAACAGCAGTAGCAGCATGTGCTAAGGGGAGGGGAGGTATCTGACCCCTCAAGAGAGTGTTAGCTCAAGGGCCTCTGTATCAGTCCCAGAAGGAGCAGTAAATCCCTTTTCTCCTAGCACCTGAGCAGGGGTTACTCCACATTAATTAACACACCTGGAGCCAATCAAGACCCTGCCCAGGACTTGTTAAAAGCCTCCCCTCCAAAGGGTGTGGCTACCAGAGAACATGTAAGTAGGCAAGATGCTGGCAGAAACCAGGAGGGTTTGGGAGACAGACCAGAATAGAACCCTGCAGGTACAAAGACTCGGGGAAGGAAAAACTCTGCCTGAAGAGGGGAAAGGATCTTTCCCAGGCCTGAGGAAAAAGACCCTGCCAGAAGGGGAAGATAGTGCCAAGCCAAATGTCCAGGTCTACCACACCCAGTGGGGCTGTCAGAGGTGAACAGCCTTCCCAGCCAGGAAGGAGCCCTGCTCAGACAGGGGCTTGACCTTGTCAAGGTACACAGGGAAGTAACCCAGGGAAGCTAGCAGCTTTCCTGAAGCCACAGTGCAAGGCTGCTACTTGTAGGGTCCCTGGGTTGGGGCCTGGAGTTGAGCATGGGACCTCATGGACTTAAGCTCAGTGGTTAGGGTTAGGGCGATTGAAATAAACTGGGTCTGAGAAACCACAGTTCTCATTAAACAGGTGTGGAGGGGGAGGGAGGGAAGGTATATAGTCTCTCATAACAGATCAGTGCACATCCAATTAACATTAATAAGAAAGTTAGCCATGGGCAAATTAAAACCATTAAAACATTTTTTTAAAGAACAACTTTAAAAGAATGTATTCTTCTAGGCAATTAAAAATTATATTAAATTCAGACTATCATCTTTAAATAAATTTTAAACACCGTGTTGCCTACAAAAACAAAGCCTGTTTGAAAAACGTGAGAAATTGTGAATTGTCAGTTGGCAGAGCTAGCAATTCAGAAGTCGTATGACAGATATGGCTGCTAGCATAATGGGAAACTAACACTAAACAAAACCTTTTGTATAATCCTTGTTGAACAGGAAGTGTTAAGCTAGTTTTAAAGTTCATAGACATAACCTATTCAGTCAAACTCATTGCATTAACAGATTCAAAATACAATAAAGCAAAATGGTCCTTTTGATATTTTAATTAATTTTGTAATGTCTAAAGAAAAAAATTAAAACCAAATAGTTAACACATTTTATCTAAAGAACACCTTTAAAGTCAAGGAGCCCTGAACAGCTAAACAGGGGACAGTGCATTTGCAGTGTTACCTTTTTCTTATATTTGTAGAAGTAGAGCAATAGTTTGATCCCTAAATAAACGAACTAAACAAGTTACCACATGGAAAGTGAAAGAGATTACATGCAATGTATTTTTAGCTTCTTTAGAGAAAAAAATTATGGAAATAGAGCAAAATTACAAGAGAGACATTGAACAGTATCATGACACTGTTCTTAGCATATTCACATCATGTCTCCTTATGGCTCACTTATTCTGTTAATTTACAGTAGCTTTTACCAGGAGTAGGGTTGCTTGTCCAGTTCTCATTTCAACAATGCAAATTACTAAACTAGCTTGCCCTATCAATGGGGGCCTTAGGATTTATAAAGTAGAAATTGTCCATAAGTATCCTTTTAAACATGTTTCCAATGGCTTCTGAGAACACCTGGAACACATTTTTCATGGTCCATTTGAAGTACTGCTTTTTTAGCACTTTGTTTACATTTTTAATCAAAGATGAGTTATATCTCCAGAGGGTTGGATCCCTGGTGAGAAATTTTTTAGGTATGTTTCCTTGGAGAGGCCCTCTGCAATGATAAGTAATTGCAATGTCCCTGGAAACTTCTAGGCTGCTTCCATAGGCCTTTAGAACAGAGTGGACTGAAGTCTGAATCACTTTCCTTGGATCAACTATCATTTTCCTAGGACTGAAGATCCATGGTCTATCAGGCTCTCTATAAATATGCTGGAGTATGTTGATCCCTGGCACAGCACTCCAGGCTGAAATGTTGAATGCTTCATTTGAAGAATACACTGTTTTAGGGAAGATGTGGTTCTCAAAGAGGAAAATGCCAGTTCCTGGATTTTGCTCCTGAAGGCTTCTCATCATTGTTTTCCAGTCTGGGTATTTAATGGGCAGAATAATTTCATCAACATCATTAAGAAGCACAAACTTGCTCCTGTACATGTTGCGGTAAACACAATCATTTAGAGCTGTGATTTGTCCATAGTAGCCAATGTCTTTGGCATCCATAGAAAAATGCCAGTAAGAAGAAACATTTAAGTATGAAGTAATGGGCCAGGGAATTATCTCAATGGTCCCTTCTGCCATATAAAATTCCAAGGCTTTCTCCATCAACTGGCTGCAGCTGTTCTTATAGATCATCACTTTCTGTGCCCCCAGAATTTTATACATCTCAATGCTCTGTATGAATTGTAAGACATTGTTGTAATTTCCAAACATGGTCGAGATGCACACAGTGAATTCAACAGAAAGGGTCTGGCTTTCACGGTTTTTTATTTCAAACCTAGGTAGCTGGACAACATTTCCTTTAGGGGACCAATGAACTGACACATAGTTTGGATCACAGTTTTGGGGCTCCATGCAAATTAAATCTGCTGCACCATAAGGGAATCCAAATAGATCTGAATGAACGTCTATTGCTGCCCTTTCCACAGATATCTTGCCATCAGATTGACAGCAAAACCAGCAATAAAGATCTCTCACTTCATCACGCTGCACAATCCCAATTACACGAGTGAGGTTTATTTGTCTTTTGTCGAAGTATGGTGCTATTATAAATGTTTTATTATATTTTAATGCTGTGATTGTATCCTTGGCGATCTCACCTTGACAGAGGTCAATCGGCCCTGTCAACTTTGATGGGGGAGAGTTTTGTGTTACCCAACAGTAGAAGGAGGAGTACAGAATCAGTATGAAAAGGACCATCACCAAAAAAGCAGGTCTTCCATAACGAGACATTTCTGCTTCATTTAAGTTCTAGGTATGAGTCCATGAGAGAAATGGGTTAAAGTCAGAATGAACTTTATCCGTTAACAGTAAAACAAAAGTAGATAATTACTTTACTGGTTAAAAGTAGGAAATGGTTAAACTGAAAGCTAATCTACTCCTGCATCTGCAAAAAGCCCCACTGACATCACTGGAGGTCTGCCTGTAAGGAGCTCATTTCAAGGGAAAGGCCAAATAGAGCTGGGAGAAAAATTTTGGACACATTTATTTGCCACAGGAAGGCAGTTTTGTAAAACCCAAAACTACTCACAAATTCATCAAATTGTAATGGAAAAAAACGGGGGGAGGAGGGAAGCTAGATTCAGAAAGGAAACATAGCATAATTTTTTTTAAAGTTCCTACTATGGCACATTGATATTTTGAGGGATAGGGAGTTTTTATTGTCCATTTTGGAGCTCTCCTTCCTCCTCCACCTCAGTTTTATGCCAATTACTGATTAGTTTTGTTTTCCCACACTCTAGTTCCATCTTCAACCCTCATCTGCTTTCTTGGGCATGCTTTGTGTGGAATTTTTCTATTTTTTCCCTTAGATGCCACTTGGTAATTGGCAATGAAATAAAAGTAACCACTTCTTTAACACACAGACTTTTCACATCAAACATTAGACATCAGTCTTAATTATAACATTGCAAATTCTGCCCAGTGTTGTTCCACGGCTTTTGGTGGTTTTGCTACCTGATATAGGGTGAACGTTTGAGTTTATTCCAACTTGAAAAAGAGAGGAGACCACAAAAACAGATTAGAAAGGAGAGAACCACAGCTGAGTGGTTCCCAGGTTTTTGTTTGTTTGTTTGTTTTTTTAAGTGAAACCCCCTAGAGTAAGTGCTATGTTTAAAAAAACAAAAACAAGAAATCTCGCACTAAATATGTGAGGAATCTTGTACCTCGGGTTAGATTTTTTTTCTCTTATCTAGAATGGACAGTTTTAGCCTGAGCCTGAACATCTACACCACAGTTAAACAACCCTTTAGTCTAAGCCCTGTGAACCTGAGTCAGCTGGCATGGACCAGTCACAGGATTATAACTGCAGTGTAGACATATCCTCAGAATACATTTCCCAGACCAGTAAAAGAGCTCTCTGTAAGATCAAAAGCTTAAAGATCTTGTAACCAGAATTTTAGACTCCCATTTCTTCAGATTAATCAAGTCTACCAACCTTATGTCTGAAAATTATTTTGTTTGATTTTTTTTTTATTCAAAATTCTATTTTGAATTGCCTTGTTTGAAAAGACCTCATCCATTTAGCTCTGTTGGACACTAGGCAGTTGATCACCTGACTTGTCTCCAAAGAGCTTCTCTAAATATTATGAAACTAAGCTTTTCCTGCAGAAGAGGCACTGTTGTTCTGCTTGTAAGAAATGGCCAATTACTTTACTGATTAAATTCACATTTCAAGGAAATTGAAAGAGATAAGTATAGATTAATTTAAGGATTAATGAATCACACCATTGCTCTTTTACCATCGTGTTCAAAGATCTGCAGTTTTGACTTTTTAAGGTCCCTGACAGCCTGGTCAACCCTGCCTTTGGATGGCAGTGTGGGAATCAGACTCTGATGTGAGGATGAAGAATGGGGTAGTATGGGGCTCCATTGGTTTATGGGGATCAGACCCATGAGAATGGGTGATGGTGGAAAGCAGCTGAGAAACCACAGGGAACCCTCCTCCCATGGAGAAATCCCTGCCACTCCCAGGGAAGCCCTCCCACCCCCCAAAAATTCCTGAGAGTCACCCAAGAGAATCCTGCCAAGAGCTTCCCTCTCACCCCACATCCCAGAGAAACTTGAAAAAAAAAAAAACACTCACAGACACCATAAGCCAAAAACCCCATAGCCATTCAAATCTCCATAGGATCCCCCTAAAATTCAAACAAAACAAAACCTAAAATCCAAACAGAATTCCCCCAGATCCCAGAAAACCTTTCTAGAAACCCTTAGGAATCCTGAGGAAGTGCAGGCTCGAGAAACCCCAGAATCCTGAGTATACTGAGACACAGATCCATTACGTGGCAAGACTATCACCCTCATGGGTGATCTTAGTGTACCTAATACTATCAGTTACAGGAGAAATGGGATTTCTAAAGCACAGCTGAGTGAAGACAAATAATGAGGGGAGTGCCACACACTTTCTACACCTTCAGTTACAAGGAGTTTCATTTCATTCTTACAGGGTTCAGTTCTGTGCACTCTGCCTGGCACTAGGTGGTGGAGTAGATTCAGATTCTTTCTTCAATGGTCACATCAATGTAGGACCATTACAAATTGGCTTATCCTATACCTGATATTAATTTGTTTAAATGAACTTGACCTTTCCTCTAGGGTCATGCCATACAATTAATACATGCCCTAATAATTCACAACATCACATTAAAATTCCCAACATTAAGAACTATGCAAACCATCAAAGTGGCCACTCTGTGTGCCCTGCCCATCCATCCACCCCTCCAATCCTCATAAAGAACACCTGAGAGACAGAACTTGCACTATAGCATGTCCTCAAGATCAACAGGCTTCAGCTTGATCAGACTAAAAATAAGTGGGGAAGAACTCCAGAGTCAACCCTCCATTAAACCGTCCCAACCCCCAGGCATCATATCACCTTTTAGCAGACTCTCTTCAGCTACTGGGCCTCACAAACACAAAACTAAGAAATCACTCATGACCAAGTCTGCCAGCACTGCAAGCACTCATAGCCATGGCAACAATAGTTATGGCCACATTACTGAAGGCAACTGATCTAATGTGTTGGAAAGTAAAGCATTAAAAACTGGACAAAAGGTCAGTCCTAACTACAGGGAACAGGGTCATGGCATAGGCAAATCTGGTTTCTACTAATGGGGTGAATTCTAGTTAGAACCTGTTATTTCTCTTTTTTTTTTTCCCCCTTTCCTGGCCATCTGCGCAGGGGATACAGCTATCACCACTTCTGCACAAGGCCTTTGGTGGGAAGCAAGCCTTATCATCCTCCCCCACTAGCATAGCTTTACTTCAGAGACTGTTACTGTAAAATTTATAAGTTTTAAGGTGACGTGCCTGACCTCTGTACAGTAATCCTGTAAACACCACATGGGCAGGTATAATTATATTCGTTATGTTGTTGTTAATATTCATTTGATAGGTATCACTGTAACCAAATAAGGATCCATGGGGAGTTGCTGGAAATGGCTACATTTGCATATTGTTATGGATAAAGGAATTGTAAAGTAACCCCCTCCTTGCTCACTCATGGGGTCGCGGTGGACCAAGCAGGCAATGAAGGGTTCCCACTACCCCATCTCCCCCACAGCCTGCGTAGCTCTTCCTGGCCTAATGGACTCAGCGCAGCCCCCGCCCCCAGCCATGGGGAGGTGACCTACTACTCGCTAGGGGGCGCGGGGCAGGGCCTAGGTTCTGCTACAAGGGGGCAGGGGGCGCCGCCCCACCCCCAGCTGGGCACACCCGGGCAGGAGAGAAGCCAAGGCCCCGGCTCCAGAGCCCGTTTATGGAGCCGGAGCCAGGCCCAGGCCCCGCCCCGCCCCAGGCCCAGCACGGAACCGCTTGAAAAGCGCAGGCGCGGCCAGCCCCACCCCTCCCCCAGGGACACGCGGCGCCTGCTGCGCCAACTGACCGCCTCAGCGGCCTTTGGACGAGTTACTCCGGCGCGCGGCAGCCGCCGGCGAGAGCCGAGCCCCCTCTGCCCGGCCCCGGCCCCGGCCCCGGCCCGCAGCCGCTCAGCCGCCGCCTCACCTCTGTGCCTCCGCCCGGGACCCTCCGCCTCGGGCTCCTGTTCCACACCCAGCGCTGCGGGGGCGCGGAGCGGCAGGGTCTGACTCAGGGCGGGGCGGGGCGAGTCGGCGCCGCGTCAGCGCCCTCCCGCGAGAACAGCGCCTGGCCTGAGGCGGGGCCGAGCGCGCGTCCCGATTGGCTGCCGCTCAGACGGGCGAGTGCCGCGCGGGCCCTGCCGCTGAGGGGGGCGGGCCGGGCGGAGGGGCGCGGCAGGGGGGCTCTCGGCCGTGCGGGTGCCCGGCTGGGCTGCAGGAGCAGCGCGCAGAGCCGCGAGGGCGTGGCGGGTCCCCGCGCGGTGCAGGATGAGGAGCGGCAGGGGAGTGGTGCCCGCCCTACCGGCGAGGACGTGGCCCGGGCTGAGTGCCCGGCGCACCCCTAGCTAAAGGGGGCTTAGAGTGGCCCGAATCCAGCCCCGGGGGAGGACGAAACCCCGTCCCAGGGTGTTCAATAGCGGAAAGAGCCTGGAAGATATTACAGCCGTCGGGGCGGGCCTGCGGGGTGAGCTGGGCGGGCCAGGCAGAAGCGGGGAAGCGAGGCCGAAGAGAGCATTTACAATTGTTAGAGCTTAAGGAAACCCCCAGAATGGTTCCAGGAGCAGGAGTAATACAGAACACTCACTGTTGGTAATAAACTACGTCACCAGCTCATTACCCTTTGCCTGCTTGTGCACACGGTCAGTCAGCACCAAATGCATTTTTATTAACAAGAACCAAGACCTTACAACATACCGAGAGAAGAATCAATTTTCTCTCTTGTTGGCTGTAAGTGGCCTCGTTGTCCTGTTCTTTGCTTCTCTCCAGCTTGAAATGCATGTTCCTGTGGCTGTACCTCTTTGCACCAAGTTTATCCACAAGGCAGTTTCTTCCCCTCTGGGCACACTCTGATCCATTAGGACCTTTTGAACTGTATTCCATCAATAGATGTTCAAAAGGTCATTTTCTCTGTTCATGTACTTTAGGTCCATTTTGGATGGGCTTCTCATTACTGCTTCCAGGATGTTGGCATGTAACACAGCTTTTTAATCAATTCCTTTTTTCACCAGTTATATTTCCTTTCATTTTTTCCCCTTTGATATTCTTTGGTAAATCTGTAGATTTTCTTTCCATCTACTTCCCTTCTTTAACAACATCTGCTCTTGATGTTTGGTTTTTTTTTTCCTGCTGGTCCTGAGCTGAAAGTTTTCCTATTTTCCTTCTTTCCTTCTTCACGCTTCCCAGTCCCCTATTTTTATTCTCCTGTTCTTTTATCACCTCACCTCCTACCTGAGCTCCAGTTCATCCCCTAGCTCAGCATCTCTATTGTTCTCCTTCTGTAACAGCTTTTTTCCAACTTTCTCTTTGGGTGGATTCTGAGCCCACTCCCCAGCTCGAGCTGCCTTCTCCTGGCTGTCCCCCCATGACAGCATTCTGCACTGCTCCATCACAGCTGCAGCAGGTATTAGTGCCAGGGTGCGGGTTACTACCCTTGTTTTCTGTCTAGGTCAGCGTGACATGTCTGTGATATGGAAGTAGACAAGCCGTAAGTACCAGACTTTGATAGTAATGCAAAATGAATCATAGAATCATAGAATAGTAGAGTTGGAAGGGACCTCAGGAGGTCATCTAGTCCAACCCCCTGCTCACAGCAGGACTAACCTTAGCTAAATCATCCCAGCCAGGGTTTTGTCAAGCCGCAGCTTAAAAACCTTTAAAGACGGAGATTCCACCACCTCCCTAGGTAACCTGTTGTAGTGCTTCAAACCCTCCTAGAGAAAATCTTTTTCCTAATGTCCAACCTAGACCTCCCTCTCTGCAACTTGAGACCATTGTTTCTTGTTCTGTCATGAACTAGGCGTCATGATTAAGGTTAAGATTTTGTCAGGGTTATTTTTAGTAAAAGGCACAGGTCATGGGCAATAAACAAAAATTAACCAAAGCCCAGGACCTGTGACTTTTACTAAAAAATAAGAGGGGAGGGAGGAAGGAAGGATCTGACAGCGGGATGACTGAAGCCTGAGCCCAGTGTGGGGAGGGGGTAGTTCGGGGATTCGGAGAGGCAATAAGAATGATTAATGGTCTGGAGAGGCTGCCTGAGACTGTTTACCTTAGAGAGTAGGCATTTAAGGTGGTATTTTGTATTCCTCTCTCTCAAACGGAAGAGGAGCCTGTTTACACTTTCCCCCATTAAAATATAGGGGGTAATCCTATGACATTCAAATCCAGCAAATTTAAAATGTATATAGGAACTACTTTTAACCCAAACATAATCAACTCATATATCCATCCTGAAGATTAGCTGACCAAGTCTATTTGTGTTCTCACACTTAAATGATGTGAGGTATTGAATGGTGGAGAATAGGGAGGGGAACCTCACAAAACTCTGAACAGCAAACATGCAATTATTAATCACTTGGCTTGTGCAGCCTGATCTAGCTGTATCCCCAACCTTTATGTGCCTTTATATACTTTTTTTGATTGTATTTGGGTGCTATCACAATATTATCATCATCTATGGAACTCATTGCAACAGGATATCATTGATAGGATTCAAAAAGGTTTATACATTTTTCTGGCTAAGGAGGATCCATAGTTACTATAGAGAAGATAAACAATGAAAGGTGTATTAGCCCTCATGCCCCAGGACATAAATCAGCCACTGACAAGGTTAGGAAGAAACTTCCTTTATGGACATGTTATTCCATAATTGCAATTACAGGGTTTCTTGCACCTTCTTGTGAAGCACCTGGTGCTGTTCATTGCTGGAGACATCATAGACCTCCGTCTGATGTGCAATGGCAATTTCTTATGTTCCTATGTTTATAAAGCATGGTGCCTTATAGTCAATTGTAAAAAAGACATTCCTCACTTTGTACAATCCTAAGTTACCTCCAGCCAGCTTCATAAATGTTAAAACAGCAAGAGATGCACAATAATTTTGTAATGTTTTGGTGCTCAAATTTCAGAATAAGAGAGAAACTTGTGGCAATACAACACCAGCTAGTGATTTTCCCCCCAGCCTTATTATGAAGCAAAGCTGGCCAGTCTGGGTTCCACAGATCATAGAGAAACCTCTCATCATTTGTAGTATACAGTTTTGACTGGTATAAATACAACAAGCACAGTAAATCCATGCAGGAAATAACAGCATATGCAAAAAAAAACAGCATAAGAGATGGTAATCAAAATACAGGCAGCTAATGGTCTGGTAATTCACTGCAATCAAATCTCCTGCTTCTCTAGTTACTGGAACAGTGTCTCTCTGAGGATATAGTGGAATTAACAGAAAACAATAAACTGATGTGCAAAGAACTATGGCTGGGCTGTCAGTGCAATGATTCTCAGGGACTAGTCTGAAGAGTGCATATGTGAGGGTTATTACCATAACTTTTAAAATAGAGATTGTGGGTGGTGAATGTTCAAGGACCCTCTATAATATTGACAGCATTTATTCATTTCTTATCTTGTGCTTTTTTTTATTGTCCTATTTTCATCAATTAGCCTTTTCTTGGATCTTCCCTGGTGACCTCATGGCAGCTTTGCAAGCAGTCCCTCCTCTCAGCTTCCCCTCTTGGTTCCTCAGTAAAATAAAAAAAGGCTTTTTGAGTCCAGTAACAACAGCTCTCCCTCAGCATCTGGTTCAAAATTAAACACACAAATCTTCCCTCCTGCTTTTTGCTGGCACAGCCTCCAAACTCTCCCAGTGTCTGAGTCTTTCCTGCTTTAGCAGACTACTCCTAGCCCTTCCTAGCAGGAGCAACTCCCGTGATCTCAAAGTTTTCCCTACAGGAGCCTCTCACTGCAGTATTTCTACAGTCTCCTAAGCTTCCCTTCCCTCTCTGCAGCTTTCTGCTCCCTTTTATAGGGAAACAGCTGATCTCTCTCAGGTGTGCCTCTTCAGTAATCAGCATTACAATAGCTCTTAAGGGGCAAACCATCTGGTTACACCTATGTTAGTAATTTAAAACAAAAAATCTTAAATCTGAAATGTTTGGTGTGAATGTATCTATGATTAGCACTTTCTGAGATGCAGAATGTGGACTAAAAAGTCTGAAAAAGTGGTACCTTGCTGTCTTAATTTTTTACATCTAATTTTCTCATACATAAGGCAACATGTCTCTCTATTGGTATCTAAAAACCAAGCTAATCACTAAATCACCAAGCATAAAGGTTATGAAAAATACAGCTTTTGATGATGATGTATGAAGCAGACAAGAATATGCCTTTCTATTCCACACTGGTATGGATGCTGCTGGAACTAAAATTTTGGTTTTGCCAGTAACCAAAGCAGATATAAATTACTGGGCTGACAGGTAAAGGAGCAGAGAATGTGGTACCTGGTCACCAGAAGACAATAACTCTCTATCCTTCCATTGTCGCCTCCAGTATGCCCAAGCAAGCTGTCTCTTTCCTTCCTCTCCAATTTTCCTCTCAACTCTCCTTGCCCTTAAGACTCCACCAATCAGTTCTGAATCCACCAGGGCTCTGATACCCTTCCACAAAGTTCTGTCTTCATTAACCAAGACAAATACATTATATTCACTTGTGATGAATACTTTCACCTCAATACCAGTAGTTTCCATACTACTAAAGGAAACTAACCATTTTTCTCATCCCATCTGTAAAAGATCGCAGTGAAATGTATAGCTTTTAAAAATACTGGAAAACAAAACTTCTGATCTTATTAAAGGGGCATTGGGAAGTCATGAATTGTATGTAAACAATTTACTTACCTGTATTAAGTCACTAAAACAACTTAAATTTAATTTACTTTTCATTAGTCTATTTGCTTTTTGTATGTCACTTAGTAGAGGCATATGCAATAGCAAGAAGCTGTAGGATTTGGAACTTGACAGAACTCAGCCCTAACCACTGATGACTGTTTGGGTCACTTGTATATCTTGGTCCACTCCTCTGTAAAACTGAGAAGCTGACGTCCAACAGGGAAAGAATGCTTGTAAGCAGAACCCACATGTGGGCAGTGCTCTTTCTCCAATTCTTTATTATCTGCAGTTTCTAGTCCACAGCAATCTCTGGGCTGGAATGAGAATATCCTTTACAGTCCACTGGGTGGAGCTTTGGAGCAGTTAAAGAATGTGATAAACTCACACATTAATAGATCGTAGCTATAAGAAATATCACATCAAATCTCTGTAATTTCAGATACCTGGTTTAAAAATGAGTGAAGTTTATCTGCACTGTGACCCACCTAATATGCTCCTGGTGTGTGAAATAAAGTGATAGAAATACACATAAAAAGGGTTTGTTTAGTTTCCTATCACTTTTTACTGTGAACTCCAAAAGTAATTCCTTAGGCTTCCAGAGGTTTAATAAGCTCTTCAGCAGTCAGCTTTGCCAGGCCATTTATCTGGGACAGTATACTACATTTTAGTACATCACTGCAATGTAGGAAAAATTCCTCTTGGAAAGATGAGCCTTTATCCCCCTACCTCCCTTTTTCTCAACTCGACAATTGAAGTCTTGAGAGAACAAAAGGGAGATTCGGCAAATGGATAGAGGCAGCCTGGAATAAGCACTTTCTAAATTAGTGTTTCTCACCCTTCCCTGTGTGCTAATCTGGCTAGTTCTCTCATTTCTAGTCCAGCAGGGGAGCAAATTCTCATCAGTTCACTTCTCCCGCCAAAACTGATTGCTGGTCCAACAATAAGAATTGTTTGTTGGGAGTAAAATATACTCTTCAGCATTTGCAACCAGCATTAACAGATTCCTTATGGTTGCAGTACGGGAAGGAGGAGCATAAAACATCATTTATAATGGAAGGTCAGATTTTTCTGCCAAAGCAAATTCTAAGACACAAGCATTTTCTGAGATTGCAGAAGTAATAGGAAGTGTCTTATTTTACAGGAGAAGAAAGAAAAATGAATGAAGTCCATTTAATGAAAGTGAGGAGTTTCGTCTCATTTAGCACCTGGGAAAAGCAACTGTTATGCAACTTGTAATCATTAGGCTTCCCATTAGATTTCTTCTTCTTATTTCCTCAGGCAAATTCCCATTAAATCCATAGTGCTGTAAAAGTTGGACCCTCCCTGCTTTTCTTCCTGTGGAACATACTGACCTTGAAGAGAGTGAGGAAGATGTTTGCAAAGGGGGAAAATATTTGTAGTTAATAGAAATCTTTTTACATTTGAGGTAGAGAAGGATGGAAGTGCTACAGGCTAGGGTAAAGTTCTCCAGACAACAACCAATTCCTTCATGCTGAACCTTGTCCAAGAGATGCCTCCACTGCCAAAATACCTCCACTGGGCACATGATCGTCAGTCTTTCCTCTTCAGCAACAGGCAGGATTTCATGGCCCTGACCCTGCATCACTGAAGTCAATGAGTGCTTTCATAGAATTTAAAGACAGAAGGGATCACTATAAAGATCACTTCTGATGTACTGCATAACACAAGCCAGAGAATTTCACCGAGTGCTTCTTGCAGTGGCAGGAATTATTCTTCTATTGACTTGTATTAACCCAGGATCAGATCCCAAATGTTTAACTCCTGTTTAATGAGCATGAAGGAAACATGCCTTTGACATTAAAAGCCAATGTGCTGTGTTGATTAAACTTTATTTCTTTTGAGAGTCACATAGTTGGGAAGTCATGGTTTGTCTGTACTTCTAGGCACAGACATCTTAACAAGAGAATAAAGAATTTTATCTAAAGTTCTCACATTGTATGATTGGTAGTTTGGAACAATTTTCCTTTTTCTCTGTCCATATAGTAATCCTGCCATATCTGCTTTATAAATGACTACTTTATGTAACTGTAAAATATAGTGTCCAATTATGTTATTGTTTAATCACTAAGCACAGTTTGATGTGCTTGAGCGGAGAAGTTCTATTTCATTGTGTTCCTCTAATCTACTCTTAATACATTGCATTGTTAACAGTCTGATAGTCGGATTCACAACCAAAAAAGCGTTTTGTTAAAATAAACTTTTTTTTTTTTACATTAAAGTATTTAATTAGTGAAACAATCATTATCAATGTAACAAGCTGAAATACAGCGACTTGATACAAGACTGAGGTAACAAAATACTTTGCCAAAAACCTAAAGACTCCCACACCAGGGTTAAAAGTTCAGTGGTTATTATGGGTGAGACAATTCACAAAAGTTATAGAAAGAATCTGTACACAAATGGCATGCAGTGGGCTGCTGAAAAATACGGCCAAAAAACAGTGCAACAGTGTTCACTAGAAACAAACTGAAATATAGAAATTGGTTTATATTGTAATGCGACAGATGGATTGTAAATTGAAAACTTCTGTCTATGCCTCAATTGAGTGCTCATTGGACAAACATGCATTTTGGCACTAAATTACCTTAAAATAACACACACACTAATAAATTAATAATAAATATTGCCTTACTATAGCTAATATTTTCACAAATCTGAAATTAGTCATCCTGAAAAACAGGCCAAAAAGACCTATTTTTACAAAACAGCTAAAACTTTGCTATGACTGATACCACTTGCAAGGTTTGTGATATCCTTTCATAGAGGTGATATTTTAATTAGTACCACTATGCAATGTCTATTATTTCAACAGCAGCTTTTAATTCATAGTAAAGGTGTCAGATACTGAGTCCCCCAAAATCAATAATTATCATTCATACTTTCTGTATTAAACATTAAAATATTTAAAAATGGATTAAGCTAATAACATTGATATACTGTTTTCTAATTCTGATTCATTTTATCTTCTCAAATGCTATGCAGCACAATTATTGAGATATACTTCAAGAATTTTAAGACATATTACACAAGGCAAAATAACACAATTGGCATGTTCAGCTCCGTTTTCCATAGTAGTATCTGCTCTGCAACTGATCAGCTCAGGCATTCATTTTACTAATTCTTTAAAAACATTCAAAATGCAAATTACTGAAGGTCTCGAGTACAATTATTTTGAGGTTTTATTCTTTCCACAGACACACATACAATTTCTATCCAATGCAACATGAGACTCCAGTACATTGGAGTCACTATTGTGTATGTTCTCTCATTCATGCCAAAAATAATTCAGAGCCTATCATGGTTTCACATTTGAACTCCTATCCTTTAGGGGTTTGCTGTAGAGGTGAAGGGACCTGGAGATGTTTGGAACTTCTATGCTAGCTTCTAAAAGGCTTTTCTTGAGAAAGATGGTTTTCTAAAGATGAAAACCCTCTTTGCCCTCAGTGGAATAATATCTAAAATGTCTTACAAGGCTTTGAATTCTAGAAGCCCTCAAGATCTAAATGGGTTCCAGCTTTTCCCATTACTAGCCTATCAGTTAACTGTGTCATTTCAAGGTGAAACCTGGTGCACAGTCTCAGTTGCCGTAACATCCATTACTTAATCTGAATTACAAGTACAGTAGAAAAAAACAGTGAGAATTTGCTGTTTCTTCCCTCCCCGATTACATCTAAAAATGGCTTTAGAAATTTTTACGTAGTTCTTTGGCCTAATAGGGGAGTCAAGTTAATGACTATTACAATTTTAAATAAATTGTATATTTATCAATGACCAAATTCTCTTGTTAATGTAGTACGTGAGCATTTGCAAAATGTTTTGCTGCAAGGATTTCAGAAGGACTTGTGGAACAGGATCCAAGCAGAGGGGGATCACCCACATGCTAATAGAGCAGAATAGGATAGATGTAGCTCTTGTAGTCTCACCTGGGCATGATTGGTGTATAAAAGCACTTTCTATGTAAATAGGTTGCAGAGCTGTTAGGGAACCATTAGAATTTGCTGAACAAAAAATTCTGCTCTGATGAATGTGCAATTTAACCTTTGATACTTGAGGGTAGGATTTACCTGTATCTACACTGTCCTCATCCTCCTGGATACCCATTTGGTTCGCAGTCTGGAAAATACAAGTACTCTAAATGTTAATGGTTGCTAATGCATTTAATCCCTCATTATGTATGTGGAGGAGGAGTTGTCATTAAATACAATTGAAAAAAGCAACACCATTGTATCTGGCATTACATTGTAGCTTTGGCTTAAACATGGAAATGCAAGGACATTTTGGATACAGGCAGTGCTCCTGATTAACAGCCGCTCTGTTTTGTAAGAATTCTGCATAAGGGGGTGGCAAGTTATATCTTCAACCTTTACTCCTTAGCATTTGAGGGCTTAGGTTAGACCTATACCATTACAATAATGCAATCTAAGATGGTTCAACCCTCTGGATGCTGCAGATAGATTAGATATGTATACACATACAGACACCCACACTACACATACATATACATGCACCTATGCTTTCATTTGAATGGCAGTCCAGAGAATACCTGCATCCTCAGGAATAGTTTAAGTGTAGAATTCACCACGATCATCCATGTGTCTCTCTGTCTGGGAGAATTATTCAGATGATTTCATTTTCAAATAGTTGGGCAACACTTATATAGTGATGACAGAATTTCACCAGCAACAGCATCTTTAAAAATCCTCTGTCAGATCTAAGTATATAGGAGATTCCATTCTTGGACATATAGATGGTGATATCACCATCTCACTATAACAACTAATTTTTGGATTGGTAAAAAACAAAAAAAATATTTTTTGGTCACCCCTCTTTTTCACTGAACATCTCTTGAACCATCAAAGAAGTTGGATGTCAAATCTTTGTGATTTCTGACACTTGCGCTCTCTCTCCATACAGGAGTCAGTAGGAATTACTTTTTTGTCAGATACCAAGTTTCATTCTCAGGATTGTGACACAGATAAAAAAAATTTTATAGTCAAGAGAGATCCAGAAATTCAGCATTACAAGTAAGGTTGTAAAATAAAATAAAAAAAAAATCTGCCAAAAAATCAAGATTATGTGAGATCAACAGAATATCCCAATGACTGTGAACTTGTTTTAAAGTAAGGCTTTGTTCATTCAAAATTATTTCTGGTCTTTCATGATCTGGAAGCCTGTGGTCAAATTACAGGACCCTCCCACCTAGCTCACCATTGTGCCCCACTGGGGGAGCTACAGAGTAAGGCTTTTAAGGGCACTGGTCAGAGCATTAGGAAGCTCAGCTGAAAGTGCGGTGGGAGCTTCATGCAATGATTCATCCGTAATGGATGAAGGCTGAACACTGACCTTCTGTGGCTGCAGGGAGATGTGACTGAAATGTGAAGAATACTGAGCTCAAGGTGAGAATACCAGAAAGCTCTGACCAGCAGGTAGTGGTAGGGCACACCCGGTTAAAGAGAACCAGGGGATTTAAGGCTCTCTTATATTCAGTTCATTTCCTCTTTCCAGGATACTGGCTTGGTGACTCCTGGCAGCTGCTTTACTGCCAATCAGTCCTGCCTATGTTTGATCTTCATCATGATTTCAGAAGATCAGAAGCCTTCTTGACAGCATACTAGTGGCGTTATTCTGTGACCGATGATGTGTGTGCAGGTGCTGAGTGGAATTGGGTCATCCACATGAGAGTAGTGCAGTGAGTGGAAAGTTCAACCATTCTGAGTAGTCATTACTATGTGGCTTGGAAGACCCAAATACCTGCATCCATGGAGTTAGGGATTTTAAATGAATAGCACCCATATTAAAGGGGGGAAAATAAGGCCAGTCTATCCTTAGGTATAAGAAAACCCAAGAAAAGCTTTAACACAAAATGAATTTAAATGGCAATTAACCCTTCACTTGTCCAGGCATTCCTTTAAATTATATTTAAAAATAGCACATTCAAATGAAAGAAATACTAAGTTAAACTATTTATCTTGTGCCAAAATACACATTTCCCAAATAGCTCAAATGCGAACTGCAGAATTGTCCAGAGATTTGATATAAAATCTGAGGCAGCCACATTGCCAAGCAACTCAGTGCACTTCGATTATAAAAATGTTGTTCCACAATTTTCTATTCTAATTGACACTTTGCAGCAAGTTAACACTGTCAATCATTTTGTGCATTAGAAAGAAGTGAAAACCCAACATGGGCTAAATGTTCTTCAGTCACATAAAGCAGCTTAACAATAAAAAGAACAGTTTAAAAAAGAATAGGCAAAAAATGTGATGCAGTTTGTGGTCAAACATTAGTTCAGGAAAGTTTATGACCACAAGGTTAAAGTCAAGGGCTCCAGGATCCTGCATCAGTCAGGAATCATCTTCAGTCTGTCTAAATTTTTTACTTATGTTCAGTGCATGAGACTATATCTGGTCCTAAGGACAACATTCACTTTCTGCTTTTAAAAGCTGTGTCAAAATCACGTTCAAGTTACATAGAAAAGTGCTGAAGTAATTTCGTTGGGCTGGCTCACATCAGAGAGCTCCTTCTCTCCTCCTCCTAAGGGAATGATATTCCCATCCTGCACTTTGGCACTTAAAGTCACATCACCTACTGATGCAAGTTATTCGAATGACATAAGGTTAGCAGGTACCTGGAAGAGAATGTAAATTAGTCAGCAATGTAAAGCTCCTGACCCTGCTCATGACAAGGGGAAACTGAACTGTCAACCCGTGTATTATTACTATTTATTGCCAAGGGCCAACAATGCAATCAGTCCCCTAAACAGACTCTGCAAGTTAGTAGCAGGACCTTGTACCAAACTTGGGAGAGAAAAGATGAGGTCTCAAGCTAACTTTCTTTTCCTGGAACCAGCAAGAGCATGTTGCATCCTATTCTAGCTGCTGTATGGTATCCTAGCCTCCCATCCTCAGGAAAACTTTTTGAAATAAATGTTCTGGAGAAGGAGAGATTGATACTGTCATCTGTGGGCAAACATCACATTTGAAGGGCCATCAAGTCACCCTATAAAACAAATCACCATAATAGTTGCTTGCTTGTCTGCCACTTTCCTCTTTTGTAATGGCAAAGACTATTTGGCATCAAGGACAGGCTTGCATTGCCTACCTATCCCAAAGAAGCGAAAGCAAAAACATTATACAATAAGGGGCACTGAGGCTTAAGCCTAGAGCTGCACAAATTCACCAGTACCAGATTTTTTGTGGGTCGCCTAGAATTTGAAATCTTGTCTTTCCCACCTGTTGCAAAACTTTGGTCAATATGCAAAATGAGGTGCTATAAATATGCCCTGATGGGCTTATCTGTGTATCCTTGAGGTGCATGCACAGGCTAGAAAGGGGCATCCTCTATGGTAGGAGTTTCCTGGAATGTAAGGAGAAACTGGTTGGAAAAGACATTTTCATGCCCTTACCTGAGGCCTGGTGCTTTTGCATGCATCATCCAAATGCTTATGCCACAGTATTGCATGAAACCTTGACCCAGTCTGAAACTTGTAAACATTGCCTACAAAATTAAAAAAAACAGGATCCCTCAGGTTCTGACAGACACTTGGCTTTGCTACATTATAATCTTTTAGTGTGGAAGCCAAGATGGTAACATAAATAGGAAAATTAATTTTGGCCTCAAATACCCAAACAGCTCCTAGCACACACAGCAGGCCTTGGCAGGGAGCATATGCTTAGTGGAACATGTACGCAGCACCCCTCAAGTAAGGGATGGAAGATATTGTGCATACTCAGTAGACCCGAAGGGAGCACACAGGGGTCAAATTAAACTGCCATAGAAATAAAGACCATAAGCACAGAAAGACCAATCTGGGCATACACTCCAACCTTCTTCATTTTATGTTTTGCTTCATTCCCCCTACTGTTCATATGCCTGTGACATTCTGTGTCTGAAAATGACACACCGAAACCCCCATATTCACCAATCTTATATAATTATGATATGTTCTATACAAAGTATGCCTTATTTGGTATTATTTTAAAAGATCTGCTAAATATTAGTGTGCTGTTGAATTGTATGCGTTATCTTAGTATAAGAAGTTATAAAATATTGTTGTTAATGCTATTAGAACGTGAGCTGGGAAACACTTATACCAGCTATTCAGGGAGAGCAATGGAATGGCCAGTTAGCATTAATGGCTCTCCCTCATTCATTGAAAGAGAACCCATTCCCAAGAATTTACTGTGAAGACTTCAGTGTAGGAAGCACTCAATAGGGATTGACCAGTGAAGACAACCCCCCCCAGGTCACAAGCCTGATTGTTCTAGCAAGATGAAACAGACTATAAAAGGGTGGAGTGTGATATCATATCTTGGCTCCGCTCCTCCACAACTGAATACCCGAAGGAACCGCTGAGAGACAAAGGACTTTGAAGTAGGGAGGCGAATCCCAGGCAGGGAAGGCTGCTCAGCTTGTGTTTAAGGAACTGCTTGTACCAGCTAACGAGGGTGAGGCATTGCTAATTCAAATCCTATTAGTGTGTAGAATTTAGACTATGATTTTATGTTTATTGAAGTTCTTTATAGAAACCCTTATGATGCACATTGATGGTAAGACCTTTTTGAACATTTGAAATGTGCACTGAATGATGATAGTTTAAAAATCTAAGTAAATGGTTTTATAAATTCTTTGTTGTTTGAAGAAGCCTCATGAATCAGCACTTACAGTGAAGCTGACTATCCACAGATTACAGAGCTCACATTTGAAGGACACAGTGACCTTGAGAAAGCCATTTGGAACAAAAAGAAAATGTAGGGTACTTCCACACTGGAGTAAAAGACATGCAGCATGTCTACAGCTGGCCTGGGTCAGCTGATGCATGTTTGGGCAGCAGGGCTAATACTTGCTGTGTGGATGTTCAGGCTCAGGTTGGAAACTGGGATCTCGGATCCTCCCATCTTGCGGGGTCTCAGAGCCAGGCTCCAGCCTGAGCTGGAACGTCTACGCTGTAATTAAACAGCCCTCCAAATCTGAGTCAGCTGACAAGGGCCAGCTGCAGGTGCTTAACTGCAGTGTAGACATACCTACAGAGAACCAGGAATGCAAGTGATGTCACATTAATCCCAAGAGTTCCTGCAAAATTCACAAAACGCAGCCTTCCCTGATCATTTAGAAAGTCACACTTAGGCCTTCTGCAGAACCCCACTAAGAGCACTATGGGCTTTTTGCAGATGCATCCATCGCCCACTACCCTATTTTGAAAATCTGCTTCCTTAAGTTTCTCTGCATGTGACATTGCAAATAATGTAAACATAACATATTCAATGCTATTACCCCATTCCCCGAGTATAATGTAATATCTACCTTTATCAGGGTTATTTAGCTGGAAAATATCAGGATGTTCAGGATCATCAGGTAGTGCCACCATCCAACCCACAACAGAGACTTTTTTACCGGCAGTAGATTTATACTGGAAGAGACAGAAAGACCAGTTACAATTAGCAGTAGCATGATCATGCACTGGGTTGATTTCTAAGCATGAAAACAGCAGATGAACGTGCTAGCTGGGAGTGACCAAATTCACGTTTTGAATACACATTGTCAATCCTGCTCAGGAGTATGATACATTTAAAGAATGGTTTGTTTTGAGAACAAAGATCATATACTTTGCTTACATGTTTTCTTTCTGTGCCTCTTAATGACTTAGCGCCAAAGTAGAGAAGAGTTGACCCCGAAAGTGTAACCCAATATCTAGTCCATGAGGAGAGCTGAATCAGGAAGAAGAAAATTGGGAAAATATCAGTGTATTAATTACAGAATCTCTAAAAATGAATTAACAACTAAGCGTTAGAATAAAATGAGGAAGCTGATGGGAGACGTGAGCTAGGGCCAGTGTCTCAGCTGGTGTAAATCAGTATAGATCCCTAGGCTCTGGTGGCCGTCTATGAGCCTGCAGCATGCATCCACATTGTTCTCATGTCACCTCTAGAAATCTCAGGGCTGCTCATTTCCGAGCAGAGTACTGTACTGCCTTGTGCTGGGCATTATGTTGTACCTTCCCCTGACCTTTGGTCAGTGTAACTGACTATCAATAATTTTTCAGAATTTTTGGCTAATCAAAAAGTCAGAAAAAAATTTGTTTCAGGTCGAAAGAAATTTTTTGGCTTGATTTTAGGTATCTTTATCTGTTTTTTAAGTAAAAACAAAGGAAATGAAGGCCTAGATTCAGAAGGAGACATAGGCAACCTTCACAAAACTGAGAAGGAGCAAGTTGTAGCCTTGCTTAATTTCTCCTGTAGAAGATTTTACACTTTGTATAAATAATTAAATATTAATTGGAGCAGGGACTGGAACCTGGGTGTCCTCCCTTCCAGATGAGTGCTCAAACTATTAGGCTATAGAGTCACTTTCACTCTCTGGCCTAATGAATACTTATTTATACAAAGTGGAACAGCTTCAACAAAAGTGCTAGAGATCAGAGCCCACCCTAGAATAGCTAATAGGCTGGTCCTGTTATAGAGCAAGGACTAGAACTCAGATTTCCCATATCTGAGGTGAGTTCCTTAATCACTGGGCAACTGGTATAAGGCAGGCACCACCAACCCATTGTGAATCTAGCACAAAAAAATCAAAACATCTTGTTTTGCAAGTGTTTCAACATTTCCAATTTTTTTCTTCTATTGAAAAAATGTGCTGAAATTGACACAAATTTTCAAAATATTTTGGTTGATCTGAATCTTTTTTCAGTAAATTTATGTTTCAGCCAAATAATTTGGCCCAGCTCTAATTACAAGGTTATTTCCACAATTCTTCAAACCTCTTAAGGCTAAACCATGATGCTTCAAATAAAAAGCTGTAAGAGGATCAAAGGTAAACTCCAGAACTTGGAGATCATGGGGTTTCCACTAAATCATTTTTTCCAGTCCCACAGAGGGCCTGAGACTCAGGCCAGGGAGAATCCTGTCGATTTATGACACAATGCTTGTGCAGAGAGCTGGTCCTTTGCAGTCCTGTCTGAGTCTCCTGATGAGCCAGTCTACCTTTGTGTCCTCCCACACTGCTGAGGGCGTCTGAATGTGGGGCAAGGGATCCCACAGAAATGGATGCTGACAAACCTTTACTGAGGCTGGTATTACATAGAGTTTCTCTTCTCATTCCACCCCAGTGATATCCCTTACAAATACATGGGGAAAGACCTGATGCAGAGCAGACACTGGGAGAGGAGGAGACATTTTGTCTCCTATTTTTTAATAGAAAGTGATTTTGTGGCAGAACATTGTTCTGTTTCCTGGAACAGAATTAATTGCCCTGCCCTGTTTGGCATTGTACTGCAGTCTGAAACTAACAATGCAAACAGTAACAGCCATTATCAAATTAGGATCACAGTAAAGGTCCAACTTACTGTAGGTTTCCTGCCTTCCTTTAGCAACGTTTTCCTTTTTAAAGGCCCTTCCATGGTAATGACTCCTGTTGAACTCCCTAATGTGCAACTGCAGGCCTCTGTTGGGCTGAAGCGACAAAAACTATCACATTTAAGGGAGCAGACAAGCAGAAACAAATAATTCTCTTAATAAAATTTACTTTTTATGTAGGTTTTCCCTGCAGCGATTGCTATTTAGGGTGACCAGATGTCCCGATTTTATAGGGACAGTCTCAATATTTGGGGCTTTGTCTTATATAGCCTTTTACTGCCCCCCAATCTCTGTCCTTATTTTTCACATTTGCTATCTGATCACCCTACTGCTATTGCACATATAGCATCATCCAAAGTTGGCTCTGTATGGCATGTATGTTTCAGATATCTAAACAAAAACCAGGCTATCTGAAAAATTCTAGCAGATTTCAGGAAACTTTTTGATTTATATCAAAGCCTAGAAATAATTACTTTTCTTCCAAAAAACCAGGACCCAGGATAGTTCTCTTACTGCTCATAGCTTCTAACTGCACACATACACAACCTATATATATATATAGTGTGTGTGTGCGCGCGCGCGTAATTATGTGCTAACAAATACTGTGAAAAAGCTTGTGACAGGAAGTGAAGAATAAATTATCCAATTGATAATTGATACAGGGGGAATATCTAATTGATACAGGGGGAATATCTGATGGAAATAATGTATTTTCATAAATCGGAATTAAATCAGAACATGCTTTCGCTCTTGCAGAAAGTACCATGGCATTTTTAAAAACGCAAATTGCCAGTGTCTCTCTTTTATGAAAAAATATATTGGCCACATCGAAAGTATTTTACTATAGTATAAAGCAGCAATGTTATCTATGAACAATCAAAATAGATTAGTGACATGTTTGAAACTGTTTGTATTTAAAAAGCCAAACTGTATAGCATTAAGCGTGTTTAAAAATCTTTTTGAATATGATCTATATCACTAGATCATTTGACCACGCTACATGAACAGGCCTACTGTGCATAATTATTAAAAAATAGTGACCACTAAGATACCCACTGCTGCCTTCTCTACATTGTAATCATTTGCCATTTAAAATTAATGTTTGAATATGCGTGTTTATTATGTAATATGCTGACTGAGTTCTTGGTCCTGTAAAAATAGTAAAAGCACTCTTTCCCCAAAGCTTACACTCTATGCTTGATTTGCTTGTGGATTACACACAATTTATATATCTAAAGTCCATACCCAGATTTGCCAGTAACAAATACAAGATGATTTTTAACTGGAGACAGAAGATTTTGCTCTGTCATAACAGGCAAATCATGTGAATTTCCTTATCTGTTTAAAAATCTTCCATAATTAACATAAATAAACTTTCCATACAAGTAGTAACAACTCCTATTCATAACCTCTCTTTGCTGCTTTTAGAAGACCTATATTTAGTCAACTTCTCATTTATTTTGTTCAGATTTCAAAAATGTAACCATATATATTATAAAATCTACTTGAGCCTGACATAAGGCTGTCCATTATTTTTTCCACTGAAAGGATTTTCCATAATTTCTTTTTTCTAAAAACGAGCTATCTCACAACTAGCTGCTAGTAGTAATTGTGTTATCAATGAGCCCAAGTAACCTGTTTTAAAATGTAACCTAATAGACTCTTTATGGGTTTTGTGGGTGGCCTCACTAGTTATCTTGAAAATTCTATTTATTTTCTCCAAAAATATTATCTTAGGGCATTCATAGCATATGTGCAGAAAGATCCTTATTCTTCACATCTCCAGTATTTATATATATATTTTACTTCACTTAAATGGTATGAGGTACCACTGATATTTTGTAATAATCTTCTTTAATGGTTACCCAAATGGATGAGGATTTGGCCTTCCTCCATATATTTTCCCATTGCCCCAAACTAATGTCTGCTCTTAGATTATTTTTCCATAAAGGTTATCTTATCTTTTAAATCCATCAGTAAATTGTTATACCATGAAGAGTTCAGGCCCTTGAGTTTGCCTTTACCGTAATCAATATTTCTTTGCTCCTTAATAGTCACCTGTAGTTTGGGCTTCCTACATGGGCTATTATGCTTTAGTGGCAAATAAACCAAGATGGAATATTAATAATCCCCATGAGTTCTTTGATGGTATTAATTTCCATAACTTTATCATTACAGAATAGTTGGCTGGTACTTGTATACCTTCCATACATTATATGTGTTGGATTAGATAACCCTGGTTGAAATTCTAGATCAATTCTGATGGGTGGAAGTGGAAGGAGGAGGGGCGCTCTCTTATCTGCATCAAATTCCATCTGGGGAGTATTATTTTGACACCTGGCTTGGTCCCATTTTGCATTAATAGAATCATAGAAGATTAGGGTTGGAAGGGACCTCAGGAGGTCATCTAGTCCAACCCCCTCCTCAAAACAGGTCTAAATCCATTAGATACAATAAAAGTAATCAATGTACTAAATTTATATTTGAAATTTTGTTGTTCAATTTCCACGCAGTTTGGTACCAGTTTGATAATGATCTTAACTGAGCAGCCCACTGATATTTTAATAAATATGGTAGTGCCAATTCCCCTTCTATGGTGGGTCTATGGAGAGTTTTTTATTTACTCTTGGTAATTTACGGACCTATATCAATTTAATGATATTTGTTTGAATTTCTTCTAATGATTTGGTATCCATATTGGTAGGGCCTGATATAGGAAATTAATTTTTGGCAACCAGCTCATATATCATACGAATTTTCATGGGTGTTTGAAGAAAGTGGGCCTTGAAGATAAGAGAGAAGTTGGATGTAAATTAAAATACCAATTTGGTTTTAAAATTTCAAGGTATTATCCAACTTCACAAACAACTACTTTATCTTGAATCCTTAAGGAAGATAACACCTCTTAGAAAAGAAATGAATTAGGGTCAAAATAACCGTCCCAAATAATCAGCTCTGAGAAGAAAATTTCCAGAGCTCTCACAACCACAATTAAAGAAAATTACAAGTTCAAAAGAATAACTTTTAGCAAAGAGCCAACAGGATTGATCTATCTAAGACTTTCATTTAGTGCCCACTGTAGTTTCTATGTAAAAATTATACACAAAACAATGTTAAAAGTCATTAAGGTGTCAAAATAAAGCATTTAAAAGATACAAAATGCCAGAATTAAGATTGCTTGTGCAACTTTAATTCACCCCCCTTGTGTATGTGTGTTATAGTACAATTTTTTATTTAATTTTTGCACACTATTTTTTCTACCAAAATCCCTGATTCATTCAGTGAACCGGATGGCCAGTGCTCAGCAAATGAGCAACTATTCAATATTTTGTTTCATTCTGAATATTCAAAGTGTAGCCCAAGACCTTATTTATTGCTCACTTTTTTAACCCAACTAGGAAGACAGAATTACTCATTTCCTCATAGGCTTTTCTATGGCCCTCATCACTAGAGATCTGAATGCTTCACAAACATTATTTAATATATCTTCATCACACTCCTGTGTGGTGACGGTAAGGTATTATTATAATATTCAACATGGGGAGCTGAGACACAGCGCGATTAAGTTAAAAAATCTCCACTAATCGTAGGTGCCCAGTTTGAGATGACTAAATCCTGATTTTTCACTGAATTAGCATTATATTGCCCTTTATATGTTCAAAATACAGCTCTCACTGACCTGAGTTGCAGCTGTGAGTGCTCAGCACTTCTGCATATCAGAGCCCAAGATCACAGAATCATAGAAGATTAGGGTTGGAAGGGACCATAAGAAATCATCTAGTCCAACCCCGTGTGCAAAGCAGGACCAATCTCAACTAAATCATCCCAGCCAGGGCTTTGTAAGGCTGCACCTTAAAAACCTAGGTAACCCATTCCAGTGCTTCACCACCCTCCTTGTGAAAAAGTTTTCCCTAATATCCAAACTACATCTCTCCCACTGCAACTAGAGACCATTGCTCTATGTTCTGTCATCTGCCACCACTGAGAAAAGCCTAGCTCAATCCTCCCTGGAATCCCCCTTCAGGTAGTTGAAGGCTATTATCAAATCCCCCCTTCATTCTTCTCCTCTGCAGGCTAAACAAGCCTAGTTCCCTCAGCCTATCATAAGTCATGTGGTTCAGCCCCCTAATAATTTTTGTTGCCCTACGCATCACTCTCCAATTTGTCCACATTTTTCCTGTAGTGGGGGACGCAAAACTGGACACATTACTCCAAATGTGGCCTCACCAATGCCGAATAGAGGGGAATAATCCCTTCCTTCAATCTGTTGGAAATGCTCCTACGAATGCAGCCCAATATTCTGTTAGTCCTCTTGGCAACAAGGGCACACTGTTGGCTCATATCCAGTTTCTTGTCCACTGTATCCCCTAGGTCCTTTTCTGCAGAACTGCTGCCTCGCTAGTCGGTCCCCAATCTGTAGCAGTGTATAGGATTCTTCCCTCCTAAGTGCAAGAGTCTGCACTTGTCCTTGTTGAACCTCATCAGATTTCTTTTGGCCCATTCCTCCAATTTGTCTAGGTCACTCTGTATCCTATCCATACCCTCCAGCATATCTACCACTCCCCCCAGGTTAATGTCATCTGCAAACTTGCTAAGGGTGCAGTGCATGCCATCCTGCAGATGGTTGCACAGGCAATCTTAATTCCATCATCTCCTAACTTTTTGAGTGCTTAACTTTGTGACCGTAATAAAGTTCTTTTAACATAGGATTTTTGTTTCTGTGTGTGATTTCCTAGGTTTTTAAAAAGGCAAACTGAAAAAACCAGAAATTCCATCATGTGACATTGTATTGACACCACATAGTTCATCTGTGTGGTTGGAACATTTAGATCCGCAACAGAGACCTAAGTTTACAGAGTAACTGATAGCAATAGTAGGTCGTCATCCTCTAATTGAACCAGAGGGGGATGGGATACTTTCCCAGTGTTTTTCACAGATATATGCTGACAGCGGAATAGTGAGACTTGGGAATTGTAAGTTCCATTTCATTTTTTGGTGGGGAGTGCATTCTAGAGGCCACAGACTTCTGCCTGTTCTTTCCAAACTTGACTCCCTTCTGCCCTACCCCCTCCAACTTGTCTTTGTCTGAGTCCTGTTTCTTACCCAACCATGTCTCTTTGTTCCAGTCCCAGTCTCTGCTTCTCATCCCTGTTCCTTTGTCCAGCCAGAACTAATCTTTTCTGGGTTCACTGTCCAAGTCCCAGTCTCTCCTCTTCCCACCACTCAACCATCCTAGTTCCCCACTCCTGGTTCCTCATCCAGTCTTTCCCCCTGCCTCATTGGTTCCCAGTCCCATCCTCTTTGTCCAATCTCAGTCTCCTCTGAACTCCCTGACCAAGCCCTCGTTCCTGGCTCCTTGTCCCAGTCTCTTTGCCCAACCAATCCCAGTTCTTCTCCTGCATCTCAGTCCTTGTCAGAGCTATCCCCTGGCATTTTTCTTCCTCACACTAGTTCCTAGTCCCAGTCTCTTTGTTCATCCAACCCCAATCTCCATTATTCCCCCAACTACTCCACCAATCTCAGCATTTTCCCCATTCAGCCAACTAGCATCTGACAAAGTGGGCTGTACCCCACGAAAGCTTATGCCTGCAGAAATTTATTAATCTTTAAAATGCTACAGGACTCTCGTTTTTTCTTTTATATCTGTAACTCCTATGAATCTTTAAATTAGTCTCTGGTTATCAGAAGCAGATACTTCAAACATACCTATTAAAGCCCCAGTGTATTTTCCAAAAGCAGTTATATTAATAGTTGCCTCCACTGGTCCCTGTAATGGTAATCAGTGATAATATATGCCTGTATCTAAGCACTGAAACACCAAATTCCATTGGTTATGCCTTGGGGCAGTTAGAGACGGTGAGCCTGAGATCACTTGGGGGCATTTCTAAAAGAGGTCATCACCACCTTCCTCATTTTGTATTTTAATCTTGAGCCACAGGATCAACACAGTCCCCTCTACTACCTTCCTGCAGTTATACAGAGGGTTGTGCCCAGATTTTACTAGCCCACTTCAGGTGGATGTAGTTAGATATACATATTAAACAAATATTTCCATTTTTGCATTTCCTGCTATCAGGGAATTTTTCAGCAAAACTTAGCAAATTTCATGTTAAAACTTTGAGTACAGGTAAGGTTCACATGCAATGGATGATTCTCAGGGCTCCAACTTTGGACAAATTGTATTTCATCTCTCTTTGGGCCTTGTAAGTAGAGCATTTGGCTTGCTCTTACTGTGATTGAAATAATACATTTAACCTTTTTGTTATTTCTACTCTTCAAGTTGATGCAGCTATGTATTTCACTTAGGTGTGGTGCATGCTCAGTGCACTGGAATTGGAGAAATTTGCCTAGCAAATTTAAAGGGGACAAGAATCCAGTTTTACCTACCACAATATATGGTGCTTGTAAGGAATACTGGTGAATAAGATTTGTGGGAGTGTATGTTGCATGCTGCTTTGCAGATGATCCATGTCCTTTACAGAATGCCTAAGCTAACACCTCTTTGTTGTACAAAAATAAGTACAATGCACTATATTCTGTCTGACTTCAACAAACAATAGGTGAAGCATATTTCTAATTTAAATCAGGAAATAAATTATACAGAAGGACCAAGAAGCCATCTTTTTAACTTCCTTTGATAGTTAATATTTTTAAAAACCCAAATTAAGCAAGAAACATCCAGCTTTCTTGACAAATATGCTTATGCAATGTTCATAGGAACCCATACCAATCAGCTTTGGAAGCATGGAAGCCAGATGTATTTATTGTTTGAATCACTATCTAAACATTCTTCCCTCCCCTGGACAAGCATATACAGCCCATATTAGCTCAATGAGAGTTTTGTGCAGAAAGGGAAGGAAAAAAGAGACCCAGTGAGATAGTCTGTTCACTCTGTGATACTTTTGGAAACAAGATGCATTTGGTTTACTTAAGGAAAAAATAGAGATTCAAATGAGAATTCATCACTGCATGCTGAAAGAAACAGATCCACCACCTAATTGTACCTGTAGACACAGCTTCGACTTCTGGGAGAATTCCGAATCGGTACCCTCCAGTTGGGTCCCAGTGTGGCATACAGCCGACCCCTGTTTGTAAATTTAAACATGAGTTCTTTTCTAATACCATGAATGCTGTGGTAAACACCCATTCAAACAAAACAATATAAGGAATAAAGTGAGAGAGATATGATACTAATCTCTAAGTAAGACTACAAGGCAGCTGTATTTACTCAGAAATGGAAAAGATTTTATTTTCACATGTTTGTAATAAAAACAAATACTTCCAAAATGATTTTATGGAATACGAATCTTTGTCAATGAACAAACATAGGGAATTCCAGGTTGTGGCTGAACACGTCACACACAGCTGGAATTTACAGGTAAAAAATAATTCACAATCTATGGGCTTATGAATCTGTTTTCCACTGCTCAGAGCACGGTATTTCCTTTTACTTGGATTTACTCTCCGCTTTTATCTCTAACAAGGAAGGATTATTCTGAATGTTTATGTTGGGAGTAGATTACTTAGACTTTTGCCTTCACATTCTTGCCATAATACAAAAACAAAAGAGTTATAAAGACGCTACAAAAAGAATAACAAATTAGGGGTTTTTTTTAAATGCCATTTTGTACCCATTGCGTACTGAATTTGGCACAACACCAAAGCAGTCCCCACTGCAGAAACATTTTCCCAAGTGACTTCCAGGTTGCTACTAATTCTCTCCAGTGCAAGGTTGCCCTCTTACAGGAATTTTTCTCCTTGCATGGCTTGCTGGAGCTGACCCTATAAGTGTGGCAGAGCCAAGCAGCAATAGCTCTCAAGAGGCTGTTTGCAAGAGATATTTCCCTCTCTTCTAGCTGCTAACTATCTGATGTGTTTTCCCCAGATTTTTATTTCTTATTGCGATAGAAATAGCACATCCTTAAGTCTATTACAGAGGAAAGACATTAACTGTATGCTCTATTTTAAATGTGTATTTAGGAAGCTTTAAGTCCTATAAGGATGGATGTGATAAAGTGTAGCAGTTCTAAATTTAGTCAGTGGGTGTTTGTGGCTATAATACATGTTCTTTAATAGATCATGTAATGTACTGTATGTGTGTAGCTAATACATGCACTAAGAAAAAAAGAAAAGAAAAAGCTACTGTGCCTGCCCCTAACTCCACTTTTAAATCTCAACATGCTAGTAGCAACATAGGTTCAAAAGAGATATTCTAGTGAGAGTTGCCTAATAATTAGGGTATAGAGTATCACACTGATGATTCAATGTATTTAAGATTAAAAATAAACCAAGTTTTGAATTGTAAAGCAGGCTTTCTCAGACACATGGATTCATCTTAGATTTATTTCCTCACAGAAGAAAGTCATGCCTTGAACAGAAGCACATGTAACTCTCGAAAAATAATTTCCTCTGCAAATAGAGAGTAAATGTTCTTTTTCAATAAAAAAAAATATAGGAGTGTAGATTTCATCATCAGTTTATAGAAGAGTTCATGTACCAATGCCCCAATTCCTCATTATCTGTCTGCCACCTAGAGTCCCAAGAACAATCTGATGTGGGAATCTAAGCGGGTGCCTAACCCATAGCTTTTTATATTTCTGAAAACTGTTGTGATCTTAATATTATACATATTTAGTTGTGTGAGTTTTTCTGGCGACTTGTTTAGCTACAGGGATTCAGGAAAATGTACACCCTCTGGCATTATTTGGCTTGGCATATAACATAATAGAATTTGACACTAGCCTCATTTTCTGGTCAAGTTTATTGATAATACCATTTGTAAAGCTTTTAATCCAGAACATCCTGCAAACAATAGGATAATCGCTCCAATGACTCCCCCAAAAATATGGGACAAAGCAGATGCCTTTCTGCCCTTATCTGAAACACTGTTTTATTCAGATAGTTCACATGAGGTGGAGTGCGAGGGTAGAAGAGGAGAGGAATAAAATGCTTGCTGAAGGTAGAGCTTCTGATTAATTAGTTGACACATTAGTAACACCTCAGCCAGTATGAGTTCCATTTGTAATGTTTCCCCTCCTCATTACAATTAGAATCATAAAAATGAAACCTCAGAATTTTAATGTGTGGTGAGGCTTGTGAAAACCCTTTTCATGGATTTACAATAATCAGATAATTCAATGTACTGTATTTTGGTTAGTTGACCAGTTTGCCTAAAACTATAGATTCACAGTCTTTAAGCTCAGAAGAGACCACTGTGACCAACTAATTTCACCTCTTGCATCACACAGGCTAGAGAATTTCACCAAATGATTCCTGAATTAGGATAACTTCACCTTGTGCTGTAGCATAGTGTTTAAAAAGATATCAAACTTGATTTAAAGACTCCAAGTAATGGAGAACCCCCCATACCAATCAGTAAGTTGTTCCAATGGTTATATATCCTCACAGTGTTAAAAATTTGCACCTGTTTTCTAGTTTGAATGTATCTAGCTTCACTTAATCTTCACCTTGGATCTTGTTCTGCTTTTCCCTGCTAAATTAAAGACCCTTCTACAGCATGGTCCACACATACTTAACCTTGATAGCAAGGTAGTAATTACAGTCATAGTCACAGATTCTGCCACTGTTTCTGATGATGAGTAGCAGTTTTATAATTTTGAATAGTCAAAATCCAAAATAGATATTTTTATGATGCATTTCTTCAAAATGTTTGTCATTTCCCTTCCTAAGAATTAGTTATCAATGATTTGAGAAGGCTCTCCTGATCAAGACTTGTTCATGTTACTGGAATATCCCCATTTTGGCAATTGTAACAGTTTCTTAGTCCCTAAATACAATTAGCCCCTTAGTGATTTTATGTGGTGTTGAATGAGGAAGAATGAAGACACTGAGTTATAACTCACCTTTCAAGCCCTGAAGACAGCTCCTCACTAAATTCTGAACTTTCACTACTACCTAGAAAGGAAGAATATCGATAAGTGAAAAGCTCAAGGAAAATTAAATTGCAAGAACTTGGGATCACTAGGAAATTCTGACACAATTCTATGGAAATTGCTCCCTGAACCTAGATGTGAAAGTTTCAACCTTTACAGATCAGGATAAAATCTGACATCAGAAATAGTTCACATGGTTTCCTTCTGTCACTATGTACTTCTGATGAATGGGTGTTGCTGCTGCTGTATTTTAAATATACAACATTTAAATGTGTCATTTTGTTTTCATTTTCTTGCTGCTGCTGTTCCTATAGAACTTCAATACTGGTGGAAGACAGATTAAGTCAGGTCTGTGGAGTGACCTTGGATTATTTCTACCCCAACAATTAAATATTAAAATAAAGTTATTAGAGATGACAGTCACTGCCTTTTTATCAAGCTAGAGAATTTGTAACATGGAGAACATACTAGCCCTGTGTCATGGTTTGGAACTGTGTGATGTTAGATTGATGCAGTTTAAATTAATAGTCCCTGTCTCCCTCAACTCCCTCATCCTTTACCACTGAGGCTAGTGTAGCCATCTGACTGAAATTCAGCCTCTGTGGTACATAAACAGACTTTGCCTTAATCCAGAGGTTTTCAAATGGCGGGGTACAGAGGTATATTTGGAGAGGGAGGGGCTTGAACAGCAACACCAGAAGGCTCGGATCAGCCTTGCACAGCAGGGCTGGGGAGGGAGCACCACCCCCACCCAACTCATCTCAGTGGGCCATCTAACCTGTGGGTCATCGTCAACATCAGTTCTCAGCAGCCTCCGCACCCAGTGCTGGCTTTGCCCCCAGAGACCATCACACACACCTTCCCCCACCCCGAAAACCCGAGGGAAGAGGGGCAAGTATTGCATCTATTTTTGTCTGGGTTGGGAGGAGCACAACCAAAAATTTTAACTCAAAGGGGGGGCTCAGCTAAATAGTTTGAAAACCGCTGCCTTAATCTGTCTATGAGTGACCTGCTAATTCTTAGTATTTGAAATAGGACTATATTAACATATACTAAAGAACTTGTGGAGCATGCCAGAAGGGTCCACACGAGCCACTTAGGTGCAACACACTAGTGCACACTAGAATTTACACTCCTCTGGCATGGATTAATGCACAGTGTAGGTAAGCCCACAGTCATGCATTTATAACCCTAACACCTTGCTGCCACCAGTATCACTCTTCTATAGAACCCTAATGAAGCAGTTAAAGTCTCACAGAGCCCAAAGTTACTTGCCCTATGTGATGTGCTAGTAGCTGCTAGTAAGACAGCAAAAATAAGGCAATTGAATTTCAAAGATTCAGCCTCAGAAAAAAATGTAGATTTCCTAATTGATTTAATCACAAAGCATCTTGGCATGTTAGTCTGGAACTTTATGCCAGGTTGCTTTCGCAGGCAACAGCACAATGAATTTTTCATGAGGAATACACCAGTCAATGAAAAAGCCAGTCTTTTGTTTCAACTTTCTTTTACAACAAACCAGAACTAGGGCAACGGTTAGAAGGACCTTTTGATCTGATTCAACCAACTTTACTCATGTGAGTAGTTTAATCAGCAGCTCTCAACCTTTCCACATTATTGTACTCCCTTCAGGAGACTGATTTGTCTTCTGTACCCCCAAGTTTCACCTCACTGAAAAACTACTTGCTTACAAAATCAGACATAAAGAGTCATAGCACACTACTACTGAAAAATTGCTTACTTTCTGATTTTACAATATAATTATAAAATATATGCACTGGAATATAAATATTGTATTTACATTTCAGTGTACAGAGCAGTATAAACGAGTCTGTCTGTAAGAAATTTTAATTTGTACTAACTTTGCTCATGCTTTTTATGTAGCCTGTTATAAAACTAGGCCCCTATCTAGATGAGTTGATGTATCCCCTGGAAGGCCACTCCATACCCCAGGGATACGTGTAGCCTTGGTTGAGAACCACTGGTTTAAATGACCCTATTGCAGAATCTTGCCTTTCAAGTCGACATTTGTTTCAGATTAATTTCCTCAAAACTACAAAGATTGAAAACTGAATTTTTCCTATATTGAATGGTTTTGATTTTCTTCATCTAGACTTGAGCTACACTGAGCCAGTATATTGTCTAAAAGACAAGAAGAGGTTTTGTGGCTCTAATTACTTGTCAGTAAACTTCTTTAAACATTCCTACATCCTTAAAAGCATCCTATACGGATACTCTTCTTTCTGCTGTAGTTTGCTCAGGATACTCTGCTTCTGGAATGCCTTCGTTATAGTACCATCCTCAGGCCAACCTAACTTTACACTAATACAGGTTCAAAAATGGATCTCGTTCAAAAATAGCTCTCACACTTCCTCTCTTTTCATTAATGCACTTTTTGGTGGTGAAAAGTGCTCGTCTGACATCCCATGTATGTGCCACATAGACATTGGCAGAACTTCCCCCAGGCCACCTCTAGCTTGTTCTAGCAAGACAATATCTAGTGGGGGAGAATAGATCTGTGTGGATGAGCTGAGCTATGCTGCATAAAAACTGAGTGGGCAGTTGAGAGGTGGTTCCAATCTACTTTCTCCCACAAAAGTGACCAATCTTTCTTTGTTCAGAAGCTAAACAATCTTTCTGCTTCTGTAGTTATAGGTTCCACTGCATACTTCAAAGCAGCAGAGACAGATAAGCAGAAAATTCAGCAAGCCATAGAGTTCTTACCTATCGAAATTCCATTGGTGAAAACTGAGTTTAGTGTGTGGTTTCTGACAGGACTGTGGGATTCTAGGACACTGTCATCCAGCAGGTGGCGTGACTTCTCTGTTGGAAACGTTGCACTTTTACTTTCAACTACACTGAACTGACACATCATACTGGAAAATTGGAAAAGAAAAAAAAAAAAAAGCAAAAGCTCTTACGTAATCTGATTAACATCCATTCACTCCTGTTTGTTTCCACTCAGACTTTGCCTCATCATACAATGATCATAAATGTCAATAAATTCTTTACTAGCATGCAGTTAAATGGGATTTCTCACATTTTCTTACTGCTTGTACATATGCTGGATGAAAACCTAATCAGATTTTGGATTTTAGTAGTTTGTCTGGTTAACTATTGTGTTGTACAGATGGGACTTTATGACTTCTCATTTATTTGCTCTGACTCCTCACTGTACAGAGGCAGTGTAATCTAGCGGTGAAAAGCATAGAATGAAGACTTCTGCTCCCCAGCTAATCCACTGCTGAATGGTCCTCAGTTAACCTGATCAACTGAGGATGTGACATTAGGCAAGTCACATGACCTCTCTCTGCCTCAATCCACCTACTTGTAAAATTGGGTAGATGCGGAAAGCTTAGTTGAAAAGGAGATGCTGCCGTTGATCTGAGTTTTCCTTCGTCAATGGTAAAAAGTCTCTCTCTAACCAATACACTTCAGATAATACAGTGCAAAGGACAACTTTTCAGACCAGTAATGGGTGCCAAAGATACTGTAACTCTCCTTGGCTGGATCGCTGAGATGTTAAAAATCTGTTATGCACATCAGACATTCAGCCAAATCAAAGTGGATAGCATAAGAATTGCACTGAAGCGAGTATTGCCAACTTTTCCTGGCACTAGCAGGAAGCATGGTATCAGTCAAAACAACAGAAAAGTGTTAAGACGTCTTTTTGGAAAATCCTGGAGCACATAAACTAACGCCTGAACCATTCTTCTAGTACGAGAAATTGGAGAGGGGCATAAGAGGAAAACCATCTGGAATATCTAAGAACTCTCAATGGCTGTATTAAACCCTAATGATGCTTCAACTGAGAAAGGCTGAGACAGAGTGGAGCACCCACTTGTTTCCCAAGCTGTGACTCTTCCTGTGTCTTGGTACAGGAGGGGTTGGGAGGCTGGCTGCCACTGAGGCATCGGGACAAGTTGGTCTCCTGTTGAACCTCATAGTTGCTGACACCTCTGATGGACCTACAATAGAAATAAATTAATGCTGAACTGATGCAAACAACAGAAATTCCACAGGCTGGTTTTGGTGGTTTTCTTTGTTTTTGAGAGGGTTCAGAAATCCAGCAGAGACTTCCAGAAATAAGGTCAGATGATAAAACAGCCACCACTTAAACTGGATTGTTACAGATTTCAAAAGGCAGCTGCATTTATGAAATAGTGTCTCTTGCCTACTGGGTTACACCATCTGTTTCTATATAAGGATCCATCCAATTAAAGCAAAATGGAAATGGAAGTAATCCTCAAAACATTCCTGCACATATTTTTAGTGACGAACTCCCACAAAAAGTCTTGGCCACTTACAATAGTTGGACTTGCCAACACGTAACTTGCACAGCCATAAAGTCAGCTTGTGCTTCAGGGGTAAGCAGTAATGTCTAACAAACCATATGTTCTGAATTTGGTTCACAACCTCATCCAGCTGTAAAGAGTTTGCTCATATTGACTCATAGCATGAATATCTGAGAGAAGGCAGGGACTTTTCATGTAGTTTACGGCCAGACAGATGTGTTATTTCTCAATTATTTGTGATCTTTGGGGATTTAGGAACATCTTACTGCAAATTATTCTCCTCATTTCCCAGATTTTATCAGGGTCCACAGTCACCATGGTGATTATGTAAGGCTGCTCTTGTTCCTCCTTCTGAATGCTATTTGCAAGAGGCTTGCAGTGCTCTTGGCCAGGAAGCAGAGAACAACACAGTTAGCAACTTCTCATGTCTTTGGAGGTGGGGTCACTGCACTTGAGGCTGCTCTTTGTTTCACTGTAAACAGTTATATTTTACTTTGAAACTGTTTAATTGTAACTTTAACACTGGTGACAGATTCCAATCTGATGGCTTTGGAAATAGGTTGCTCAGCGTATCCCCAGTTCAGGTACAACTCAGGCAGTAGTAATGTAAGCTTTCTTAGTGCTCTCCAGGGAACATTTCTTGAGGGTTTAAGAAGAGCTTAGCATCCGTGGCCCATTCAGTCTCTGCTGAAACTGCTCTCAGGGGCCAACTGTGATGGAGATTCTGTGATGTGAAATGCCATGTCTAGCTGACCAAACCTCTCCCTCTCCCCACCCCAAGTTTATAGCTGAGAGGTCTTTTTGGTTTGGAGAAAAAGCTTCTGGATGCCTGCATGTGCTGGAAATAGACAGGTGCCATCAGCACCCACATAGAGAAGCTTTGGTTTAAAATGCTCCTTTATTGAGGCGCAAGAACATTCCACTGCATAGTAGTGTAACAGTTGGATCTGGAGAAAGACTAATACCATGAATGGTGGACATGTGCCACAGACCAAACACCATGCATAAGGAAGGCATAGAATATATTCCACAAACATTTCTCCTGCATTGGCCTGAGAGCTCATGGCATAGACTGCAGTGAATCGAAGACCAGTTGCTCCCTCAAGAAAGAACAGTGCATCCATTAATGAGAATGAGCTGCTAACTGGAGAAGAGCTGATATTATAAAGTAGATTCAGGGTTTTTTATGGTCCAGTCCAGCTACCAGCCTGGAGTTTTACTAACTTAGATGAAACAGATAGACCTTAGTGAAAGATTATTTACACTGTAATTTCTCCATATTGTAGGCTCAAAGATCCCACCATGAACTGTGCCATCAGAGCAAATCAAAATGGCTGCTCCCATTCAGTAATGGGAAAACTTCCTATAAACACTCCAGGGCACCTTTTATCCCGCTTTTTAGTTAACAAAGAAAGATGTCTAAGGATAAAATGATATTGTAGAAGGAGAAATACGACACTGGTTCTTACAACCAAAAGAGGAAATAAACACTTTAGATGTATCATTTACTGGATTGTCATTTGGTGGGTAAATACAAAGAGAGAAGTTATCTGATTTTGTCTTCCACCTTTTTTTCAAATGCTTGTCTGAAAGATTTTCCTAAGTGTTTGTCCTTGCTACAACTTGTTTATCACGTGAATGAGAATTTATGACACTTAACTCTCTCGCAGGGTGCGTCACTTTGGCATATGTGGCTCCAGAGAAGGTTTTTTGTTTAAAGTTCAAATACGTTTCCAAAAAATGCATTTTTAATCATTTCTTGATCCAGAGATTCAACCAGAACCACATGTTTGGGGGTTAAAGGAAAATAACATTCTGAGCAAAGTTTCTGTGGTATTTTAAATTAAAAAAACTGACGTGACTCTGAGAGGACCACCAATGCCTTTTTCCAAAGTGCTGTAGGTTCCACCTTCTTCTGCCATCGTGGCAGAGCACAGGTTGAAATCAAAGAAGTAAACCTGAGCAGTGCTTTGATTAGGTTAGCATGTTAGTGAATGGATATTGACAGATAGAAACAATTTCCAGCCCTCACATAATCCTAACAAGAAAGTACATTTTGCTAAGGCCTTGTTAAATCCAAGCAGAAAACAATTGAGAGTGTGTTCAGAAGTGTTTAAATTGCTCAAAACTTTTTTACTTGAAATTTCCCCCAACCTGACCAATAGACCAGCTCCTCAGAGGCAACTGTTTTCAGACACAGTTTGTTATGTTTTCCCATCAGATGTTTTTGTGTTACTTGTGAACAACAGAATGCCTGAAAATGCTGAAGAACAGTATTTTCCTTCCTCTTTAATCACTTAAAAACATACATACCTCTGGGCTGAGACCCGCATGGACACTTTCAACACCAAAGGAGAATTTTTCTAAAAGTTATGAGCATGTGAAAATGGGGAGATTATAATAAAAGTCCCAATGTAGCCTTAAAACTTAATGTAGCTTCACTTGGCTTCTTCAGGTTATCATCACAGCTTGTGACATGCTAAAATCCTTAGTGACCCGTCCCCACATTGCTTTGCAGGTTTGCTTGCAGGCATGGTTCAGTTTTCTAGTCTCACCTGCTATTTCAGTCACAAACCCTTTTCCTTTGTACCAGGAGTAGGGTTGTATAATGAGAATATCTGATTCCTGTCAGGATATTTAATAATTATAAGTCTGTGAGTGTGCTGAAACAGCAACCATAATAAATGGCTGACACTAAAATAGGTGAGGGAGAAGAGACCTCATTCTAAATGATATTGGAATACAAAAATTGGAGGTTCTGTATAGGTAAAATGAAATAACTATATTCTGCATCTATAAAATTTAGTACATATGTAGATCAATTTAAACGTATACCCCAAATTAAAAAACATAGCAAAAGGACCAAAAAGTGTCACTGTGGCTAAACAACAAAGTAAAAGAAGTGGTTAGAGGCAAAAAGGCATCCTTTAAAAAGTGGAAGTTAAATCCTGTTGAGGAAAATAGAAAGGAGCATAAATGCTGGCAAATGAACTGTAAAATATAATTAGAAAGGCCAAAAAAGAATTTGAAGAACAGCTAGCCAAAGACTGAAAAAGTGACAGCAAAATGTTTTTTAAGTACATCAGGGTATGTTTATACTGATGGCGGCAAAGTCGCTGCTGTCAGATCGATCTTTATGGATCGATTGAGCGGTCAATGTAGACCTGCTCAATTGATCAGGAAGTCGACGCAGTAAATCCATCTCCTCAAGTGGCATAGTGTTGGGTCGACAGGAACATGGTCGTCAGCGCAGTACAGTGAAGACGGCGCACAGAAGGGAAGCACAGCAGTCGACGAGAGTTACGTAAGCTACTCTGCGTAGCTTGCATAACTCCCATTGACTGCTGCTGAATTTCCAGGTAAGTGTAGACCAGGGCTCAGAAACAGGAAGCCTCCTAAACAACCAGTAGGGCCATAGACAATTGAGATGCTGAAGGAGCACACAAGGAAAATAAGGTTACTGCGGAGAAACTACATGAATTCTTTGCATCGGTCTTCACGGTAGAGGATGTGAGGGAGATTCCCAAACCAGAGCCATTCTTTTTAGATGACAAAGCTGAGGAACTGTCCCAGTTTGAGGTGTCATTGGAGATGGTTTTGGAACACATTGATAAATTAAACAGTAATAAGTCATCAGGACCAGGTGGTACCCAACAAGAGTTCTGAAGGAACTCAAATGTGAAATTGTAGAGCTACTTAACTGTGGTATGTAACCTATCATTTAAAACAGCTTCTGCACTAGATGACTGGAGGATAGCTAATGTGACACCAATTTTTTAAAAGGTACCTGAGGCAATCCTGGCAATTACCAGTTGGTAAGCCTAACTTCAGAACCAGGCAAATTGTTTGAAACTATAGTAAAGAATAGAATTATCAGACAAATAGAAGAATACAATTTGTTGGGGAAGAATCAACATGGTTTTTGTAAAGGGAAACTGTGCCTCACTAATCTGTTGGAATTCTTTGAGGGAGTCAACAAGCATGTGAACAAGGGTGATCCAGTGGATATAGTGCACTTAGATTTTCAGAAAGCCTTTGACACGGTCCCTCACCAAAGGCTCTTACACAAAGTAAGGTCCTCTCCTGGATCAGTAACTGCTTAAAAGATAGGAAACAATAAATGGTCAGTTTTCAGAAAAGAGAGAGGAAAACAGTGGTATCCCCCAGGGGTCTGTATTGGGACCAGTACTGTTCAACATATTCAATTAATGATCTGGAAAAAGGGGAAAACAGTGAGGTGGCAAATTTTCAGATGATACAGAACTACTCCAGCTAGTTAAGTCCAAAGCAGACTGCGGAGAATTACAAAGAGATCTCACAAAAGTGAGTGACTGGGCAACGAAATGGCAGCTGAAATTCAATGCTAATAAATGCAAAGTAATGCACATTGGAAAACATAATCCCAACTATACATAAAAAATGATGAGGTCTAAATTACCCCTCATGAAAGAGATCATGAAGACACTGTGGATAGTTCTCTGAAAACATCCACTCAATGTGCAGCAGCAGTCAAAAAAGCCAACAATGTTGGGAATCATTAAGAAAGGGACAGATAAGACAGATAATATCATATTGCCCATTCATAAATCCATGGTATGCTCACATTTTGAATCCTGTGTGCAGATCTGGTCACCCCATCTCAAAAAAGATATATTGGAATTGGAAAAGATAAAGAAAAGGGCAACAATGATTAGCAGTGTGGAACAGCTTCCATGTGAGGAACAATTAATAAGATTGGGACTTTTCAGCTTGGAAAAGAGACTACTATGGGGGCTATGACAGTGGTCTATAAAATCATGACTGGTGTGGAGAAAGTAAATAAGGAAGTGTTATTTACTCCTTCTCATAACACAAGAACTAGGAGTCCACAAATTAAATTAATAGGTAACAGGTTTAAAACAAACAAAAGGAAGTATTTCTTCACATAACGCACAGTCAACCTGTGGAATTCCTTGCCAGAGGATGTTGTGAAGGCCAAAACTATAATGGGGTTCAGAAGAGAACTAGATAAATTCATGGAGGACAGCTCTATCAATGGCTATTAGCCAGCATAGGCAGGAACTGCTGTTTGCCAGAGCCTGGGAATGGCTGACAGGATGGATCACTTGATGATTACCTGTTCTATTCATGCCCTCAGAAGCATCTGGCATTGGCCATAGTTGGAAGGCATGATACTGGGCTAGATGGACTACTGGTCTGACCTACTGTGGCTGTTCTTCTGAAGAACAGAATTGTGGGGATCTACAATCCTTACGCAGCCCTGATGCCTGGGATGGGAAGTTACAGTGCTAGGCCCCAAGGACGTGAGAGTTAGATAAGGTTGCCTAGGCAGGTGGAAGCCGGCCAAGGACGGCGGACACCTCCCTTTCTTCTTTCTTAGCTCAGTGTCCAGGAGGTAAACAGAATAATAAATTAGGCAGCTGTGGGAAATGTTAAGCTATCCATGAGAATCAGCTTGTGCTTGTGCTGTGTGTATGCTTGTAACTTTTAACCAATCAGTAACTGCAAGAAGAGGATGTGAGCAGTGCATGAAGTATTATATAAGATGGCTTTTGCCCTGGAATAAACGACTTGGCTTGCAATCATATTGGTCGCTGTGCTTCGTCCGGCCCGCATGAACCCAAAATCAATGGTGGCCCCGGCGGATGAAAAGAAGCCAGGGGCAGACTGGGAACTCCAGGGTGTCTAAACCCAACACAGAATCCAATGCTTACAAACAGTATGAAGCAGTACACACAGGTAAGTGAACATTTTTATCAAGAAAAGGACCATAAGGCAAGGACTTCTTCAAGCACAGCTACTCTTTCTATGTCTAACAAAGAACTTGCTGATCACAGGCTAAGCAAACTAAATGAAATGAAACAACAACATTTTGGAAAGGCACCTTGAAATAATGGTGGCAGCCTCCTGAAAAGATCTGGACAACAAGGAAGTGATTAAAATCAGAACTTTCAGTTGGCACAAATCTAATCCAAGTTACTATTTCAGCCAACCTCTTGTAGATAATGTAAGGGATTATAACCAAAGAATATCTAGAAAAAGCCAAACTTTGGTCAAAGAAATCTCTCCCTTGGCATACATTTAATTACAATGCATGATAGTTCATTTCTATTCATAGTAGTTTAACAAACGGATGAATTCAACTTCCATCCTAGAGATCTAGATATTTGGTTCCTGAGCAAAAATAGATGTAGATGTTACATAGTATAGTTGCCAATTAATAATGCAAGTCACATTATAAAAAGGCATTTACATGTAGTAGCTATATATTAGGATCTCAAAATATCATAATTAAAAATCTAAAACTCCACAGTTCTCAGGGGCTATGTTCGCCATAACTTTTCTTTGTTTCCTAATGTGAAAAGTCAGTTAACTCAAAAGTTAGTTAACTCAAACACAGTAAAATGTCTTCAAATATCTCAGGAAGGATGTGGCTTTAAGTGTTTTTAAATAATGTATAGATTCAAGTGCTATGCCTATCAAAACAAGCAGAAGAGAAGGCTACTCACCTTGTGCAGTAACTGAGGTTCTTCAAGATGTGTGTCATTGGGGCTCCTCAACTTTAGGTGTTGGCGCGTTCTCGCGTCCCTTGATCGGAGATTTAATAGCAGTACTCGTCTGGGTCGCGCATGCACAGATCTTATCTTGTGGCACCGTTGGCACCTCTTTTGGCACAAACACAACCTGACCCCTCTGTTCCTTCTCTACTATAGAGTCCAGTGTATGAACTCTGAAGTAGAGGGGATGAAGGGGGGAGTAGTAGAGCTTCCCCAAGGACATAGAATCTGTTATTGCACGAGGTGAGTCACCCTCTCTTCTTCGAATGGTGTCCCTATGAGTGCTCCACTTTAGGTGCCCCTCTTTTGGTGGAAGGGAATTCGGAGTCTTTTGGTTGGACAGTTGAAAGTACTGAAAGTCCTATAGCAGCATCGCCTCTGGATGTGTGATCAATGGCATAACATTTTGCAAATGTGCATGCAGAAGCCCAGGTAACTGCCTTACATATATCTGTAACAGGGATGTTGCTGAGGAATGCTATAGACACAAACATTGCTCTGGATGAATGTGTTTTGGTGCCTAAGGGAGCTTGTATGTTTTTTAGTTTATAGTATGAATGAATGCACCCAGCTATCCATTTTGATAATCTCTGAGTAGATATTGGTTTGCATTTTGTGCATTCCATTACTGATACAAAGAGCTTCTCCGATTTTCTAAAGAGTTTTGTTCTGTCTAGGTAGAAGGCTATTGCCCATTTTATGTCTAGAGTGTGCAGTGTGGCTTCCTGTGCATTGTGATGAGGTTTAGGATAGAAGGTAGGTAAATGAATCGGCTGGTTTATATGGAAGACTGATAGAATTTTTGGGAGGAAATTTGGATAAGGTCTGAGTGTAATTTGACCACCTGGTAGTGATTGACAGTCGTTACTATTTCATTAGTCTTGTGAAATGAGGTTATGGTCTAATTCCAGTTCCTGATGAACAGTTGATATCACAACTGATCTCCCCAATGGTAGTATCTGTAGTGAGACTACTGAATGAACAGGAGACAGCTTATCCTGAGAGGTAAAATAGGGTGGGGAAGCTTGCATGGCTGCTGTTGGTGCTGTAACTGTTGTATGAATTAATAGAGAATTTCAGTCACCAACACTAAATTTAGTCAAACTTAAAAGAATGTAGTGCACATTTAATCAAACTGAGAACGCTGATCAGAGAGCCAATCCAGAAGATGCTGTCTCTTCTCCCTATAGGAAATTCCCACTCTTCTTTTACCATGGGATTGACACCTCATTGGTAGATTATTTAGAGGCTTTTTTGCAGGAAGGAGGGTCAGTATAATTGATTCATTTTAAATGAAACCCAGACACTACTGTTTTGTGCTTGCTGTAACGAATAAGCATCAGAATACCATTACACTACAAGACGTTCATATTGCCATGTTTCTTTCTTTATACAGAGTGGCTAGAAAGGCAACTTTTGAGAATCATAGACACACATTGACTTAATTTTTAAAAACATTAGACTTCCAAATAAAACCCATAGAAGTCTTGTTATTAATTTCTGCAATCATTCACAATGTAGACTGAATGTAATCAAAGCCACAAGGCCAAGATAAGTTTAATCAACTATCAAACAATAGTGTAAATTCCCTGTTTGAATATGAATTTTTGTGTTATTTATTATTTAGAAGTAATGCTTTAAGGGATGCTTTTTGCTAACATTAGTGGACCTATTGCATTCATTATTGATATAAATAATTTAAAGATGCTCAACTAGAAATATCTAGTGAAAGTAATATTGCAGGCCCTGCTTTATTGCCTGGTTACAAATAACTTCTGTAATGAAGATCCTTATGAATATTCACCAAACTTATTTGGGTGCTGTTCACTATACTCTGATCCCTCAATTGTTCATAGTCAACTAAAGCTTATTTCAGGATTCCTATACCTACCAAGTACCCAGTTTTCTAATTATAACTGGATATAGTTAGCCTATAGTAATGTGATCCATTTTTGTCAATCATTCTGATTCTCTGCAGACCAAAGTTGGTATACTGCAACGTAACTTTATGGAGCTTTTCAGAATAGCCATGAAGGCTACTTATGCAGTACAAGCATTTGTTTGGGTTGGGAACTTGTTTTTGAGTAGCATCTTCATTTGATTTGCTTTTTTTTCCAATAAATCTTTAGAAATAATTCTTGAAAGAAGAATGGAATATGTGTTATGAATTAATGTAAAATTGCTACTAACATTCATTAAATTTAGCACAGAGCTTGTAAACAAATATCCTAAAATTTTCATTCATAAAAGGTTAGGAGTTCCATTTTACATCCTATTTTACAGATGACCCCTCATGCAGCATGGTATACCCTGAAGCACTTAGGCCAATACTGACTTGGATGAAAAGATACTATCTACTGAATCACCAACATCAATTTCTGAAGAACCTGGCTTTGCCTTGGAGTTTTTCTATGGTAGTAATGCCAAGGCCTAACCTGGTTTATTTTTGTAAATTCAGATGACATCCCAGATTATCTGAAATTACTGGCCCCATTATAGAGATTATGGCATCTACTTCTCCTAGGATTTTTCACTGAACATTGTAAGGTTCTCTTAGGAAGTGGAGAATATTTTGTTCCAATTACACTGTTAAGTAACGTATGGGTTTTAGCTGTATGGTGGCTATTAAAATCAATGGGAATCATATGCTGTAATTTACCCTTATTGTAAATTCAACTGTAAAGAGTATGTGAAAGTTCTTAAAATGTCACAACAACACATAACAAGAAATGTTAATGATAAAAGGTATGAAAAAGAGATAAAGACTAAATTAGTGTAAACAAAAAGGCCTAATGATATCATTCAAAGACTGCTGAAATCATGCTCAGTAAAAACAGTAAATGTGGAACTGGAAATTAATTAATCAAAACTGGTTTGCCAGATATTAGGCCTAACTGGTGGACAAAATAATCAGGGGGTGAGCTATTCCATCAACCATTCCCTTTTTGGGCCCTTAAAGAAGGAGACTTCGGAGGAAAAATAGAGAAAAGCAGATGGAGGCTACTGGAGTGAATGTCATCAATCCTAGCTGCCACCCCTATTGTTTCTTGGGACCCTGGGCCTTCGCTATCCTGATCCTGTGAGAGGCTAGAGAGAGGGATCCAGATGACACTGCCACCTCTATCACTTCCATCTGTATCCCAAAGACCCCCTGAGATGAAATAGGATCAGACTTTAACAATAGCAGCAACAACAGGTCCATGCTAATTAACTTTTTCTCTTTTACCCCAAAAGATAATTATTACCTCTTTAATACCATCTAAGAGACTGTCAAACAAGGGGGTTTCTCCTTCTAAAACCCTCTCTGGTTAAAAGGGAAAAAGAACTGTTTATCACAGGTTTTAGAGGTGGATAATGGATAAAATTTATTTTTTAAATTGTTTGCCTCTTGCTAGCGAGGATGAAAGACACGATCTTGCTTATTCTATGTATGCTTATTATAATACTGCTGCAGAGAGCAAAGTGTAGCCAGTAGCCATGTGACTGATATAATGTGGGCGATTTAAACATTTCACAAAATTGGGAACATGCATGAGGCCACCATATATTCAAAAACACAGTTACAGAATAAAATGCATCACCTCGAAATTGATTCCAACTAGAGATTAGTAATGATGCATTCAAACAAACAACTGAAGGAATTAGTTTACCAAGACATTTCTGAGATTTTTAGACCAAAATGTTACAAAAACAGCTCATAAGATTTTTGCGGCATACAATTAAAACTTGAACCCAATAGAAATTCATATCTTAACATGCTCTTTTTGACTCAGCTCCAGAAATCAATGCATCCAGCATGTATTTTATCCAGCACTGTTGTAACACAGGGCTTTGTAACTGGAAGAAAATTTCCCCAGGAAAGGTCTGCAATCATGGACTCATGAGTTACTCTGTTAAATCTCACCAGCATTGTACTAATCAACCAGAGCTTGGTCTTGTGAGTAAAACTCTGGATCAATGCCGAGCTCAGGAGCTGCACACATTCACTGCACATTCACGTAGATCAGCTATACATAAATGCACAATGCAGCTTTCTCTCCTTAGAACACTGGTAATAGCAGCTAAAAAAAATCATATTCCACAGTATGACAGCATACAAAGGCACTTTTGAATCTTACCTCCATGAAAAGAAAACCATATTTTCACTGGAAGATTCAAAGCCACTTCGGGCCAGTAAAGGTTACACCCCTGCTGAATTCCGGTTTTCTAATTTCAGAGGCTGGTGTTAGCACTATTTAAAAAAACTGCAATTATGTTTTTATAATGTGGAAAATATATTTTTTCACTCTTTTTTCTCCCCACAAGGAGGAAATACTTGTATTTATTTGCTCCAACTTCCAAAAAATGTCACCCTCAGGCAGACACAAGGCCTGAAACAGTTAACTAAAGCTACAAGAGAATGAAAACAGCTGGTTATGACAATAATGCTCATGGAACCTTTAACTATAGCTGTAGATAGCTCTCCAGCTGTAATAATGCCAGCCAAGAGGAGTAAGTGCCTGAGTCCCCCTAATGTTGACCATGAGGAGTAAATCACTCTTCAGTGGAGCACTCCAGGATTTGGCAGCTCAACCTCTTATTAATAGTAATGAGGGGCTTAAGTTACTCTTTGAAAACAGAGTCCATTGGCCCAACTCTATTTTCTTACATGTGGATATTCTTGATAGAGAATTTTACAACAGAATTCTGGTTTTGCATTTACACAATCAATGATGAATGCCTATGAATTTTACATCAAAATCAGTCCATTATTAATCTGTGGTCCCAACCCCCTTGTGCTAGGCACTATAGAAACACATCATTGAAAAGCTTCAGGGTGCTTTATTTTTAAACTGACAACATGGCCAGTGCTTTTCAACATATTTAAGAGTGCCCAACAACAGATCAGAGACACAGTACTGCTCCCATAGACATAACCATCGACTTCAAGGGGAGCACAGCAGACTACTGATTTGAATATATTAACCCAACCCGACAGAGAGTTGCTGTTCTGACTAGCCTTCAGACATGACTCTGTTAGGTTATTAGATTACTCTCATACGGCAGCTTGACCAATATAATTTGTTGCTTCATTCTTCTGAAACAGTTTGCTTATTGCTTGCTTAGTAAGTTTTATTTCAGACTGCTTTTCCAGACCCTGCTTGGTGTGCTGCAAATGCCTTGTCTTGTTGCTCAACAGCAGAGTTTCAGTCCCTGATTTCAGTTAAGATCAAGTGATTTTTGGTTCTTTTTTTCACTAAATGAGGTCATCTGCTACTGAAAAGTCTCCTATTTATTCTTCTTGGCCTCTATCCTAGTGCATACTGTTACCACAAGTGCTATTCTATCATTACAGCTTTCAGGGACACAAAGCACTTTTAGCAAGATTTTCCAGTCACCTGACACGGAAAAAGGCAAGTTTGGGTTTCCATTATTTCTTAACATCATTGTCAAGACTATGCTAACATGTACAAGGAAATAATGTATAAAATATCAAAAACATTATTAAAACCTGTTTACATTGCGTAACTTGAAAAATGCAGTAGAATGTGATGAGTGCTGTTTAGAGAACTGTGGCAAGAACATTTGGAAAAGTTTACCACATATCTTTAATATCCCAGAGGATTACACTGTTTTTTCCTTTGCATAATTTTTCCATGAATAATCTTCCAAATGTTATAAATGAATGTTGCTTTTACAACCTTTTATTAAACCACATGAATACAGTCTCTAGAGTAAAAAAAAGAAGTTATAGTTAATTAATTTTCTCCTTAAAAAACCCCCACAAATAAACTAGTAAAAAATATACAGAGACGAGCATGAAAGGGGAGCTATTCACCATAAGGTTGGGATAAAAGAAAGAATGCCGGAGACTTTTCAGAAAGGAAAATTCTCAACTTTCATGCTCTTCTCTATATTTTCTACTAGTTTATTTGCTGATTTTTGGTCAGGAGAAAATTAACCAATTATAATGTATCTTTTACTCTACAGACCGTATGTGTTCACATGGATGTGTGGGGGTGTGTGTGTAAAAAATAAAACTGATATTCACCGACTCTGTTTGCTAAAACTTACTGTTGACATTCAAAGCCACAAGGGCCTAGGAAAAACTTGGCAGTAGGAACTTACTATTAGGGCCACAGTTAAAACGTTCAAATATAGATACTGAACTACTTATAAAACAGACTATAAGTAAGAATTTCAAACAAGAAATCTATTGAACTGGGGAAGATATGAAAGATAACACAAGAAGGGTTAACTCTTGAACTGTAGCTACTGCAAAAACTTAAGTTTTCCTTGTTCTAGTATTTCCTAAAACCCTACCAAATTCTGCTAATGCAGACAACATACAAAATGGCAGTTAGTTATGTCTGCTGCCTTCTAGAGACCAAATTAAGATGCTCTTACTAATTTGTAAAATAAAATGTCTTTGGTCAGCCTCATCTCGCCTCATTCACCTATAGATGGCATGTTAACAGCCTACGACATGTGTAAGGCTAGTCAGGGTGGTGCAGGCAGCAACCCCAGTTTGAATTTGATTAACTGTAGTGTAATTTTTTAATCTTATGTTCTGGCTGTGGAGGGAATAAAGAAGATTTATTTTTTGCCATAAGATCCCATTTGTTCTGATCAATGGAATTATTCTGGAAGAATCCTGTATAGGATAAAAACCATAGTCGCTTAAAACCAAAAGTTGTAAATCATTTGGGAACTTCACTTCAGTTCACTATTTTTTTTCTCTTTAGGTTTAGTAATTTACATAGAGGATCAGACCACTAGTTCACCTACTCTGGTACTCTCTCTCAGCCAGTGGCTAGCCCTAGGTACTCCAGAGGAATGAACAAGGATCTAATGCTAATTAGAATCATAGAATCATAGAATATTAGAGATGAAAGGGACCTTAGGAGGTCATCTAGTCCAACCCCCTGCTCAAAGCAGGACTAGCAGGGCAGGGTTATGAGATCATGTTTCATACAAGGACAGCCTTTTTTTTCCTGGGTAGTAAACTTCTGAGAGAAAAAAAAAGGTGAAAGTTTATCACAGAAGCAGAGCCAATATCACTTTAACAACAGCACCAGGTAAATGGCCACCTAACCCATGAGGCAGTAATTGAGGGGTTGCAGCAGGATTAGACAAGTCTCATTTCTACAAAATGACTGGCTGTTAAAGGACTCAGCATGAATTATTTATTGGTTACTGAGGCAACAATTAAAACAAATGGCAAAAATAAATGTCAGACTAAGTGTTTACATGGAAAATTGTGCTTTCCTTTGAATCTAAAATGCTGGAAGTGCCATAGAGATTACATCATCAGTGTAGTACATCTACTGCCAAAAGGTTACAAATGTGCAAACATCCTGGTGCCTCTTTCCTTCTATTTGTCTGGCTTTTTGTAGGCCTTTTTTAACTCAAAAGTGTTCCCTGCTCTAGAGGTAACAAAATAACGCATTAAAATAACAAGCAATTCTTCAGTCACTTCCAGGGCTGAACATATTGGGCTGAATTCTGTCCCAGTTACAACTGTGCAAATCCCTGATTTCAGGAGAGTCACTCTGGATCTATACTGAGGCAAGAATTTCACCCATTTACTCTTTTGTCAGTAAGTACTATGTGGCCTCAACAGCAATGGATTTCTCCATTCTAAAGCACAGTGAAAACACAAGAAACAACAGATCTTATTAATGACTGAGCTCTCTGACTGCTGCTCTCAAGGAAGGTGATGGACTTCTTCCTCAACAGCAGTCTCTGAAGAACCTATTCACCTCACTCCCACTACCAAAGCTGTCTAAAGGGGAGAAGTAAAATGTTGACCCCTGAATGAAGGGATAGTTAAAATATCCAGATTCCCCTTTGGGAGCTCACACTCCAGTGCTCGGGAAACCTCTAATGGGCACCCATCCAATGTCATATAAAACACAGATCAGCTCCCATCTGCAGCATCTATTTTCTGAACATGAGTATTGCTTTTACAGTATTTGAACATTTATTAAAAAGATAAAATAGATAAAGTTTTTTTTGGAGAAAAAAAGTACTTTTTATGTTCTGATTAGCTCCTAAGCCCTGCACTTTTCAGAGTGACACTGAGATCCTCTAGAAATCACACATGTAGTTTTCTGTACTTAACCTTGCTTTTAGTGGTGTTCTAATCCTAAAGGATGTCAGACACTGGGAACTGAAAACATCTGCTACATATGTCAAATATACGGTTTTGCTCTGGGAAAAAATATACTGAACTGTATCTTCCAAAAAAATCTGTCTGCTGGATGAACTGTTAATGTTGGACATATTACACAGATGCCGTTTTTCACCTAAGGCCCTCAATTGGCAATCTGAACAATTAACATTTTCTATGTGTCACTAACACCCTGATTTTACAGCAGATCTAAGGGACTTAAAAACAGTCTCAATCAAGCAGAAGAGATCTAAAGCTCTTTGTAACAAACTTCTCTATATGAGGGGATGCAATTTTCTTATAAAAGCACTATTCATAATTATGTATAAATGTGGCAATGTAATGAGATTACCATAACCACTAATATAAAAAATACCCTCTTATTATGAGACATTCACTTCAATCGGATGTCTGCCTCTTATTTTAATTTACTGGAAAACTGGTTGGCAGTCCAGGTGGAAAATGGACAGCTGGTTTTCTCCAATATTTTGCAAACAGAAATACTGAAAAATGAAACTGTATTCACTGAGCCTTACACAGACAGATTTTTCTTCACTAAGAAAAACCATGTCTCCATGCAATGATCTTTAGTATACTTTGCGGGAGGGAAAAGCGAAGGAGGAGAATGACGTGTGCTGAAGGAGTAGGAGCACTGGAAAGGAAACCCGATTTCCATCTTCAAGTCAGGCAAGTAAAGTCAAGGACCTAAAGGACAGATCACCCTCCCCCTACTGGATTTTGAACTGACTAATCATTACCACAATATTATGTTTGGTAAGATGGGGTAGCTCATAAGAGGGAAATATATCACATTCAGAGTTTAGCTAAAAAGCTGTCAACTTAAGATTTATTACCTTTAACACTGAAGCAGCTGAATATATGTGTCTGGTATCTTATGGGAGAGACGAATGGCCCTGAAACTACATATATTTAAATGGGAGTATCATGTCCTCAGCCCTTTGTGGCGTTGGGCCTTAAGTCACTGTGTACCTGATTCTACTTTCACACCAGTTTTCACTATTTAATCTCCACTGACTGTAATTGTGTTACTCCTGATTTATAACGGTCAAACTGAGAGGAGAATCTGACCCTATATTACATGGCATGGATAATTGTGGGTATACAGGTCAAAATACCCCAAAATGTAAGACTGGGAAAATATAGTCACTGACTGTATTGTTTTTAATTCTGTGTGGTCAAAATTCACAATTGATATTAGTACATTTTATATTTTAATCTATTCAAGGGGAAAACCATGGTTACTTACCAGTAACTGTTGTTCTTCGAGATGTGTTGCTCATATCCATTCCACTTAGGTGTGTGCGCGCCCTCGTGCACAGTCTCCAGACAACTTTTTCCCCTAGCAGCCCCTGCAGGGGCCGGTCTCGGTGCCCCCTGGAGTGCTGCCCTCATGTGGCGGTATATAGGGCACCGCCGGCCCCTCCCCTCCTCAGTCCCTTCTTTCTGTAGACTCCGACAGCGGGGACGAAGGGTGGGTGTGGAATGGATATGAGCAACACATCTCGAAGAACAACAGCTACTGGGAAGTAATGATGTTTTCTCCTTCGAGTGATTGCTCATATGCATTCCACTTAGGTGATTAACAAGCCATACCTGGAGGTGGGTAGGAGTCAACAGTGAGCTGCTCTCAGCACGGCTCTGCCAGCTCGCGCATCCTCCCTTGACCGTTGGACGATGGCGTAGTGCGAGGGTGTGCACCGACGACCAGGTGGCAGCTCTGCAGATGTCATCCAGGGGGACCCTTTCCAGGAAGGTCGCCGACACAGCCTGGGCCCTCGTTGAGTGCACCGTCACCATCCCTGGGAGTTGGACACCTGTGCGCTCGTAGAAGAACCTAATGCAGGCAGTAATCCATCTGGCAATGCACTGGGTGGAAACCGGGGATCCCTTCATCCTGTCTGCCACCGCGACGAAGAGCTGGGTGGTCTTCCGCAATTGCTTCATCCTCTCCAGGTAGAAAGCCAGCACCCTTCTCACATCCAGGGTACATAGTCTCCTCTCCTCCTCCGACCTGTGAGGTTTAGGGAAAAACACGGGGAGTAAAATGTCTTGTTTATAATGGAATTGGGAGACTACCTTAGGCAGGAAGGCTGGACCTTATCCTGGAAGAACCTTATCCCGGAAGGTCAAAGCTCTTAGCTCAGAGACCCTCCTAGCCGAGGTAATGACCACGAGGAAGGCCACCTTCCAGGACAGGATTATCAGGGGGCAAGTGGCCAAGGGCTCGAAGGGGGGCCCCGACAGTCTAGCGAGGACCAGGTTGAAATCCCAAGGAGGCACCGGGTCACGGACCTGCAGGTATAGCCTCTCAACCCCTTTGAGGAACCTCACCGACATGGGGTGAGAGAACAGGGACCACCCCTCCTTCAGCTGATGGAAAGCCGAGATGGCCTCTAGGTGCACCCTGAGGGAGGCTAACGCTAGACCCTGGAGTCTAAGCTGCAGCAGGTACTCCAGGATGGCCTGGTCCCTGAAGGCCGCCTCGTCCGGAGACGAAGAAGAGGACAGGTGGCAGGGTACTGTTGAGGGGCCCTCCCCAGGGTCCGACTCCCCTTCCGAGGAGTGATCCCTCTCCTGCACCGAAGGTGCCTGCTGGGGAGCTACCTGCATCACAGAGGCAGGGGCCAACGTAGTTCCCCGCCCCAAATGGGCTCCCCCCGGCCCCCAGTATGGCCATTGCCACGGGGGCTGGGGCCAACTCGGTGCTGGTGCCAGTGGCTGTACCTCTTCCCAGCGTCGGGTCCAGGAGCCTGAGCCAGTGGTGTAGTCAGGAAGAGCTGCTTTGGGACCCGCTGTCAGACGATCCCGAGGAGCGGCGGTGCCGTCTGCGGTGCCGACGCTTGGGCGACGCCGACAAAGAGGAGGACTGGTGCCGTGGGACGGAAGACTTGCGTCGCCTCTTCCCCGGTGCCAGTGAACGGTGCCGAACACGGTGCCTCAGTGCCAAGCTGGAGCACCGAGGGTGAGCAGCAGGGGACGAAGACTCGGAGCGGCGCCATCTCGACGAACAAGACTGGTGCCGAGACGACTCGTCCGACGATGAGGAGAGAGAGGAGCTACCCAGCTCAACTCTCCGGCTTCGGGTGATCGACGGCCATTGCTCCGGTGCCGGGAGCACCCAGCTTTCGGGGACACCCATTGCAAGTTTGCCCCAGGACACAGGCCCTGGCTCTCTCAGCCGAGAGAGGGCTGGAGGCGTGGGCAAGGTCAGCAAGGCTCGAGCTGCTTCGAACGCCTCCGGCGTAGAAGGGTCCTGGACAGGGGGTCCCCCACTCCCAGGAGTCAGGGGAGGTTCCCTGTATGTCGGTGCCGGCGTCAGTGCTGGTGTCTCATCCGTGAGCTGTAGCACCTCCGGGCTCGACCCCGGCCGCTCCTGCGGTGCGGGGGAGGGAGAGCGCTCCACGCGCTGGCGTAGCTTCTTCTTTCTCGGCCTGCGGTGCTGGTGGAGCGCTGTGCACCGACGAGATGCTCGGTGCCGATGGGGTCTGAGTTGGCTCGGATGACGGACGCAAGGTGGACTCCATCAAGAGGACCTTAAGCCAGATTTCCCTCTTTTGGAGTCCTCGGCTTAAAGGCCTTGCAAATACGGCACCGATCCTTTTGGTGCTATTCCCCCTGGCACTTCAGGCAGCGCTCGTGGGGATCACTGACCGGGAAGGCCTTCCCGCAGCCAGTACAGGGTTTGAACCCTGGCGAGCCCGGCATGGCCGGGTCACTAGAGCCCTAAGGCTCTTCCTGTCTAACTAAACTCCTAACTAAACTAAAAACTAACGGAGTTCAGGGAGAACTGCTAACTAACTAACACAGTAAAGGGGAAGAATACTTGTGATGCAGCAAGAGTTGTTCCAGATGACCATCATGGTCGGAAAGAAGGAACTGAGGAGGGGAGGGGCTGGCGGTGCCCTATATGCCGCCGCATGAGGGCGGCACTCCAGGGGGCACCAAGACCGGCCCCTACATGGGCTGCTAGGGGAAAAAGTTGTCTGGAGACTGTGCACGAGGGCACACACACACCTAAGTGGAATGCATATGAGCAATCACTCGAAGGAGAACTTAGCTATATCTGTTTTTAGCTAGTGTTTTGAAATACAGAGTTCTAAGTCCATCTACAGAAGATCATACATAGAGAATAATTTTAAAAAATACCATGGCTTATAAAACTGTTATCACAGAGGTCATCATTAGCAGAGAATCTTGAATGGTGATTGGGGGAAGGAGGCAAAAATAGGATAATAAAATAAACTGAGAGATACTTAGAAGAGTGACTGTCTCTTGTGTAATAATTTTTCTCAAACTTTTCTCCATGAAATTCATTAATTTGTGTGTCTGTGCATCATTGCTTCTACTAGAGATGATGCTAGGGTTCTGATCATCTCACCTTCTAATAGAGCTGAGGTGAGAAAAGAGAATAAACTTGTTTTTAACAGCTTATGCAGATTCTCCCTTAGCATAAGTAATAAGGACCTGTGTTTCTGAAGGAAACTCCCGATGCAGTAAGTTTAGAGTTTGCTGATAAATGTGGAATCTGTATGTGTAAGTAGCCATTGATTTAGAGTTTTGTTGGGGCAGTTGCTGTACTGCTCTCTTCCCTACCAACCTCCTAAACAGAAAGCTCTTTGCACTTTCTCCTCTGACCACCTACTCCTGCTGAACACTCCAACACTATCACCAGTAGGTTAATGGAATCCCAATCCCTTCTGCCAGATCCATGTCACTTCCTCTCTCATCTCTGGCCTGAGTTCCCAACCTGATTCACCTCCTCATGCTACTTCAAAACCTCATGCTTGGTTGAGAACCAGTAATGGAGGAAGCAGGTAATATCAGAAATATAGGACAGGGATGATAGAGATTTTAAGTGTGTCAGTCAGCAGGGCAGGACTACTCCATCCAAAAATCCAGACTTGGATATTGCTCCCAGCAATTAGACATGCATTCCTTCTTATCATAGAACCATAGAATATTAGGGCTGGAAGGGACCTGAGGAGGTCATCTAGTCCAACCCCCTGCTCAAAGCAGGACTAACCTCAGCTAAATCATCCCAGCCAGGGCTTTGTCAAGCCACAGCTGAAAAACCTCTAAAGATGGAGATTCCACAACCTCCCTAGGTAACCCATTCCAGTGCTTCACCACCCTCCTAGTGAAAAGCTTTTTCCGAATATCCAACCTAGACCTCCCTCACTGCAACTTGAGACCATTATTCCTTGTTCTGTCATCTATTACCATTGAGAACAGCCTAGTTCCATCCTCTGCTTGTGACTGGCTGCCAGCTAGACATCGAACAATTGATCACTACCCGTTGAACCCGATGATCTAGCCAGCTCTTTATCTATTTTACAGTCCATTCATCCAACCCATACTTCTTTATCTTGCTGATAAGAATACTGTGGGAGATTGTATCAAAAGTTTTGCTAAAGTCAAGGTATATCACATCCACCACTTTCCCCACATCCACAGAGCCAGTCACCTCTTCATAGAACGCAATCAGGTTGGTCAGGCATGACTTGCCCTTGGTGAATCCATGTTGACTTTCCTAATCACCTTCCTCTCTTCTAAGGGCCTTAAAATGGATTCCTGGAGGACCTGCTCCATTGTTTTCCAGGGACTGAGGTGAGGCTGACCGGTCTGTAGTTCCCTGGATCCCCCTTCTCGAAGATGGGCACTATGTTTGCCTTTTTCCAATCATCAGGGACCTCCCCCAATTGCCACGAGCTTTTAAAGATAATAGCCAATGGCTCTGAAATCACATCAATCAACTCCCTCAGCACCCTTGGATGAATTTTATCTGGCCCCATGGACTTGTGTGTGTCCAGTCTTTCTAAAGAGCCCTGAACCTTTTTCTTCAGCACTGAGGGATGTTCACCTCCTCCTTATTCTGTGTTGCCCAGTACAGTAGTCTGGGAGCTGACTTGGCTCAGAATTCTCCAATGGTCTCACAATAGGCCCTACCCAGGTGTTACTAACATGAGAATTTGCTAGCTTCCAAAGGGTGATAAGAGCAGAAAGCTTGGGAGGATCCAGAAAGTTGTATCGGAAGACATGTTTCAGCTGACAGAAAATAGCAGCAGGATAATTTCCCTTAGTAATTAGTAAGCCCTGAGTAAGGGTCTTATTCCTAGATCAGTTATGTTATATATAAAATAACATATATAGGTTTGAGTTAAAAGAATATATTTAAAAAAAAATTTTAAATAGGGAAACAGTATGCTACAATTTTTACGTTTAATTAGTATTTTACAATGTGAATTTACACAATTAACTCTGCTAAACTACTGCAGGAATTCATTTATTCTTCAGCAAACCACTTTTTTAATGTATTTATAGTTACATAAATGTGGATCACTGAAAAATGGGCATGGATATTACAAGATGCTGGTGGCATTCAATGTCCAACTGGCAGCAGATCAGAGCATTCCAGCTAAGCAAGAAACACAGTTGGTTGCGAGTCTGTCAAAACTTTTGGCTAGTGCCAAATCAAAGGAAATACTAGCAGAGGAGTGGAGCAGTAGGAATGGCTCCAAAGACCTGGTTTCCCATCATCTTATTAAGGCTTGTTCTAAACAGTGCAACCCTGCAGGATACCTCAGGGCAACCCAAATCCATAAATATAAAAGAAAACTTCATCTTCTCCCAACCCTTTTATCTCACAGGGTTGTCTATATTGTCCAAGGGTTAAATTTAAAGACCGGACAGAAGAAGTGCAGAAGATGTCCATGGTAAGCTCCTACTTTAGTTTGGTGTGGAAACAGAGAGTAATGATAAAAGAACAGGTGAAGATGAGAAGGAAGAGACAGAAAACCTTTTAGTCTATCTCTGTTCCCTTGTTCCCTATTCCTTCCTTTCTAACCTCTTCTCATACATACGTTCTGAATGCAGGCAGTTGTTGCACTTTTGATCTTCTGTCTGTGCAATAAGGCCCTTTTCTTGGTTGCTAGCACATATAAATAGAGCCAAATCTCATTAAAACATTGCTCTAAGACTGTATCCATTATGTGGCTGGCCAAACAGTATTATTTATTTAAAATGTTTATATCGCTTTTCACAACTGGTTTAGCTGGAAATAATTTTAACTATGATTAAAACTTTGCTAAAATGCAACAACAGACAGTTATATAGCTCCTAAATACAGGAAAAAGCATGCTGTAAAAGAGATCTTAATGAGAAGAATGAGTTTCTGGAAGTGTCCATTTATCAGATAACAGGTAACCATTGGACAAGCAGGAACATTAAACATGTGGACTAAAAACAGACACCTTCCTTTCTTCCAAGTGCTTCAAAATAGATTCCTTGAGGACCTGCTCCATGATTTTTTTGGGGACTGAGGTTAGGCTGACATCTGTAATTCCCTGGTTCTTCCTCCTTTCCTTTTTTGAAGAGGGGCACTCTATTTGCTATTTTCCAATCACCTGAGACCTCCACCAATCGCCACGAGTTTTCAAAGATAATGGCCAGTGGCTCTGTAATCACATGAGCCAACTCCCTCAGCACCCTCGGATGCATTGCATCCAGCCCCATGGACTTGTGTATGTTCAGCCTTTCTAAATAGTCCTGAACCTGTTCTTTTGGCACTGAGGGCTGCTCACCTCCTCCCTATTCTGTGCTGCCCAGTAGTCTGGGAGCAGACCTTGTCTCTGAAGACAGAAGCAAAAAAAGCATTGAGTACTTCAGATTTTTCCACATCATCTGTCACTAGGTTGCCTCCTCCATTCTATAAGGGGCCCACACTTTCCCTGACCTTCTTCTTGTTAACATACCTGTAGAAACCCTTCTTGTTACCCTTCACCTCCCTTGCTAACTTCAACTCCAGTTGTGCTTTGGCCTTTCTGTTTTCACTCCTGCGTGCTTGAGCAGTATCTTTATACTCCTCTCTACTCATCATAAATTTAGGTATGTAAATTTATTAACCCAAATGTGAAAGTTGTGTTCTATGTTTATATTTCAGCTGTACATAGCTTCTTTTGGGGCTACCTTACTAAAAATGAACTCATTTGTCAAGATAATCAAAATCTTTCAACACATGATCAGATTATGTATCTGAGCCTAGAATCTATTTGGAATCCTGGCATTGTATTAACAAAAGGAAACCCCAGTGAACACTAAGTACTACTATATCTACCAAGAATTGCACATATTTTAAAAGGACACTACCAAGACGTGAAGATAAACTTCAGTTTCTTAAAAGCATTTTCCCCTCACTGTTTAGAAAAAGCTCTTAGAGGCTCAAAACTGAAAACTGGTTCCATACCCTACACCCCACTTGCATGCATTTACCAACATGTTGTTATAGGCTGTTCCTGGGCACTTAGTTCCACACTAGTTAGTTATTGTACGAGGCCAGGGCTGCACACATGGGTGTGATATTGGATGGTTAATCAAATACAAGCAGGCAGCATTTGCAGAATTTGTTTTCCAAACCACTACTCTAAAATCACAAACCCAGATCATACAGAATCACAAGGTTTCTGGAAACATATGAGCAATAAAAAGGTAGGTTGCATTTTGGGCCAACCAACCTCAAAAGTGGTCCTTTAATCAAATATGTTTCCTAGTTTTGGTAAAACAAGGCTCCATTTCTAGGACTTTAACCATGCTTCATAATATCCTCAGTGTTAATTCAGTCCAGGAAAGCAGTGTGTTGTACCCAAGCTCCCACTGAATCCCACAGATCCACCTGGAACCTAGTAGCTCTGAAGGTTGTCACTTAACCTTAAAACTGGTAACAAGGCATTTAGAAATGCAATAATGAAGCATCCAAGTTGTCCCAAGTCACTGATTCCAAATCCTTTCATTAGCGACAAAAAGAAGCAACAGCCTGTACAGTATGGTTACCATCTTCATTCCGCTTCAAAACAAGTCTTATTAGATAATGATGAAGCATGTCTGTATGTTGGGGGAACACGCTCTGGTCAAAATCTCATATGAATTCTATTGTGCAGGTAGATAGAAGATAATGTTGGATAGTTATCACAACATTATGTTACCCTTTCATGAGGTGCTATACTTCCCTTGTCTTAGTTTTATGTGCTACTTTATACAGAACAATGTGAAGACAGCGTAATTTATTATTTACTGCACTGAATCAAGCACACAAAGAAATAACAGTCCTGTTTTCTATTCACTAGATAGGTACTAATGAAAAAGCACGTTTGTAACAAACATTGAATCCATCCAATTTCAGTTTTATGTACAAATACTCTATCTATTCCTTAGGTAGCATATGTATTCAGTGATAAATTGTGCTTATTTGTACAAATCAATTAGTACCTATCTAATACTAATCAATGCTCAGCTGTCAGAGACACTACCTCTTAGTCAGGAGGCTACTCCAGGGAAACAAGTTAGACAAAGAAGCACACAGTAATACCACCGGGGATGATGGTCCCTGGCAGCCCCTGGTGTGGTGACAAGGCTGGTGGGAAGACAGATTTGGCTAGCAGTACGACACTCTCGCCAGCTTGTGCTGGCCAATCCCAGGGATTAACTCTAGGGAAACATAGTACTGGAATATCTCTGTGCTTTTATTCACAAGTATAGAGGAAAATACCTAATTGGCTTGTATATTGCTATTAAAAATGAGGGGCTTGCCAACTACTAACCTCAGAAATGCTCATTTTTCAATTTCAATTTAGAGATAGATGAACCCATCCCTTCTATTAGGCAAACAGTGTGGAATGCATGCTCCATCTACAATCTCTGCAAGTGAAGAGTAACTTCTGAAAGTTTTGGTTTTACTTATTTTTTAAAAGATGATAGGATTTGCCATTCTACTGCAGATCAGAAGGTAAAACTGCCTTCTTGACCATTGTAGGTAATTATTTTACAAACTAAAGCATGGTATCTGGTGAGCATCTTAGCTCGCCACCTGCAATTGTTTTTAACAGGTATATAATTATCTATTTTTAGATAATGGCACAATATCTGACTCTGACTGCCCATGGCAGTGAATTCCAGACTGACTACATGCTACATGATTTGTTCTAAATTGATTGTTAACATATAGAGGTCAGGAGCTCACTACTGAAAATTTCATCAACTTCTACAACAATTACATTTCTGACATCATCTTTATCACTGGCTCCTCTGAAGTTCAGAATGAAGTTTTGATTTTCTGACAGTTCTTTCAGTATATCTATTTAATGACAATAAAACATAATTTTCCCATTTGAAATACCATGAATTTCTTTAGGCAGAACGCTGATGTGAATTGGATTTACCATGAAGGCTTGACAAGCCTAGAAACTCCAGTTGCATAAACTAACAGAGAATGATTTGTGTAATTACAGACATAACATTGATATGTTATTCAGATTCAAATATTCACAACTTTTTATACCTGCAAGATCTTCCTTGGAGGAGACCAGTCGAGGAGAACTGCTTCCTGGTTCAATTCTTAAGGATAATCTGGAAAACAGGATTTTAGGCACTTCAGTAGTGAAAGCATTTGCTGAATTTAGACAGCTAAACAGAAGAAACTAGTTATTTTATTTTATTTAAATAGGAAGTCTGGTTTGATCTGAATGAATATTTATTTATTTAGCTTCATGACAAAACAGGTCCAGAGTTCCTAAAGTAAACCTCTGCCTTTTAAATCCAACAAAGAAAGTAACAGATATGTTTTAAAATAGTCAGTGTGAATTTATCTTTTGTATTTTCTGTCAAAACAAATATCTACATCTGAAAATGCAAAGACATGAAAAAAACATAGTGGCAAAGAATTTTGCCCTTTGTATGTCAGGGATGTGTGGGGTGGAGGGGTGGGTAGTTCCCTACATGATCCCAGAGAACTGTGCAGTAGGAAATATTTATTTTATAAATGTGTTAATTATGTGTATTTATGAAAATAAGGCTTATATTGGGGGATTTGAAGGAGTTTGTTAGAAAATAATGCTGAATAAATGTAAATGTTTAATAGTTGGTGTTTATTTACAAAACTGTAATGTTAATTTTACACAACGCTTTGCCTGCCTGTGAGGCGTTTATAATGCATTTATTGCTGTGGTATGTCAACCCCCTTTCTCATGCCCCCTTTCTTCTGTTGCAGCTACTTCCTGCCACCTCTTGTTTAACACATAACCCACCCACCCCCCCGGCACCTACAAATCACCTGTTCTGGGAGTGTTTCTGAGAGGCAAATTTGAACAGAACTGCAATTTTTAAACATCTTCCTTCCTTAAAATTACCAAAAAAAGTCTTGGGTACATGGTGCTTTTCCATTTCTAAGGCACAGAACCTCTTCACAATTGAAAGAATGTTGATTTCATATTTACTGATTTTTCAAAACCCTTAAGGCTAATATTAAGAATGCAGAGGGATTTTGTAGTCTTCTTGCAAGACTCATGCCCTTCATTTTTCCTCTTGGTGCCTGGCAAGAAGCAAGTGCAACCGCAGAACTGGAATGCACATCAGTTTCCTTTCCTAACCCTTTTGTGGAAATGCAGTACACGTTCATACTTGTTATCCCCATAAACTGGGACAAAACCCTGCTGGGTATGTTGCATTGATTCTTCCAATGAGATAATGAAATTTGTACTAATTTATTTACAGTAGAACCTCAGAGTTATGAACACCCGAATTACAAACTCACCAGTCAACCACACACTTCATTTGGAACTGAAAGTATGCAGTCAGGGAGCAGCAGAGGAAAAAAAAAAGCAAACACAGCACAGTGCTGTGTTAAGCATAAACTACTAAAAATAAAGGGAAGGCAGCATTTTTCTTTTGCATAGTAAAATTTCAAAGCTGTATTAAGTCAATGTTCAGTTGTAAACTTCTGAAAGAACCATAATATTTTTTTTTCAGAGTTACAAACATTTCAGAGTTACAAACAATCTCCATTCCCGAGGTGTTCGTAACTCTGAAGTGCTACAGTATTTAGAAATGTATACTGATGACCATTTCCAAATATCTGGACATCTTAAATTCTTTATAAAAAGCAACCTACCAATTAGCAAATGGCAAAATACTAATATGTCAGTTTAACGATTAACCTCAGTCCACAATCCCTACTATTAAACAAAACACAAATCTTTATTCAGTTGAAATATTCAGCAACTTATTTCTTTTATAAATAAATCCATTACACTCTAGTCCACTTCCCAAAATCCTTATGTTTAATCAAAAAACACATCTTCATAACATCTCGGTTCTCTGAATTCCTGCTCCTTTGGATGAAGGCGCCTGCTCTGCAGTCAGACAAAAGAGGGCTGGAAATCTGCAGTCTCCAGTTAAAGGAGTAGGAATTATTTTAAACAAAGATATAAAAATACATAAAAACCTTTTTTACTGAGGGTATTTAAATTCACACAAACATTATTTGCCTTAATTCTTCAGCATATGGCAAGATCAATGGAGTATAATGAAGAGTAGCTCCCCCGCAAGCTAGCTACCCAGAGCAAAGTGCTGTCACCTCAGCCAAGACAGTCTCAGATGATCCACAGAATCACTCCAGAGACAGATTATGCTGAACCTGTTTGCAATGGGTTGTAATCAATAGAGCACTGTAAATCTGAACATTTTTTGCGGATTGTGGATCAGATGTGGATCTCAAAGGTGGGGAAGCTGTATATAGCTCACAGCATTTGAGGCTGCTTCCCTGCCTTCAAGATCTGGGGCCCCCTGGGAGCTGGTCACCGATCCACTGTTTAGTGGGAGGCCCACCAGGAGCCAGCTGTTAGTGGGGGAGCTCCGAGCTGGCTGCCGATCAGCTGTTCAGTGGGACTGCTCAGGAGTGGCCCCAATCAGCTGTTTGGTGGGGCCCCCAGGCCTGGTGACCACAGGCTCCTACCCCAGCCAGCACAATGGTGACGGCCACTGCCCAGAGAAATGTTCTTTAAAGGAAAGCATCTATCTTACAACACTGGCATCAGGTTAATGCACAATTATACAGGCGTTAGAAAATAGAGCAATAATATAAATATCCAGGCAAGTTATATGCTTCTTTGTTAAAATAAGATTAAAATGATGTCTGGGAAAGGACCAAGTGAATAATAGAGAAACCAGGGTAATGACAGAAAGAGAAATGCATATCCACAAAATGCAGAACTAACAGTAGAAGATAACAGAACTTAAAAGAAGTTGTTTGGTCTCCACTGTAAAAGTCTGTAAAGTTTGATATAGCAGAATTTTTTCTTAGACCAATTCAGAAATATATTTTGATCAACTCTAATAGAAACACCAATATGAAAAAGCCAACTCTGGATCAAGTTATCATGCCTGAAATATCTAGGCATTTGGCTTCCATGGGAATGACTTAGGCCTTATAAAATATGGAGAGTTGCAATTTAACTCTAAGCTTAAGGTATTCCTACAACAACCATTCAATTTTCAATTTTAGGTAGATCTTCAAACAGCCACTGAAGACAGATGACCCATGATGAGGATTTTATGCTAAGAAACAGATGTGATGCATGGGGTCAGGGACATCCCTCTCCCCCAATATCTGCAAGTGCCACACTGCCCTCACATGGCTTACTCTGCTTGGCCTGCTGGTAGGGGAGGGGCCAGACGAGCCAGAAATGTGCTGAGGAGGTGGGGTACTCCACCTTGCTCGGCCCATCCCAGGCAGCTGAGCATGGATGGCGAGTGGAGGGGGCAGGCTGTCACTGCCTCCCCTGCCAGGCTCTCTCTCAGGCGGCTGCCGCACTGCATGCAGGCAAGAACCCTGAGTGGCCACCCTCAGCCAGCTTGAGAAGTGGCTCCAACACGCTTCCTCTGCTCCCCACCTGGGCCTGGCTGCCAGGGAAAGAAGGCAAGTGAGCTGGAAAAGTGCCGGGTGAGGTGCAGCAGGAGAAGGACAGAGCTCCCTCTGCAAGGTAACTCTGGTGGGGAGAGTGCGGCAGCCCTAGCCAGACACAAGGTGGGAGGTTGCTGGGGAAGATGCTGGGAGCAGGTTCCCTTTGCTCAGCTTGATTTAGGGGCATTGCCTGCACCCCTTCTCCTGCTGAGGTGTGTGTGAGGGCATGGGAGCGCCAGGGAGACACTGTGATGCTGGGATTCTCCCTGGCTCAGCATACAAGCATGTGCTACCCATTTCTGTGGCCCCAGCACTCCAGGAACTGGCAGGATTGGCTGCCCTGGCTAGGGAGGTGGGGTGGAAGGGTCCTCCCAGAAGAGACATGTGGAGCAGTCATATGCCTCTCCCTCTTTACATTATGTCCCCGTCCCCTCAGTATCAGCAGGTACCAGTTGTCTCTGCTAAGAAAAATGGAAAGAATGTTCTGCAAGGAACAGCTGGACAACAGGATGGTGTACTGGTTTTCCAGAACCAAGACATGAGACATCACTCTAAGATTGGAGATGATAATGAAGCTGGCAGGCAAAGTTTCACTGGTTATGGTGCATATAACAGTAGTAATGACACTGTGTTGCAGGATGTTTTACAGATTATAGATGACTTCAGGGAATGCAGACGTGAAGCAGAAGAATGTCCAAGTGATCTTGGAGATCCTTCCTGTCCTACAAGTGAAGGAAGACATCTGCAGGAGGCAGGCACCTCCACTGCTGACGACTCATGTACCACCCGAGAGTCTGGAACAGAGAGGCAAAACAAATCAGTTGCTGCCTGTTATGTCTGTTGTGTTTTTGGTACTGGTAGTACCAGGTTCAATGGTTGTCCTGCAGATAGTACTGGAGTTGAAGACACAGCACTGATCTGTTCTTGTCTTGTGAACAAGAAGTGGGTGGATTACTTAGCTCTATCCTAGACACCTGAGAAGTCCGAGTGATGCTGTGCATTTCTCTTGAAGGAAGAGTCTCTCTTGGACTGGGAATGCCTCAACTTCAGTCAGTTTTATGAGTCCTCTTTTGGGGAGGCCCAGAGAAGGGATATGGGTCCCCTTTCTGGGAAGAATTTGGGTCCAAACGTCTGTCAGAGATGACTGTCATCTCTGTAGCAGACTGAGGGTCTGGACGATGAGTCAGAGGCCCTGGGGCTGAAGTGGGCCTCATGGCTTGCTCCATGTGGCACTGTTTGAGGAATGGGACTCTGGCAATCTGCCTTCTTTTCTTGAACGAATGACATATAGTACCTGTCAATAAACACCCTTGCATCAGGGCTGTGTTATCACCCCAAAGGTGGCGGGGCAGAGAGGCTATGGGGATGTAGGCCTGCCCAATTCCACCACATCCCAACCCAGGGGCCTGTCCATGGTGGGAATGGCTCCCACCCAGGTCAGTGGGGATCCCACCTCAACACGCTGACCTGCCACAGGCTGGAAGTACCACTTGCCCCATGCCCCTGGGCCACTTCCTACCACTGCCCCTGCTGCTGTTGTCTGGGGCTCATCTGGTTCCCAGGGTCGCCTCGTGTCAGTATCTCGCTGGATGTTGACCTCTAGACCACTGATGGCGTCCCAATGGTCTAGGTTTGGTTCTCCAGCATCTCCAGTTCCTCCAACTTGGGGATGAGGGGATCGCAGCTGTCCTTCCTTCTAGGAGGCCTTCTCAAATGAGCTAGTCTGCTCCCTTTTATCCTATAGCAGCAGTTTGAGCATACCCAGCAGAGTCCGGGGCTTCCCCTGCCACAGGGTATGGGTAACTTCTTCAGTGCGGGGTAGGCCCACCTTGTCACACATATGCTTAAATATTTTGCTGAATCATGGCCTATGCACCTTCTGTGACAAGGTGTAGAGGAGAACCCATTTATAGACAGCATCTGGAGGCTTTTTGTCAACATCTGGCTAGAGTACAAGCACTGTTGTATTCTGCTGAAATGTTAAAGGAAACTTTCTCAATTTATTTCTTGAATGAACTCTGTTTAAACAGAATTTAAAAGGACACAGTCAACTTAAAATCTAGTCAATTTTAAATAGGACTTAGAGTAATTTCAAGTGGCATGCTTGTTAATTTCGTTGTTTTACAGTAATATTTTCGTATTTTTCAGAATGTTTTTCTCTCTCCTGTAGCTGTTTGCAAGACCCACTTAAACAGAATGGAAAGTGACTGCACAGGGGCAACAGTGAAACTGTTTATATAGAAATTTCTGTCATATGACCAAAGAAAACAAAGATATGTTTTCTGTACTCTTTTCGTTAAAGCAATTTTAGGTGTTATTTGTGACACCACTAGGTACAAAAATTTCAGACACAGGTGTGATATTTAAGTTGATAGGTTCCCTTTAAATCTAAATCATGTTCCAAATCTCACTTCTGAGATGCACATAGACTTAACAAAAATGTTTATTTTATGTTTTCCTGCTAACTCTAAATATAAATTCATCCGTGACTAGGGTTTAACAGTTACAGCTTCTGGGGAGAGAGTAGGAACTATGGTTCATGATTTTCTGGAAGAAAAACGGTCTCGGTCACATTGTGATTTTTTCAGAACTCTGATCAGTTTTTGATTCAGGTTTGACTGCCGTGATCAATCCTGTAGTTTTCAAAGACAAACTATTTTGCTTACTATTCCAAAACTATCCACAGTGGCACATAGCACAAAATAAACACCAAAGTTACAATTAAAGAGCTAAGATCTCTGATTGGGTGAGCAAAACCTGGAATAAACTGATGAACCTCTATGATTCAGAAAAAGTAATAACTTCACTACATTAATGCTCTGTTTCTGTGATCAGTTAAACACACCAAAGGGTAAGGATTTCACATGGCTGCTGACAGACAGCTAGTCATAGTTTCCGCTTGCAACTGAGATTGTTTATCTTTAGAATTCCTTTACACAATCATAATGTTCTCCTTAGAATGAAACTATTCAGTGGTTGGAAATTCTTGTTTTCAATATGATGGTAAGAGTGTGAGATACTGAGAGTATATGAGATTAATGTAGCATAATCATTAAATCTACCCTATTTTCCTAACTCTTTTCCCAAGAGCCCAGTTAATTCCCATATGCTTTCTCTATAATACAGATAACTGTAATTAAAAATATTTATATAGCACTATTAATTTACAACCATAGATAAGGCACAGTCCCTGCCATAAAGTACTTATACCATTCAAACAAAGACAAAACAGGACGATTCAGTGAGATGGGGAGCAGAGAATAAAGGGTGGGGTATCAAAATTACACTGGGCCTTGTAGGACAGGATGATGAATGTGAATTGGATAGAGAAGTATTACTGATATACTGGGTGGAATTAAGCACTTTGGGAATTCTCTCAGATGATGTGACTTCACGGTAATTATTGTGCTTTGTATGTACACTAAGAACAAAGCTCTGCAATAGCTGTGTCATGCGGAGGCAACGTGGGCTAGGGGTGAGAGCCCTGGACTAGGAATCAGGAGATATGAGTTATATTCCATTAGCATGCTGGTGACCTTGACCAAGTCATTTCACCTCTCTGTACCTCATCTCCCCAGCTGTAAAATGCGGATAAAAATACTGACTCCTTTGTACAACACTTGGAGATCAACAGATGAAAAGCATTATGTAAGAAATGAATTATTACAACTGCTTTATGTTTACTCAAACAGGGCCATCTGCCCCTAAATACTGGTGAATAAACAGAAGCATTCTCTCTCTCTCTCTCTCTCTGGAATTCAGATGCATTGTTGGTGGGCCCCTTCATTTTCTGACTCTCTGCTTAAGGCGGTACAATCCGCACCAAGACAATTTTACATATTGTGTGGATGATTTTCCTTAACATGAAAACAACTTTCCCCTTGCTTATTTTATTAGAAGACTCACTGTGTTCTTATTTTTTCCAGAAAGAGAAAAAAAGAAGAATACTTAGATAACCAGGGATGGGTGCAATACAAACCCCTAAGCCAGAAGTCTGATCAGTGTCCATTTTGTATCAAAGCAAGATATGGTTTCTTGAATCGGAAACCTTAAGGTAGCTGCCTGAAGCAAAACAGCTAAGTTGCCAGTTTACAAGGGAAGAGAATCATAGAATGATAGAATATTAGAGTTGGAAGGCACCTCAGGAGGTCATCTAGTCCAATGCCCTGCTCAAAGCAGGACTATCCTCAGCTAAATCATTCCTGCCAGGGCTTTGTCAAGCCGCAGCTTAAAAACCTCTACAGATGGAGATTCTACCACCTCCCTAGGTAACCCATTCCAGTGCTTTACCACCCTCCTAGTGAAAATATTTTTCCTAATATCCAACCTAGACCTCCCCACTGCAACTTGAGACCATTGTTGTTCTGTCATCTACTACCATTGAGAACAGCCTAGCTCCATCCTCCCTGGAACCCCCTTTCAGGTAGTTGAAGGCTGCTATCAAATCCCCCCTCATTCTTCTCTTCTGCAGACTAAACAAGCCTAGTTCCCTCAGCCTCTCCTCATAAGTCTTCTGCTCCAACCCCCTAATAACTTTTGTTGCCCTCCGCTGGACTCTCTCCAACTTGTCCACATCCTTTTTGTAGTGGGGAGCCCAAAACTGGACACAATACTCCAAATGCAGCCTCACCAATGTCAAATAGAGTGGAATAATCACTTCCCTTGATTTGCTGGCAATGCTCCCACTAATGCAGCCCAATGTGCTATTAGCCTTCTTGGCAACCAGGGCACACTGCTGACTCATATCCAGCTTCTTATACACTCTAACTCCCAGGTCCTTTTCTGCAGAACTGCTGCCTATCTCGTTGGTCCTCAGTCTGTAGCTGTGAATGGGATTCTTCCATCTTAAGTGGAGGACTTTGCACTTGTCCTCGTTGAACCTCATCAAATTTCTTCTGGCCCAATCCTCCAATTAGTCTAGGTCACTCTGTATCCTATCCTTACCTTCCAGGGTATCTATCACTCCCCTTAACTTAGTATCATCTGCAAACTTGCTGAACGTGCTATCTACCCCATCTTCCAGATCATTAATGAAGATGTTGAACAAAACCAGCCTCAGGATTGACTCCTGGGGCACTCCACTTGTGACCGGCTGCCAGCTAGACATCAAGCCATTGATCACTACCCGTTGAGCCCAATGATCTAGCCAGCTCTCTATCCATTTTATAGTCCATTTATCCAACCCATACTTCTTTAACTTGCTGATAAGAATACTGTGGGAAACTGTATCAAAAGCTTTGCTAAAAAGTCAAGTTATATCACGTTTTCCCCACATTCACAGAGGGAGTCACCTCTTCATAGAAAGCAATCAGGTTGATCAGGCATGACTTGCCCTTGGTGAATCCATGTTGACTATTCCTTGATCACCTTCCTGCCTTCTAAGTGCCTTAAAATGGATTCCTTGAGGAACTTCTCCGTGATTTTTCCAGGGACTGAGGTGAGGCTGACCGGTCTATGGTCCCCTGGATCCTCTTTCTTCCCTTTCTTGAAGATGGGCACTATAGTTGCCTTTTTCCAATCATCAGGGACCTCCCCCAATTGCCACGAGCTTTCAAAGATAATAGCCAATGGCTCTGAAATCACATCAGCCAACTCCCTCAGCACCCTTGGATGCATTGCATCTGGCCCCATGAACATACCTTAATTTAACCAAGCTCATCTTTAGTCACAGAGTAGAATAAAAAATTGACAGTTGGTAAGCTGGAGCAGTGCTAGGTTCTCCTTTTCAAGAGTGTGCGGAATGTGAGAATGAAGAAAAACACAAGAATGAAGAATGAAGAAAATGAATGAAGAATAAAGAATGAAGAAAAACACAAGATGTGGACACTGTGGCCTTATTTTTAAAGGTACTCAGGCACTACTCCACTCAGCACTGCAAGGCGGAAGGGACTTAACAGCTAAGTCCCATTTAAAAAGTGATTCAAGTACTCAGGAAACTAAGTCTCAGGCCTCTAAGTGCATAAGTCACTTCTCAAAATGATACACAGATGGCTAAGTCGCTTGCAACACTGAATGGAGCAATGCCTAAATTCTGATCCAAATGTGGGCCTGTGTGGCTCTGATGTAAAGGCACAGTATGTAATTCTCTTCTTTAAATTATTTCTTTGACCAAATATTTTTTGTCCTGCATATAGGGGTCTGTCTTTTGTTCAAGAAATAAATGTATACTATCACTGCACTGTAAAAGTGTGAATTTAAGTGCCACACTACCTGAAACCAGCTCTGGGATCTTTTCCACTTTTCCTTAGTTACTGCCCTGGAAACAATGAAGAAGAAGATGCACTATCAGGCACTCAATCCAAGAGTGTTGTGGATAGTCATTATTTCCTATATTATTGCTCAGATAGTATAGCATGAGGCCAAAGTCACACTTACGCAGCAAGAAGAAGTCCCATTCTGACAGCCTCTGTCACAACCAGCAAATGAAAAAGGGAAGGTTAGAAGCTTCAAGGCAGAAATCTGTCTCAACTTCCTAATACCCACAGGTGGAATCAAAAGTCTCCCTAATCAGAGGAGCTTAATTATGAGTATTTCACTGTCATCAATACATTTCTATAATCCTAATGTTTCTTTACTCAGCATTTATACTCAGCATAATTCTAGAATAATTGACATCACTTTAAAAAAAAAAAAGCCCCAGGCTTGTATGGATGAAGGCTCAAATAAGGGACAATTGGATGCACTGCACACACAGTCCAGAGAGTAGTAATTGTGACTTTTCATTTACCATTAAGTTCACAATCCTGTATACTGACAACTTAAACAACACTTGGAAAAAACAACCAGTCAAGCTACACTCCTTTAACTTAACTTTTGGGGCAGATTCACTGCAACTGTGCTAGCAGGGTCCCTTGATCTGACCGTATCACCACAGTATCTGAGTGCCTCAATCATCAATAAATTTTATTGTCATAACACCATAGAAGGTAGGGCAGTGCTGTTCTTATCATTTCACAGACAGGATCGGAGGCACAGGGCAGTTTAAGTGACTTGCCTAAGGTCAGGCAGGAAGTTTGTGGCTGGGCCTGCAAGTGAATCCAGCTCTCCCAACTGCCAGGCTGGTAATTTAACTGCTATCTCCATCCTTCCACCCCGAAGACTGTTTCTGTTACTGCCCTGCTGGGCATTTCAAAGTGTGAGGAGCAGTTTTAATTCCTACTGCCACCTCAATAGCTGCTCAGCAGGCATGACCCATGGTGGCACAGCTGCTCTATATAAGCACCCTGTGGCCAGGTCCACCTCCCAGTAGGCATCACCTGTCAGTCAGCAGTGGTCCCTTACCATGTCCCAGTGCAGAGGTCTCACTTGCTTTCCTCTGAGCCCTTTTTGCCAGAGTGAATCCAACCATTGTCTTGTTAATATTCTTTGAATACAAGTTAACTTCTTCGCTATGCACGTACATTAATTTTACCTCTCAGTATCTTAAAATAAGAACTACGACTACCAGATAAACAGATGGGAAGATTATCTCATTTCCCTAAAGCATCTCTAAGTCATTTTGCGACCTTTGATGGAATAGAAGCATGCAACTCAATCCTCTGTCTCTGGGGGGGGGGGAGAGGCTGGTTACCCCTCTATTTCTCACAGGCAGATGGCATCAAGGGGAGAGAAACTGATTATTAAATTTGTATTGCAGTAGTGCCAAGGAGCCCAAGTCACAAACCAAGACCTCACAGTGGTAGGTGCTGTACAAACACAGAACAAAAAGATGGGTCCTGACCCAAATAGCTCACAACCTAAATATAAGACAAGAGACAACAGATGAATACAAACTGATGGGGAGCAGAATGAAACAATGGTGCAACATTGGTCAGCATGATAGAGGGTGGTCTCAGAACACCAATGGGCTGACCATTATCAAGTTTTTTGCAGGCATCATGGTGAAGGACAGTTCTAAGAAGAGATTTGAAGGAGGACAATGAGGTAGCTTTGCAGATGTATACGGAGAGCTATTCCCAAGCATGAGGGATGGCACAGGAGAAAGTGCAAAGGTATGTGTTTGAAAATATAACAAGTGGGCAATGGAGGCAGGCATCATTGGGTGACTGAAGGCAGGAGAGAACAACCTGATAGAGAATGAGAGATGATAGGTAATGTGGGAAAAGGCTGTAAAGGGCCATGAAAGGGAAGACAAGTAGCTTATTTTTTAACTGATAGAGAGAAAAGGGAGTCAATGGAGGGATGCAACAAGGTCAAAGTGATGGGCTAGGAAAATGATATTTGTAGAAGTATTTTAAATGGATAAGAGTGGGGAAAATGAGAAATGTCAAGATCAGAGAAGAGGATGTGGCCGCAACTGAGGTGCAAGGTGATGACAGCCTGGATAAGAGTTTTAGCTGTGAGGATAGATAGGAAAGGCCATATCTTAGAGATGTTATGCAGAAAGAATCATCAAGTTTTAGAGACAGCCTGGACATGAGGACCTAGAGAAAGAGCCAAGTAAAATATGACACCCAGTTTACAGGTTTCAGTATGAGGGAGGATGGTGGTGGTGTTGTCCACAGTGATTGAGAAAGGAAGGAGGGTTTTGCAGGAAAGATTAGAATTCTGTTTAGTTGCATTGAGCTTGAGGTGATGGCTAGACATCCATAAGGAAATGTCAGAGAGACAGGCCAAGATTCTAGTTTGGAGAGAAGAGTGGTAGTAGAAGAGAAGTAGGGAGATAGATCTGAGAGTCCTCAGCATAGAGATGGTAAGAACAAAAGAACATAAGAATGGCATACTGAATCAGACCAGTGGTCCATCTAGCTCAGTATCCTGATTTCCAACAGTGACCAATGCCAGGTGCTTCAGAGGGAATGAACAGAATTGGTAATCATCAAGTGATCCATCCTGTTACTCATTCCCAACTTCTGGCAAACAGCAATCCCTGCCCTCTGGCTAATAGCCATTGATTTTGTAGTTGAATTTGTCTTAGTGGATGAGATTATCCAGAGATATAGTGTAGAGGGATAAGAGAAGAGGAGGCCTGTAGAAAGCCTCACCCCAAAGTTGGAGGGATGATGATGAGAATTCTCTGGCATGTTGAAGGAGTGATTAGAGAGATAGCATGAGAACCAAGAGAGGACTGAATCACAGAAGCCAAGGGAGGGCAACATATCAAGAAGAGGAACATGACTGACAGTGTCAAAGACTGTTGACAGACTGAGGAGATTGGTTATCCCTCTGCATCTCACTAGCATATGGACCTAAGGAGAGAGAGGAGGCATTTAATTCTTTTCCTCCCAAGCAGTGGAAGAAATCCACTGCCACCAGCCTATATCAAATCTGGGCAAGTGGCCCTTTCTACATAGTGCTAATAGGCACAAAACTAACAATTTCTAATCAGTTTTTAGGCAGGCAAGGATTGGAAGGCTCTATGGGAATCTGTGGTGTCTTGTCCAGCTTTCTGTTCACTATAGTAGTTTGAAAACTAAGATTCCTTTCTGTAGGAGGAAATAAAAAGATTTTTGCTGGTAACTCACGTGTTGAGTGCACCAAATTCAATTGCATGCTTAGTTCTGCAGCTTAAAAGAATTCAAAAGCACTCTGTAGTCAGTGGCAGATGTGGGAAAGTTTAAATAGACTCGCACTACTGGTAAAGCAGTCAGGAAAGAGACAGGACACTCCAGGAGCATTATGATCCCCTCCAATACTATTCTGTCAATTAGGGGCTCCAGAGTTTGTTTGCATTTTAAAATATGCACAAAGGAAAATTCAACTGGGAGTCAGGAGACTCAAGAAATGGAAAAAACCCAGATGTTCCAAGGTTAGCAGGATTTCAAAAGCTGTACTGCTTACATAGGCAGTAGCAGGTAATTTCTTTTGCAGCTGTTCAGTGAAATTCAAGATACACACAGAAAAACTGAAGACTTCTACTGAAAACTTCCTTAATGGAATATGACTATGTTTAACATGAGTGGATAGCTTCTAAAGTTACCAGATATAAGCACAGGAAAAACCCAGACAACATGCAAACGAAACAACAATGCATAAAATTTGTATTTAGCACTATTCCTCTTTTGAGCACTTTATAAAAGGTATTATAGTCAAAGTCAAACTTATATTATTTTTAAAGGATAAAAGGTAAGTAATTGTAAAAAACACAATAAGCACATTTTCTCCGGCTGAGACTGTGAGATGGTCCAGGGTTAAAGGAGTAAGTGGGAGTGCAGGATTTCAATTAGTGAGCCCTGAATGGAACAGGAAAATATATTTTCATTGATCAAAAATTTCATCTCTCTAAATTACAAGGTCCACAGATACATGAGCCAGTGAGCTTTCTGCCTGTGTCCAGCCATGTAGGCAGACCTATACCTGTCAGTCAGTGGCCAGCTAAACTAAAGAGTCTACCAGTTAAGAGATTCCATAGAATTTATAAGGTCTGTATGCATGAACTATGAATTCCTTCTGCACAGAACAGCCTTCTAAACCAATTCTGAATGAACTAAATGGCAGTTTTAGCCCACTGGCAACAATATACTCCAAGCAAGGTAGGGTCAAATATGTGGATCTTGTAACTCAGAGAAAGGCAATTTTGATAAGTCACGTTAAATTTTCCTATTATCTTTCATTTGCAATGGATTCAGATCAATTAACCAATGGAATTTTTAAAACGGCGGGCCTGGATAGTGTGCATCCAAGAGTCCTAAAAGAGTTGGTTCAGGAGATCTCTGGGCTGCTGATGTTAATTTTTAATATATCTTGGAATATGGGGGAAATTCCAGAAGACTAATAGAGTGTTTATGTTCTGCCAATATTCAAAAAAGGCAAGTGTGATGATATGGATGACCATAGGCCAGTTAATCTGACATCAGTCCTGGGCAAAATACTGGAAAATCTGATATGCAAGTAAATTGATAAAGAATTAAAGGACAGGAATATAATTAATGCCACCACATGGTTTTACGGAAAATAGGTTTTGTCAAACAAACCTGATTTCATTTCTTGTTTATTTTGAACGAAAATAACTAAAAACTAGGTACCATTAGGTAGTACCAAACAGTTTATTTGTTGATAGAGAACACCAATACTATAACCATCAACCATGGATGCTAAGAAGGACCTGGAAGAGGGATAGGGCAACTCTGCCCTTTATACCCTTGTGACACACTGTACCCTATGTATACCCTTATGGTGTGATTGTGTATCATTCATGTTCACTCTCATAGTGTAATTATGTATTGTTTAATGCAATGTATATCATGTAAGAAGTTTTTGGAATGCTCATGAGGTACTTATTATTATAGTAATATGTTTGTTGCAACATTGTATGTGTGGTATGAGCCTTCGCTATGTAATGTTCCCAAAGGTGTGTTTCATAGCTTGAAGCAGATTCAGGCAAAACGCTACAGAGCTGAGAAGCAGTTCGCACCTACTAAGCCATGCATAAAACAAACCAACCCTTTCAGGAATAATGGACTAGTCTAAGCATCAATAAGGGGATACTCACCAACTCAAGTATGCAGGAAGCTGTACAAGGACATTGTTTGTCAGCTGATCCTGAAGCTGGAGGCTGAGGCCCCAGAGGGGGGCGAAGGAACATGTTAAAAAGGAGAGATATTTTGCAATGTCTCTCTCCCTTCCATCTGCAAATCTCCATCTGCAAACACCCCAAGCAACTGAAATGTTGATCATAGGGAGAGTGCCTGGCTGGAGGCAGACCAGCCAGCCAGTGGTGAGAATCATCTAAGACTGTAAGGTTGCTGAAATTGTTAAGCCTAGTTTAGAATGTGATTTGCTTTTTATTTACTTTTAATCAAATCTGACCTGCTTTCCTCTGACTTACAATCACTTAAAATTTATCTGTAATTAATAAATCTGTTTTATCTAAAGCAGTGCATGTGATTTAAGACTCCATTTGAAGTGGCAAGGCTGGTACATATCAATTTCCTTGATAAACTGACGAACCAATGAGCTTGCAGAGTGTAGTGGGCAGCACTGAAATTGTAAGACGGCAGCTCTTAGGGTTGCATCTGGGACTCTGGCTGGGGGTCAGACCAGTGCATGATCCCAAGAATGGCTGGCCAGAAGCACTCCCTCACTCAGTTGAGAGCAGCTTGCTTACCATAGGCTGTGTGGCCTGACCAAGGAGTGGGGGTTCACACAACGGGGCAGGGAAAGATAGGCTCCAGAAGTGAGGGATTGAGGTGACATAGCAATATACCAGTCCAGATAAAAGAGGGGAAAGTCAAAAACCCCATCTCACAGCACAAGGAGCTATGGGTATCACTAGGGAAAATTCTCCAGCACTTGTGCTCAAGATGCTCACACGCTTACAGTGTAATGGACATATGCAAGCACCCAAAGAAGCTGCAGTGACCTTTACCACATTAGATATCAAGTTCTGCCCTGGTTTTCTTTCATTTTAATTTTTCCTTTGGCTTCAGCTAAACTCTCACTAGACACACTCAAGGTTATAAAGAAAATTAGTGACTTCTCTCAGAAAATGCTTTTTCCCACGTATCCAGATCAAAGGCTGAGTCCTGAATGACCCCCAAAAATATATGTAAATATTCTCATAGTTGTTAGGAAAACCTCTGCTGGGATTAAAAATGGCTTCAAGAATTTAAATATAAATTATTCATGATTTATAGTCGATCCAAGTATTATGTCATAGTACTAAATATTTATAGTGACTATTTGTTTTGTTCACTTTTGGAAAGATATTAGAACTAATGAAAAACTACTGTCTATATAATCTCAACATTATATCATGAACAAGAAAGCCTGTCAAAGCATTTGCTGGCAGCCAGCCAAGAAGCTGTAAAGCACACACTAATTACAATTTTTCCTATTGCAACTCAGATTATAAACTTGTGCTCTCCCGGCTTTCACATTTAGCATAACATGCTAACCATGGTGGAAATAAGTAATAAAATTTCTTGCTCACTAAATTTTAACATTCAAATGCAAATAGATATGAACGTTGGACAACTTTCAATAAGGAGATCGGACAGTCCTTAATTTGTATAAGAACATACAATGTGCAAGTATTTGGTGTGCATGGTGTGCAAGTCTTTCCCTCTCCTTCTCTCTCTCTCTCTCTTTCTGTTTGTGTAGTATGATGTGAGGAGAGGGAAATGCACACAGAAATCCCACCATGAAATTAACATATGTTGTATTTGAAAAACGTTTCGTAGATGTGGGGTTTTTCATCTGGAAGACAGTACAAAACACTAAACATCACTGTTCCTGTATCTGCTTTTAAATCTATTCTAAAAAAATAAACTAGTTAAAACTATAAAGAAGGCTGATCTTTTGCTGTGAATATGTCAAAGCTGATTTGGCTTCTCTAGTGGGAGGTTAACCTAAGCAGCAGGACAGATTATGGAGGATTCTGTCTCCAGTTCAAATCTATCCTGACGCATTCATGCAGTTCTGGTATCAGCCCCAAAAGAATGTCTGTTTTGTGTATTACTTCCTTTAGAACGATTCTCTCATCTGCAGCAGAGTAAACCTCCAAACATATTAATCTTTTATATGCTTCCATACTGCAAAATTAATTATCACATATTTTTTCATAAATGTTTTGTCTCAATTACTGTTTAGCTGAAGAACTTTAAGTATATATGTACTGTCTGAAGTAGAGCTGAGTAGAACAGCTTTAAAAATTTGAAGTATCTTCAAACATGGCATATTTGGAAGCAAACATGCAGGATCACTATTTTGTTACATGCTGACTGTCTCCAAATCTGTCTCGCCTACTCTTAAGAGACTTATCTTTCTCTTGACAATTTCTACACTAGCAGCGACAGGCATGTGAACGATAGCTTAATACCATTCTCTAATACCAGAACCAATTGAAGTAAGCTCAGCTGTAGCTGAGAAATAAATGCAGGTTAGTTCTGTTTGATGCAGTTTAGCTCATTCTTTGAACTGGCACATATATGATCCCGAGGATTACAGAAGTGAAGCAGGGACCCTCAGTTTCCCACTCTGGAAAATGAATGTGTTTGTCTGTGTGCTATATGCAGCCTCTTTCAGTCTGACATGTTGATTTGCTCCTAACCTCAGCTTTTTGAGTGAGTGTTGCTTTACACACACCTGACACACAAAAGCAGTAGACTGACAAAGCCAGCCTTGTTTCTTGTGAATTAGCCTGGAATTCAACTATTCTCTTGTATTTAAAAGATATTGTACACACCATTTCAGATAGCATTAAGTAACTTAGAGATTTCAAGGCCAGAAGGGACCATTCTGATCGTCTTGTCTCACCTCCTGTAAAACTCAGATCATACATTTTCCCCAAAACAATTCCTAGAGCAAATCTTTTAGAAAAATATCCAAACTTAAATTTAAAATGGTCAGTTATGGAGAATCCACCACAACACTTGGTAAGTTTTTCCAATGGTTAATTACTCTCACTGATAAAAAGGTATGACTTATTTCCATTCTGAATTTGTATAGCTTCAACTTCCAGCCATTGCAGCATGTTAGACCTTTCTCTGCTAGACTGAAGAGCTAATTATTAAATATTTGTGTCCCATATAGGTACTCATAGACTGTGATCAAGTCACCTCTTACCCTTCTCTTTATTAAACTAAATAGATTGAACTCTTTGAGTCTATCATTAGAGGGCACGTTTTCTAATCCTTTAATCATTCTCATGGCTCTTCTCTGAACTTTCTAATTTTATCAACACCTTTCTTGAACTGTGGACACCAGAATCAGACACTGTATTCCAACAGTAGTTGCACCAGTGCCAAACACAGATGTAAAAAAACTTCACTACTCTTACTTGAGATTCTAGTTTATGCATCCAGGCATCGCATTAGCCTTTTTGGCCACAGCATCTCACTTGAGGCTCATGTTCAGCTGATTATTTGCCACTGTACCCACATCTTTTTCAGAGTTACTGCTTCCCAGAATAGAGTCCCCATCCTGTATGTGTAGCCTTCATTCTTTGTTCCTAGTTATAAATTTACATTAAGCCGTAGTAAAATTCATACTGTTTGCTTGTGCCCAGTTTGCATTCTGAGCCCCACAAAATTTGCAAAGGACACCCAGTTTTAGGGATCCTGAGTGCCTGTCCCAGCACAGGTCTACACTGCAATAAGACAGAAACTAGACTTTTATCCATTTTTGCCTTTGCAAAAGCTAGAGAAATATAATTTTGGAACTGATGTTAAGCATCATAATTACTACAGCCAGCTGAGGTTTCTCTCAGATGTCCTAACAATATCAGCTCAGTTTAAAAATGTTAAAAAACTCTACTTACATTTCTGCCAGAGATTTTTTGTATAACTCCTACTCAAGGCCATCTTTCCATTAAATTATGTTGGAGTGAAAGAAAGCATGGTACTTACTTATAGTTGTCATCTTCCACAAACTTTTGAAGTTCCTCAATGTAGCGGACAGATTTTAAGTATTTTTGCACATGGGGTAAAGTTATCAGATGATCTGCAGAGTATAAAAAGATAGCCAAGATAAATCTCTACAACTTCAAAAGTAAAAGCAATTCTTCTTTAGTTTCCTCCAGTTCTTCTGATTTTATGAATGAAACCAAAAGGAAACCATACACCTCCCCAAAGGAGAAACTGTTTAGGAATAATTATTTTGTTAGACGTATGAGAATGCTAAGGATTTTACCAAATGAAGGCTTGGTTGTCATTCAGTCTGTAGATAAGATTCAGCTGTTGATCTCTACTAGGAGAAGTGGCCAATTTAGTATGTGCTCTCAATTAATAAGGAGAAAAGTGAGGTTAATGTATTAATGAGCAACCTCAGACAATTTGGTTCAAATACACAGCAAACATTGTGGATTATTATTTGAAACATAATGGCAAGAAGCATCAGAACAAGATTTCATCCTGAGAGTTCAGAAGTGAGGAATAGGAACCAAAGGAAACTGGCTCCTGTCTTACTTTATATTTCCCTCTCCTGCCCAAGAGAGCACTTCAGTCTTCCACTTGGTAGACCTCTGATAAGCACCAAAAGAAGAGATTACTCACCTTGCGCAGTAATTGCAATTCTTTGAGATGTGTCCCTATGGGTGCTTCAGTTCAGATATGCATAAGTCTCAAGTCCTTGATCAGAAATTTTCCATTAGCAGTGTCCATTTGGCCAGTGCATGTGCTCTACGCCTTGTTGTGCTAGACACCAAGACTACATAAGAGTGTTTGGTCAAAATACCCTCAGTTCCTTCTTCACCCAAATGTCCCATAGAGAACAGTCCAAAGCCAAAGAGGAGGCAGGCCCAACAGTGGAGCACCCACGGGGACACACATCTTCAAGAACAACAATTATTGCACACAGGGAATAACCTCTTCTTTTCTGGGTAATATCCTTACTCAAAATGGGTACTCCAACTTCAGGTGACTTCCAAGAAGCATCCCCAGAGGGAAAAGGGATCTTTGGAATTCACTCTAGATCTGAAGACAGTGCTTTAGTAACCAAATGCTACATTGGATCCGACAGCATGCATCATAGGGTAATGTTCAGAAAATGTACATACTGTTCAGGTACACTGTGGATGTTGTTTATGATGTGGCTGAATGTGCTATATCACCCTTTGGGAGAGGATGAATGCCTGTAGGATCATAAGTAATGAATATACATACAGATATTCATCTCGATAGTCTCTGAGTGGAGATCATGGACCCCTTAGATCTATTTGCAATGCAGATGAACAGCCTAGATGCCTTTCTAAATTGTTTGCTCCTATCAAAGTAGTAAGCCTTCTAACATCCAAGTTATGAGAACCGGTCTCCTGCAGAGGGCTGAGTGATACTGGAAGAAACACTGGTAGATAAATGGATTGGTTAAGGTGGAACTCTGATAGCACCTTAGGTATGAACGTAGGGTGTGGACACCGTGAAAGGAGGGGATCTGCCATTAAAGCTCAGATCTCCCCAATCCTATAGAACAATGTGATGGCTACTAAAAAGTCCACCTTCATAAATAAATGCAGCAGAGAACAGGTTACCATTGGAATAAATGGAGGTCTCATAAGATAACTGAGTACCAGGTGGAAAGTTCCAGGTCAGTGTGGGGTCTCTACTGGGGGGTAGAGATTCCCCAAATCCTTAATAGACCTAGACGATATAGGGTGAGCAAATATAGAGAACCCTGTTACTGGAGGATGAAAGGCCGATGGACCTTAAACTAAGAGATAACCACAATTTCTTGAGATCCAATAGGTAATACAGGATGGTAAGAAGCCACCCTAGTTTAACAAGGAGCCAGTGACCTGAAACACAAAAGAGAGTCATACAAGAAGTGGAAACTAAATCAAAATTACAAAGGATGAATATAAAAACCCCACAAGCATGTAGGGACAAAATCAGAAAGTCCAAGGTACAAAACAAGATTAAACTAGCTAGGGATGCAAAGGTTAATATGAAAGCATTTTACAAATACATAGGAAGCAAGAGGAAGACCAGGGACAGGGTAGGCCCATTACTAAATGAGGAGAGAAAGACAACAACAGAAAACACAGCAAGGGCTGAAGTGTTAAATTATTTTTTTGTTTCAGTTTTCATCACAAAAGTTAGTAGTGAGTGGATGACTAACACAGTAAACAGTGTAAATGGGGTAGGATCTGAAGCGAAAATAGTAAAAGAACAAGACAAGAATTACTTAGACAAGTTAGGATCTGATGAAATACATCCTAGAATACTGAAGGAACTGGCTGAAGAGATCTCTGAGACATTAGCAATTAACTTTAAGAACTCGTGGAGTATGAGAGATATCAGAGGATTGAAAAAGGTCAAATACAATACCTATCTATAAAAAGGGGAATTAGGACAACCCAGGGAATTATAGATCAGTCAGTTTAACTTCAGCACCCAAAAAGATACTGGAGCACATAATCAAACATTCTATTTGAAAGCACCTAGAAGAAAATAAGGTGATAAGTAACAGTCAACATGTACTTGACAAGAACAAATCATGTCAAACCAACCTAATATCCTTCTTGGACAAGGTAACAAGACTTGAGGACAGAGATGCATTAGCAGATGTCATGTACCTTGACTTTAGTAAGGCTCTTGATGCTGTCTCACATGACTTTCTCATAAACCAACTAGAGAAATACAGTGTAGATGAACATACTATAAGGTGGATTCATAAATGGCTGGAAAACTGTACTCAGAGAGTAGTTATCAATGGTTCACAGTCAAAACAGGAAGGGCATATCAAGTGGAGTCCTGCAAGGATTTGTCCTGGGTCCAGTACTATTCAATATCTTCATAAATGATTTGGATGGTGAAATAGAGAGTACACTTATAAATGTGGGAGGGATAGCACATGGTTTGGAGGATAGCATTAGAATTCAAAATGATCTTGACAAGCTGGAGAACTTGATTTTTCCACCAGTCTAAAGAATTCCTCACTTGTAGCAGAACCCCACCACCTCCTGTCCAAGCTGTGTCTGACTAGAGAATAGGTGATGCTGAGCCAACCCTGGAAGTGGCAGAGATGTAGCTTTGCATGATTGGTCACGAAGGCGGAAGCTGCTGCATATCCCTTATTGTAGTCTAAGGGCTCCCCTGACTTACCTATGCCAGATTTGACAAAGTTACAAATCTGTCTAAGAGAAGGTAAGCCTAGGCAGTCAATATTTCCCAAAGATATCCTGTGAACTGAATCTTCTATACCGGGATTAACAAGAATTTTTTTTCATTTAGCTGAAGATCCAAGTCCTGGAACAGAGCCAGGGCTCTCTGGGTGGAAGATAGCACTGCTTCATAGGAACAACCCTTGAGTTGAGGTACGGGAAGACTAGGCTCATTTCTTGTCTCAGGTAAGTAGCCACTTGTGCCAGTACCTCTGAGAACATCCTTGCAGCACAAGAAAGACTGAAGGGAAGATCTTGGTATTGGAAATGATCTTGGCGTATAGTGAACCATAGGTATTTCCTGTGAAAGGAGTATATTGTCATATGTAAATAGGCATCCTATAGGTGGAGAGCTGAAAACTCAACTGCTTCCTCCAGTGAAGGAATTACAGCTTCCAGAGTCAATTATAGCTTCCTAAACTTTTGAGACCTTATGAACTGTTTAGATATCTTAGACCCAAATTGGTCTCCATTTTCTGTTCTTTGAGTAAAACCCTTTGCCTTTGTGAGGTGGCAGGAGAGGCTCTATTGCTCTTAATTGAAGGAGAGTTCACTTTTTCATCTCAGTAAAAGTTTACGAGGGGTCCCTGAAGAGGGATGGGGAAGGGGAGGTGGAAGGGAGGGAGGAATGTAAAAAGGATGGCATAGCCCAATATTAAAACCTCTATGACCCATGCTTCAGTAGTGATCTGCTTCCAAGCACATTGGAAATGGGAAAGTGGGGGTGGTAGGCAAACATATGCAACTCTAAAACTAGAGGTGTAGGAGGATTTGAGTGCTTGACTGACATGTCAAAACCATTGCTCTGAAGATACTAGGTGGATGTGGAAGGCGGGTGAGCAGCCCTCTTTCTCTGGATTTATGTCTTTCCCTAGGGAGTTTGGTAGATCTGTAGAATCCAGAGAACTGAGTACGACAATCTCTGCGCAGTCTGTGACCGACTAAATCCTTTCTTATTTGTAGGTATATGAATGCCCAGGGATTGTAAAGTAGCGTAATAGACCGTAAGCGCGTGCAAGGACTCATCCGTGGACTCCATGAAAAGCTTACGACCACTGAAGGTGAGGTCCTCAACCGTGTTCTGGACTTCTCTTGGAAAACCCGAGTTAGCCATGATGCCCTGCATATAACTTCCGCCAGGGAGGTGCGCGTAACAGCAGCGCCAGCAGCTTCCAAGGCTGCTTGAAGACCGGTTCTGGTCAATAACTGACCCTCTGAGATGATAGATTGGAATTGCTCCCTATGTTCCAGTGGCAGATGTTCAATAAAGGCAATTGTAGTTTGCAAAATTATATTTACCCATGATTGCCTGATAGTTTGTGATCCTGAATTGTAGGGTTGCCGATGAGTAGGATTTCCATCCAAAAAAGTCCAGTTCATCCATTACAGACAAGTCCTTAGTGTATCTGAAATCCTGTGGTACCAAGTAGGGGGACTGGTACCGATGTGGTAGCCAATGATGCAGTAGCCAAAACTGACAGTACTGTCGATGGAGGTGGGAGGGAAGCTGCCGATTCAGGTGCAGTGGTATCCGGTGCCATTGCTTGGTCAGTACCAAGGATGCTGAATGATTAGCTACTGATGGTCTGAAGCTGCACTGAGATTCCGCCATCTCACAGGACAACCAATGTATATTCATTGCCAACCAAATGCAGAAAAAGTCTCGGGAGCAAAATCAGGACCTGTACATGGCCTTCACTGACTTAACAAAGACCTTTAACTTGGTTTTATCATGAAGCCCTGTGGAAGATGCTGGCCAGATTTGGTTATCCTCCAAAATTTATAAAGGTCCTAAGGCTTCTTTATGCTTAAATGACTGCTACCGCTGTTTGTATCGATTTGGAGACAGACCCTTTTGTCATCAAAACCAGGTTTAAATAAGGTGTGTTATTGCTCCAACCCTGTTCTCCATCTATTGCAGTCATTCTGGTCCTAGTTAAAGACCATCTCCCCCCTGGAGTTAACATTCAATATAGAATGGATGGGCAGCATTTTAAACTTCGATGTCTCTGCTCAAAGCCTAAAATCCTCAGGGCGTCCATTATTGATCTTCAGTATGCTGATGATTGTGCTACTCTTGTGCATACCGAGAATGACCTTCATTCCACACTGGATTTTTTTTTGCATAAGCCTACCACAGCATAGGACTTTCACTTAATACTGAAAAGACTAAAGTGCTCTATCAAATCGGCCTCAGGTCTTGCACATTCATGATTCACCACAAATTATTGTCAAGGGACAGACTTTAGAGACAGTCAAGCATTTCTGCTATCATGGTAGTCAGCTGTCTCAAAATGCAGAAATTGACAGTTAGACTCAGCATAGGATCCAGTGTACAAGTGCTTCCTTTGGGAAATTGTTCCGAGATGTTTTCACAGATCATGACCTACAGAAGGACACCAAGATTCGAGTCTATAATTAGTTGTTCTCCCTACATTCCTGTATAGATGCAAAAGCTGGGTGACCTACGGACAACACCTTAAAAGATTGGAGGGGTATTTCCAATGATGCCTCTGGAAGATCCTTCACATCAAGCAGAAAGATCCCTGCACTAATACTAGCATCCTCACTGAAGCCAATGTCACCAGCATTGAAGCAATGATCCTTATGCATCAACTATGCTGGGCTGGACATTGTGTGCAGATGCCACATTTTTGCCTCCCAAAACAAGATCTCTACTCTCAGTGCACCATGGTCAGCTGCCACTACCAGGGTACAGAGGCCCCATCAGAGCAGTGTCTCTTCTTCAAGCTCCAGGACTTTCTGGGCCCACTGCTATCAGAAGAAGACCTTCACAAGAGGTCAAGGCTTCGGAGACTGCAGATTTCACAGAGGACATGGAATTTTTTTGGATCTGGTTTCTTAAGATGAGAATCCATGCTCTTCTTTTTGGAAAACTTCATTGAACAACCAAACTCTTCCTTTTCTAAGGGGAAGCTTGTCCCAAGGTTGAAGGTGTGCTAGATTTGTTAAGAGACAGAAGTACATGGGGGTGTCTCCTGATCTGACGCAAAGTTGGTAGAAGGGAGTGTTCCATCATCAACAGTCTGAGTTTAATCTCCTTGGTCTTCCTGGCCTGGATATGAGGGCCAGGCAGAATTTGCACTTCTGGGAGATGTGGAATTCCCCCAAGCAACAGACACAGTTAAAGTGGCCAATGCTAACAGGTATAGCCTTTTGGTAGGAGAGAGTGTTTAAAACCTGGCAAGTCAGGCATGCTCTACCAGGAGAATAAGGCTCCCAGAGGGAAAGGAGAGGAACAAAACAACTCTCTTGCTACTTATCTCTAATTAACTAATACTATGCAGTGTTGTTGTAGCCATGTTGATCCCAGGATATTAGAGAGAGGGTAAGGTAATAACTTTTATTGGACCAACTTCTGCTGGTGAGAAACACAAGCTTTTGAGTTTCCACAGAGTTCTTCAGTATGAGAAACATAGTCAGATTGTTTAGCATACAAGATTGTTTAGCATAAGTAGTGAGGGACTATTCGATGGTCAAGGGACCATTCAAAGTGAAATGACCCATTAATACTCCTCCATTCATAGGGTGGAAAGGAAAAGGGTCATTGTTAGTGGGTTACAGATTGCTGTAATAAGCCATAAATCTCTGCCATAAGTCTCTGTTCAGTCCATGATTTTTAGTGTCTAGGAAAGTTAAGAATTTAAGCTTCCAGGCTCATCTTTTAAAGGAGTTGTTCAGATTTCCTTTGACAATGAGCACTGAGAGGTCAGATATAGAGTGGTAGTTTTGTGAAAAGTGTTCACCCACAGGTGATATGGTGTTTTTGTCTTCTATTGATTGACTGGTTCACACACACAGTTGGTATGGGGGCATTTAGTACACTGGATGAGGTACACCACATGTGGTAGGCACATGTAGGACACATGAATCTTGAAAGGTGTGTTGTGGGGATCCTGTCATCGTAGCAGTGGAGATATGTCTACAAGTTTTGTATCTGTTGTTCTGGCAGGGTCTGGTATAGCTTTGAGTTGGTGTGTCCTGGTCTGTGGGGAACTTGCTGCTGCTGCTGAGCTCGGAGAAGGTAGGAGGTTGTTTGAAGGCCAGAAGAGGGGTTCAGGAAAGCTTTCTTTCAGGATGTTGTCCCCATCAACTATGTATGGGGATGTGAATATTGCCATACAATCCAGTTATACATGACTAATGAAGTAATACCCAATGCTGTAACCTGAGAGGCTGATAAAATGAGGATGCACATAAGATTTTATCAATTTGAATAAATCAACCCTAACTATGCAAAGTGAAATAATGTTCAGTTCCTACTGACTCTGACATTTCTTTTCAGGCCTCTGACAACCGCAATCCCACCAACACCTAAGACCATTCATTAAAATATTCTCCCTTCTTTTCTTTAGACTGCAACTTTTCAACACTCCTGCCCAATAGATTCAACTTTGTGAACTATGAAATGAAAATCAGACTCTGACAATGCGAGCACTGGGGCTGGCACAAACAAGCACATAAACATGGCCACTGGCCTCATTTTTTGCATATTCTAAAAGGGTATTTTTTAGTTAATTCTTTTGCCTTAAAAACCTCCAGTATCAAATATGTACTGAATTTAGACCCTTAAATCCTATAAATGCTCCCAAGAGGGCTCATCGGCCTGCTTCACATTTAAACACAGGGTATATGATAAAGCACCAACAGGATGTTCGATAGTGGCCAAAACACAGATGATGATGATGTTTCCTGTTCTGAGAAGCTTCACAATGAACTAAAATTGTGCATTTAGCAGGTGTGACTTTTAGAATAAAGGCCTAGCTAAGAAAAGAAATGAGGACGCCAATGTTAGAAACTTGATTAAAAGTCTCTCAAGTCCCTTCACCAATGAAAGAGCTTCTTTGAGGCTAATACAGGAGAGGACTAGTCAGCATTTTAGAAACTACCCTAAGTAGTAAAAAAAATGACATAACAGGCTCACTGAAGGACAGAAATAAACTATAGAGTAAGATCTAGGGAAACAAGTGTCTCAACTCCCCTAACCTGTAAAACAAACTCCGTATGTCAGAAGACAGCTGCTTCTTAGAATTGTAAGCAGATACAGTGGCTCTTTCTGGCATTCAAGTAGGTGCTATGCAAGAAATCATCCCAGTGAAATATCCCACCTTCCCTCATCCCAATAATAAAGCAAAAACAAATAAATTAAAATTAAATAAAAATAAAAATCGACTAGACTGTTAGTCTAATAAAGCCCAAATGCAAGAGCCCTGGCTCACTAAACACTTCATTTTTAACTTGCATATGGAATACCCTGTTCTACCAAAGCTTGCACACTAGTTCTGTTAACAAAGAATACATATTATGATTCAACTGCCTAATCTTGTATTAAAATGGAAGTTATACAGAAATGGAAGTGAAGCAGTTTAGTAGTGAAGCACTCTATTGACTTACATGATCGTTGTGTCCCTCTTCATATGAAGTAGACATCTACTAAAGATTTATTATATTAATATGAGTGAAGACTCTATAATATCAACAAGATGAAAATTACCAACCATAACTACAGGAGACTTGCAAGTCAGCTATTATTCGAAGGATATTGTTCATTTGATTGGATCTTTGTTCATTCTCCATGATGCTGCCTGATGCAGGATATGCAGAATCGATGTAGATTAAATCCAAGAGATAAATTCCTGAAATTAAAGATGATTAATCAGGTGTTTTATAAAGAAATAGTCATCTAAGTACCAATAAACAGAACAGCCAGGAACCACGAGCTACCCATTTATGTCTTTCCTATTGAACAAATGAGCAAATTAGTAACAGCAAAGAGCTTGAGTTTTGTGTAATTAAAAATATAAAATTTGGACTTCAATTAAATTCTCTGGCACTGCTTACATGAACATAAAAAAGGCTTCAACCATGTATGCTTACAAGAAACTGTCTCTTATACAGAACAGGCAAAACTTAACCACCTCATTAAAATGTGTGTTCACACTGAAAAATAGTATGCAATTAAAGTGGGAGAAGAAGAGGGGAAATATCTCCATGCATTTGGCAAGATACCAAGGGCCTGATACTGCATGATCCTTTAAAAAAAAACAACCACCCACAATGAGAGTCCTGTAGCACTTTAAAGACTAACAAATTTCTGCAGGCATAAGCTTTCATAGGCTGCAACCCACTTCGTTAAATGCAAGTGGGTTGTAGCCCACAAGAGCTTATGCCTGCAGAAATGTGTTAGTCTTTAAAGTGCTACAGGACTCTCTTTGTTTTTGCTGTATAGAGACTAAAATGGCTACCCCTTTGGAATATGATCACCTTGATCCTAAAGAATGACAAATCCCTGACTTCAATGAAAGCTGAGGCAGCTCAGCACAGTATTGCTCTTCAAATTTGCCACCATTTGATTAATTTGTACATTATCACAAGCCTTTGGTTGGGCCCAAGAGTTGAATTCTTTAGTGAGACAACGGGAAGCAATTTTTTGGTTTTCAGTATAGTGATTTAAAGGTGTTTGTACTTGCTACTATATAAGAGTGGTTAATGAAGGAAAAGTGTCTTAAATCTTAGATTTGAGAATTAGAGAACAATGAAGGCAAGGGCCAGGTCTTTGGCTTTGAAACTCATTTCAGCAGAACCCAAGATTTCTGTGTGTTAAAACATGGTGTAAGGCTCATCTATTTACCCCAGCATCTCATGAGTTAGGTTACAGTGGTGATTTTGGTTCCTGATCCAGACACTGCAGTACACTTTTCAATCAAGTAACTCTTCCCAGAAGCTACGGCAATGGGTGAACAATTAATTAACTGAGGGTTTTACTGAGAACCCCTCTGCTCACTCAGAGCATTGGGAGGTACAATACCACCCTCAGCTCTCTGGTGTACATGGCTTCACCCCGTAAGGGAGTGTGCGTCTGCGCCACTGTGAGCATAGCTAGTTCTGATGACCAGTGTGGCAGTGATGATTGGGGGTGGGTGGGCATGGCCTTGCCTTTTTTTTTTGTCAACTTTAGGGTGTCCTCTGACTCAGGGATTCTCTGAGGGAGCAGCAGGCCCTATGACTGCTGGAGCACAGCCATTGTGTAAGGCAGGCTTGTTGTTCCTTTCCCTCTTGCATGCCTCTACAGCAGCCAAGCACAAAGCTGAATAAATGAATACAATAAAGGACCCTCAAATTCATCCCTTTTTTAATAGAAGAGTCTATTGGTAAAACACAGTAACCTGTTCTCTTTCCATTTATTATTGCCTTGTAGGAGAACTAATGGCTGTGAAATTCAGATACATTTTCTGAAATCCTTCAATAAACGTTAATTCAACAGCAACTTGTGAATCAGGCAGGAAGCAAATCATTTCCATTAAAACAACTAAAAAACAGAACTGCTGCAACTGTGGAATTTCTATAAGTCCAGGACTTTAAAGGCAAAGACTGTTGGATAAAGGATTGCTAAAAAAGAAATTTAAAAGCCAATTATACTCTCTCTATTCCATCCCAGTCTCTTATCTCCAAACAAATGACAAGTTATGCAGTGAGATAGCAGAAGGCATCCCCAAAGTATTAACCTTTGGTAACGTCATCAGTTCCCTAATTTCTATTGATCAATACACCTGCTCTTCTAGTGCAGAAGCCCAAAGAATATTGGTTTACATTGGGCCAGTGGTATAATGGCAGGAGAGTTGGTCTGGAATGGCACTTGTGTCCATTTTTCAGGGTGGGAAAGGAACATTCTGGATGCTTGTGACAGCACATGGTAGCACAGAGACCAAAACAACCTGTGCAGGCAAAATTCAGTTTTGAGAAAATCTAAGTTTAAAGCCATTCCTTCTTTGGTGGAAACTGTGATACTGTTTGTCTGAGAAGGCCTAATAAGAATCCTCTTCATTCTGAGAATGAATTAACACTGGCCATTGCTTCCTACAATCCTCAAAATCAACTATTCCATTCATCACCTGAAACCACCACATCTGTTTTTGTTCACGACTAAGACATCCTTACATCCTCTTTAACTATTTCTTTTGCATAATTTTCCAGACTATGACATTGCCTTCATTTCACTTTCTACACAGGGCCCCAAACAGATCATAATGACGTATCAGACCATTAGAGAGGTAGCTGGTAGCAACCCTTTTATTTAACATGCCTAACACTTTCAATTGTAAATGTTGGTAGCTTTTGTTTTTAAATCTGGCACCTCCATGCCACCTTAATTCTGCCCCTTTGTCAGGATGTACTAGGACATATTTAATTACACAGAACCACTGCCTGAGTGAGTCCCAGTGCACAGATTGGAAGCTTAAGGGGGAGAAGTAAGGTTGCACAGACAACTATAATAGAAGTAGCATTTTCTAACTTTCAAGTGCGTGACTTTACAACCTATATAACTTTGAACACATTTTTGTACACATACAGCGTAAAACGCAGCACCCTTAATAATGGTTAGAAAGTGGATACAAACCAATGCCTATAAAACCAGTAAGAGTGGAACTTTTAACATCAAAAAGTCAATATTTTCACTTCCAGTGATAAAACAAAGCACCCTGTTATTTGCAGATCAGAGTTTGTGGGATGCTGTGCATTTAAAGGCAAAAAACAGTTTATATAATATTTGCTTAGTGCAAAATAGACATGTGGCAAGTCAAGCTGAGGCTGCATTTTTTCCTTATGTGCTAGCAGAGATACTCATTATGTTTGTGATTCAACAAGCAAAACCACAGTTTTATGGGGGAGGGATTAAGCATGTGTGGATTAATGTTTTAATAACAACATGCCAATTATTTTATTAAATATTTTTACTATCGTAGCATCCAGGGGTCACAATCAGTAAAAGTACTAGGACAGGGAATATGTCTATCATAAAAAGACAAGCAGTACATGATATGTGGAGGAAAAGATGATGTATACAGTTTTTTTATATACATTCACTATTTTTGTCTGTCTTCCATTTACATGAACAAGTACTAACTTTAACCAGCTGCCCCTCTGACAATGGCTGAAGTGGGACTTGTGCACGCATTTGAAAGGGAGGGTAGTGACTTCCAGATCAGTTCACGGATGGCATTCCATTTGTAAGGGGTCACCATTGAAGAAAGTGCAGAGGCATGTGTGAAAAGATGGTTACTTACCTTCGTAACTATTGTTCTTTGAGATGTGTCACTCATGTTCATTCTATTCTAGGTGTGCACACATCCCTTAGCAGTATCCGTAGGGCTGGCTCTGCAACCGTCTGAAGCCCTGCACTCACGCCGCGGTAAGGTGCCACCAGCCCTATGCTCCCTCAATTCCTTCCTGTCAACTGCGACAGCAGGGACAGAGGGCAGATCATGGAACAGACACCATCTCGAAGAACAACGGTTACGAAGGTAAGTAACTGACTTCTCTTTGAGTGCTTGCTCATGTCAATTCCACTGTAGGTGACTCACCAGCAGTGTCCCTGGAGGTGGGCTTGGAGTTCACAGATGCGCTATTTGCAGCACTGCTTTGCCAAAGCTGGCATCATCCCATGCCTGCTGGATGATAGCATAATGGGACATGAAGGCATGGACCAGGTAACAGCCTTACAAATGTCTTGTTTCGGCACCTGCGCCAGAAACGCCACTGAAGATGCTTGCCCTTTCGTGGAATGGGCTATGATGATTTCCAACATCAAAAAATCTGATGCAGGAAGTAACCCATGAGGAGATCCTCAGGGAGAAAACTGGTAAGCCTTTCATTCTTTCTGCCACTGTGACAAAGAGTTGCATGGTCCCATGGAAGGGTTTTGTCCTTTCAATGTAGAAGGCTAAAGCACACCTGACATCAAGTTATGTGCCATTTACGTTCCTCGTTCAAGCTATGTGGTTTTGGAAACAACACAGAGAATTATGTCTTGGTTAATATGAAATTGAGACACCAACTTAGGTAAAAAGACTGGGTGAGGTCACAGCTGGACCTTGTTCTTATCGAAAACTGTCTATGGTGGCTCTGAGGTGAGCACTCTAATCTCAGAAACTCTTTGTGCTGAGGTGATTGCTACCAGGAAGGTCACTTTCCAGGAGAGGAGCAACAAGGAGCAGGTAGCCAAGGGCTCGAAGGAGGGCCCTGTGAAACTTGACAGAACTAGGTTCAGATCCCAGGGGGCAATGGGTCCTGAATTTGAAGGTAAAGCCTCTCTAGGCTTTTAAGGAACCTAACCATCATGTAGTGGGAAAAAAATGATTTCCCTTGTATCGGAGGGTGAAATGTGGAGAGGACTACCAAATGGACCACTAATGAAGAAATAGCTAGGCCTTGAAGTTTAAGATGCAACAAGTAGTCTAATACAGACTGGACTGATGAGGTGAGATTTTTTGGCCTGATGCCCAGCAGGTGAATCTTTTCCACCTGGCCAGATATGACACCCTAGTAGAGGGTTTTCTGCTGCCCACCAGGATTTGCTAGACCTGAGATGAGCACACCTGTTCATCAGTGTTTAGCCACTCAGCCTCCATGCCATCAGGTGCAGGAATCCTAGGTCTGTGTGCAGGAGCTGGCCGTGGTTCTGGGAAAGGAGGTTGGGCCAACATGGTAGTTCCAGCGGAGGGGATGATTGACAGTTTCAGCAGTGTGCTGACCAAAGCTGACACAGCCACACAGGAGCTATCAGGATCATATCTGACTTCTCTCTCTTGATCTTCAACAGGTCTCTGTATATCAATGGTATCGGCGGGAAGGCCTACCTGAGTGCTCTCATCCAGGAGAGAAGGCAGGCATTGGACAGCAAGCCCTCATCGAGCCCATGCAATGAACAGAACTGATGGCATTTCTTGTTCAGTTTGGATGCAAAAAGGTCCACTTGGGGAGTACCACACCTTCGGAAGATCATGTTGGCCACCTCTGGATGGAGAAACCATTCCCAGCAAGGTAAGAACGACTTGCTGAGGAGGACTACTGTAGCACTCCTGGCCCCTGAGAGATGAGAAGCCATGATATGAATATTAGTCCTCGGCCTAAATCCCTTACAAATACTGTACTTGTCCTTCCTATGCGTTTCCCCCAGGCACTTTAAGCAGCTGTTATGAAGGTCATTCAGTGGGAAGGGCTTGTTGCAGGGGGAACAAGGTTTGAAGCCAGGGGAATGGGGCATGCCCCACTCCCAGACAAAGGTCCCTAACGGGACTAGAACTCAACTATTAATGCTATACAGAGTAACTAGACAAAAAAACAAAACAAAATAAAACAAAAACTACACACCAACCAACGAAGTTATAACTACTAAGGGAGAACTCTGAGTACTTGCAACAAGTGAGAGAGAGGGTTCCAGCAACTGTCACAAATGGAATAAAGAAGCTGAGAGAGCACAGGGCTGGTGGCGCTTCACGTACCACAGCATATGTGCAGGGCTCCAGAGGGCGCCAGAGCTGGCCCTACACATACTGCTAAGAGAAAAGCTTCTGATAACTGTGCACATGGGTACGTGCACATCTAGAATGGAATGTACATGAGCAAGCACTCAGAGAAGAAATTTCCATTCTTGATCCAAAGAAGGCTGACTAAATGGATGATAATTGGTGTTTATTCAGTTTTTCCATCATAAATTGTTACTGCAGCTGACATCTTTTTCTGCATTGTAAGACTGAATCGAAGTGAATCAGACCATAGTAGAAAAAAATCAACAAGGAGAGATGGCCAACTGTATGTGACTCCAATGTTTTTTCACTGAATGGGAGGAGAACGTATTGGACAATTAAGAATATAAAGATTGGCCCTTTGCAGAAAGTTTTAAGAGACTTTAGTATCTAGTACAGCTTTGGAAGAGGCTAAACTCAGTTAAATATTACCTGAAGGAGTTTAGATGGGGAGGGAAAGGTAGAGGTGTGGCTTACATATATTCCACCTTTGTCTTGTTGCTCTTCTCTGTAATAAAATGAACAAAATACCTGAAACACCAAACTGTCAAGTCTGTTGTGAAACCAGTTTGCTGAAGGGTGAAAAACAGGGCTAAATGTTTATATAAGGGAACATAAAACAATTATAATGATAATTTCTGCAGCATGGATGGTAAGTTTTTAAAACAGATAAACTACTTTTGGTCAAGTCCTCTGGGCAAATCCAGAAACTGGTCATTCTCAGAGAGTAAAATGACTTTCCATCTAATTGGATGCTTTGTAACTACCGGTCTCATAATAAAACTAGCAAGAGATTCTTTCTATGTAAGGCCTGAAAGGTCTTTGATTTTATTATATCTGAACACAAACACTGGAAAGTCATACTGATAATGCTGGAGTTGTCACAAGCCAGGTCTTCTGGTGGTGACAGAGAAACTCAAAAACACCACTCCACATTCACATTTATTCAATAAAATATTAAGATTGTACATTTATAAAAGTTTTTTTCAGGAGACTTTATATACTATGTGCTTCTAGATCTAAACTCCTGATTCTACAATAATTACTATGGCTGAATATTCTTGACTCTTTATGGAACAATAAAAGTCCTCAGATATGTTTTCCTCAAACATACAGAACATTCTAGTTCTTTAACACTTGTTTTAAAATTCAGTAATATCATGGAAGAAATGCTGAAAAGGAATTAGTATGAAGGATAGGAGAGACTATTTAATGCATACAATTAATTCAAATTAAAAATAGAGTAGTTTACCACCTGTATCATCAAAACCAAGAAGGAGACACATGAACAAAGACTAAGTGAATATGATAATATTCAATACTATACTAACATCATAACATGGTTCAAATCACACAACCAATTTCTCTTGCTAATTTCCTCTGCAGTAAACCAGAAACATATAAAGCTTGTGATCACAATTTCCTTGTTACTAATGTTTATTTTTAGGCCATGTACATTTAAGTTTTTGCTTCTGTTCTTGTTCCAGGAAGAAAACTGCACACTGTGCTGTTAAATTAAAGAACTGACTTAGAAAGAGGAGGTTGTAAAACAATATTTGTGGAAGGGGTCCTCAGCCCAATAAGTCTTTTATCTTGTTTTCATTTGAAGGAGGTCATTTCAGCAACCACCCAGTTAGATTAAAAATAGTTTTCCCATTAGCTGTGAGCAGTTCATACTGCAAAGCTCCCCCGCCTACATTTGATCATTAGCATCCTTCAGGATGAGCTCATAGAGGGCATTCAGGAATCCAGAGCTGACAGAAATAAATTGCCTTTGTGTTTTTCAGGCTCACAGCAGGTAAAAAGGAGAAGGGACTGTTGCTAACTGCTCCATGTGGAGAAATAACTCATTGACCTCAGGTTTCTGATCAGAGTAGAGAGGAATTATATTAATCTTTTTTTCCCCATTAAAACTGTCTTAAAGGTAGAGCAACAAAATGTAAGGTGTAACTGGTATATGGGGAGACCAAGCATCCCAGGCCCTTACAGAATTACTGACAAGTTTATTCCTTTTTCTCACAAGTGCAGTTTAATAGCCTCTCTAATGTATTTTAATACTGTGCAACATGGTAGTTACAAATGAAACACACATGGTTTGGATTTATGGTAAACTTAAAGTCATAATGTCAAATCAAGCCAAAAACATAACCAGGAAAACTGGTTATTAGCCATTCCTGAAAACCCAGCAAGTCTCACTTTGGCACTGACGTTCAGCTGTTGACAAGTGGTGACAGAAGAGGTAGTTTAGAAGCACTAAAACTAATGCTCCGAAAAGCAGTATTTTTGCACACATTGTACAAACTGGCAAATATATCAGAGCTGGAAACAGCTGTGTACCTGTCTTGCCTCCTCCATTTTCCTCTGTTTATCAGTGAGGTACTTCATTATACCCTGGCACTCCCAAGGAAAAAAAGCAGATCTTGTGAATTATGGTCTCTACTGCTTGATTTTAAATGCCTTTTTGTTCACAAGACAAGGACTGACCTTTTTCTTTAGTTCTCTTTAAAATGTGAAAATTGGTATTTTTATACTATAAAGAGTCCAAACATTTAATGTTGAAGTAAACATGATTTGATGTGATTGCCACCTGATTGCCATTCACTGGCTTGTGTGAAATGAGTTGGAGGATCTCAGTTCAGTTGATATTGGACAAATATCCACATCCCAAATATCAGTATCACAGTTGGCACCAAATGACATTATCAGTGTAGAAACTGAGGATTGACTATACAAAGATTCTCTCACTTTTAAATGCAATCCATTATTGTAGAGATGACAGCACACTGGAAATTTATAATGGCACTAGTGGTACATATGTCTGTAGTTACACTTGTTAATGTGTGTTTGGGATAGACAAATTCCATACAAACTGAAGCTAGAGCCTTAAAAGAAACCAGACTGAATCAATCAGGACTAGATATTAAAAAACTCTTCAGAGTGACTCTTTTGAATCTATGTTTTGGAATAAGGGTCCTGATTCTCATTTACACTAAAGCCCCTTTCTATCATTCTGGAAGTGTTAAGGAATCTTGATGTGTGTGTAAATGTAATTTAGTATACATGCGAATCAGGCCCAGGATGAGCTGGAATTGCAGTGTTTTATACAGTGCACCTTAGCCAGCACTGCCATTACTCTCAAACTTCATCCATCTTCATTCTGAATGGAAAGTGAGCAGAATATGTCAACTATAAATACACCTTCATTGTACCACTGGTGGTCTCTGCAGTGTTTGAATATGGGACTGTGGAGGAGGAGTCACTTTCAATTAAGCAGAGAGTAACAACAATGGAATGTCATGCTATACAAAATACTATATAAAAGAGTTCAATGCAGTTTTGTGGTAGCCGTGTCAATCCCAGTATATTAGAAAGATAAGGTGGGTCAGCTAATATTTTTATTGGACTAACTTTTTCTGGTGAAAAAGACAAACTTTCAAGCTAACACAGAGCTCTTCTTTGGGTCTGTGTAAGATCTGAAGAATTAAAAATATAAGAGTTCTAACAGTTTCCATAAGATGGCTACTAAGTAAGGAACATGCAGCCAATTCCATTATGTCAGACTAAGCTACTGTACGGCTACATCTCACAACACAATGTGCCTCGCTATTGAGATGAAAACTAAGGAGGCAGAACCTTGAGTATATGGAACCACAAAACAGTAGTTTAGTCAAAATTACCATCATGATGAGTATACCCAGCTTTCTTTAATTTTAAAGTTTCTAGTGATAACCTTTCCAACATAAACCACAAGTTCAACAAAGAGTATTGCTGAGCTCATGCTATGCTAGGAAAGATTCCTAGGGTTTAGTAATGCTTCTGTTGATCGTCGTGCAATGAATCCTCATCAGCACACCTTCTTGAACAAAGTCATTTTAAATTCATGTATTTTGCTCTAAACTATTATCTCATCATTACAAAACAGATTTGGAATCTACATATGATAGACTGTATAAAAGGCAGACAGGGCACAATCTATATTTAAAAAAACCCATTACTAACGATAATTATATGGCAAACACACAATTCATCCCAAAATACTTTTCTAATTTAAAATTATACACTACATAAATATATGCAGAATCTTTCCACCTGTCACTGGAATGCCATCGCCTCTATTTAAAAAGCACACAGCAACACTATGTGACAGTTTAGGACTGGCAGAGAATTTCTTATCCAATTTAAATTATTCTGTTCCTGGCTATAGATATAACTGGCAATCCTTTATTTTAACTAGCACAAAAATTCACCTATTGTCATGAGCAGTTACCATTTTACTGTATATCCAAAATTAATTAGTATATTGAAATATATCTTCCAGAACCTACAGTATTCTTATTATTTTTGTTCACTGCTATATCAGACATGAAATGAAAACAGTCCCTACCCCAGAGAGTTTGTAATCTGAAATACCAAACAAAGTTGATGGGATATATCAAGAATTCCAAAGAAATTACCACCTTTGAGGAATATTCATTTATTTTTTATTTTAGTACTGACTCAGAAGAAAGTGTGTCATTTGCTCCATCACCAAAATGATTTATTGAAGCACCTGTCTTTCAAGCTGTCCAACCAACTATATTTTTAGCTTTGAAATAATACAAGACTGAAGCCCCAGTTCCTGGTACAGCGGGACACTTTTCTGTCAAAATCATGAACTAACACTTTAACTGCATGCTGATGGGTGCTGTGCTACTGGAGGTATCTTTTTGGATGTCATATAAAACTAAGGTCCTTACCAGTATTGTGAATTATGTATGCTAGCCATAGTGTTGTCTCTATGGTTTATGCTGGAGAAGTTCTTTCACTGCTACCCCTCTGAAAAGCTATGTGATAGTACTCAGACCATGTTCCATGGCAGAAGAGGCTGAATTTTAGGGCTAGATGAACAATTGCTACACTCCCTGAAGTGATTTGGGATCCTCTTGCTTGAAAGGAGCTACATAATGTTTTAATATGGTCTCAAACTGTTATTAATAACAGACATTATAGAGATTTCTCTCACTATTCCATTACCAGCAGCTTCCACTTTAAATTGCATTGTTAAAAACAAAAGTGATTTTTAAAAGCTTGTTAAAGAAAAATAAAACAAAAGATGTAGCACATGAAATCTACATTGATTGATAGCATAAAAGTCACTAGAAACACTAACAACAGACAAGCAGCATTAATCTCTCAATGTAACTTGTTCATTTATCCTTATTAACACAGCTGTTCATTTCTCATGCCATAAACAAGGGAATTATTCTGTGGTCAGGAGCTTCTGTAAAATATTTGGTTACAAAACTGGAATTGAATGGAAACCACACAGAGAAGCTCAGAACTTCATAAACTTGAATTAAATGAGCCAAATACCTCCTTGATGTAATTTCATTGACTACAACTGAGTTACACCAGGAATTAATTTAGCTCACCGAGTCCAGTAAAATAACCATGGGTCAAAGAATTATCTTCCTGAACAACAGTAACTGTAACTCGGCACAGTTAGCCAATACATACACATTGAAAGTTAGATTGTTGGGGGTGAGTAGAATATTAATTAGTGTCTTTTCTACAGCTGTCCCACATCAGATACACAAGTGACCAGTAATAATACTTATAGCACGTTACTGAAGTTTTCCTACCAAGATAAACATGGCTACATATCCTTTAAGCAGCCACAGAATATTTTATCCATTTGGAGTCCCATTTTCTGAAAATTCTTACAGCAGCTCTCTGTGTACATATCCTAACCTTTTTGTTATTACTGATGTGCATTCACACCCTCAAGTTACTAGTCTATTATGTTCTATCAAGAGCAATTTAACTTTAAAACCCATACATGTTAAGTGTTTTAACCTTATATTAGCTATGAGATATAATTATGAAACTATGTAGTAAAAAAGTTCAAATTGAGGGAGTTGTCTGTCAGCAGAATCCATGGAAAGAATAACACATGGTACGAGACCCTGAGGAAACTTTATAAATAACAGTTTTTTACAAGTATGTCTTACAATGCAGACACAAATTGCAATGATTCAGTAAAGATATCAAACTCAGAACTCTTAACACCTACAACATTAAGAAAGCAAGATCTGATCTATGTAATTCCCAATGAGTGAATACAAAAATGGTTAGAACCTCACAAAATAAATAAATAGTAATAAATAATTTAAATTAAAAAAATGGCAAGTGTGTCCCCAAAAGTCTCCAGATGAAAACCTTCCCTCATAGAATCAAATTAATTTTTTTGTTCGTGCAAATATAAATGGTTGGGGACATAAAACACAGGAGAGAGACAGGACTTGCACTAAGCATTTGCATTTAGAAGTTAGAGAGACCAGGCTAAGAAGTGCTCAGTAGTTGCTGAGAACAGCAAATGCACAAGCCACTGCTGGGTTTTTCAGGACAATTTTCTTGATCAAGTGAAAAACAAAGTTTATGAAGGTAAAGCAATCATGCAGTCACCCCATGCAATTTTTCAGAGAGACTCATGGGGCCTAACTCATATACACAAGAGCAAACTGGGATTAACACAGTAAGGTTCTGATCCTCTTTTACACTAAAGGCTGTTTTACACCACTTTGTCAAGATAAAATGACTTTAAAATGGAATGTAAATTATATTTACTCCCACTTTAAGGCCCTTTTAGATGGGTAGAGAAATGTAGAATAGCCTTAGTGTAATGGAGAATCAGGCCGCATCATTCTGATTTGGTAGCATTTTACACACACTTTGCACTGGTATAAATGACAATACAAGATGCAGAGTCATGGAGAATCATGGTCATGGAATCAGAAAATGGTCTGTCTTTTGCTTCACAAGAAAAGCAGCAGATTAATAGAGAGGAAATACTGTACTCACCCCCTGCCCCAAATCTTCATTTGACTGCTAGCCAAACCCTGTGCAGTTTTTTTTAAGCCATGTCAAAACTGCAAGCATAAGAAGCTGAATAAGAGCAGAAGAATTATAGTAAAAATAAACTGTTATCACCTTTCATTTGTTGAAATGTTTCTTAATACAACCTGAATTCAATATTCAAAATGGATTAGAATGGAAATCATTATGCATCCTTCACTATAGTGATCGCTACTGCAACCATTACAATGTGTCAAAGGCATGAACCCATTTTGATTCTTCTATAGCAGCCTATGAATGACTTCTGGTATGTGGAAGGTCATCTAAACAGAGGATTTTATTTGCTGTAACTTCCAAAGTTGTTTTACGAATTGTATGGCAGAGTTAGTGCTCCTAGCACAGCTTTCTCTGTTGAACGACAGAGAAAGGAAAATTCTTCTGGGCAGGAAAATAATTCGCGCAGTATAATACCTACCACATTTCCATATTAAACTTTCCATTTTCTTTTTTGAGAGCTTTTATGATTACAGACAATTTTTCCATGTTCTCCTGCCCTGCCATGGAAAGAGCATTCTACGGTTTCAGAAATCAAGCTAGTTGGCTCATGTGGCTGCATTTGTGTGGTTTTATGATATCAAACTGTCTTGATAAATTCCAACCATTAAAATAACAGGAACTGCAGTTGTGCTAGTCAAAAGTACATTTTTTCAACAGAGGGAGAAACCATATATTGCATAGCACACCTACAATGAACTCCCATGCCTCATGGGGTATGGGGATATTGGGTAAATCTGCAATAGTCACGAAGCATTAATGAACAGCATTATAGAACGATGCAAGTATGTGCAGTGAAAACAAAAACTTCATAATGCCTTACTTGGCCTTGTAAAATAATCTGCTGGTAGCTGACCTAACTATACCCTACTACTTTTTGTGGAAAATTGGTAATATTTCAATCTGGGAAAATTTAAATTCCTTCCTGAAGACTAAATGTCCTCATGTGCTCTTTAATATACACCAAAGTCTCAATACTGTCATCTATAGCCATGAATTACATAATAGCACAAGTAGTAATGGGAAGTGTGGTCATGGGAATTGAAGAAAAGCCATGTGGCTCACTGAAATTTGTTCCTCTATCATTTTCCAGCAGGAGACAGACTACTTTACTTTAAAAAGGTGCTGGGAGTTTACAAGATCTTTCTCTTGTTCACATGTCTGATACACATGATTCTTCATTACTATACACTTCATTCCCCCTCTCCTGAACTGGAGTTACACCACACAAACATCTATATTTGTGATCTATTGATAAAAAATTGTGTGTGTGTATTTGGTGGGAGAAGATTAAAATTACTTTGTTTTTTTAATACTTTCTGCTAATAAACCTTGGGTGAGTTATTGCTTTCTGTTGAAAAGTAATTCCAAGTGATCATTCTAAATTTGTTTTTCATTTTCATCCACACCCTAATTCCACACAGTTGTGGAACCAGTTACTTGGCTTGAATTTGACATTAAAAGTTCCATATGTTTTCTGCAAATCTCTTCTTAACTGCCCTGCTTTCTATAGGAAATCGAGTCCATGTCTGTAACCTGTTTCTGTAGCTCAGCATTTCAGATCCAGGGATTAAATGTCAATCTTCTCTTTATTTCTCTCAAGTACCATAACATCCTAAATCACACAGTGACAAAAAATTGAAAGCTGCAAGCCCAAGAAGAAGAAATTAGTTCTTGTTTTTTTTACATTGTCTGACTGAAATTTCCTTAAACTGCATTTTGCACAGTAGTTGAGCCTGTATAGCATAACCCTCTGTATCTACAGGCTTCTAAGCAAGAGAAAATAAACAAACTCCATATGATAACATAGGTCAGCAAGTCACCACAGTTTGCATCAGTTCCATTTGTTGTTTACTTCAACTTCACAGGAGGTCATTCTAAAAGATCATACATAACAATTCTATTAATATTTAGGCTAGGAATAGCTGTGGTAATTTAGAGGTACTTCTGTGACAGCTGCTGGTAAATGACAACTTTTTAAGGCACATACTATATATTTGAAATGTGCAGAATTTTCCCTTCTGTTGTTCTTTATACATTTAGTTTGGTATATGCTATAGAAACTTACTCTAGTGTCCGATTCTGCAAGGTGTGGAACATCTGCTGAGAAGAGATAAGTGCCTTCAACTCTCACTAGCTTCACATTCATTTGCCTGTGGCCATTCTTTTATGCATCTCCTTCACAAAAAAAGGTCTCTCTAAAGAACATTAACAAATATTCTTCAGATTCCTATACCCATGTCCTATTGTGACCCTCTTTGGCTCGTCAGTACTTGCCACTAATTTTATATATTTTGGCTTTCACTGCTCTGAAGAGATAAATACCCGATTCTATATAAACAAATGATAACCCTCCTAACTACATCACTCCGACAACACCTTTTCTATTGAATCTAGGAATTGAAACAAGTCTCTGGCTGGGTCTACACTGTCGGCGGCAAATTCGCCGCCGTCACATCGATTGCTCTGGATCGACTGAGCGGACTGTATAGACGCGCTCAGTCGATCCAGGAAGCGACACAGGAAAACCACCTAGGTAAGTGGCGTAGTGCTGCGTCGAAGGGAGCGCTGTTCCCTTCAACACAGAGCGGTATGGACGCCGCGCAGAGGAGACGCTGCAAAGTCGATGGGAGATACGCAAATGATTTACGTCACTTGCGTATCACCTGTTGACTGCCTCCGAATCGCAAAGGTAAGTGTAGACCAGGCCTCTGTCAGTGAAAGTTTTCAGGGAAGAGAGACTATAGTTGTGTTTTCTTTGTTTCCTGGATCCTTTCCTAAGGTAAAGCAAAGCTACAGGCAAAGAACAACATAACAGCAATCACACATAGTCCATGTAATTTGAGTCAATCCTTTCATTGTATAAAGATGTATTAATTCTTGCAGCTACCGGCACCTCTGGATATCTGATCCAACCTCCTTGCATATCAATCAAGGAGAAAGACACAAGCTGTATGGAATGCCTGCATGTCAGCCATACTATATTTCACCTGTTAGTTTGCATACATATCTGCATACAGTCTAGCATACAAAGCTATTGCTCTGGTTTTCAGCACAGTGGAGATTCCCTGTTCAATTCCTTAATATTATTTATCGAATGTAGGTGCTGCTGCTGGCTTTCAGTTTCAGATGGCAGCTTGTTACTTGCGTATCTTTAATAATTTTTATGGGGAGGGGTGACTCTTTCTTGCGCTATAGCTTATCATCAACAACACAAACCAGAAGGTAAAAGAAATCTTTACCAACCCAGGTCAGAACTGATAGCTTTATACACATAAATGCACACTAAAAATATTTTGAAGGCTAGGGTAGCTTGTTTAAGGAATTCTATCATGGCGGTCAGTGGCATCCAACAACAATGCTGCTCACAATGCAGGGCAGACTAAAGATGGACAGCAAAAGACTCCTACTTCCCTCTCCAAGACATGCTATTGAGGAAAGTCACAGCTTAAAACTAGCTTCAGCATTTATAAGGAATAACTCTCTTTTAGATTTATGTGAGTGGAATTTCTTTCCATTCCCTCAACTACTCACGCTATTTCTAGTTAATAGTTTCTCTGCTTTGTGTTTTTTCAGCTTGTGTTTCTGTTGATGCCTGTGTGCCTATTCCACCGAACTTTATGTGGCAAATCTATAGTTAGAGTAGGCACTATACTGAGAGTGGCCCAATAACTGATCTGACTTTAATTGTGAAGAGTGACCTACGGAAATGCTTTTTCTGCTAGCACATCCTAGGAGTCCTGAGCATGGCTTTGCCTACTTCAGACTTACATTTTTTAAAATGTGTGTTATACAATGTTCTCTCTGTCTGGATTTTCCTGGTCACTGTTCTTTATGGGAATCTTGAGATTATCACAGGATATTAAAAAACTGGTGATAAAAAAAGATAAGCCTCCAGATTTAGAAAACAATTCCTCACAGATTTGCTATGATTTGCAGCAGCAATTCTTCCTTGGTGCCACTGTTTCTCTGTGAAAGACAGAGATATTCACAGCAAAAGCATGTGTTCCATCCCACTTCAGATCTAATCTCTGTGCGAACAGGGAAAATAAATTACCCTGTGAAAATGGCAATTGGGTACTGCCCATATCTGCTCCCCTTGCATCTTAAGAGTCATATCTGTTTACTGGGGGAAAAAAAACCAATACAATTGCTACTTTCAGCCCTCCAGTGCTAATCCAGCTGCAAAGGGAGCCAGCCATACTCAGCCATGCCTTCTCCACCATCAGAAATATCAGAATTCTTATCATTAACATTTACCTAGCACCAACAGGATATTAGGCACTTTACCAACAAGAATAAAGATAAACGCCCTGATTGTCCCATGTCAGAACTATTTTGCACCAATCTGAAGCTGTCTAAAAGCAGATAAATTTAGCCACTGGAGGATTCTCCCAGTGTATGGGGTTCCCACATTGGCTTTGATCCCCTGTAAATCTCTCTTACACCACTCATTCTGGATGCTGGCACAGTGAGAACTGTCCAGTGAAAAGGGTGAGTGGCTCGGGAATTTTCAGGCTCCGGAATCCTAGCTCCTGAAACAGCCCCTAGGGGCCATGGGCGATCTGTGGAGATTAGAATTACACGAAGGCTGCTCTAATTTACATCACAGGCTGTAAAGTACCAACACAGGCAACGAATGATGTGTATACACGTGCACACATAGGACCTTTGCACACCTGATCTGCAGCAAATGCTTCTCAGTAGAGTTCAAGAAATAATGTTTTGGTTTAATTAATTAATTAATTAAAAATTAATTTTTGGCTGAACCAAAAAAGTTAAGTTAGCTTTGAAACTAAACTGACTTTTTTTTTTGTTTTTTCCTTGTTGACATGATGTCATTTGCATGGTTCAAAACGGTTAATTTCAAAGCAAGATGGTAAAATGATATGCTGATTTGAAATGACATTTTAAAACAAATTGTTTAGACTCTTTTTAGAAAAAAAATCCCTAAACTTTTATTCAACCAAACCTATTTGCCAAATTAGACTCAATTTTGCAAACAGTTTTGGTTGTCCTGAAACTGCATTTTCCGTTGAATTTACTAAACATATATAAAACTGCATCTATATGATTACATCTCTCTTTCTCCCCTTCAATCATGCGCCATTTGCACTGTAAGGTCTTTGGAGCAGAGACCATGTCTTCATATAACTGTGTGCAGCTACCAGCAAAAGACAGCATTTTGAGTCTATCAGAATACACATATGAAATAATATACTAAATGAGAATCAGTTTGCTTCTGAAACACAAAACATGAAACGATTCCCCCCGTGAAAGACAGGCAGTCCAAGGATGTTAGTGGGCCAAAGAAAACAAGCACAGAGTTAATTTTTCAAATTCTGGCTCATAAATGTGCTACTGTGTATGAAATACTGTGTCCCCTAAGGTACACAGCCATCAGGATGCTTTCCAGAGAGTGAGCTCATGGGCAGCTGCTTCCATAGACAAAACTTTTTCCAGCCACACTGACATTTCTCTATTGTTCTTGAAACCAGTCTCCTAGCTGGGTAATTATCATTAGTTTACAAGACAATGGAAATAAAAATCTACGGGCAAGGAAGCAGCATGATCAAACATTCTGCAATTAAATGAATCAATGGGAATCATACTATGTATGGGGAGAGATTGTCTATAACTTCCAAAGGGGACAGGCTCTATTATTGCTAGCAAAGTTAACAGTGAAAAGTTCAATGTTCATCAGGACACAAACACAAGGCCATTTACTTGCGCTCTTTGATTCTCTCCGAAGACACTCCCTTTATTGTCTTTATTGTATTTCATGCTCCTCACAAAGCAAGAAATTTAACAGTGGCATAGGTGACGTTCCCTTCTATTGGTATCATTGCCTTGGAGCAAGTGGGTGCAGGCAACACATTCTTACAAGGCCTGATCCAAAGTCTATTGAAGTCAATAGATATATTCCCATTGACTTCAACAGGCTTCGGTTCAGGCCCACAGATTTTACAATCTTCACAAGCAGCTGTGGAGGATTTGCTCCTTACAAGGAGTGGGACTCCATGCTGAGATGGGGTAGCAGGATATTTCTGATCCAACAGATGCATCACTTTTCCAAAGTGATGACACTAATGAAGGGTTTTCTCATATTTTAAAACAAAAACACCTGAGTACATTATTTTAAACTATATGATACATTACAAGCAGGGAGGAAGGATGTCTAGGGTACTAGCCCTGGACTTGGAAGACCCAGGCTCAATTCCCTGCTCTGCCACAGACTCCTAGCGTGTCTTTGGGCAAGTCACTTTGTGCCTCAGTTCCTCATCTGTACAATGGGGAGAACAGCAGTTCCCTAGGTAGTAGGGGTGTTGTGAGAATCAACACATTAAAGGTTGCAAAGCACTAAGACACTATGGCAGCTGGGACCATATACCAGAGTGAAAGTTGTTAGAATAGCAGCCATTATGGGTCTGATTTTGAAATGCATCTCTGCTTTCAGGCTTGCAATCATTTGTAGTTATGGTGTTAAGGGGTTCACACATCTAAAGCACCTAACCTGTTCCCACAAGTGATTATTGTGAAACTGCAGCCAAACAGCCAAGGTGTGATTAAGAACCCAGCTGACAATTGGGATTAACTCTGGGTCAGGCCTATCTTATCCTTTCTTTTCCTGGATGTAAAGATACGATGTGATATAATGGGGTTAATGTCTCCTGACCTTTGTGGTTGAAGCCATAGTGCCATACACTCCGTATGACTATAACAAGTAGGGTCCTGCTAGGCCCCTCTGTAATTCAGTACTGTAAACAAACTAGGAAGCAGCTGCTGCATGTTCTTTGTGTTAGCCAGGAGTTCATTTTGTCTTTGTTGCTCCCAGATCTAAGTGAGTTCGATAACATCAAAGAATAATTATCTGAGAGAAAAGTATTCTAGGCTAACCTGACCAGTTTTTTTAATTCTTATTGATCGTTTGGATTACGAAAGCACAGTAAATTATGCTGTTACCATAACAATCATAACCACAAAACAAATGCTATAAAAGGCCAGCAAAATTTAAACATTTTAACAAAGTTAGCTCTACACACATCCACATCTACATATAATGGTGCTCTTATGGGATATCAGTAATGTAACTTTATACAGATGTTCTCACTCCTTGAAGAGCCTGTATTCGTATATGCTGCAATTTTACACAGCTGTCAGGGTACAGTACATTTGATAGCACTGAGGTGGTATCTGCTGAGGGTATGACAACCAGCACACTCAGCAGAGGGAAACCTACTCAAAGTAATATATTCCACTTCTCCATCCGCTCCATCCCCAAATGGAAACAATCAAAGTGTTTTGATAGGAAAACCAGAAGAGACAAAAATATGTTTTCAATTTCTAACAAACTATATTTAATAATAATTTGCCACATAAATACATAAATGGTTCTATCATACCAAATCAAATAGAGGACACCAAGTGAAAGCAACTGATCAATATACTATCAACTAGTTAAACTCCCAAATCACTGCAATCAGCAGCCTGCTAAACAAGACACACCATTCTCAAGAGATTAGCTCACAGTCAGAAAACTGCCAACAGTTTTGCAGTTTTGCTGATTTCATTAAATTTAGATGACGCTTTCCATGAACCAAAGGCAGGAACACTTTTCTGAAAAGATAAATGCATATCCTGGTTAGTCCTGGTAGGCCTCGGGATATTTTAATAACAAACTGAAGGTGAATTTTTGCCAAGCCAACATGAGCATGTGAATTGTAATACATAAATCCATGCTAGTGGACAAATGAATGGGATCACTCAGAGGAAAAACAAACATGAAATTATGACCAGATTTTTTGCTTTCATCTAGTGCTGTCCAGCCAGAACACAGTGTATGTAAGAAACAGCACCACATATGTAAATAACAGGCAAGCAATTGTGAGGCAGATTCAGGGGATAAAAACTCCCCACAGAAATAATTTAATAAAAAGTAAATAAATAATAAAAATATTATATACTTTCAAATGCTAACAATTTCTTCTTGTGACAGTTACAGAATTTCTGTATTTACAATAAACTATTGTTTCCTAAATATCACATCATGCTTGTAGCTACAGTTAACCACCTCTATCTGAGTGTTTCTCCCTTGCAGATCTCTTGTTAGAAAAGCTCTTTGATGTTCAATCTGAACCCTGTCTGGGTCTGCTCCATGTGCAGCAGCATTAAAAATTCCAAACATATTAAAATCAGTACTTTTAAAAATAATCTTTCTTGCCTATCTTACTAATATCTCCCACTGCTCTACACAACTTCAAGCTTCTTGTGAGTGCCTACACAGCACAGCCAAACCCCTCCCCTCTGTACTTATCTGCAAGTCTCCTATTGCATTGCCTCTAGCCCCTTCCACTCTGCCAGCAACATCATTTTTGTCCTCCAATGTATTAGTTTCTCACACTATTACTGCCAGGTCTCTTCTCACTCTGCCCCAATGCATGGGTACCGTTCTTAAGCTCATCCAGAAGGCCCCTACCTTCTCTGCATCCAAATCCCTTCTAAAGACCCACTTCTCCACTAAAACTCTGTAGAAAAGAAGCTGACTTTTCCTGGCAATGTCTGATGAGTAATTTGGAAAAAATTACATAGTTTACTTAAAAAAATAAAATCAACATGTTAATTTATCCTTATGCCACATGATGTGGCCAATCTGGTTTATATGTTTGCACCCTATTTATAAGTTTTGCCCCTTCACCTTGCCCTCTGTATTTAGATTATGAGCACTTTGGGGGCACGACTGAAAATAATAAATAACCATCTTTCATAGGTCCCAACTATTCTACAATCAAAAAACGAAACAAAACAAAAAAAAACCCTGGGGACAAAGCTACAAATTGTAATTTTCTATGTAGCGCCCCTCTCCACCCTGCTACCTTCTTTTATGCCAAAGGTTTTGATGGACAGACCTGGGTTCTTATGGATCCTGCCACCCATTCAGCAGGGTGTATCTGCTTTATTTTTTTCTGTGAATATAACTGGCAGTGCCTCCATCCCCCTCGCTCTTTCCTGGAAGGGTCACTAGGGCAGCTTGGGAAGAAAATTCTAACCACTGGATAACTCCTATTTACTTGCCAAATAGTTGGACTCACAAGAAATAATGCAAACACATACAATATATTCCATACAGCCATTCTATTAAACAGGAGATAAATATAACAGAACAGGGTAAAACACTATTCTTAGGATCACCAGTGTCTAGGCTGGTGTGAATTTCCCCAATCACATGACCTGAGGTATCAGTTGTAAAGTTAGTGTCCCATTGGTACATGTACTTTGTTGAGGCCCTTGATAACCTGTGACTACACTTCTTCTGGGCAGTGGTTTAGCAGTGTGGCTCACTGGGTTCAGCACAGCCCAACAGGCTCACAATGAGAATACAGTGATCACCACTCCCTCTGCAGGTTTAAGAGGCAGATTATCAAAATCCCCAAAATCCTAACTCCCTGGATTGAGAATGCCATTCAGGTAGTAGGGGTTCCTCAAACAATTTCCCTGACTAACTAACTAAAAGACAGTGCACTGACATGCTACAGGAATGATCCTCAGGGTCAGAGACGACTCTGGACTCCTCAGTCACTGCAGAGGGGCTGGTCTCTGATGGCAGGGATCCTCTTCGTGCAGGTGCCAGGCTGCTTCTGGTCCCAGAATCAATCCTCAACACCAAGGGGTGCAGGGCTCAAAGTGCAGATTACAAAACTACACCAAAAATCCGAACGTCAGTCTCCCACACCAGCACTCCGGCCCACTCACAGCAGGCCACAACCCTAGACTAGCAGCCAGAGCAGAGCTTGCCCATGCGGTGAATCTCCTTCCTAGGGAGCTGGAAGGCTAACTCAACCTGCTAGGGGAAGCTTTCCCAACAACGCTCTACAAACTGGGAGACACCTTGGAAAAGGAGGGGCTCAAACTGAGAGATCTGGCTTTCCAATCCCCTAAACCAATTCTCTGGGGGAGCCCTGAATGCAGGCCTGGGCTCAGCAGCACCACACAGCTAGTCCTGCCTTTCCCCATTCCAGACTGCCCCAAAATAGCCTCTCCCCTCTCCTGAGCTCCCTGGGAGGGGCATCTTGATTCCTGTTGGTTGCTGGGCAGACTCTAAGTCTGCCTTGATTCCCACTCCCTGCGCTACCAGCACACAGAGCCCCAGGAATCTAGGTAATCTCTCTGGGGGTTACACTTATAAATTATTTAGTAATTATAATAATCAATAAAATAAAAACCATTCAAGTCTCTCCCATTCCAACACTCTCCCACCTCACTAAACAAACAAGATGAGGTTGCTCGGTCAATATGCGTGCCTGACTTTGTAGTGATAAAACTTTTCTAAGATCTTCCCAAAACCTTCTCCTTTGTGTCCCCTTCTGCCTCCCCCTCAATTCTATTCTATTCAGGTTCTTGTATCACATTTGTCACCACTGACTGTATCCTCATATCACGTCTTTACTTAAACTGTAATTTCTACAGGACAGGATCTGTATCTTATTTGTTTGTACACCACCACCATGATTTCAGCGCCACAAATAGTTATAATTTGCTAATTTTCAGTAAGGAGTACAGTTTGGTCTTTCATCAGAATTCTCGTATAGCAAAACAATAAGAAACCTATCCGAACAATGGCAAAGGAGAGTTACAATTTACTACAATAACAATCCTTTGAATTCGTGTCTTTTATGTTTTTTTCCAACTATTTTTCTTCACTTATCTAGTGCTCTGGGACTTGGGTATTTGTGGCATATCTGTCAAAGTTCACACTAGACCTTAAGATTATTAAATATACTGTTTAGACTTACAATTTTATAAACTGCCAGCTTTGTGTAACCACAACAGTAACAAAAGAAGAGTTTAGCTGCATGTTGTATGAATTGCCAAGGCTTTGTGCTGTGTCTGCATTTTGACTTGCCATTCATCCCCCAGCTATGTAGTAATCATTTTTAAAGAGACCAAAATGTTTTATTCTTCTCTAGCTATGGTTTCTTTCAAGTGTGTCTTTGTTTATGAACCCTCATAAGATTGTTGCATTAACCAGTTCTATAAGAAAGGGTTATATGGCGTGGAGCAAGCACTAGTAGCCACTCACCTCTGTCAGGTGTCTTTCTGTTCCAAATTTACTCCTCATTCCCACTCCTTTTGTAGCTACAATTGACATTTCTCTTACTTCATAAGCTACTTATTGGATTAACAGGTTCAAGATATTAGTTGGTAGATATTTATACGTGTCAAGATGGGAATCCTTTATGCTGAACTTTGTACTGTATACTTTAATGTAGGGGGATGGGCAACTTGAGGTAATGCTAAAAATATAATGGAGTCTAGTTTCTACATGTTTAAGTACCATGAACAAATGACACAATTCAGACCTTTTCTAACATACCAATTGCAAAAAATGCTACAGAAAAATGTCGCTAAAATAAACACATTACATAATCCCAAGAGTAAAAGCCTGGCCTTTCCCAAACAAAACCCCTTACAAAGTGTTGATATCTTAATAAATAACTGGTAGTTTTTCAGCTCAGCTTTCCAGAGGAAATTGTTGCTAATGTGCCCTGCCAAAAGCATAGGGAAGGAGCCTCCTGCATGCCAGATTACTTTGGACTGCTGTGAGCTGTGACATCACTATATTAAAGTTTGGTTTCAGCCAGACCTCTGCTGTTTGTGGTCAGGGGGAGGCCCTGAAAGTGTCTGCTGCTGGTGGATCCCTTGTACTTGTGGGAGGGGGAAAAAGGCTTATCCAACCAGAACTTGTCTACTTGCTGCATGCTCAATAGGATTTTTTTTTTTAAACCTCCAGCATGTAAATCCACCACAAAGGAGCTGAAGTTCAAATAAGGCTGCTTTTGCCTTCCATGAAATGATGGATTCAAAATTTTGGAACTGAAATGACTGCGTTCTCTTCTTTCATCAAAAGAAAGTTACTACTGCAGCCTATTGTCCCTCTGTGCCTATAGCATGAGGATGTGCAGCTAAGCTTAAGCAAATGAACTGTGTCTTTTTCTGTCAAGGAAAACAAGACTATCAGAGCCTCAGGGCATTAACTTTTTTAATTATAGTATCAAATGTATAAAACTCCTCTGGAGCAGAGTCTAGGTAGCATTCACTGCAGACATACTTCTGATATACTCAGTTAAGTGAGATGTCACAGTTCCCATGGATAAACTGTTCAATTAACTTTTGATAAAAAGCACGTTTTAAAGACTGAAGAAAGAAGCCAAAGGCAAAGGAAACAGGGTAAGAATGTTATCATAATACAGCTGGTTTACATTTAAAATATACAGATGTTTTCACATGTATTTATTAAATAATTTCCAATGCACAGAGAGATTGATTGAGTTATAAAGCCAGTCTTTTGGTAGCAACTTTATTTTGTTATGAGAGTTATCACAATCTTTCTGATGTAAATTTAGTTATGAACTGTGTAATGCTTATTAAATAAGCAAACAAATATAAGTGTTACAGAAGTACTCTTGCATCCATAAAATATGTAACTAAAGTTGAATTGTAAAATGTAAAAATACACGTTTGGCAAAAACTATTTAGTGACATTTTACGATATCAGAGAATCAAAGACTTGTGCTGAGCAATTAACTTTTAAAGAACATGAAGATTATTTTATTCTTACTTCATTCTGCACACAGTTGGAAGTTTTGTGCCTTCTCATACTGACTGTACATGTGTATAAAGAACTGTATAATTTTCAGCAAAACTTTTCATGACAAAACACTACATTTCTTTCAGGTCTGCTCTTTGAAAGAGCTATTGTATTAAAAACCAGGAAGTTTGCCTCTCCTACGTTAAATCAGATTAAGCAGATATAAAAATTCCTGTAAACCCCTACAGGTTCTATAAAATACCCTGCTGTTTGGAAGTTTATGTGAACCCTTTATTTTAAAAACAAAATAGTATTTGGATGTACCTTTTTGCAAGTACAGCATTCGCCAGCTTTACTGGTTAAATACAATCTTTTAAACAAGCAAATAGAAGTCAGAATTATTGAAATGTTGTATTGTGGGGCTATCACATACTAATAGCACACCGAAAGACTAAGAGCTAGTTTTTTATAGTCTTTTCAGGAGTGATTGGATTATGTGAAAATAAAGTGAGGCCACTGTTAAGGGAAGTAACAGCAAATGCAGTGCTTGCTTTCAGTAACTGCATTCCAAATCCATGACAGCTAACTTTACTGAGCCACAAAGAACAACCCACTAAAGGGATGCCGCTTGGTAAATTTCTTCGTGATACAGAAAGAAAAGCTGTACTTCAAAGATGCAAAGCTGCAATTAAAGGAGCTACTTTCTTTTGCCAGAAATGGTAAGAAAGAAAGTAGAAGGCACAGGAGATGTAATCCTTTGACGTTTCTTGCAGCAACTGGTACCGTTTCAAACCAAAAGTTCTCTAAGAACGAATTAAGATTCCCTCACTCTGCAGTATTTCATTAGTCATCCATTGTCTCAAGAAAAAAAGTTGTTCAGATTTTAAGAATGAAGCAGTGTTTTGGGATTGGGTTTTACCCACAATTTGAGCTGAGCAGGAAAAGCCGAATATAAAGAGTACTGCAATTAATCTATCTGAAGTAGATAATTTCATATCAGCCAGTAGTTAATGTTCTGAATATAGGAATCCAGTTACTAATGGGAAATAATTCAAAATACCCTCACCCATCCAGCCAGGAATTCCTAACAGTAGAATTAAATGAATTTTCAACATGTAAGCACATAACCTTTTCTATATTTAAAGTGCATGCTATACCTATCATATTTTTTCCTGGAATTTACTTACTTTAAACTTTTAGTAAATATGTAAAAAAAGTTTCTATTTATTCCGACATGCACAACATACATACTATTGTACTGTATTTGCACTGAATGTTTCCGTTTCCTGTTACCAAACAAACCAACCAACCCAAACTAAATTCTAGTAACATCTTTTGTTTAACATATAGCAATCTCCTTTCTCTACAAACAAGAAACAAAATAAATGAGTTTAACTGATGAGAAAATACAAACCAAATAATGGCTTTCCATTCTTGGAAAACACAGCAAAAAGTTCTCTCGTTCTGACTGAGCTGACGGACAAGAATTTGATAGCACCATTGCCTACTATTCTTTAATAGAATGACTGGAAAATGGGACATGTAAAGTCTATATTTTTGGTGGACTTTGACAGGAAGGGTGTAGACTCAAGAGGAAAAGACAGTTTCAGAAAATTCTTATCATAATAGTGTTCTGAAATCCAGATCAAATGACTGACTGGTGTTTTGGATATGCCTGCTAGTTGCAAGGCCTCCTGCAATCACTGACTACCAAATGACTTCACAGAAGCAGTAATTAAGAAGATATCTCTTAAATATTTTCTGAAGAAAATATTTTAAATTTCTATTTGCCTTTTCAATACAATGAATATGTAGATTTGTGTGTTTACTGTAATCTAAAAGAATGCCTCCAGTATGTGACTGGAGGAGAGGGGAGTTTGGGAGATTTTACAGAAATAGGCATTGTTTCCTATTTCTGTTAAACTTTTCGCCTTCAGAAAGGGTAATGTAATAAATTAAGTGTCTATCACAATCTGGTGTGTGAATACATGGTCACATATTCATATTTATTTTAAATGGTCACATTTATTTTTTCAGGGAAATACCATATGATCCAACACTAGGCCTTTCATGAATTAGACTTCATTTGTTTGTATAACCCTACTTATGGAAGTTGCAGAAAAAGCTTCATAATACAGTTTTTTTATACTGAGTCATCCTAGGAAAGCAACCCATCCAAACCTAACAATTACCAGTAACTCTACTATAATAAATGTAACCTACACAAAATTATTGGTTCAACAGTTGAATAGGCTTCAGTTCCAGATTTATTTAGTATGTGCTGAAAAACTAATCCATCAGTATCTATCTGGTATTACATTTATTCTTCTCTTGAAGCAAAAAGCTATAGAGATACAGTACCAGAATGTTATGGCATGTTCAATAAGTGCACATCTCATGCTGCCACATTCTCTTTGGATTATACCATCTATCTAGGGTATTTCTAAAAGGATCTAGAATACTACTTTAATTAGTAAACTACATGCACTCAGTTCAAAGATGCAGCAAAAAAGCTTTGCATTTCAGGCCAGAGAACAACATTTAAGGATGGACTCTGGACTTCAAGCCCTGTTGAACCAGAGAAGGATGAATAATTAAGATGAGAAAAAGCTAGCGGTTCTGGCCACCCCCACACCTTTCCACCTTTGATTAAATTTAACTTATACGTTAGTTGAAGGACAAAGACATTTATTTAAATAAAACCACATTATGCAAATGTAGTATGAGGTATAGGAAATAAAAGGAAAGTGATTGAACAATGAAAATTTGCAGCTGTTTTGTTAATGCAATAATGTTTAGCAAAACAAAACAAGGGTCCAACCAATTAAACTAGGATTCCCATCTTATTCCATCTGAATGCTCAGTGCTCTTGTTCATATCTGAAGAATCTGTCCCTCACTTTGGGAAGAGCTCCCTTTTCTACAGAGGATTGCCAAAACTCCAACCTGGATGCATCTGAAAACCTGCTCCCTTCAATTCCCTACTCCCAATTTGCGTACCATTTTATTTTACTATTATAAACTTTTGGTAAGAACAATTGCTGAAACTGGGATTTCAGTTCCCAGCTCCTGGCATCAAGTTGCACTAAATGAGGCTCTCTCTGATTTACACAGCACTGCAAATGGTCACCAAAACTCACAGGAAATCCTCTTGTGTAGCATCTTCCCTTAAATATGGAAAATTGTTGTCTCTGAAAAGCAGCCTCCAGGGCTGGATACGTGTCATGTATCACTTACACATAAGCTATGTTTATGGAGTTCAGTGCATGAGGCTTTCATAGCAACTGCCCTCTACCTTAATAACAATACATTATATATAAACGAACAAGAACAGCAGAAAGTAAGTCAACTAGCCATAGCTCCTGAAACTCTAAGATTTCCTTTTCAAAGTAGTATCACAAACCAGTGAAGACAGAGTATGAATTGTGTCTTTTGTTATGAAATCTACCGTTGATTAATTTCATGCAGTATTGGCTTAGAGTTTTCCAGACAATAGTTATGTCTGTTCATATTATTTTGCTTTTGTATTTCCCCATAGTTTCATAACATAAACAATATTTTGTTTGGACTCTCAAAATCTTTCCTAACTATCATGCACTTAAAATAATTAGCAATTCTTACTCCACTAAAAAGCATAATGGAAGTCAAAGCTTAGCCACAATCCATCTTTCCTATGGTCTCAGCTGTTTTCCAAGACTGAAATTTAAACTGTGGTAGGAAAACCAGGGATACAGATGTCATAAAAATGTCTTGTGAAATACCAATCACCCTTCGCATAGTAAAAGACTTTTTGTTGCAGAAATTCTTTAGGATTACAGACATTACACATACAGTAAAAATAATAAGTCTCAAGAATTATATAACATCTTTCTTCTTCAAAATGCATAATAAATATTAACTAATCAATGCTATTAGTTAAGAAGTGTTCAACCTACACAGTGCAATCTGCAGTATTATGGGCCTTTTTGGTGGAGTTTTCATAGAATCTCGATGCTTTACAAAGCACACAATGTGAGTTGTTAGAAGTCACATATTTCAACTAATGGATTTATCAAATTCTCATATTCATGTGCACAAAAAATGTTTCAAATGTAACAATCATTAGAAAATCTAAAAGGTAAATTGATACAAGCACATGTATGTATATTTCATAAAAATGAGAAATTTCATTCTAAGGGGCTGTATCACAATCAACAACTACAGCGAGGAAAATAAAGCTATTTGAAATAGCATATTTCTGCATGAGTCGCTTTTTAAAAACACAACTGACAATACCACTTTTAATGCTCCTTTTTGAGGAAAACAAAGTCACAAAACTTTTAATATTAACTTTTATACATAGTCCTGCAGGTAGTCATAAAACAGAAATATTTCCAGCCTCATTCTTATGAAGTCACGACAATACATGAAGTGAAATACCTATTTCGTTTCAGATGGTAAAATATTCAAGTCTTGGGGAAATCTCATTTGTGAGTTCCAAAAACATTCATAGTAATCAAAATTAAATATTTTGATTAAGCAAGAAAAGTTCTACAGACTAAAAATGCCTTACAGTGCAATATGGAAAAGCAATTCCCAGATTCACTTTTTCTTAACTTGTGACTAACAAAGCCAAAGAAAACAATTATTTGCTTTTCCTTTTCAGGGACATGAAAAATACCTAATATCTTTTTCTGAAATTTAATTTTCCCTTCTCTCTGAGGACAGGAATGCCCTCAAATTGTTCAACTAATTGTGTCTTGAGAGAAACAAAACATTGACTGAGCAAACATACACTCATCAGGACACAGATTGCAGTTTAAATAATAGAGAAGGGTGAATACTGGATAAATGTGTTCACAAACATATTCATCAAATCCTATTCCCGATTCAATCCAATCACATTTATGTCCCTTGTCTGGTTTTTCATGACCACACAGGCAGCTGGGTTTATGTGAGTACTTATGTTTGCAGAGGAGCTTTTATTTTTGTAAATGTGTTTATTAGGTATGACTTAGTGTGTTTGTGAGCATTTATGGGAATTAACAGGAAAACTGCTGGCACACCCACATTTATGTAAACTGGCTTGTGTACTTGGGTTTGAGGAGTTTAGGAGGCAAGAAGACACTAAGAGAACATTTTAAAGTAACTAGCTTTCTCAGCAAAATAATTGCAGTTTGAGGATCCAAAGGCAGAGAGAAGGAAAGATAACGTGGCAGGTGAGATGGTTGAGAAGCAGAAGAATCCCTAGCTACAGAGAACAGTTACTGACAGACAGGAGGTGCCAACAGGGAGAAATAAGGGACCACCAGGGAGTAGCACCAGTTAAGGAGAAATAGGGCCAACAGCTACAAGAATTGTTTAGTATGAATGTGACCAGAGGAAATGGAATGCAAAGTCTGCCAGCGACCCAATAGATATGACATATCTTTCTCTCTCTCTGAGGAAGGAATCCAGATATCTTAAAAACCAGGAGCCTTATAAATAAACAAATATAATGTTATCTTGTACAAGAGGACAAAAAACTGTTTAATGTGGCTTAAACTTCCCTAGGCTTGGGTGTATGATCTGCTTCTTTCTACTTCCCTCCTAAGTGCACCATCCCCTCCTTGAGAGATACAATGAGCAAAAAATGTGTTCAGGCAGACATGTTTTTTTATAATATTCAAGTCATCCAATCAGAGAACAGAAACAAGGTCATGTGAGTTAGGTGGCCACTTCCACAAAAGTATCCAACACCCTATAATTTGTTCATGTAAACTTTTCATTGAACAAGTACAAATATCAATAGAGAAAAAATAAAGGTTGATTCAAGGACAGACTGCAAACAGAAAAAAAGCACTAACTTTGTAAAACAAGAATCCAGCTTTGCTGAACAACAGCTACAATACAGGAACATGAATTGGACTCTGCAAAAAGTAGAGCATTTGAACAGGGACTTCTTGTTCTTGTTAATATTTGTACCTGAAATGGAACTATCAACACACAATGCACATTTTGCATCATATTCTCCCTTAAAGAAACAACTTTTTAAACTAAGTGAAAGGCAGAAACATGGATGTGACTGTTTTAGAGTAGCCAGGAATGAGAGTCATCTTGTTATCCCCTTGCCCCTGGCAAGAGGGAATCTTGCCTGTGGCAGCTGGCCCTAACATTACCAGCCTATCTGCCACTTAAGGACTCTCCACCATGCCAGGGCCCACGTCACGTGGGGGAGAGGGGAGAAGAGGTGAGGCTGCAAGGAGTGAGTGACCGCCATGCACACTGCTTGGGGCCGGGAGCAGCTCTTGGCCAGGGCGCTAGGCCCACATCATGTGAGAGGAGTGGAGGGAAGGGGTGGGGCTGCAAGGGGGGAGTGGACCACTCAGTGCTGCTTGAGATCAGGAGCAGCTCCTGGCTAGGGTGCTGGGCCCGCATCATGTGGGAAAGGGGCAGGGATTTAATTTGCAAGGCCCTCCTTAGCCCAAGGCCCTGGGCTGCAACACCTAAAGCCTCTGCATTAATCCTGCCCTGCTCCATGCTATATGAGCCCTGCCTTTTCCTGGCAGGTCCCCTTGAAACATTCTCATTTGATACTCAGCCCTTGACACTAGCTACTCATGGAAATTCTAAATCCTTTGCTCCCAAAAGAACAGTGTGCCCCAGATTTATCTCAAATCACTGCTCCTGTAAAATCCACTGAACTTATGAGCTTTTATAATAAAACAGAAGGTTTATTTAAGAAAGAATAGAGATTCCACTCAAAACAAGAGAGAGTGATGGAAACAAACAGCTATATCACAAAACAAATCATACAATGCAAACTCAGCCCTATACTTATAATAGTTACCTTTCCTATCTAACAAAGTAGATTTCCCCCACCCCCAAAGTTCAGTCTGTTGTAGAGCTTGCTGGCTTCCCAAGAACCAGGATCCAATCTTTCAGGAAACACCCCTGCTCAACAATATGTCTTCTCAGTGGATAGATGCAGATTGCCTTCCCCCCCCCCCCCCCGCAAGACACTGAATTTACATTTTGTTTTTATTCACACACAGGCAATTCCTCCTCTGTAATAATGTTCCTTTCTACCCATAAGTGGTTTGGATGATCTTCTATTGTCTACTTTGCCTGTTACAATGTAGTCTTTGATGGTTTTCCATTGACTGTTCTGTGGTAGGTGAAGGGTCGACAATTGAACCTTGCATTATGTCACTGGCTAATCAGAGAAGGGTCACAACTCCCTCCCACTTGAATGTGCCATCACTAAGACATATGGTTTCCCAATGACTAACTTTTACTCCAAGACTATAAGGCAGTTTTCCATATAGTTACATTAATCCTTAAATATTACACATACTCACATCTCTCAATGATTATGAGTAGTGATAAGTTACAAGCTCTTGGTAGAGAACTCTCATGCTACCCTTCATGGATAAATACTATCAAAGGGGTGTATTAGTTATAGTGAGTTTGTCTGGTCTGAAACAGGAATTGCTTATAAAGAACAAGGAACCCTTTGCCTGTTGGCACCAATGTGTCTCCATGTTACAATGGGATATGAGAGGAAGAAAAGATTCAGCGCAGTCTAGATATGCTGTTGTCTTTCACTCATGCTTCCTTTTCTCTACCTCCATTCTTGAGAGATGGCACAAGGGACAAACTCTGGATTTTCTTATGTTCAGATGAGGATAATGAACCTAATTCCCCAGCTTTCTCTGTAATTCTACAAAAATGAATTACTGCCGGAGAAACTCAACAAACTGTTCTGATTTGCTCTATGGTTCTTCAGCCTTGAAAAGGAATAAATGCTTCAAATCCAGCATTCAATTAAAGTCATGAGACACTATAAAAGGATGTAAGGAAACTCTGAGGGGGGTAAAAAAGAGTTTCCTTTCATGGGTCATAATAAATGGAGTTTTGAAGGAAAAGGGTCTGCAATTTAAATATTGGGGGAAAAAAGCCTTTTTACATCTACTATGTTGTAGACATTTTCAAGAATGGTTTAATCTGTGTGGAAATACAAGCTCTGGAAACCTGCCAGGATCACCAAGTATGATCTGCTGTGCAAATGCTGGTTATGAAGGTTAAAGCTGCCTGGGGTAATTTTCATTTAGATTCTCTATTTTTTCAAGATTTCTGAACATTTGGAAGGCAGGTGACAGGTATTTCTATAAATAAAAGGTAACACAAAAAGTATGTAAAAGAATATTAAGGTTGCAAAGTCAGGCACTGAATAGTTAGGAAATACTAGAATTAAGGTTGGCCACGTCCACTAATTTTCAGTGCTCAATTTGAGCCATCTAGGGCCTAATATTTCAGAGTGCTTAGCATTTTATAGCGTTTGAATATGTTTAAAGCACAGCTCCCGCTGACTTCATCTGCTCAGCCCCAGGGTCTCAAAGTTAGGTACCCAAAGCATGGGAAACACATAATTAGTGGCCTCCTGTGAACAGTTTTGTGATTCATTGAACATCACACAGAAATTCTGTGGCAGAAGAGTTCTCCTAGGCAGCATTCAATTAACTTAACCATGAGACTATCCTTTTTCTCTTCCTACTTCATTCACTAATTAGCATCCAACTTCTGCAACAAATGAGGAAGGGTTCTTGAGACAAGTTTAATTAACTACACCACCTGAATCCTTTTCCTGAGCATAGTCCATCCTGTGTTCTAAATGAGGCATTTCCTAACTTTTGAGTGCTTGACTTTGCAACTTTAATCATGTTATTTTAACATACTTTTTTTTGTATGCAATATCTTATGTTTTTTAAAATGCAAACTGAAAAAACAGAAATTCACATGTGGAAACATTGATACCCACGACTCATCAGCTGGGGCAGAACCTTTAGATACACTGCACAGATCTCTGCCACTTGAGCTAATGGAGTAATTGATAGCAATAGTAGGGACTCTGTGAAGACCTGTTACTAGAAAGGGAGGAGACACACACTTTGCCACTGGATTTCTCAGATACTTGCTGATAACTAGAGCAGGCCAAAACGCTGGGTTTTGGTTCACAAGAAATGCTGGCATTTTAAAATTTGTTTTTGTTCCAATCAGAATGAAACCACATTTTGTGAAATTTGTCACAAACCAGAAAACATCAGAAAAAATTGTTTGGAAATGATGACGTATGATGTTTCCAAAGAGAAAAGTGCTCCCTAGACCAGCATCAGATGATTGAAATTGACATTCTTCTCAGTTTCATGGTTGCCTTGGCAATGTAGACAAGTCTGAAAGACAGTCCCATTTTAAACATTATAAAACTTCAAAAACTAATCTTTCTTCCTCAACCTACAGCAGATCTGGGCAATATTATCACTGCCTAAATGTGTTTAAAAAAGCTGCATTTCAAACAAAGTTTTAGAAACCAATGATAAAAAGTGCAAAGAAATAATTGCCATTAGTTCTTAGACCAGAAATGGATCCAAACTTATGGATTTTAATGCCGCTTCCACAACTATGTAAATTATTATTTTTAGTATGAACTTGGGTGGGTACAGAAGTGTGGGAAATTCTATTAGAAAAAGTCTGGATTGCTAACATTTTAACTTTTAAAATAAATTTTTTTCCACTGATACACAAGTCACAATTGTATCTTTACGTTGGATTTAATTGACTGTAGCTGTAAATGTCTCAAAAATGTAAATTGGGAACATGAAATCTGTTGATTTTAAGTTGTTTTTTTAAACAAAACCAAATGTTTTATGTGAAAATTAGGGTTATAAGGAAATGTTTTACATCTATAGCAAAAGAAGCCATAATGACATGTTAGTAAAGAAAGTGGCAAACTAGGCATTATGTGCTGAACAAGCTCGACATTGTATATTCTTATGCAAACGAGACTATGCACACACCACACACACATTCAAGTGCAGTATTTTCTCACAAACTTTTCATGGCTTTCACTGTTCTCTAACCCACACAAAAATTAGCTGAAATACCCAAGTCAATATGAAAATAAAGGAACTCAGCATTAATACAATGAAAGAACAACTGCAACAAAGATGGATATTATGGAGTATTTACGCCCTTAATCCCATTAGCATTAATGGGAGTTACTACTTGCACATATCAAGGCAAAAACATATTTAAATGAAACTAAGAAAATCATAAAAATACCTTAATTTGATTTTCAAGAAGCTATCTATGCACCCCTTGTGAGCATCATAATAGTGCAAGTTTATCAAAAGGAAGCAATGTTCAGAGCTACAATTTGCAAATTCTGGAAATCCTTGCAGTCAATAGCCCAAACAGGCTTATATTATTTTTCCTCAGAACAAAGAAAGAAAACCAAACCTCAGAAATAATATGAAAGTATGTCCTGATTCATTAAAATTAATTAAAAGGAGCAAACCAGTTCTCAAAGGAAAGTGCAATAGATATTATTTCAAAAGTTCTACTGCACTTTGCTACACCCACAAAGAAGCCAAGCTCACAAAACAGATGAACATGCATTTTGCAGTGCATCATTCTGTGATCTAAGTGTGTATTTATATTTGAGTGCACACCCTAAATATTTATTCTTATGCTATTATGTAATAAACAATTATTGACAGATTTATACACTGAGTGCATGTTTTTTAAAACAAAACATCCAAAATATCAACTCTAGTAACAGAATTTGGGTGCATAGCAACCAAACACATACTTGGGAATGACTTCATATATACTGATTATGGAGTTTTTCTTTCTTTAGCCATTATGAAGAGAACTGAGAATATTTAGAAAAGGTGGAATATTTTATGCAGTACAGCAATACAGGAAGCCTTTAGACATATGCAATGTCAAGGAGCCAGTTGATTGAACAGCTGAAAATGGAACAGCCTTAGAAAAGTTTATTAACACTAGTAACCCCAATACTGAATTCATAATGCTTAAAAGGTTGCTATCTATAGACCCTGAGCTGCTGTGATCGCTGTGTTCTATTACGCAAAGTGTCACAGAGATCTGCTCTGAACACCAGGATGCTCTGAGGGATTAAAATCAGTTTAAATAGCCCCAAAATAGCATTATTAGTACAAAAAGTCAATAAACATTAGTAACTAATCTGTACAGGAGTCTTGAAAGGAGTTCCCAATACGGTAATAACTCAAACTAGTGTAAGGAGGAACACAGAAGAAATGGATTTCCCTTATAAGAGTCACATTAAATACTTTAGTTGAAAAGCAGCTCAAATCACTGTGAGCTGTAAATTCCCTCTGCTGAAACTGTGTGATTTTAATGTACACAAAGTTTGGGGGGGTCCAGGTTCCTGATTTATTAATGTGTATGGTATGTAAATTGTGTAGGAAGGTTTTCAAGGTTGAAGAATGTATTCAGAATAGTCTACCCCAAGGTAAATTGCCAGAACTCCAGCAAAGCCATACCTTCTTCAAACGTAACCAATCAAACAGATTTATATACTCTTTTTAGCTGTAAAATATTATTAATCAACTTTATATTTAATACATTTTAGAAACTGTAAGAATACAGGATCAGCTACATTCTGTTCACATTTGGAAGGTTATCTTTGCAAGTGTAACAGAGGAAAACTTAATTTTTATTAAAATGAAAATTTAGATTTCTGACAGACTGATGGCACTGTCCTGGAAATATGGACTTACTTTTTACTTATTCAGTTCCTTAAGGTGAGTTTCACAATTATTAACAGAGGATCTGGTCACAGGATGCTAGTAAGGTATCATTCGTCCCTATAAAGCTCAGTAGCCTGTCTATCATTTTTTATCTTTAGCTGGTAGAAGCTGTTACCCGACATGAAAAGTGTACCATATTTGTTGACATGAAAATAGATATATTTTCATATCATTTACCACTTGAAGAGTTTTTTTGTAAAACTTCCCAATGAATACATTGATTGTTAATCATCTTATTTGCATTAATTTTCTACTTATTATTACTAAATAACTATTATTTATTTTATTTTTAAACAGATTTTAAAAGTTCATTTGTAGAAGAAAAATTATCCAAAAATAAAGCATGATGAAGTCAGCAAGATTAATCTATTTATTAGTAATTGCCATCATGGCAGCGACTGCTAGCAAGACACAGGAATTTGACAGCAGTGATGAGGGCACACAACAAAAATTCATTTACATGAACAGGTATAAGCGGTCCAGCGACACACAGGACAAGTGCACATATACCTTTATTGTACCTCAGCAGAAAGTGACAGGTGCCATTTGCGTTAATTCAAAGGAGCCTGAGGTTCTACTTGAAAACCGGGTAAATAAGCAAGAATTAGAGCTACTTAACAATGAACTTCTAAAGCAAAAGAGGCAAATAGAAACTCTTCAGCAACTGGTGGAGGTGGATGGTGGTATTGTTAATGAGGTCAAACTTTTACGAAAAGAAAGTCGGAATATGAACTCCCGTGTCACACAACTTTATATGCAGCTGCTGCATGAAATTATTCGAAAACGGGACAATGCATTAGAACTTTCCCAACTTGAAAATAAGATATTGAACCAAACTGCTGATATGTTGCAGCTTGCAAACAAATATAAGGACCTAGAGTACAAATACCAACATTTGCTGTCAATTGCCAATAACCAGTCAACAATTATTGCACAGCTAGAAGAACACTGTCAAAGAATGCCATCCATTAAGCCAATACCCCAACCTCCCCAACCACCAAACAGAATGTATCAGCCTCCTACTTACAATCGCATTATTAACCAAATATCTACCAATGAGATTCAGAGTGATCAGAATTTAAAGGTTCTACCACCTAATCTACCAACCATGCCACCAGTTACCAGTAGTCCAACTTCAACTGATAAACCATCTGGTAAGTTAATTTACTGGCATGTCTAAATGATTTCTATGTTAATATGCAGTGATTAATAGCACATTTTCCAGAGGTGGAGATATCATACTAAAGGTCTCAAAGCTGCAAAAAGAGGTAAGTAGCATATAACATGTTTAGCAAATAATAATGCAAAAGTCTGAGGGTGAACTGGTTCAGACTCACCCCAGATGAGACTGAGGTTAGGTTGGTGGATTGGGTAAACCTGCGAGGAGAACTGGCAGAGATTCTATGAGTCTTTCCATTAAGGGAATTTGCCTGCCTTTTGTTACTGCCTTCACAATCAATTAGAGTTGGGGTTGTTTTGCAAATGTCAGTTAATGGCAATGGCCAAAGGTTCATTACTATTTATGCTTGACCAGGAGGTTCCATCCTCTTCTTTCACATGCAGAAATCCTGCTATAGTGAGCAACACCTTGTCCCCTTGAGACTGGATTATTGCAATATTCTTCATGCAAGACCATTCAAAAACTTCAGCAGCCTATTATTAAAGGTGTTTCGCACAGGGAGCACAGTACTTTTTGTTCTGTGAGCTCCATTGGCTCCCAGTTTGTTTTGGATTTAATCTGATATATTGACTGTAATGTAAAACACCATATGTAGACAGGGTCCTGAATACCGCAGATACTGTCTGTCCACCATGCAGTATCAATGTAGTTGAGATAATCTGAGGTGTCCATGCTAATCCCTACTTTGTTGCAAGGTGCTGTCTGCAAGACCTTTACAGCCACAAGTCCTAGACTAAGGAATTTGCTTCCAGTTTTGACTTGCCACAGCTTGAGTCTGCTGACCTTCAGGTCATGTTGCAAGGCTCATTTCTCCTCTCAGGCTTTTTCAAGTAGGGAAAAGGGAAAGGGTTAGTTGTTGAGCGAGTAGGTGGGAGAGTATTCTGAGGGATTAAGTGTGATTTGGGAGCTGTATTGTATTTCTTATTATATTTCTGGTCAACAATATTACTCTATGTAACATTATGTGTACATATGCCCAAAGAAAAGAACGGGCAAATTTTAAAAACTGACATCCACCAATGAACAAATAACGAAAGGTTGTGTCTGTCCTGGATACACTGAGCAAGGCAAAATAGGAAGAAAAATCCATCAAACCCATCAGTGTATAAAAGGATCAGGAAATCCTCAAACACACCATAATTAAGACACATTACAACACAATTAACAAGTAACAGCAAATGTGACTTTATAAAGGATATCTCAACGATCTGAAATTATAAAATATCATACTGGAAATAATAAAAAAGATGACAAAAACCAGAATGAGTTAATGCTAGCCAAACAGTAATACGAGAAAAAATTGTACTTGTAATTCTGCTTTTTGAAAATAAAATTTGACTGAATTTCTACTTTTCAGTCTTGTGCTTCTAGCCTGAGGCAGGAGGGAACTCGCTGAGTTCTCAAAGTTTTGGACTTTTGAGACACCAGTATGTGTGTGTCATAGATCAATTGCCATGTCCTCAGTGCTCTTGGGAATGTTCTGCTTACGTTTTTTGATGAGAAGGAAGCAAAATTCTCCCTGATGTCTATACATCATTTATACCAGAAATGTATATTTATGGTATTATGACCAGAAAGTTAAAACATAAATAAATAAATAAAGCTTTGACTTCCTAGGAGAATATGGGCAAGTGAGGAGCAACACAGCCAATTTGCAGAACCAACATTACAGGCCAGATCTACACTACAAAGGTTCTTCTGCATAATTATGTCATTCATGGCTGCCTAGCCGACACAGCTATGCTGGCAAAACCACCAGCGTAGACAGTTATGCTGACAGAATGCGTCTGCCAGTTTAGCAAACGTTTGAGAAGATGGTGTTACTATACTGCCAGACAAATGCCTTCTGTCGGCATAAGCTGCATCTACACTGGGGGCTCTAACCTTACAACTGTATCAGCAAAGCCTGTGTAGTCTGAACTAGCCCACTAGCAAGAAACAGTCTCTTTCCTAAAGAGTGACTGCATTCCTACCGTTGGAGACTGAAAAACTAAAGGGACTGACTTCTCTACCAAAACAAAATTCTTCATATAATTAACTATCAAAAGCTGACTGAAGCAGTCAATTTTATATGTGCAGGAGAACTATAAAGCCTTTCTGAAACGCTCCTGCAAAAAAGAAGGTGGGGAAAAAGGCTTTGTAGGTGTTGAACATTCCAGTGGCAGGACTGCATAATCTTCAAGATGAGAACAACGCATGATTTGCACTGGAAGTATGAAAAAATTCATGGAAATGGAACATTTGCTAGTTTGATAAAGAATTTACAATCTCTTGATGGGGGAGGGGGAGACCCTCCAACTAAGACAATTACCTCCACCCAGCACAATGGTCAAGCCCCAATAGTGTTCTCAAGCTGGAAAATTAACTGTAAAGTTAAAATAATTCTTGGTCACTTATAAGGTACATCTATACTGCACACTCCTTTCAACAGTGTGTAGACTACATACAAAACATGCCCCCTTGCATGAGTACAAACAGTAGTGTAGACTGTGAGGCATTGCTCAGGTGAATCAAGACACGCTTGAACCCTGTGGGTATGTATCGTACAAGACTCTACTTGTTCATCAATGCCTCCCCTGCAAGCTGTATCTTGCAGCTGCCTCCCTGCTGCCAGAGTCTTTCTGTACAACAGGGAAAGAATCTTGCAGCAGAGAAAGTCTCTAGCAGCTCTCCACTACCAGAGCTTTTCTTCACTGCAGGGAGCTACCGGATTCTTTCCCTGCTGTAGGGAAAGACTATGGCAATAGGGAAAGACTTTGGCAGCTTCCCACTGCTAAGTCTTTCCTTGTTGCCTCCTGTCACCAGAATCTCTCACTGACATCTGCAGCTACACACTGCACTGTGGACAGTCTGCCTTCACTGCAACATGCAGCTATACACGCTTACACGCTGCCACATGTGACGTGCAGAGTAGATGTAGCCATAGGAAACTGAGTCTAGCAGGGAAAGGCCATATAGTCCCATTTTCCAGGAAATTAGGGAAAAAAATGTTCAGCACAAGGAAGTGTGAACACAAGATCTGATATCATCCATATTAATACAAAAAATGAATGACTGGCAGTGCTGAATATATACCCTGTTAGTATTCACATCCTTCTGGCTACCCTAGTGTTTTCTCTATCTATGGAAATGACACACTCCACCCTGAAAAAAATTCAAAATCAAGCTCTCAGGTCATTGTAAATTCTGGCATTCAGTAGTCCACAAACATTTGCTCAAAAAAAGGTATATATATATATAACTATTGAATTGGCTAACTGTGTCTCAACTCTTACGATTATACCATTAACCTCTGTCCAGCCCTTGATATCTATCTGTCGTGTGTAAGGTCTTGGAAAAAATTTTAAGGGAGAAAGTAGTTAAGGACATGGAGGTCAATGGTAATTGGGACAAATTGCAACATGGATTTACTAAAGGTAGATCGTGCCAAACCAACCTGATCTCCGTCTTTGAAAAGGTGACGGATTACTTAGACAAAGGCAATGCGGTAGATCTAATTTACCTCGATTTCAGTAAGGCGTTTGACACAGTTCCGCATGGGGAACTGTTAGTTAAATTGGAAAAGATGGGGATGAATGTGAAAATTGTAAGGTGGATAAGGAACTGGTTAAAGGGGAGACTACAGCGGGTCGTGCTGAAGGGTGAACTGTCAGGCTGGAAGGAGGTTACTAGCGGAGTCCCTCAAGGATCGGTTCTTGGACCGACCTTATTTAACCTTTTTATAACTGACCTTGGCACAAAGAGCGGGAATGTGTTAATAAAATTTGCGGATGACACGAAGCTGGGGGGTATTGCTAACACGGAGAAGGACCGGGATACTATTCAGGAAGATCTCGATCACCTTGTACATTGGAGCAATAGTAATAAGATGAAATATAATAGTGAAAAGTGCAAGGTCATGCACTTAGGGATTAATAATAAGAATTTTAGATATACGTTGGGGACGCATCAGTTGGAAACGTCGGAGGAGGAGAAGGACCTTGGGGTATTGGTTGATAGTAAGATGACTATGAGCCGCCAATGTGATATGGCTGTTAAAAAAGCAAATGCGGTTTTAGGATGCATCAGGCG